>CM071845.1:42662294-43898308 GCA_036507285.1 Trichosanthes cucumerina | reverse complement strand
TTCCATCTTTATTAGTTGTCCTTAAGCATGCTTAAGTGAGTAGATTATACATTAAGGGGAATGTGTGCTTTAACAATGAGGGGGAGATGTGTTGTTCTGAATCTGATTTTGGGCTTAATTGAAAAAATTTTCTGTTGATGAGACTGTGTGATGCTAGAGTATATGGGGTGTTGCATGCCTCTGTGTTTATGAAGTTATTTACTTGCTTAGGACTTCAAAATGATCTATTTTGACTACCAGGTTCCATGTTTAGTTGTTGGTTTTCATGGTCTTTGATATGCATGATGTAGGTAGTTGATTCATTGTGTTTAAGCAAGTAAAAATAGAAAAATTGTTGTTGTCCCTTGTTTAAAAATTAAGTTTCTCATGTGTTTTTAATGGTAAAAGTGTGTATGTCTTTTGTAGAAACTTGTTATGCATCTCCTTGAAAATAAAAAAGTTAAGGTCAAATCTCAGGGTTAATGAAAATAAGAGTTGTTGCTTGTGTTCGAGGCAAGAGTATCCTATCTTGTTTGGTGTTTCTCAAGGTCAAGCTTGTCATTTGGGTTTTTAGTGCGCTTATGGTTAGTGTGGCAATCAAAGTAGTTAGGATTCAACTCTTAGGCCAAAAATTTCAAAACTAGAAGCCATGACAAGTTAGGTAACCATATATATTTTTAGAGCACTCTAAAATTAGTAAACTTCAAATTTATGATTATTTCATGTTTGGGGGAGTTACCCGACCTCCCTAACTCAATGAGGACATTGATTACTCTAAGTTTGGGGGGAAATGTATATTCGTCGTGTTTTTTTTTTTAAAAAGAAAAAAAAAGAGAAAAAAAGAAAGAGTGTGCAAACCTTCCATTTCCCTAAAACTCCATTGGGCTAGATAAAATGTGTTACTTATTTTGTTACTTAGAGTCAGTTCAGGCAACTTGGTGCTCGATGTCGTGGTGCAGGCACTAACCATGTTGGCCTCTTGGAGCGAAGGTATCAAGCAAGAAGCCTATTCCCATTGCTTAGGTGTGCTGCGCTAACCACGTGTGCCATTCTAAGAACTACGGGAAGTCCCATTGCTTAAGTGTGTTGCGCTAAACACGTGTGTCATTCTAAGAACTACGGGAGAGTCAAAAAATAAATAAAAATAAAAAAAAAGTAAAAAAAAAAAAATTTGCCCTTAGCAGTGAGTTTTATGGAAATTGAGGGGACTAACGCACATATCTATTTTTTTTAAAAAAAAGAATATATATAAAAAAATAAAAAGGAATGATCATTAAATTGTAGCCATGCGAGTTTTGGAGTATGACTTATTTTTAACTATGGGTTGCTTGATTTAAATGATTAGGATTCTAGTGGTTGAACTTGAGGGTAGATGTTGAATCCTAGTTGGTTTGCTCTTGGTTATTGATGCATAAGTGTAACTAAGAAACCCCCAGGTGAGCCACTTAGAGAGCATTGATTGAATGGTGACTTGTAGCTTAGAACATAAATATTCAATCCTTGTTTAGTTAGCCAAATGATCTGAGTCTTTAAAGGTCTTTTAAGTCTTTAGGGACTAGAACTCATTGAGGACAATGAGTAGTTCAAGTTTGGGGGTTTGATAACTCGTCATAAGAGAGTTATTTTAATAGAATTTTAGTGTTTAATCTACTTGAATTGCATAAAATTTGTTGAGCCTCATGTTATTTTATCCCTAAATTATGTATGTTAGCTTTAAATCTTGAATTTAAGCATTAGGTTAAAAAAGAATTAATTTTGATATTTTTGTGCTTTAATTTAAGAAATTTAGGAAAATAAGCTAACTATGATAATTAAAGACCGAAATTTGAGATTTGAACTCCAAAAAATTCTTGCATATTTAGTTTGATTTATAATTCACTTCACAAATTTATTCGGGATTTTTCTGTGTGCAGGTGATGTTTAAAAATTACAAGAGTCCCTAAGGGCATTTTAGACATTTTACCCCAAGGGTAATATGGTCTTTTTTACCCTTAAGGGTATTTTTATAATTTGTGGAGTTAGGGCAACACCATCTTGTATAAGGAGGCTAGGGTTTACAAGTATGAGAGGGAGTTGGAGTTGTGACAAGAGGAAGAGATCGAGAGGGAGAAAAAGAACTCGTGAGATTGCTGAAGCAAAGGGCCTGCGTTGGAAGGAAAAAATCTACAGCCCTTTCTTTGAAGCAAATGTTGCTGCACACATCCATGAAAAAGCCTTTTGCTTGAAGCAAAGTGTAGTTGTACTTGGCGGTGGTCGCTATTTGTTTGAAGCAATTGGGTGAGAGAGAAGAAATCACGAGATGGAGGCATTGCTGAAGCAAACTGTGGAGTAGAGGGTTGGCCATCTGCCGGAATCAACCTATATTTGCTGAAGCAAAGCCGAGAGTAGGGGTTTGTCCACTGCTGTGATTTGCCCATCTTTGCTTTGAAGCAAAATCGAGAGCATGTGCGATTCGGTTTTTTGAGACGTCGTTCACTAAGTTTACGATTTCTGGCTATCCAACCGTTGGATGTTTCTACAATTTTGTGAGCCTATTAAGGACTCATAGAGCTACCTTTTAACGGTTGGATCTTCATTTGGTGCTTTGTGGTGTCAGATATCGCTGTCACATTGGACGTCCACTGCAGTTCGGTTTTTCACAAACGACAGTCCACAAAGTTGTCGTTTTCGGGTTTGAACCGTTTGATTGTGCTGAAATTTTGTCAGCGTGTTGGGGACTCATAGACCGTAGTTTTCAAACGGTTGGATCATCATTTAGAGCTCCGGTTCATTAGATATTGATATCGACAGAAGCTACAGAATCACTGAAACCGCTTTGCTATTTCCTGCTTTTCTCGTGGGATCTTGGCGTTTTCTTTGAAAACACATGTCAATTGCCTCCTGTAAACCTCTCCTATTCCTAATTATTTTGGCTTGTTGTTACTCCAATTTTGAGCGTTTATTGTGCTCTTTTGACTCACTGCTTTTAGACTAAATTCATGACTGCTTTTTTGGGCTTTGAATTTGTGATTAATTTGAGTTGTTTTGTGACATTGTTACAAAGACATATTTGAATTTATTAAACAACACAAGCATGCATAAATTAGAGATGTGTGAGTTGATTTACATGAACTAAATTTTCTTAAGAAAGGGTTAGGTTGTTTTAATGTAATTTTGGATTAAATTTATGGTTGATGCCATTGATTGAATTTATGAAATTTTATTGAATTTAACGTTGCATGAGAATTAAAATTGGCCTCTTTAACTTCTCTATATTTCATAAACTTGGGAAAGCTAATGAATTAGAAAACTAAAATTTCATTCTAGGATTATTGAGTTGATTAGGGATAATTAACCCACCTAGAACCTAAAATCATGGGCATAATTTAGATCACAATTGGGAAATTGTAGGTTTTAAAACTTAGTGATTTTGGAAAGAATCATTTGAATGCATGCGTAGGTAAATTCAAGGCATCACTAAAAATTTATTCCAATTGAACATTAGAACTCTAACCTAACCCGAGCTTATTTTTCATTACAAATCTCATCTCTTGTATCTATCTTCTTGTTTGCATTCTCCTCTCCCCACATTTAAATTTACTTATTTTCTTGAGTCTAGTCTTATCTTGTCTTACTTGTCACATCCGTTTATCTACTATAGTAAATTGCACACCCATGCATTGCACTAAAATAAGGAAAAATTTGTTACAACACTCATCCATTTAGGTTTAGCTAGTCCTCGTGGGATCGATACTTTAACTTATCACTTGCTGCTCTCGACCGTGTATACTTGCAAGTCGTAGAAGTGTCGGAGTCTTATTCTAATTTACATTAATTTAGGGCACTCGATATTTTTGCATCAAGGGGTAAGACCCATAGGGTGCAAATGGATCTATAAGAGAAAAAGAGATGCAGCCGGAAAGGTACATACCTTTAAGGCCAGACTTGTAGCAAAGAGTTTTACCCAAAGAGAAGGAGTTGACTATGAGGAAACTTTTTCTCCTGTTGCTATGCTTAATTCTATAAGGATACTCTTGTCCATAGTCGCTTTTTATGATTATGAAATTTGGCTAATGGACGTTAAGACTGCCTTTTTGAATGGTAATCTTGACGAGAGCAACTATATGTCTCAGCCCGAAGGGTTCATAACCCAAGGTCAGGAGCAAAAAGTTTGCAAGCTCAATCGATCAAATTATGGGTTGAAACAAGCATCCAGATCTTGGAACATAAGATTTGATACTGTGATCAAGTCTTATGGCTTTGACCAAAACGTTGATGAGGCTTGTGTTTACAAGAGGATCATCAACGACAAAGTAGCTTACTTAGTACTTTATGTTGATGATATCCTACTCATTGGGAATGATGTAGGATACCTAACTGACATAAAGAAATGGTTGGTGAACCCAATTCCAAATGAAAGATTCGGGAGAGGCGCAATATGTTCTTGGGATTCAAATTTTCAGGAATCGCAAGAGTAGAACGTTAGCTTCGTCTCAAGCATCTTATATCGAAAAAATGTTGGTCCGATATTCGATGCAAAATTCTAAGAGGGGCTTATTACCCTTCAGGCATGGAGTTCATCTGTCTAAAGAACAGTGTCCTAAGACACCTCAAGAAGTTGAGGATATGAGATGTATTCCCTATGCCTCTACAATAGGTAGCTTAATGTATGTTATGTTGTGCACGAGGCCAGACATTTGTTATGCAGTGGGAATAGTTAGTAGATACCAATCCAATCCAGGGTTAGACCACTGGACCACAGTTAAAAATATCCTCAAGTATCTTAGGAGAACGAGGGACTATATGCCTGTGTATGGGACTAAAGATTTGATCCTTACTTGATACACTGATTCTGATTTTCATATCGATAAGGATTTTTGGAAATCCACATTGGGATCAGTTTTCACCCTTAACGGGGAAGGTATAGTATGGCGAAGTATCAAGCAGGGATGCATCGCTGACTCCACGATGGAGGTTGAGTATGTCGCTGCTTGTGAAGCAGCTAAAGAGGTTGTTTGGCTAAGGAAATTTCTTACTGATTTGGAAGTTGTTCCAAATATGGAATTTCCCATCACCTTACACTGTGACAACAGTGGTGCGGTAGCCAATTCGAAGAAACCTCACAACCATAAGCGAGGCAAGCACAACGAGAGAAAATATCACCTGAGACGAGAAATAGTGCAACGAGGAGATGTGACAGTCACGAAGATTGTTTCGGAGCACAACATTATTGATCCGTTTACAAAGACTCTCACGGCTCAAGTGTTCGAGGGTCATCTGGAAAGTCTAGGTCTACGAGATATGTACATAGGCTAATCTAGGGCAAGTGGGAGATATGTAATGGGTATATGGACGCCCTAGTTTATTGTATTTGTATCTCTGTAACAACTGTTTTAGATTGAGATGTACCCCACTAGAGTTTTAGTTCATGTGGGAGTTTGTTGGGGTTTGTGCCCTAAAACTCGTAATTTGTAATTTTGTTCTAATTATTGTAATAAAGAGTTATTATTTCAATAAAGAGTTATTGTTCGTTATTTACGATATTGCCCTTATTTTAACCCTAAATCCAATAAACTAACATCTAAGGATGTAAAATGACTCTTGACCTGAATGTAGTGTACATATAAAGGATCTCGGTTCGAGATACAACCTAAAGGGTCTATAGTAAAGGGATAAGGTTTGGGTACCTTACCCTGGTAACACTATGGATGTGACCCACTTTGTATATGATACAAACACTGTGATCCTAACGTGTTCGTCTAGATGATATGTGAGTGGGGATATCCTATGTAATGAGATTACATAAGACCGGAATGCGAAATAGCAACTGCTAGATGTAACTCCGTTGACTAGTTAGGTTTCTATTTCACTAGGATGACCTAGGCAACTTGATCTCAATCCTGAGCAAGTTACGAACTCCTGTTTGCGAGGGATTGTCCTTTGACTAGTATGGGTGAGAGTGGCCAGATTCGCCGACTCAATATGCCTACCTTCTGTTGGGATTTTTGTCCTAATCTCGTGTTTGTAATATATTTATTGTTTGAAATTAATAAGAGTTATTCATTTCATCACTTTGTGTCTCGCAATATTTATAAACTTTTCCAATAAACTAAGCTCCAGGGTTATTGAATTTATGAGAGAACTAGAACTTGAACGGTGTGTAATGGACACACAGGGAGGATCACATTCGAGTTAATGACCCGAACGGTCTACAGTATATGGATAGGGTTGGAGACCTAATCCTTGATACACTTTGGATGCGACCCGCTTTGTATTAGATACAAACGAGGTGATCTGACTCGTTCATGTGGTTGACATGCGAGTGGGGGCATCCTGTGCAATGAGATTATACAAGACCGAACCGTGAATTATTAGACCTACTCATGTAACACCGCTGTGATGAAGGGACTAATAACTTCGTGATGACCATTAGTGACTCGACACGAATCCCGAGCGTGTTACGGACTCCTGTCTGCGGGGGTTTGTCCTTTGACTAGTACGGGTGAGGGTGGTCACAGTTACTCGCCCAATATGCCTATCTTCTCAGGGACAGAACCAAGTAGGGAGTTGGGAACTTAACTACGCGAGATGAAATTCACTCGTTCCCGCCTTTAGGGAAACTAGAGGGGTTGTTCCCTTAAGTATTGTCTCCAGGGTTTCGACAACGGGCGCCCACCTTCTCACTGGCCCGAGAAGGAAGTTGTGTATGGTTAGACCATCACAATATGTTGTTCATTAGAGGAACAGTGAGGGACTTAAGGAACAAGAAGTAGACACAGGGGTAAAACGGTAATTTGACCCAGCCGTGTCTACGAACAACCTGTGAAGGGTCGACTCACGGGAATTGGTTATATCAGTGGACACGTAATATTCTCAGACCGACGGAGTGCAGCAGGCTATAGTGGAGTGTTACCGTAGCTAATGAATGTTGGTTAACCGGGTCAAAGAGTTTGATAGGTTAATCTCGGATCATTGGAGCCCGTCACTGTAGGTCCATTAGGTCCCTCGGTTGGCTCAATCTGGGTTAAAAGAAGGGTTAATGTTTTGGTATGAAATTGAAGTGTTCAATTTCACTTTAAGGGCATTTATGTCATTTATATGAGATATGAATGATATAATATATAGTTTAATGTGAATGAGATTCATAATAAACTATAGGTTAGCCTAATTGTTGAATTAAGGCTAATTGGAGAATTTGATTGAGAGAAATTAAATTGGATGTGATTCAATTTAATTAATCCACAATTATTGCAAATGAAATTTGCAATATGAGATATGAGATATCTTATATTATATGGTTATGCAAATGAGATTTGCATAACCTATGGTTGTGGTAAAGTGGTAATAATGTGGAGATATTAACTCCCTCATTCCACTATTTAAACCCTTTGGAAGAAGGGTTTGAAATGCTAACTTCTCATTTTTTGATTTTGATCAAAGAGAAGAAACTAGAATTCTCTCTACTCTCTCATTTCTCCTCCCTCTCCAAAACACAAACAAGTTCCCACCAACTTCCCTTCTCCAAAAGAGAACAACCGAGAAGACCATTTGGTGGTGTTCGGGATCCATTTGTGGGAAGAATTCGTTGAGATCGAGTAGCACGAAGAGTTCGAGATCCGAGGAAGAAATTGCTGAGTTTGTCTACAACAAGTAAGTAAAACTTCTTCTTGCTCTAAATTTCTTCTTCTTTCAACATGTTTAGCCTAGGTCTAAGTGTTAGATCAATTTTAATAAATACAAGTTGCATAATGATACCTCGACGATTCAATCGTCTTCCGCTGCGCGGGGATTTTCATTCCTTTCACCTTCTTGGGGACAAGACCGAGTGAGCGATTGGGCACTTAACTTAAGAAGATGAAATTCACTCCTTTCTGCCTACAAGGGTAAGTAGATGAATGTTCCCTTAAGTGGTGTCCCCAGGACTTGAACAAAGGGCCCGACCCTGTCATTGGCCCGAGATTAAGCGAATAATTTCTTATCGTTGGAGCTTCTGATGTAGGTCCACCTTCTAGCTCGTAAAGGGTTCTTAGATCGTTTGAATTTGAAATGTTCAAATTCAATTAGGGAATAAATTTAATGTATATAGATACGTTATAATATAAAGTTTTGGAGCTTTATATTATAAATTTAATGTGAATATGATTCATATTAAATTATGCGAGAGAATTAAATATTTGAAAGAGTTCAAATATTATTTTAAATGTGAATGAGATTCATATTTTAAAAAAAAAACTATAGGTTAAATTTTAATGTCCATAAGATGTACATTAAAACTATAGGTTAGAGGGAAATTGATTAAATGTGATTTAATCTAAATTTAATATATGATATTTAATTCATTTATAAATTAAATATATGATATTTGATTTAAAGTTAATTAAATATGATTTAATTAATTAAATATATTATTTAATAATTAAATTGGTTATTTATTAAATAATAAAATAAAAAATGAGGGAACGTGTGAGGAGGACACGTTCCCCACGGACTAAACCCCTATCGATAGGAGTGGGGTAGTGCCCCTCTTTATCTTCTGGTTGGGCAGAAGAAATGATTGATCGATCGTTTATTTTTTGGGTGTGCAACCAAAGAAAAAATTCTCTCTCAGTCAATTCCCTTTCCTAATTCCAATTGTTGGATCCCTTCCCACCAAGATCTAAGTAGAATTCAGAGTGATAGGAGGTTTTCACTGGTGGTGTTGTCCTGTTTGGAATAACAGAGGAAAAGTACTTTCTGTGTTGCTGCAAATTTTGGAGGAGCAAGGAGTTGCTTCTAGATTTGATCTACAAAGGTAATTAAACATTTCCTTTTAGTTTAATTAATTTACAGCATGTTTGCATAGCTAGTTCCATGCTCTAATTAGATTAATAATTAAATGCTTATCTCTGTATTTTACCAATGTACTGGTATTTCTAGTAAACCAAAATAAACAAGCAATTTCGATCTTAAAATACGTTTTCGCTGCTCACGGGGATCAGATTCCCATCAGTTCCAAGGTTTCTTTGGCTCTATAACTTTTTCCACGAAAAGGTTGTTTGGTCATTTTGCCTTCAAGGCACGATTCACATATAGGTAAGAACTTTCTTCTAACTCGTTTAGAAGTCCATTCTTCATTATTCTCTCAATCTTATTGAGATTTATATGACCTAACCTTAGATGCCAAAGATAGGCGTTTTGTTTAGGAGAAACTTTTTGTTTTTTATTAGTTCGTTGATAACACACAAAATGTGTTATCCTTACGCTTATTTAGTGTTAGTTTTGTGATAATTTTAGGGCTTTAATGTGTCTAAATGACTTAATTTCAGGTACGAAGCCTAAACAGGACAATTGGAGACATTTTTGATCACTCGGGATCGAAACGAGGCTTTTTGGAGCTCAAAGAAACCTCCTAGAAGTAAAAGGATCAATCCAAGCTAGTAGACCCGAGGTGATGGTGTTGCAACGTCGGGCTTGCTGCTTTTGTGCTTAAAAGAATCATGCCGACAACTTTGCAACATTGCCTTAGGGCGTTGAAATGCTATCTTGATAAGGAAGCTAACGTGAAGGACCTTGGCGAGGGCGTTGCAACGCTTGTTTGCAGCGTCGCAATGCCAGATCGATAGAGAGGCACACGCTTAGGGTAGCAGTGTTGCAACGCTGCCCTCAGCGTGCTAACGCCATCGATATTTTCCTTATATGTCAGTTGCCCAGGGCACAGCGTTGTCACGCTGTCCCTAGTGTTGCAACGTTATGACGATTACTCCCATAAATAGAACATCGTGTCTTTTTGCAAAGGGAGCCGAATTTGACAGTCTTTGCACCCTAATTTCAAAATACACTCTGTAAGAAGAGAAAAGTGAGCATTCCTTGGGAGCCAAAGCATTCGTGGAGGTTCGAGATCGTGACGGGAGCTCGGGGACGAGGGACCGACATCGACACATAAATTTATTTTCTCTTTCTTTCAGATTGTAACATCGTTCTAAGACATTTTCTACACTTTTAGTTTGGTTTTATTGTGATTTAGAGTGGTTGAAAGTTGTAGTTAGGATTTGATTTGCTTGTTTAAGACTTATTTGCTTATGTATTGAACTATGTTTTGTTATTTATTTTTAGCAATTCGTTCTTTAATTCTTTGATATTGTTGGTTTAAGTGGACTCGAAAGAAAAATCTTAGATTAAGCAAAGTTGTCAAAACTCTTAGAAGTCTGGCATGAGAATGACCTAGAAGTCTAAGGGAAACACATAAAGAAGTTCCTTAATGTCGTGCATGCTTTTAGATTCATAAGGAGACTATAGAATCTATTGTGTGTGTGAGGCTCACTAAGAATCGAGAGATTTTCTTGAGTATCTTACTTCTTGTTTATAAATTCATCATGTTAGTTCATTGCATGTGTTAAATAAGTGTTAACTTGTGAAGTCAAACTCCTCCAAATCTATCATATTCGTGTCTCCACTTGTTTATTTATCTTTTATCTTTGTTTTCACCATCTATCCATGTTATGTTACTTTAGCTAAAATTGAGAATTAGTATCTTGGTAATTCATTGATCTAGAAACTCATTCCCGAGGACGATACATGGAACTCTCAAATCACTGTACTAAAACTTGACCCGTACACTTGCGGTATTGCAATATCATTTTACGCAACAAGTTTTTTGCGCCGTTGTTGGGGAATGGTGATTATTTAGATTAATTATTATTAAGAGAAAATTTGAGATTTTAGACTAAAGTTTGTTTGTGTTTCCTTTCCTTAATTCAGTTTTGTGTGTTTTTTAGTTTGTGTCTGTTGTTTTGGTTGTGTTGCTTTTGTGTAAAAGTCTTATTTTGAATTACTGGTTTTTAAAGTATGACTTTTCATGAGTTTGATTCTCCACCAATGTATTGTCCTTCCGAGGACCCTAGGTATGTGCATCATGATTTTTCTAGATACCATTTGTCTAATTTTTACCATTCTAAATCTATGATTGATGAAAATTCTTTTGATGGTAATTATGTAGGCACTTGGAACCAAAATTTCTCTTATCCCAACCAACCTATAGAAAACTCTTCTCTTGTGGACCCATTAATGGAAAATACGTTAGAGTTAAAAATTAAAAATTTGGTTCATGATGAATTAGAAAGGTTGGATAGGTTAGAAACTATGGTAGAACTTTGGGAAATAGTACATGAAAGAACTCATTATCTCAATCAACTGGTAAATTCCCTTAAGGCCTTACAGGAACAGTTTCTTATTCTTACCATGGAGGAGGAGCCACCTAGGAGGACTTATTCATATTGTAGTGAGGATGGGTTGGAGGAGACTGAAACACGCCAGAAAAAGGTTTGCGAGGTAGACAATGGTAATACAATCACTCCCACGGAGGGAATTCAGGTGATAGAGTTAGAGGCTGAAAAGTCCTTCCCCCTTTTATCTCCAGAAATTTCCTTTAATCTTGAAAACCATTTGTCCTATACTCACGAGTCTTGTTTTGATTTTTGTCCTTTTATTTCAATACACAAAAATACCAAAAATAATCTTCTTTCAGGTGCCCAGGAAAAACAAGATAGCCTTTTAGACTTAGAAGGCTATATCGATTCAAGCAAAAAGGGCCCAAAGAAATACGAGCAATTTTACGTACCTTGATGCCAATCATAAGTTACAATCTAGCTAAGGACGTTAAAGAAAGCGTTTCTTGGGAGGCAACCCAAGCTTTACATTTCTGTTATTTTTGTTTTTTGTTTTTAGTTTGTTTTGGTTGTTTGTCAGCTCTTAGTTTACTTACTAGTTTGTTTGTTTTGCTTTGTTAGGTTACTGTGGATGCCACCCCTCGTAGAAACCCATGCTCTCGTTCTTTGGAACTCCAGCACATGTGTTTTGGCGATCCAAGGAATCGAAAAAATGAAGATCTCCATTACTCATGATAGTATTGTTCACTCTTACCTTTCTTACTATTTGAGCTTATTTTGCAAACATTGAGGATAATGTTTAGTTTAAGTTTGGGGGTGGGATGTTATTGATATGTTGTGACTGTCCTGAGTATATGCTGAATTGTTGATTGATCTTTTGCATAAGTATGATCATGATAGCCTAGGATGAGAATTAATTGAAAATATTTTTGATTTTGCTGAAACTTGAGAGCATGATATGAATTTGAGTTAATTTAAAAAAATTTCTTGAGTTTTTCCTGCACTATTATGCACATAGCTTGTGTTCCTGAAGTTTTGAAATACTTAGAACAAATTTATAAGGTTTAGAAGCTCGATGTCACCTCGATAGGTCTAAGAACTTATTTGAGAGTTAAACTGCAGGATAGGATGAATGGCAATATGAAGTGCATGATTTGTATAATATGTGAGTTTTGTGAAAAAAAAAGTTTGTTTTGTTGTTTGTCTGTTAAAGAAAACATTTGTGAGGGCAAAAAGAGCTACCTTCGCTATGATCAGTTAGGCCACTCATTGAGCGAGTGCTTTGGGTAAGGGTCCCTACAGTGGATGTGTGAAACCTAGTGTCCTTACACAAGAAAAAAAGTGATTAAGTACTGAGTAAAGTTGTTTATTTCTTAAATGTGGGGAGGCTCAAGGATTAGTAATCATGACCAGTGTAAGGGGAAATTCAATGGAGAGCTTAATAAAGTTGATCTGGGCTTAGTAAAAATGAAGGGAACATAGGCTAATCCCACACACACGTAGGAACACTTAGGAAGAATTTTAAATTGCTCATTGAAGTATTATGTTTGAGTGTTTCCTATGATTGCCAAAATTTCCTTTTAAATCTTTGAGGTCTGATCAAATGTATGTATAAGAACAATCTCATGTTTAATTCTGTTTTTTCTCGAGACTAGCAAAAGTTTAAGTTTGGGGGTATTTGATAGCACACAAAATGTGTTATCCTTAGGCTTATTTATTGCTAATTTTATGATAATTTTAGGGATTTGATGTGTCTAAATCACTTAATTTCAGGTACGAAGCATAAACAAGAGAATTGAAGACATTTTGGATCACTCGGGATCGAAACGAGGCTTTTTGGAGCTCAAAATAACATCCATTAGAAGTAAAATGATCAATCCAAGCTAATAGACCCGAGGTGATGGCGTTGCAACGCCATGCAGAGCGTTGCAACGTCGAGCTTGCTGCTTTTGTGCTTAAAAGAATCATGTCAACAACGTTGTAACGCTGCCTTAAGGCGTTGCAACGCTATCTCGATAAGGAAGCTAACGTGAAGGACCGTGGCGAGGGTGTTGTAATGCTGCTTTGCAGCGTCGTAACGCCAGATCGATACAGAGGCACGCGCTTAGGGTAGAGGCTTTGCAACGCTGCCCTCAGCGTTGCAACGCCATCGATATTTTCCTTATATGCCAATCGCCCAGGGCACAACGTTGCAACGCTGTCCCTAGCGTTGCAACGTTGTGTCGATTACTCCTATAAATAGAACATTGTGTCTTCTTGCAAAGGGAGCCGAATTTGATAGTCTTTGCACCCTAATTTCGAAATACACTCTGTAAGAAGAGAAAAGTGAGCATTCCTTGGGAGCCAAAATATTCGTGGAGGTTCGAGATCGTGATGGAATCTCGGGGACGAGGTACCGACATCGCCAAATAAGTTTATTTTCTCTTTCTTTCAGATTGTAACATTGTTCTAAGACATTTTCTACACTTTTAGTTTGGTTTTATTGTGATTTAGAGTGGCTGAAAGTTGTTGTTAGAATTTGATTTGCTTGTTTAAGACTTGTTTGCTTATGTATTGAACTATGTTTTGTTATTTATTTTTGGCAATTCGTTCTTTAATTCTTTGATATTGTTTGTTTAAGTGGAAAAACTTAGATTAGAGCAAAGTTGTCAAAACTCTTAGAACTCTGGCATAAGAATGAACTAGAAGTCTAAGGGAAACACATAAAGAAGTTGCTTAATGTTGTGCATGCTCTTAGATTCATAAGGAGACAATAGAATTTATTGTGTGTGCGAGGCTCATTAAGAATCGAGAGATTTTCTTGAGTATCGTACTTCTTGTTCATAAATTCATCATGTTAGTTCATTGCATGTGTTAAATAAGTGTTAACTTGTGAAGTCAAACTCCTCCAAATCTATCATATTCGTGTCTCAACTTATTTGTCTATCTTTTATCTTTGTTTTCACCATCTATCTATGTTATGTTACTTTAGCCAAAAGTGAGAATTAGTATCTTGGTAATTAATTAATCTAGAATCTCATTCCCGAGGACGATACTTGGAACTCTCAAATCACTATACTAAAACTTGACTCGTACACTTGTGGTATTGCAATATCATTTTACGCAACATTCGCGTATTTGTTGTTTTAAATAATTCACTGTTTAAAACCATTTTGATTGAATTAGGCCTTAAAACATACAAATTATTCTCAAGTAGAGCTACACATATATCAATACCTTTCAAAGAAGTAAACGCTTTATTAAATTGAAAAGAGATTGAAATACACTGTTTAATAAGGAAATAAATAGAAATAACGTTTCTAGTAAACCCTAGAACTACATGCACTTTATCTAATAACAGTATTTTCTTGCCAAACAGCAACTCTACCGTGCCTTCCCCTTTTTCTTTTCTCCTTTCCTTTTCTTCTGTGTCTTCTTAAGTCCAGAAGGATGGTTGCAACACGTAGTCCTAGAGGATGAACCCTTTTGGAACCTTTTTGAATGGGCAAACAGATTTTCCTCTCCATTAATTTGTCCCTTATTTTCCATAAGAGATTGGTAAGTCTGTAGCTCGTTTAGGAGGGAAGTCAGGTTATACTTTATCTTGTCATCACTGCATTGTTGCGAAATTGCATGAAACTCTTCGGAAGAGATTCTAGGATGAACGACACCTGACTTTGCTCGTCTATGATCGCCCCGTTCATTTCGGCCACGTTGAAGTGAACTATCAGATCGAGAACATGTTCTCTCACTGAAGTTCCCTCCTCCATGCGCGGGTTATAAACGTATTTGAGGGATTCGTGGCAAATCTGTTCAGACGGTTGTCCTGACATATTCTGCAGATAACTCATGATCTCACGAGCTGAGACCATACCCTCCAGTTTCCTGGCCAAAACTACAGATAGGCTAGCTAGGATGTAGGGCTTGGTCCAACTATCGAATGCATCACGAACACTTTGTGCCGCAATCGGGCCTGGAACCTGAGGCTAGTACTTAGTGAGTGCGAACTTCAAGTCGCCCACAATAAAAATCGTGTTAATGTTGTTTTTACAGGTTTGTTTCTAATGAGTTTTTCGGCAACCAAAAGTTAAATAATCGAACTCGATATTTTGCTGAAAGATAAGAAAAACTTGTATTACTATCTCGCATAAACCAATGTTTAATCCAATAATGTTTTAGCAAAATTAATCTATGATCCCTAGGTCAATTAATTTGCAATGATACCCCATAGGTTTAGAATGACCGCCACCAAAGGGTAGTCGAATCACTTCTCCTCTGGGATGAGACGATCTCAACCAGACCCTATTACCGGAACAACTTTTATTCCCTATAGATTCTAGCTACCATTTTCAGTCTGGATCCATTAACTTTAATGTATCCCGTGAGTGTCACCCTCTAACTTTAGATCCAGAGTCCCGATCCAACAAAATCCGCCGAAGGGAGGACTAAGTTGGAAAACAAACTAAGGCAACCCTATCCCTTTCGGGAGTTCGCTATGTTTCGACTCCTATGATCAAGCCCTCCGAAGGGATTGTCTTATCACACCCCCTCCTGAACTACTCACTAACTTAGCCCCAGACGACGTAAAGCCAACAAACATCGTTTACCTCTTAACGATACTTGTTGACCCTATTTTACCTGATAAGCATACTATGCTTGTATATGAAATACTTTAAACATAAACACAACAGAACATTGACAATTACTATACATACGTAAGGAACAACTCTACTTAAGTCTCTCTTGAAAACTAAACAGGTAAGAGCATCACAACAAAAAACATACACAACCATGGTTTACACAACCACAACCCCTAATGCACTCACAAACATAACTACATAGTCCCCTTAAGACAAACTACAATACATATGGACTTGCTTTACAACCCCACCAACGTACAAAATATCAAACTTGTAGGGCTTTCGGTAGACTATGGCAAGATATCAGGCACCGGGAGCTCGATCTCTACATGAAAAGTTGGAAAACACTAAAAGAATGAGCAATGAAGCTCAGTGAGTGACTGAGTTTAAAATCTAATAACTCGTAAATCATATCACCTGACAACCTATGAGCATATGCATCTGTAATCAAGCGTTAAAAGTAATCGTGTAATCATAATAGCTTTTCCAGAAATCCAGCAAGTATGTCATTAAAATCTCGCAGGACATATCGATAATATTAACCATTATAAAACATATGACAATCTACGTTGTGTAGGGCATGTCCAGTACAACCAACGTTTACTCTACGATATAGTGGAGCCCGCCCAGCACTCACGACAGCATTGTTGTCACGGAGTACACTCAACGTCGACAACAGAAATGACCTGTGTGCACATGGTACTATACAACCTTGGGCTCAATATCTCAGTCATTTACTCATTCGAGTCTCAGAAAAACACATGAAAATACTTGAACATGTGCTTATCTTTTCTTTCGTAAAACTCAAGCTTACTCAGCATGTTCATGAAAACAGGAAATCTTTAAATAATACTTGTTAATACATGCTTGCTTGAAATCATAACATTTCCACTAAATTTCGCTAATCAATAAACATATGCTCACATATAAATTTAATTGGGAAATCTAGGCTCACAACGAGCACTTGAAATCATTTCTAGGAAATCATGTATGCTCATAAGTATGTGTTCAAAAGAAAACATGAAGCATTTAAGCCATTTCATTTAAGGGAAATCATGCGTTTCCTTAAGCATAATTCAAGCATATAAATCGTTTTCGAAATTCGTTTTGTCACTCACTGCGTTAGAACTAAAACCTTGGCATGTATACTCGACCTATTTCCTCTTGGCCTGTCAAACAAACCAAAACCAAGCATTAGAACCTCGAGCTCATGAATTTCAACCCTAAGATTACAAAAACCATTCTATCTATTTTCCAGCATTCTACAGATTTCATACCCTGACTTTACACACTCATAACTTCTTCATTACTTAGCCAAAAAGGATGTACTTTATATCAAACTCTTCCTTTTTGAACCCTCTAAAACTCATCTATAGAAATGAAATCGAAATTTCAAAAGGATTTGTCCATAAATAGCTCAAAAGTTGCTTCCTTAACAATAAGCTCCTGGTATTTCCAAATTCGTTTTCCAGTTGAACCCTTAACTTAACCTGAATTTTAAGGTAACTTACAATCATTTTATACTCACGCCTTCTTCACGAGAGTTTTAGGAAATTAAATAAGCTTTTCAACCATACCTATTACAACTTCTGGTTCGAATTCTACACATCAGCACGACTAAAAAATCAGAGGTTTCTCAGATTTGATAGCAAATCCTCTCCGATTCCTTCCCTTTCACAAATCAGTAACTTAAAGTCAGAATTTGCTCAAGCTTCCTTCACGAAATTTGTTCCAAATGAGTTAAATTTCAATAAAATCAAACCTCACCTCTTACCTCTTCTTGTGGAGCTCAAAACGATCCAAATATCAGAACTGGGCAGAGTTGATAATGAAATTACCATGGAAGCTTATAATGATCTTTCCCCTTTCTTCTTCAACCTCAACACCAGCAGTTCACCTTTCTTCTTCCTCCCTCAACCCTCTCCCATGAAGCTGTCTGATTTCATTGATAAAACGAGAGCAAATTGGGGAAGAATGGTTTATAAATAATGAGTTTGGCGGTGGTGCTCCACCCAACTTCCATTTTCCTTTTTTTTTTAATTTTTCCATTCTTCTTTCCTTTTCCTTTTTCTTTTTAAAACAAAACAAAACCAAAACATACCAAACCTATATTTTTTTCTTTTCTTTTTCTTTTCCCTTTCTTTTTTTTAATTTTTGTAAAAAAAACTCCAAGGAGAGATCTCGGGTTTACATGTCTGGTCCAGGCAAAACTAGCAGGCGGATCATAAGAATCTCACTGCCCAAACCAATAGAAGAGACTGTGTGACCCATTTGCACAAGTCCCACTCCCACTAAGTATAAGCACTCTCTCCATTCACCTTGCTTTTGACCCATACAAACACTATTCGAAGGGGGGCGCTCCCATTTTTGCCACGAGGCCAACTATGGATCTCACAGTGTGAACTTAACGGAGATGCATAGGTGGAAATTAATGTATCATATACACATATTTCCTCCCACTAAGTACTTTAGAATTAACGGGATGACCTAGATAAATCTGGCTATAACTTATCTAAATCTACCAATATAACATTTATATTGGAGTTACCTAAGTCTATAAACCATTTATTAACCTTAGGTCTATAGTTTATTAACATTTTAATAAAAGTAGCTCAAGAGAAATACAACCTATGAATCTCCGAACCAAATTCACTCCAAAGTCAGTTTCCAGGTAGGGGTGTTCCGTTTCTGTCAGCTTAGGCCCCGTTTGATAACGTTCATGTTTCCTGTTTCCTGTTTCTTGTTTCTTGTCTCTCATTTTTTAAGAATAAGAAACAAGAATATGTTTGATAACTATTTGTGTTTCTTGTTTCTTTGAAAACAAGAAATAGAAACATAAACTTGTTTGATAACCCTTTCTTGTTCCTTGTTCTTGTTTTTTTTCATCTTATTTTTTTCATTTTTTATAGTTTAAAAAGAATTTAGTTATATAATACAAAATATATAAATATATAATTAATTATAGCAACTTTATATTATCAAATACCAACAAGTATCGATGCAAAATTAACTAATAATAAAATTAAATAAATAAAATTGTTTTATCTTCCAAATGTTGTTCAAATTTGATCTGCAATCTTATCTCTTACTTGAGTCATTCGCCTTAAATGATGTCGACTCAGACCAAACTCAATTATATTGCTAAATGTTGTGGTTGCAAAATATTAAAATGAGGCTTAGTAAACAAAATTTATTTATTGCAAAATTACAATAATATATAGATATAAAGATTGCAAAATTAATACTCAAAATTCAAATAATACATATATATATATATATATATAATTTCAAATTTCAAATTAAAATAATATAAATATACAGATGGTAAAATTAAGAAATGAAATAAAAAATAAATTTATATATTATTATTATTTATAAAAATTAAAAGTATATATATATTGCGAAAATTCGAAATTGATAAAAATCAACAATTTGTACTCCTTATGGATCAAACTCACGACTTTGAAAAGGTTTAATACATTTAGGAAACATTTAAACATAAAAAGAAACAAAACAGAAAGAAACTACTATATGTAGTTTCCAAAATTTAGTCCAAATTTTAGAAACGTTTCTCAAATTTTGGGAACGACAAGCTGGGGAGTAGGTTTAAGACATATAGGAAACATTTGAACATAAAAAAAAAAAACAACAAAAAAAACAAAACAGAAAGAAACTACTATATGTAGTTTCCAAAATTTAGTCCAAATTTTAGAAACGTTTCTCAAATTTTGGGAACAAGAAACGGGATGAATTATCAAACAACTTTGTTTCTTAAAAAATGGAAAACAGAAACAAGAAACAAGAAACGAGAACGTTATCAAACGGGCCCTTAAATACCCCAGCCTAGCCAGAACCTTCCTTAGACAGAGTTATTTATCGGTCACCATTCATAAGTCATATTTGATCTCCTAATTCTAATCTTATTAGAACTAGATAACCTAAGTCTAATTAATAACAGGTTCTAAAACATTTTTAAAACTAGTGAATTAAACTTAGGTTACATGCATTTCTATGTTATAGTGTTTGATCATTCATCACATGAATAAATTAAAGCATACAACATACTCATCATGTGAAATAAATGCATGTCAATGCTTTCATAATAATTAACATAACTTTAATATTAATTAAACATGCATACTAAATAATATAACATCTTATATTATAAACATGATGCATGATAATGCTTAACCTAAGGTGAGATTTTAATATAAATTACATACATTATGCACATAAATAAATATACAACAATTGCATAATTAAAATAGCAAAAATGGATCATAATTTAGAATCCTAAATATTAATTAAATCAATATAATCTAATTATATTAATTATAATTAATATATAATAAATAAATAAAGAAAATTAAAAAAAATAAATGAAGCCATCTTCCTGCGGATTGCTCGCGCGTCTCGCAAACACTAACACAAAAGCGTTGCAACGCTGCAGTGCTCAACTCCCTCTTTGAGGTTTAATCGAATGCTCTTGCTATGGAGCTTTGTTGTCTTCCCTTAGGGTATTCACATTCTGAATCCCTAAGGGAAGTTAGCTCCTTATAAGTAAAACAGTAAACATAAAATCGAATTGAAATCGCAAAATCAACATCTTAAGCTTCTTCTCTTAGTCTACCACTGTTTAGCATAAACTGAGAGAGCTACCCAAGTTGTTAATGAAAACGAAATTCCAGAATATGAACTTCAACAAAATGATTAACTTTTATTGGGAGTAATAACCACGATGTAAAATAGAAACTATAAAAAAGGAATGAATACAGAATACTAAACTGGAATAACAGAAACCGAAACAACTAGAGATGTTTACTGAAGGTGTGCAATACATAATGAAAACAAAACTTCAGAAACTGAACTGAAATCTAAAGAACGAAACAAAACCGTAAGTTATGAACTTACACATTGCGACTTAGTAAATCAAAACTACAATAGTAAGAAAAGCAGCAGAAAGGCGACAGTGGGCTAGAGCGCAGAATTCCTCCCTCTAGCGTACTTCTCTCGGATGCTTGTTCGCCAATTTATAGAGTTGTCAGTTCCTAAGGTTTCCATCCGATAGGCTGGCTTTATCGTCCTCGGATAATGACTTGATTTCCGTAATTAGGTCTTTTCCTTTGTTCCCGTGGTTGATCTTCCTTGGTTTAGGTGACTGTGCAGTTTGCATCTGATAGCCAGGCAATTGCATCATTTTGCATCCCTGCAGTCAGATTATAACATGTTAAGCTCTCCTTTTAACTTTTGGGGAAATGTCGCAATTCCTGCAAAACTACTCATACTTTTGCCTACTTTTTTATCAATTCTAATAAGAAGACATCGATAATGGTCTAAATAACTCTCATAAATGAGAGTTATCACATCCCCGAACTTGAATCATTTCTTGTCCTCGAGCAATTCATATGCCTTCTCAATCTATTTATTCTTCCAAAGGTCCTGGTTACCTATTTTTCTTGATCTCTCAGACAATATTCCCCCTCCTAACACCATATTGTTGCCACAATCTTGACCTTTCCCTGTTCATCAAGATCCCTTGCCTTCTTTTTATTTTCCCCTTGGTTTCCTTTCAACTTTATTGTTCTTGAAATTTTTACTTGGAAAACATGTTTCTCTAGTCAATTGCACCTTCGCTCCAACTAACCAATAGTTTGTAGTATCAATGTCTGGCTACAAGTGCACATCACTATGTGAAACTTGCTTTGCTTTCTCTTTTTTCTTAGTCGATTTTTCATGCAAGGTTGATCACGGGTGTCATGACCTTACCTAATTACTTGATCTATATTGAAGGTAGAGCATGTCCCCCCCCCCCCCTCTTTTTTTATGACAGAATGATTGTCTTTTTGGAACACTTTGTGGACAACTTGATCCCCCCCCCCCTCCACACTTGGAGTGGCCAATGTCCTCATTGTAATCGTTTTAGGGGCATTGAGCTGCAAGTAATTTGGATTAGAAGGATTGGTTTCGGTTGTGGCTACAGAACGTTGGTCTTTAAGGAAGTTGTGTTCCTGACTTACCTGTTAAACGGATTGGTCTAGTAATGATTTACTAGTCCAGCATTGTTTCGAGTAGATAGATAATCGATAGACTTATTATTTCTATTTGCAATCAAGCAGACAGAGAACCAACAACCATATATCTTTGATTAACGTACGGAATCAGAACAATGTTTCAAATGTGAAAGTTTAACAAAGAAAGACAAAATTCCAAATGACAAAGCTAAGCAGAACACAGAAAACAAAACAACCACTTCCTTGGGCTGCTGATGAAGTGTCTTCCTGTGAAATTGCCTCTTCCTGCCTTAGCTCAAAGGGGAATTTGGGATTGGTACCCCTTTTCCTTTTGACAACAGCGCGAGGGTTTGTTGCACCGCTTATCCCTGTGTTGAACATAAGTCCAGTAGAGCGTGCATTCTTTTTCTCCATTCGCTCCATATCAACCTGTAATTCCTACAATTGTGAGGCAATTGCCTTGCCTTCAGACTCTGTTATTTTCTTGCCTTCTGCTTTGTTGTGCTTTTTCATCTTCCGATCATTGTGTAGAATAAGTGAACGGATACAAGTGGCGTCTAGAGGCTTTGTGGTCATTTGATTGTCAGTTGCAACTACACCAGCCGACTTGCATAGCTTAGTGATTAATGAAGGGAAGAACAATTTTCCTATCGTCTTTTTAGCGCCCAATCTGATTTCATTGGAGATTATCTTCCCGATATTTTGCTTCAACCCTTTATGCATGCAATAGAGGAGCATTACTCTTTCTTGTGCAATTTTTCCTCCATGCGTGGTTTGTAGAATGCAGTTGCCAATGAAATTCAGCCAGATTGTCGATTCGCTTTTCAGATCGCTTGGCTGTAGATGCTTCTTACCGCAATGGACAACCTGCCACTGCGTGCCTTCAGGTGTCAGCATCTGCAATGCTTCTTGTGTTTGGATGTATGTCTTAATCTCGTTTAGTTTGTAATTTACTATTTGAAATTAATAAGAGTTATTTATTTCATTACTTTGTGTCTCGCAAATTTTACAAACTTTGTCCAATAAACTAAGCTCCAGGGTCATTGAATATATGAGAGAATTAGAACTTGAACGGTATCTAGTGGACACACAGGTAGGATCACGTTCGAGGTAATGACTCGAACGGTCTACAGTATATGGATAGGGTTGGAGACCTAATCCTGGGTACGCTGTGGATACGACCCACTTTGTATTAGATACAAACGAGGTGATCTGACTCGTTCATGTGGTTGACATGCGAGTGGGGTCATCCTGTGCAATGAGATTGTACAAGAACGAACCGTGAATTATTAGACCTACTGATGTAACACCGTTAACAATATGGACTAATAACTTCGTAGATGACCATTAATCGACTCGACTGAATCACATGCTCATGCGTTGTCGTCGCTTTGACTAGTACGGTGAGGACAACCCCGCTTTTGCTTCAAAGAAACAAAGAAACCAAGCAATTCCTTCAGCAAACCTCTTGGCAAATACTTTGTTCTTCCAACGATTGCTTCAGCAACTCTTGGCAATCAGCAACCTCACGCCTATTGCTGTAGCAAATCGCTCCTTTGACCTTCCTTTGCAATTGCTTCAGCAAATTGATGGGTCAGCTCTCCCGATGTCGCCCCTCGAAATTACTACAGCAAATCGAAGTGTCTCTGTCCTCCAAATGCTTCAACGCCTCTGTCCTCCAAATGCTTTAACAAATCGAAGCCCTTCACGAATTCTCTCTTGGCTTTGTTGTAGCCATTCTCACCACGCCGACCACAATTGCTTCAGCAATGGATGAACCACACGATTGCTACAACAAATACACCTTCATGATTTGTCTCTCCAATGCACACATTTGCTGTAGAAATAGCTCGGTTCTCCTTCTCTCCCCGGTCTCTTTCTCTTGTTTTTATTGTTTTACCTAACAGGTTCTCAACCTCAGTCTTGTACTCCTTGAACTTTTCAAGAGTTTCAGACTTCCTATGCATTAGGTAAATATACTCATACCTTGAATAGTCATCTATAAAAGATACAAAGTATTCGTAACCACCTCGTGCTTTAACACTCATCGGACCATAGAGGTCAGAATATATAAGCTCAAGGGGCTCTTTGGCTCTATATCCTTTTCCACTAAAAGAGTGTTTGGTCATTTTGCCTTCAAGGCATGACTCACATACTGGTAAAGAGTTTTCTTACAACTCGCTTAGAAGTCCACTCTTCACTAGTCTCTCAATCCTATGGAGATTGATGTGGCCTAACCTTAGATGCCAAAGATGGACATTTTCTTTTAGAGAAACTTTTACTCTTTTAGTTCGTGTTTCTGTTGTTTTAAATAATTCAGTATTCAAAAATGTTTTTGACCGAATTTGCTTTCAAAACATACAGATTAGACTTAAGTGAAGCAGAACAAATCAAGTTTCCATTTCGGTAAATAAACGCTTTATTACCACTAAAAGAAACGAAAATACAATGTTCAAGTAAGCAGGAAATAAAAACAAGGTTTCTAGTAAACCTTGGTACTATATACATATTATTTAATAATAGGTATTTTCCGTCGAAAAAGAGCTTCACTTTGTCGATCTCTACAGCAGAGACTATCTCCCCGGATTCAACCCGTAGAGCCACCTCACCATCTCGCAGTCGCTGCCAGGAACTAATTCCTTGAAAAAAAGAACAAACGTGGTTAGTGGCGCCCGAATCCAATATCCAGGCAGAGTCACTACTCTCCACTAAACATGTTTCAGTTACTAGTAAATCACATTTACCTGTATTCTTCCTGTCGGCAAGGAACTTGGGACGGTTTAAACTTCGATGGTCGTCCCCATTCTTTGGAAACACTTTTTTTTCTCTGCAACTTCCTTGACCTTTTTGCCCTTTTGGGCGGCAACGCGGTCAGCTTTGCCCTTCTTCATCTTCTTCTTCTTCCCTTTCGAGTAAAAAGGAGCCACAGACTTTGTCCTGGAGGTCGAACCTCTATGATAGGACCTGTAGGCAACATTTGCCTCAGCTTCTGGTGTCCTGATCCTCACCAAGGACTGGAAGTTCTGTAGCTCATTGAGAAGGGTGGTCAGTGTGTAGCTAATCTTGTTCATAACAGCATTGCTACGAAACTAAAGGAAACTCTTCGGATGAGTCTCCAAGATGAAGCTGACCTGACTCGACTCATCAATCGAAGCCCCGTTCATCTCCGCCAGATTAAAGTGGGTCATCATGTCTAGAACATGTTCTCGGACAAACGCCCCTTCTTTCATCCGAGCGTTGAAGGCGTGTTTGAGCGAGTCATGTCGGACCTGAAAGGATTGTTGTCCAAACATATCCTGCAGTGACTCCATGATCTCCTTGGCGGTGACCATCAACTCATGCTTTTTTGCCAGTACTTCAGACAAGCTGGCAATTATGTAGACCTTAGCCTTTTCATTGGCCCTGATCCACCGATCGTATGCATCACGAACACTTCGTGATGCAGTCGAGCTCGGCAACTGAGGGCATTACTCAGTAAGCACAAACTTAAGGTCGTCGGTTACTAATATCGTGTTGATATTGGTTTTCCAAGTTTGGAAATTATCTCCCACTAATTTGTCGGATGCTAGTAATGTTATTATCGAACTAGACATTTTTGCTGAGATAATCAAATTAAAACTTTGTGTCAGTCTCGCAAAAAACCTTTTGAAATCCAATCAAGTTTTAGCAAAAATTTATCCTATGATCCCTAGGTCATTTAAAATTTGCAATGATATCCCAAAGGTTTAGAATGACCGCCACCGAAGGGTGAACAGAAACACTTCTCCTCTAGGACGAGACTTTCTCGACCAGACCCTAATCCCAGAATAACTCTTATTCCATTAGGCGTCCAGTTACCATTTTTCAGTCGAATCCATTACCTCTTAATGAATCCCTTGAGTGTCACCTTCAATCTTTAAGTTTCCAAGTATCCGTCCAAACAATAGCCATCGAAGGGTGAACCAAGAAGGAAAACCAACAAGGAAACTGTATCCCTTTCGAGAATTCACAGTGTTCTGATTCCCATGATCAAGGCCCTCCGAAAGGATTGTCTAGTCCAGGCCAAACTAACAGGCAGATCATAGGCGTCTCACGGTGTGAATCGAAAGAAGAGACTGTGGGTCCCGTTTTCACAGGTCCGCTCCCACTCACTATAAGTACTCTCTCCATCCACTATGATATTGATCCATACAAATATCATCCGAAGGGGGACGCTCCCATTTGCGCCACGAGACTGAGTATGAATCTCACGGTGCGGACTTTAACGGAGATTTGTGGTCGGAAATTCAAATGTATCTAATACACTTTATTTCCTCCCACTTAGCACTTTATATTATTCGGGATTGACCTAGATAAACCGGCTAAAATTTACCTAAGTCTACCAATATAACTCTTATATTGATTTAACCTAAGTTTATAATCACATTATTAACTTAGGTCTATGTGAGTAAATTAATCAACTTTAAATTAACGCCACTCACGATAATATAACCTAAGTATCTCCGAACCGAATTCACTCCCAGGTCGGTTTCGAGGTAGGGGTGTTTCACAAGCGTCAACTTAAATACCCCAGTCTTAGACAAAACCTTCCTTAGACAGAGAAACTTATCAGTCACCATTCAAAGGTCATATTTTGATTTCCTAATTCTAATGTTATTAGAACTAGAAAACCTAAGTCTAATTATTCAAGTTCTAAACATTTTAAAACTAATAATTAACTTAGGTTACATGCATTTCTATATTATAGTGCTTGATCATTCATCGCATGAATTAAATGCATGAGCATGTTTTTGATATAATAATATAACTCTTATATTAAATAAATTAAAACATGCTTTAATTATATTATAACACGTATAATATAACCTATCATGCATACTATATATTATAACACTTATAATATAAATGATGCATGAAATGTTTAACCTAAGGTGGGATTTTAAATCTATATGGCATACATTATGCACATAGAATTAATTAATTCATACATCTCATGCATAAAATAATTAAATAGCAAAAATTGGACCGATTTTTGCACTTAGGGGCATTAAATAAATTAATTAACATTAATATAACATTTATATTAATATTAATTAATTAATTTAATTAAAATAAATAAATAAATAATTACATTTTACAAAATAATTAAAGAAAATAAATAAACTAAAAAACACCCCACGAAGTGAAATGCATCACGTCCCACGTTGCACGCGAAACTGCCGCGAACTACACCTCTACGCTCGCAGCGTTACAACGTCGTGGGCAGCGTTGCAACGCTGCAACACTCAGCGTCACACCATCGTTCTCAACGCCAACAACATTGCAACACAACGGCTTGCGTCGCAACGTTGTCCTACAGCGCGCCTTGTTCCCGCGGGCACAACGTTGAGACGCCGAAGAACAACGTCTCAATGCCGTCGTGTCTCAGATGCGGAAACTCCTTTCTTTGTTTTCTTTCTTCGCTTTGTCGCCTGTTTCGCTCCGATTTTTCACACAAAGAACTCTTGCCGCCAATGACACGGACTTACATACTCGATTTATTTTCTAATTTGCCCAAAAACACGGGCCTTTACATTGATCTCATCAACAGAAAATAAATCTAAGAAAAAATTCCAAAACCGAAATATCCATTTTGCAATCCACAATTTATCACATAAATTGAAGCATTTACCCACCTAATTTTAAGAAAACAGATGCACAACGAGAAAGCCAACGATTGGCTCTGATACCAATTGAAGGGAATTAAATCACGTGCAGCGGAAGGGTGATTGAATCACCATGGTATCGTTGCGAAAACCATTTTCTTAAAACTATTTTTATCACATAGAAACTAGATTAAACATACGAATTAAGAAGAAAACTAGTAAGAACCACTTACTTGTTGAAGAACGACTTCAAGTTTTCCTTCTCCTGTTCACGAACCCTTCGTGATCACGATATCAACGTCCTCAAACTCCTCGAACGAACAAACGAACCAGACACCTCCACTTAGTTTCTCGATTGTTCTACGTTCGGTAGAAGGAGAGAAGTGGATCTCTTTTTGGTGAGAGGGGAGGAGAGATTGAGAGAGAGTTGAGAAATTCTAGTTTCCTTTTGGTGTGAAATCCAAAAAATGAAAACCAAGCTTTTGAAATCCTTCTATTAATCCAATTTGAGCCAACCGAGGGACCTAATGGACCTATAGTAACAAGCTCCAATGATCCGAGACTAACCTGTCAAACTCTTTGACCCGATTAATCAACATTCATTAGCTATGATAACACTCCACTAAAGCCCTAGCTGCACTCCCGTCAGTGTAAGACAAGTTGTGTCCACTGATATAACAAACGCCCATGAGTCGACCCTTCACAGGTTGTTCGTAGACACTGCTGCATCAAATTATCGTTTTACCCCTGTGTCTGCTTCTTGCTCCTTAAGTCCCCACTGCTCCTCTAATGAACAACAACGTTGTAATGGTCCAACCATACACAACACCCCTCTTGGGCTAGTGAGAAGGTGGGCGCCCGTTGTCCAAGCCATGGAGACAACACTTAAGGGAACAACCCCTCTAGTTTCCCTAAAGGTGGGAACGAGTGAATTCCATCTCGCGTAGTTAAGTTCCCAGCTCCCCACGTGGTCCTGTCCCTGAGAAGATAGGCATATTGGACGAGTAACTGTGACCACCCTCACCCGTACTAGTCAAAGGACAGACTCCCGCAGACAGGAGTCCATAACACGCTCAGGATTCAGATCGAGTCACTAATGGTCATCTACGGTTATTAGTCCCATACTCGCAATCGGTGTTACATCGGTGAGGTCTAATAATTCACTGGCCTGGTCTTGTACAATCTCATTGCACGTGATGCCCCCACTCGCATGTCAACCACATGAACAAGTCAGATCACCACGTTTGTATCTAATACAAAGCGGGTCGCATCCACAACGTATCCAGGATTAGGTCTCCAACCCTATCCATATACTGTAGACCGTTCGGGTCATTAACTCGAACGTGATCCTCCTTGTGTGTCCACAACACACCGTTCAAGTTCTAGTTCTCTCATAAATTCAATGGCCCTGGAGCTTAGTTTATTGGACAAAGTTTGTAAAATTCGTGAGACACAAACTGATGAAATAAATAACTCATATTAATTTCAAATGTTAAAATTACAAACAAAACGAGATTAGGACATACATCCCAACAGATCAATGATTCTTTGAAACAATTAGAGAATTGTTGGTAAGATTTCTCTCTAAGAAAACTAAATTCCCTTACCTCTTCTAAACTAGTTGGAATCCTTCCCACCAAAGAATTGGTCTAGAAAACTCAGAGATATAGAAGGTTTTCACTGGTGGTGTTGTCCTGTTGAAAGAAAGACACAGAGGAATTTTTTGGTTTGTTGTGTTGTTGTGCAAATTGGAGCAAGGAGTTGCTGGAGATTGAAACTACAAAGGCAATATATCTTCCCTTTTAGTTTAAGGACTTTTATAGCATGTGTTTGTTTGTTTAGTTCCATGCCTAATTAGATTAGGATTGCTTGTTCTTTGTATTTTACCAATGTATTGGTATTTGAAGTAAACCAAAACAAACTAGCAAATTGATCTTTAAATCACGTTTCCGCTCCTCACGGGGATCTGATTCCCTTTACATATTATATCGACAAGATGTTGATACGATATTTGATAGCACACAAAATGTGTTATCCTTAGGCTTAACTATTGCTAGTTTTATGATGATTTCAAGGCTTTTACGTGGTGAATTTATTCAATTTCAGGTTAAGAGCTTAAACGGAGCTATTAGAGACAATTTGGAACACTCGGGATCAAAACGAGGCTAATTGGAGCTAAAGATAACATCAACTAGAAGAAAAAGAACCAATCCAAGCATGATGACCCGAGGTGATGGCGTTGTGCAACGCCATGCTTGCTGTTTGAAGGCTTTGAAGACTCTAGGCGATAGCGTTGCAACGCTGCCTTGCAGCGTCGCAACGCTATCTCAATAAGAAGCCACGCGTGAGAAGCCGCACATAGGCGTTGCAACGCTGCCTTGCGCCGTTACAACGCCATTTCGACTAAGTTTTGGCGCCATTGTTTGTTGGAAATGACGATTATTTAGATTAATTAATATTAGGAGAAAATTTGAAATTTTAGACTAAAGCTTGTTTGTTTGTCTTTCCTTAATTATTTTGTGTGATTGTTTGTTTCCTTATTTGTGTTATTTTAGTTTTGTGTGTTTATTAGTCTTTTTTTCCTGTTTTGGTTGTGTTGATATTGTATGAAGTCTTGTTGTGAAATTACTGATTTTTCAAGTATGACTTTGCATAATTTTGAGTTTCCACCATTCTATTGTCCCTCTCAGGACCCTAGTTTTGTGCATCATGATTTTTCTAAATACCATGTGTCTAATTTTTATCATTCTGTACCTGACATATATGAAAATTCACATGAGGGTAGTTATTTAGGCACTTGGAACCAGAATTTTTCGTACCTTAACCAACCGTTAGAAAAATCTTCTCTGATGGACCAATTGGCTGAATACACATTAGAATTGAAATTGAAAAATTTTATCCATAGTGAATTAGAGAGGTTGGATAGGTTAGAACCTGAGGTGGTAGGACTTTGGGAAATAGTACAGGATAGAGCTCAATATCTTAACCAGCTAGTAGTTTCCCTTAAGGCCTTACAAGAACAATTCCTTATCCTTACCACTCATGAGGTGCCACCTAGGAGGATTTGTTCAGAAGATAATGAGGATAGTTTGGGGGAGACTGAGGCACACCATGATCAGGGTAGTGAGGAGGACACTGGTAATACACTTAGTTCCACAGGAGAGATCCAGGTGATAAAGTTAGAGGCTAAGAAGTCTTCTTTCCTTTTATCCCCAGAAATTTTCTTTATATTTGATAATCATTTGTCTTATACTCACGAGTCTTGCTTTGATTTCAGTTCTTTTCTTTTGATAAATAAAAATCCCAAAAATAATTTTCTGTCTGGGGCTGAAGAAAAACAGGATAGCCTTTTAGACTTAGAAGGCTACATCGATTCGAGCAAGAAGGGCCCCAAGAAATATGAGCAGTTTTAGTGCCTTGACACCAATCTTGAGGGAGTACAGTCTAGCTAAAGACGTTAAACAAAGCGCTTCTTGGGAGGCAACCCAAGCTTTACTTACTTTTGTTTTCCTGTCTTTAGCTTACTGTAGTTTGTTGTTTTTCAATTCTTAGTTAGTTGTTGTTTTACTTCGTAGGTTGTGGAGATGCCCTTCTTCATTGAAATCCAAGCTCCCATTCTGAGGAACTCCAACACACATGTTTTGGCTATCCAAGGAACTCAGAAAGAGCTCCATTACCCAGGACAGTATTGTTCACTCTTACCCACATACTTAATTTAGGCTTAATTCTGCAAACATTGGGGACAATGTTTAGTTTAAGTTTGGGGGTGGGATGTGTTTATTTTGTTTATTTGTTGTGACTGTCCTGAGTATGTGCTGAATTGTTGGTTGATCTTTTACATAAGTATGAGTATGATAGCCTAGGATGAGATATAATTGGAAATCTTTGTGATTCTGCTGAAACCTGAGAGCATGACATGAATTTGAGTTAATTTAAAAAAATTTCTTGAGTTTTTCCTGCACTATTATGCACATAGCATGTGTTCCTGTAGTTTTGAAATGCTTAGAACAAAGTTATTAGGTTTAGAACTTTGATTTCGCCTCGATAGGTCTGAGAACTGATCTGAGAGTTAAACTGCAGGATAGGGTAAATGACAATATGAAGTGCATGATCTGTATAATATGTGAAATAGTTTGTTTTTATTTTTTTTGTTTGCTAAAGAAAAAAAAACCGTGAGGGCAAAAATAGCTACCTTCACTGTGATCAGTTAGGCCACTCATTGAGCGAGTGCTCTGGGTAAGGGTCCCTACAGTGGATGTGTGAAAGCTAGTGTCCTTGCACAAAAAAAAAAAAGAAGAAGAAAATAGAAAAAGTGGCATCAAACGAGTGATTAAGTGTTGAGTAAAGTTGTTTATTTCTTGAATGTGGAGAGGCTTAAAGATTAGCAATTAAGACCAGTGTAGGGGGAAGTTGAATGGAGAACCTAATAAAGTTGATCCGGGTTTAGTAAAAATGAAGGGAACATAGGCTAATCACACACACACGTAGGAACACTTAGGAAAAGTTTTAAATTACTTGTTGAAGTGTTATGTTTAAGTGTTTCCTGTGATTGCAAAATATTCTCTTAAATCTTTGAGGCTTGAATCAAATGTATGTTTAAGAACAATCTAATGTTTAACTCAGTTTTTGCTCGGGACTAGCAAAAGTCTAAGTTTGGGGGTGTTTGATAGCACACAAAATGTGCTATCCTTAGGCTTAACTATTGCTAGTTTTATGATGATTTCAGGGCTTTTACGTGGTTAATTTATTCAATTTCAGGTTAAGAGCTTAAACGGAGCTATTGGAGACAATTTAGATCACTCGGGATCAAAACGAGGCTAATTGGAGCTAAAGATAACATCAACTGGAAGAAAAAGAACCAATCCAAGCATGATGACCCGATGTGATGGCGTTGCAACGCCATACAGAGCGTTGCAACGCTGCTTTGCAGCATCGCAACGCTATCTCGATAAGAAGCCACGCGTGAGAAGCCGCACATAGGGCGTTGCAACGCTGCCTTGCAGCGTCACAATGCCATTTCGACAAGGAGCGCGCCCGTTAGGGTAGCGGCGTTGCAACGCTACCCTCAGTGTTGCCATACAATCCTACAATATGTGCATAGTAGGGAGGTTTGTCTCCGTGTAGTTGACATGATAGATCTAGAAATATAGTGGCTAGTTGATCAATCGAACTCCGATTAGTTAACTAGTTATAGTCAATCCTCGTGCTTTAAACCCGAGATCTCTCTTTGGAGTTTCTTTACAAAAAAAAAAGAAAGAAAAGAAAAGGTAAAAGGGTTGGTATGGTTTGTTTTGGATATGTATGTTTTAAAAAAAAAAAGAAAATAGAAGGATTTTTTTTAAAAATAAAAAAGGGAAAAAGGAAAGTGGGTGGTGGGACTCCACCACCGCCTATGTTATTATTTAACCTATTTTCTTTCCATTTCCTTCCCATTTTATCAAAATAAAGCATATGGTTTCGTGGGAGAAGGATTAAGGAAGAGGAAGAAAGAGATTTATGGAGTTGAAGTTGCAGAAGAAAGGGAGAGAACTCAAAGAAAGTTTGTATGACAACAAGGTAATCAATTCTGCCCAGTTCTGTTATTTGAATCATTTCGAGCTCCACAAGAAGAGGTAAGAGATGAGGTTTAATTTTCTTGAAAGTCATATTTGAACAAAATTCGTGAAGGAACCTCGAGCAAATTTTGAATCTAAGGTAGAGGCAAGATTTTGCTGTTAATTCTGAGAAACCTATGGTTTTTGGGTCGTGTTGATCAGTAGGATTCGAATCAGAAGCTGTAAAAGGTCTGGTTCGAAAGCTTATGAAATTTCCTATAACTTTCATGAATAACTCGTGAGTAGAAAACGACTGGAAGATATTTTAAATTTCAGGTCAAGTTCTAGGTGCAGCAGGGGAACGAATCTGAAATTAGCAGAAGTTTATTTTTAAGGAGGCAACTTTCGAGGTATTTTTGGACAAATCCGTTGGGAATTTTAATTTCACTTCATTAGATGAGTTTTAGATGGTTCAAAAAAGGAAGAGTTTGGTATAAAGTACATCCTTTTTGGTTAAGTAATGATGAAGTTATGATTGTGTGAATTCAGGGTATGAAATCTGTAAAGTGCTGGAAAATAGATAGAATGGTTTTTTTTATTATTTTAAGGTTGAAATTCATGAGCTCGAGGTTCAAATGCTTGGTTTTGGTTTGTTTGACAGGCCAAGAGGAAATAGGTCGAGTGTACGGGGCAAGGTTCTAGTTCTAACGTTGTGAGTGACAAAATAAACTTCGAAAACGATTTATATGCTTGTATTATGCTTATGAAAATACAAGATTTGCTAGAATGAAATGGTTTCAATGCTTATTGTTTTCCTTTGAACACATATTTATGAGCATTCATGTTTTCCTAGAAATGATTTCAAGTGCTCGTTGTGAACCTAGATTTTCCTGATGAAATTTACATGTGAGCATATGTTTATTGATTTACTGCGATTTAGTGGAAACGTTATGATTTCAAGCAAGCATGTACTAGCAAGTATTATTTAAATATTTTCAGTTTTCACGAATAAGTAGAGTAAGCTTGAGTTTTACGAATGAAAGGATAAACAGACATGTTAAAGTATTTTCATGTGTTTTTTCTGAGACTCGAATGAGTACATGATCGAGATATTGAGCCCGAGGTTGTATAGTACCGTGTGCACACAGGTCATTCTCTGTTGTCGACGTTGAGTGTACTCCGTGACAACAATGTTGTCGTGAGTGTTGAGCGAGCCCCACTACGACAAAGACGATGAGAGTGTTGGGTAGGCCCCACTACATCGTAGAGTAAACGTTGGTTGTATTGGGCATGCTCTACACAACGTGGATTGTTATATGTTTTTATAAGGGTTATTATTATCGATATGCCTTACGAGATTTTAATGTCATACTTGCTGGATTTGTGAAAAGCTATTATGATTACACGTTTACTTTTAACGCTTGATTACAGATGCATATGCTCATAGGTTGTCAGGTGATATGATTTACGAGTTATTAGATTTTTGACTCAGTCACTCACTGAGCTTCATAGCTCATTCTTTCAATGTTTCAAACTTTTCAGGTAGAGATCGAGCTCTTGGTGCCTGACATCCTGCCATAATCTGCTAGAAGCTCCACGAGTTTCATATATTGTACGTGGGTGGAGTTGTATAGAAAGTCCATATGTGTTGTAGTTTATAGTCGAGGGGACTATGTAATTATGTTGTGTGTGCATTAGAGGTTGTGATTGTATAAACCATTGTTTGGTATGTTTTTGGTTGTGATGCTCTTACCCGTTTTAGTTTTCAAGAGAGACTTAAGAAGAGTTTCTCCTTATGTATATTTAGTAATTGTCAATGTTCCTCTGTGATGTTGATAGTGTTCCATGTATAAGTATAATATGTTTATCAGGAAAAATAGGCACAACAGGTATTGTTAAGAGGTAAACGATGTATGTTGGTTTCACGCCGTCTTCCAGGCTAAGTTAGCAGGTAGTACGGGAGGGGGTGTGACAACTTGGTATCAGAGCAGTTAGCTGCATGGGAAATGAGATAGAGCAAGTTAGCTTTAAAAAAAACTCAAAAGTCATAGCAAGGAGTTGGTTCAGAGGGAACTAATAGAGCATGGCCCAAGTAAGGATACGAGTAAAACCAGTCAGGACTAGAATGTGAATAGAAGTTTAGCATTGTGTTTTTTAGTTAAGTATCCATAGTATGTCTAATATGTTGATATGTTATAGGAGTCATGCCACCACGTACTAGCAGACGACGCAGGCAGGATCAAGGCGGGACGCAAGATCGTACCCAAGACCAATCTGAGAGGGGATCTAGTGCCCCGAGAGTCCAGACTGAGGCCAGAAATGAGCAGCATGCTAGTTCCTCACAGGAGGTTTGCAGGCCAGAGAGAGCAGAGCCAAGTGATCCAGAGAAGACATATGGAATAGAACGTCTGAAGAAACTAGGAGACACAGTGTTTGAGGGTTCCACAGATCCAGCTGATGCCGAAGTTTGGTTGAATATGCTTGAGAAATGTTTTGATGTGATGAGTTGCCCTGAGGAGCGGAAAGTCAAGGTGGCTACATTCCTGTTGCAAAAGGAGGCAGAGGGATGGTGGAAATCAATATTAGCTAGGCGCAGTGATGCACGTATTCTAGACTGGAAAACTTTCAAAAGCATATTTGAAGATAAGTATTACCCTAACACGTACTGTGAGGCAAAAAGGGATGAATTTTTAGAACTGAAGCAAGGGTCACTTTCAGTGGTTGAGTACGATAGATGGTATACCGAGCTGTCACGGTATGCTAATGTGATTGTGGCATCTGAGAGTGACAGGTGTCGAAGATTTGAAAGAGGATTACGTCCTGAGATACATACCTCAGTCACAGTCATTGCTAAGTGGACTGATTTTTTCTCAATCGGTAGAGAGCGCTCTCGTGTTGAACAGTATAATAGAGCGCGCATCGAGTAACTCGTGGGCCTTCCTTCGGCAATGGCGGGTCGCGGTCGTGGCGGCGAAGATTCACACACGAGTAAATGATTCAAGTCGTCAGGACTTTAAGAATCGAACTGGTGGCCAGGCATCGAGGCAGATGAATGTGGGTGGTGCCTATCGGAGGCAGAGTCAAAGAACACCTAGTCAGTCTGCTAGATCTGCAGCAAGACCGTAGACAGTGCAAGAGTCTGTTACCAGTGTAACAAGGAGAACTCCATGTGCAAATTGTGGCAAGAATCATCGAGGTCACTGTCTTGTTGGTGTTCATGAGTATTACCAGTGTGGACAACCAGGACATTTCAAGAGGGATTGTCCACAGCTGAAAGCAGCCATGCAGAGGGGCCAGGTAGTTGGGTCCCAGACAGTTGAGCAACCAAGAATTCAAGTAGCTGTAGGAGAAGGCACCAACGGTGCTAGATAGAAGGGAGTTATAGGGAGACCTAGGCAGCAGGGAAAGGTCTACGCTATGACTCAGCAAGAAGCGGAGGATGCACCAGATGTGATTACTGGTACGATTTCTATTTGTAATGTACCTGCACGTATTTTAATAGATCCAGGTGCTACGCATTCCTTTGTTTCTAGTATATTCCTAACTTAGCTGAACAGAAAGCTAGAGCCTTTATTTGAGAGGTTAGTTATATACACTCCAGTTTGTGATGCTTTACTAGTTGATGAAGTTTACGGGATTGTGAGGTCTTAGTAGTAGGACTCAATATGTTAGTGGATCTTCTTCCAGTAGAGCTTCAGGTGTTAGATGTAATTTTAGGGATGAATTTCTTATTTATTCACTATGCTTCCTTGGATTGCCATAGAAAGGAAGTGATTTTTAGGAAACCAAGGTTGGCTGAAGTGGTTTTCAGGGGTGAAAGGAAGATTATTCCTACAAGTTTGATTTCAGCATTAAAAGTTGAGAAGTTGTTGAGGAAAGGTTGCAAGACGTTTCTTGCACACGTAGTGGAGATGCAGGAGGAAAAGCTTAAAGTAGAAAATGTTCTTGTTGTGAACGAATTTCTTGATGCTTTTCCAGTCGATCTATCAGGGTTGCCACCTGATAGGGAAGTTGAGTTCACTATTGAATTGCTACCAGGAAGAACACCTATTTCGCAAGCACCGTATAGAATGGCTCCAAGCGAGCTCAAGGAGCTGAAAATGCAGTTACAAGAACTAGTTGATAAGGGATACTTCAGACCTAGTGTATCGCCTTGGGGAGCTCCAACTTTATTTGTAAAGAAGAATGATGGTACCCTTAGATTATGCATTGATTATAAACAGTTAAACAAGGTCACGATACGTAACAAGTATCCTTTACCCCGAATAAATGACTTGTTTGACTAGTTAAGAGGAGCATCAATGTTTTCTAAGATTGATTTAAGATCAGGATGCCATCAGTTAAAGGTCAGGGAATCAGATATCCCTAAGACAACATTCAGAACGAGGTACGGGCATTATGAGTTTTTAGTAATGCCATTCGGTTTAACAAATGCACCAGCAGTTTTCATGGACCTCATGAACAGGATTTTCCACCAGTATTTAGATCAGTTTGTGATAGTATTCATTGATGATATACTAGTTTATTCGGTTGACAGGAAAGCCCATGAGGAACATCTGAGGATTATTCTACAAACACTACGTGTTAAACAGTTGTACGCTAAATTCACCAAATGTGAGTTTTGGTTGAATCAGGTAGTGTTTTTGGGGCATGTTGTTTCAACAAATGGAGTTAGTGTGGATCCGCATAAAGTGAAAGTTGTGGTCAACTGGGAGAGACCAGCTAGTGCGACAGAGGTACGTAGTTTCCTAGGCTTGGCAGGATACTACAGATGGTTTGTTGAGAATTTCTCACGATTAGCATTACCCTTAACGGCTTTGACAAGGAAGAATGCTAAGTTTGAATGGTCAGATAAGTGTGAACAGAGTTTTCAGGAGCTGAAAAAAAGATTGGTGACAACACCTATTCTAACACTTCCTGTAACGGGAAAAGAGTATGTGATTTACTGTGACGCTTCGAGGCAAGGATTAGGATGTGTGCTCATGCAAGAAGGAAAAGTAATAGCTTATGCGTCAAGGCAATTGAAAAAACACGAGTGTAATTACCCTACCCACGATCTTGAGCTAGCAGAAGTTGTTTTAGCATTGAAGATTTGGAAGCATTATTTGTTTGGTGAAAGGTGTCACATTTACACAAATCATAAGAGTCTGAAATATATCTTTGATCAGAGGGAGTTGAATATGAGACAGAGAAGATGGTTAGAATTGATTAAAGATTATGATTGTACCATAGAATACCATCCAGGTAAGGCGAATGTGGTAGCATATGCATTAAGCAGGAAGTCAAGTCTTCCTAGGGAAGCCTTGTATAGTATTCAAGCAACCTTTTTAAGTACTCTAAGGGATTATAAGGCAGTTGTGACTGCAGAGAATTTAGACGGCCTTTTAGCTTAATTCTAGGTTAGGTCTTCGCTCGTAGCAGAGATTGCGAGAAGACAACTAGAGGATAGTAACTTGCAGAAAATGTTTGGAAAGTCCAAGCAGGTTCCAGAAGCAGAATTTAAGATGAGATCAGACGGAGTCATAGTTAGGTAGAGAAGACTATGTGTTCCAATTATTAGTGAGCTTAAAAATGATATTTTAGAGGAAGCTCACAGTTCAACTTACGTTATGCATCCAGGAAGCACCAAGATGTACAAAACTTTGAAGGGGACGTATTGGCGTGGCCTGGGATGAAGCGGAAGATAGTTGATTATGTTGATAGATGTTTGATCTGCCAAAAGGTTAAACTAGTTAGACTGAAGCCAGGAGGACTCCTAACCCACTGCCAGTGCCAGAGTTGAAATGGGAGCATATCACTATGGATTTTCTGTTTGGATTACCACGTACTTCTAGTGGACATGATGGTATTTGGGTAATAGTGGATAGACTCACTAAGACAACACAGTTTATACAGATTAAAGCGACACCCACACTTGATCAGCTTGCTAAGCTATACGTCGACAAAATTGTGAGTCAATACGGAGTGCCAGTGTCCATAGTTTCAAATAGAGACCCGAGATTTACTTCTAAGTTTTGGCCTAGCTTACAGAAAGCTATGGGAAACAAAGTTGAATTTTAGTACAACGTTCCATCCTCAAAAAATGGTCAGACAGAGAGGACCATCCAGACCTTAGAAGACATGTTGAGAGCATGTGTCTATCAATTTATGGGAAGTTGGGATACACACTTATCGCTTATGGAATTCGCTTACAATAACAGCTATCAGTCGAGTATTGGCATGACACCATTTGAGGCTCTGTATGGAAGACCGTGTAGAATGCTCGTATGTTGGAACAAAGTAGGAGAGCAGAAGCTAATCGGTCCTGAGTTAGTGCAAGTTACGACGAACAATATTAAGGTAATCAAGGAGAATTTGAAGGTAGCTCAAGATCGTCAGAAGAGTTATGCAGATAAGCAACGAAAGGACTTAGAATTCCAGGTCGGAGATAAAGTTTTCTTGAAGTTATCTCTGTGGAGAGGTGTCCTTCGCTTTGGCAAGAAATGTAAGTTGAGTCCTAGGTATATTTGTCCTCATCAGATAATGGAACGAGTTGGACAAGCAGCTTACAGAATTGAGTTGCCAGCAGAACTATCTCGAGTATGTCCATGTTGAGGAAGTATATTCCAGATCATACACATGTGTTGCAAGTACAACCATTTGAGCTGAAAGAAGACATGCGTTACACAGAGGATGCAATTCAAATCCTCGATAGGAAAGAACAAGTTTTGAGAAACAAGACGATCCCACTCGTGAAGGTTCGTTGGAGACATCACGGAGTGGAGAAGGCAACCTGGGAGTTAGAGGACCAAATGAGGAAAAAATACCCGACGATTTTCACTTAAAGACTACTAAATTTTGAGGACGAAATACCTAAAGGGGAGGTAAGTTGTAAAACCAAGATCTCTCTTTGGAGTTTCTTTATAAAAAAAATGAAAGAAAAGAAAAAGGAAAAGGTTTGGTATGGTTTGTTTTGCATATGTATGGTTTAAAAAAAAATAGAAGGAATTTTTTATTTAAAATAAAAAGGGAAAAAAAGGAAAGTGAGAGGTGGGACTCCACCACCGCCTATGTTATTATTTAACCCATTTTCTTTCCATTTCCTTCTCATTTTATCAAAATAAAGCAGAGGGTTTCGTGGGAGAAGGATTAAGGAAGAGGAAGAAAGAGATTTCTGGAGTTGAAGTTGCAGAAGAAAGGGAGAGAACTCAAAGCAAGTTTGTATGACAACAAGGTAAACAATTCTGCCCAGTTCTGTTATTTGAATCATTTCGAGCTCCAAAAGAAGAGGTAAGAGGTGATGTTTGATTTGTTTGAATTTTAACTCATATTTGAACAAAATTCGTGAAGGAAGCTCGAGCAAATTTTGAATCTAAGTTACTGATTTGTGAAGAGGAAGACAGAGGCAAGATTTTGTTGTTAATTCTGAGAAATCTCTTTTTTTTTTTTGTCGTGCTGATCAGTAGGATTCGAATAAGAAGTTGTAAGAGGTATGGTTGGAAAGCTTATGAAATTTCCTATAACTTTCATGAAGAACTTGTGAGTAGAAAGCGACGGGAAGATGTTTTAAATTTCAGGTCAAGTTCTAGGTGTAGTAGGGGAACGAATCTGGAATTAGCAGAAGTTTATTTAAGGAGGCAGCTTTCGAGGTATTTTTGGACAAATCCATTGGGAATTTTAATTTTATTTCTTCAGATGAGTTTTAGAAGGTTCAAAAAGGAAGAGTTTGGTATAAAATACATCCTTTTTGGTTAAGTAATGAAGAAGCTATGATTGTGTGAATTCATGGTATGAAATTTGTAAAGTGCTGAAAAATAGATAAAATGATTTTTTTTTTGTAATTTTAAGGTTGAAATTCATGAGCTCGAGGTTCAAATGCTTGGTTTTGGTTTGTTTGACAGGCCAAGAGGAAATAGGTCGAGTGTACGGGGAAAGGTTCTAGTTCTAATGTTGTGAGTGACAAAACAAACTTCGAAAACGATTTATATGCTTGTATTATGCTTATGAAAATACAAGATTTTGCTAGAATGAAATGGTTTCAATGCTTATTGTTTTCCTTTGAACACATATTTATGAGCATTCATGTTTTCCTAGAAATGATTTCAAGTGCTCGTTGTGAACTTAGATTTTCCTGATGAAATTTACATGTGAGCATATGTTTATTGATTTACTGCGATTTAGTGGAAACGTTATGATTTCAAGCAAGAATGTACTAGCATGTATTATTTAAATATTTTCGGTTTTCACGAATAAGTAGAGTAAGCTTGAGTTTTACGAATGAAATGATAAACAGGCATGTTAAAGTATTTTCATGTGTTTTTTTCTGAGACTCGAATGAGTACATGATCGAGATATTGAGCCCGAGGTTGTATAGTACCGTGTGCACACAGGTCATTCTCTGTTGTCGACGTTGAGTGTACTCCGTGACAACAATGTTGTCGTGAGTGTTGGGCGAGCCCCACTACGACAAAGACGATTAGAGTATTGGGTATGCTCTACACAACGTGGATTGTTATATGTTTTTATAAGGGTTATTATTATCGATATGCCTTACGAGATTTTAATGTCATACTTGCTGGATTTCTGAAAAGCTATTATGATTACACGTTTACTTTTAACGCTTGATTACAGATGCATATGCTCATAAGTTGTCAAGTGATATGATTTACGAGTTATTTGATTTTTATCTCAGTCACTCACTGAGCTTCATAGCTCATTCTTTCAGTGTTTCAAACTTTTCAGGTAGAGATCGAGCTCCTGCTGCCTGACATCCTTCCATAATCTGCTAGAAGCTCCACGAGTTTCATATATTGTACGTGGGTGGAGTTGTATAGCAAGTCCATATGTGTTGTAGTTTATAGTCGAGGGGACTATGTAGTTATGTTGTGTTTGCATTAGAGGTTGTGGTTGTATAAACCATGGTTTGGTATGTTTTTGGTTGTGATGCTCTTACCCGTTTTAGTTTTCAAGAGAGACTTAAAAAGAGTTTCTCCTTACGTATGTTTAGTAATTGTCAATGTTCCGCTGTGTTATGTTGATAGTGTTTCATGTATAAGTATAATATGTTTATCAGGAAAACACAGGGTCAACAGGTATTGTTAAGAGGTAAACGATGTCTGTTGGCTTCATGTCGTCTTCCAGGCTAAGTTAGCAGGTAGTACGGGAGGGGGTGTGACACTTAATGTGATTGATTTAGAGAGTATGAAACACTATCATACTCAACTCTTAAAGTCAATTTAGGACTAAAATGATGTTGGGTTGAATTAGTTTAAAAATAGATTATGGCTTTAGACAACTTTTTTGTGAAGGTCAGTTAGGGGCTAAAGTGTAATTGATGCATGTTTCATGAATTTCAGTGATCAAAGTTATATATTCAACCAGATGATTTCTATGCGGTGTTTTGGTAAGATCGTTCTATTTCCTTGCACTTTTATCTCCTTTATTTTACACAATCTAATTTTTACCACCTTCCCCCCTCCCCTCATGTTTTGTGTGATAATCCAATTTTTGGAAGTTAATAATTAAATTGTAGACTTCCTACAACACCTTTATAATTACACCAATCCCCCGCTCTTGATTAGACCTTTTGTTGCCTAATTGACTCTATTTTACCTCAGTAGAGTGATTGGGTAACTTATGTTGCTGGGAGTAATTCCTATTATGCTCCTATTGCCAATTTTTTACTCTCAAATGGGTCTTGGGTTTGGCCATGGATATTGTTGGATCTTTTGCCTCTAATATAGTCTATATGTCTTTGCTTGACCCAAGAAGATAGAATTGTTTGGAGTTTGAGTCACATTGAGCACTTTTATGTGACAAGTGTTTAGGATGCCATCAGGCCAAGATGACTATTAGTTTCTTGGGATAGGTTCTTTTAGTTCAGGAGTAACATCCTCAAGCATTCTTTCATTGCTTGCTTGGTAGTTCCATAAAGGTTGGGCAGTTGGAATCGTCTTCATAGTTGGATTGGTTCTATCCTATTATGATGCTTAGCTTGACTTTTGTAGAATCTGGAGATCAATTATTCTTTGATTTTAATTTTAGCTAAGTTTTTTAGGGTGGTTAGAGTGTACAACTAACCCGAGCAACCTGGATACCTAACCCAAACAGTAAAAGTTGGGTTGGGTTAGGTTTTTTTTCTTCGGGAGTTGGGTTGGGTTAGGTTTTTTTCTTCGGTTTGAGTCGGGTTAGAAGTTTGGAGAACCAAAAAGTTCGGGTCGATTCTTGAGTTGGGCTTTTTAGGCTCGGGTTGACCCCCCCAACCTAAAGTTTATATTTATTTTATTTTTATTTTAATTACATACATACTTATAAATGAATTATTTGTCAATTTTTTATGTTTATCTTCTAGACTTCTAACAAATGTTAAGATGTTATGAATTTTGAAGTTTGATATTTGAATTTTATGTGATTTTAGCTATTAATTCAAGAAAAAAAAAATTAAATAATAAAAAATAAAAAATTATCCCAACCACTCAACCCAACCCGAAAATATATTGGGTTTGATTACTTTCATGAATAAGGTTGGTTGGGTTGCCCGAATTTTTCAGGTTGGTCCAAAAAACTTCCCAACCCAATCTAACCCAACCCAGCCACACCCCTAATGGTGATGTTCTTATTTGGGGAGGTTCTACTCATCAGATCTCTTCTTGGACCATTGAGTTAGCTTAGATATGTTAGGTGAGCAGGTAGTTACAAATTTAGTGTAGACGAGCCCCCTTCAATTTTTTATCCTTTATTTAAAATTATCAAAATAAACGGGTCTCATAACAAAATGTTCTATTGATTTGGTTAGGTTGCTCCGAGCCTTCTTGGTGTCCTAGAATTTTGTCTTATTTTAGTATGCCAACGAGAGAGAGAAAATTCCTTTGTATCCATAATGAAAATTATATAATACTTGAAGTTCAAACCCTTATACCTCATCTTCGTTGTACTCAATTTTCTTTTCGTTTTAATTTCTTAATTAAATTAAAATCTTCTTCTAGGTATCGAATAATAAATGAAAATTAATAACAATATTTTAAAATTATTCAGTCTATTTTTATGAAGAAACTATAAGACATAAAAACAAAAAAATGTACTTATTATTTCTAAGTTACATTATTAGCTTGAGTACAAAGTTTGTTTTTTAAAAAAGGAATGGTTGAGGATATTAAGGAATTTTTGAAAGTCAAACAAAAATTGAAAAGGCCCAAACCGACTTTTGAGGCCCAATTTGTAAAAGGAAATTATTAAGTCCAAGGGTGTTAGAATTCATCCAACCCAGAATGGAGAGGGGAAGATTATTCTAGAACCCTAACCCACGTGTCATAACCTAACCCTCACCTTTTCTTCAAAAACCCTTTCCTTCTTCCCCTTTTTATCTCCTTCAACCACCAAACTCTGTCCTTCCCAATTTCCCAGCAACTTCCATTTTCATTCTTATTCCTCCCAATTCTTTTCCATTTCTCCTTTAATCTGTCTTTCTACATCCCATTTTCATTCCGATTTTACCCGCTCCTTTTCTTCTGTTCTTCTCTGTGATTTCTTCGTTAATGGCTGCCTCCACTGCCCAGATCCATGGCCTCGGAGCTCCGTCCTTTGCTGCGGCCTCCATGCGTAAATCTAACCATGTTTCTTCACGAACTGTGTTTTTTGGCCAGAAACTCGGCAATTCTTCTGGTTTTCCTACCGCCTCAATTTTGAAGTTGAGGAGCAATGTTAGCCGTAGGAATTCGAGTGTCAGGCCGTTGAGGGTTGTCAGTGAGAAAGTTGTGGGAATCGACCTTGGAACCACTAACTCCGCAGTGGCGGCCATGGAAGGTGGGAAGCCGACTATTGTAACCAACGCCGAAGGTCAGAGGACGACGCCGTCGGTGGTGGCTTACACTAAGAACGGAGACAGGCTTGTGGGTCAAATTGCGAAGCGACAGGCGGTAGTAAACCCTGAGAATACTTTCTTTTCGGTGAAGAGGTTTATTGGTAGAAAGATGTCGGAGGTGGATGAGGAGTCCAAGCAAGTCTCCTACAGAGTAGTGCGCGATGAGAATGGAAATGTGAAGCTGGAGTGCCCCGCGATTGGAAAGCAATTTGCCGCTGAGGAAATTTCAGCTCAGGTATTATTACTTAATTGTTGTTCTTATCATCGGAAAATTCAGTTTGGCTTCTGATGATGTGGTTGATTATAATGGTGAAATGAGGAGATTATCATATGGAAATTGCTTTAGACGTCTGTAGAATACGAGATTTTCTTATTGAACTTAACTTTATAGATGGGTTATGTGAAAGGTACTCTATTATTGAAGCATGCTGAAGGTTTTATTACTTTCTTTTTGATGCGTTTGTTTAGGTCTTAAGGAAGCTGGTGGACGATGCTTCAAAATTTTTGAATGATAAAGTAACCAAGGCTGTGGTGACAGTGCCTGCCTACTTTAACGATTCTCAAAGAACGGCCACAAAGGATGCTGGTCGGATTGCTGGTCTAGAAGTTTTGCGTATTATCAATGAACCCACTGCTGCTTCATTAGCTTATGGATTTGAAAAGAAGAGCAACGAAACTATCTTGGTGTTTGATCTTGGTGGGGGTACTTTTGATGTTTCAGGTACATGAACATATCTGCGTTTATGGCTTCCTGATTATACTTGTCCCTTTTCATTGCTTTATGATATCTTACATACTAATTCTGGAATCTCTCTTAATTTACTTGTAGTACTTGAGGTGGGTGATGGAGTGTTTGAAGTGCTTTCTACATCGGGCGATACACATTTGGGTGGTGATGACTTCGACAAGGTTGGGTTGCTTTTGGACTAATAATTTTACCAAACATTTCTTTTCCATACTCCTCTTTTATCAATATGCGTAAAGGCTGACACATTTGAACATCTTATATAATCTGCAGAGAATTGTTGACTGGCTCGCTGCAAATTTCAAGAGGGATGAAGGCATAGATTTGCTGAAAGATAAACAAGCTCTTCAGAGGCTCACGGAGACGGCTGAGAAAGCAAAAATGGAGCTGTCTTCTTTGACCCAAGCCAACATTAGGTACATAACATATTATATAATTTAGTTGTCCATTTTTTATCTGAATTGTTCTGTCTTTCGTTAATATAATTTTTTATAGTACAACTTTAGTAATCGGAGTTTTCTTTCAGTCTGCCTTTCATCACTGCCACGGCAGATGGCCCCAAGCACATTGAGACCACTCTTACCAGGGCTAAGTTTGAGGAGTTGTGTTCAGATCTCCTTGATAGGTACCTATCATTACAACATTTTTTTAAAAAATTTCTCATATCACTGACTGGTGGGATCAATTTTTAAAAAATATGTTTTATGAGAAAGGGAAAAAAGGGGATCAAGCTTCTAACATACTAAATTTGTTTTAATTGGTTGGTTACTTAGGCTTAAGACTCCAGTTGAAAATTCCTTGAGGGATGCTAAACTCTCCTTTAAAGATATTGACGAGGTGATTCTTGTGGGTGGATCAACACGTATTCCTGCTGTTCAGGAACTTGTCAAGAAGATGACTGGGAAGGAACCAAATGTCACTGTCAATCCTGATGAAGTTGTTGCTCTAGGTGCTGCTGTTCAGGTAGTTCCAGAACTGCGCTTATTTGTTTGTCATTGTGAATATCTTTCTCTGTTAACCTCACTTTCTGGTGGTGTAAATTTCTTCAAAGAGATTTATGTCATTACTTTATTCTTTGTTGCCAAATATTGTGGAGAGTATATCGTATATATTTGATAATAACTATAGTATATTATTTTCTGTTGGTTAGCCTAAGGTATATCATTGAAAAGTATAGTATTGATTATTAAAACTAACAAGTCATTATTTTTTCCTTTAAGTAATTATTTTACGTAATCTGACAATAATTGTACTATCTATTATTTTATTTTTTTATTTGGAAAATGGAAATACCTTTCTACTTACGGAATAATTTGGAAACTCAATTAAGGTATGTGGCATATGAGTTTTATTTTAAATGAATGTGGAGTATGATTTTATCATATAGACACACACACATATATTATATAATTTAGGCCCCATCTAATAATCATTTGATTTTTGGTTTTTGAAAATTGGTCATTTTTTCTCATTATTTATCTATAATGAGATCTTTCTTATGAAAACATTGCCAAATTCCAAAAACAAAAACAAGTTTTTGAAACTACTATTTTATATTTTCAAAATTTAGCTTGGTTTTTAAATACACGTAAAAAGTAGATAATAAAACAAGGAAACCATATGTAGAAGTAGTATTTATAGGCTTAATTTTCAGCAATAATAAACCAAGAACCTTGTTATGAAACGGAGCCTTAATAATCACTATTTAAATTTTAGTTTTGGAATTGAGGCAGTAATTTTTTGTTAGAATTTTACTACAAGTATGACAATTTTAGTTGTAAAAAGAAGTTATTATGGTGTCTTCATTTTTATGTTTAATATTGGATTACTGTTGACTATGGGCACTTTTTTGTTTATAGGCTGGTGTTCTGGCTGGAGACGTTAGTGACATTGTGCTTTTGGATGTGAGTCCGCTATCTTTGGGTCTTGAGACTCTTGGTGGTGTAATGACTAAGATTATCCCAAGAAACACTACACTTCCTACCTCCAAGTCAGAGGTCTTCTCCACAGCCGCTGATGGACAGACCAGCGTTGAGATTAATGTTCTTCAAGGAGAACGTGAGTTTGTGAGAGACAACAAATCACTTGGTAGTTTCCGACTAGACGGTATCCCTCCTGCGCCACGTGGGGTTCCCCAAATTGAAGTCAAATTCGACATCGACGCCAATGGAATCCTCTCGGTTACTGCAATTGACAAAGGCACAGGCAAGAAGCAAGATATCACCATTACTGGTGCTAGCACATTGCCAAGTGACGAGGTACGATTTAAGCAATTCGCTTTCATGAGCCCAAGAAGTAAAATTAATTTTGATTGCCTTGTTAATGAATGGGGGAAAAAATGTACGTGCACAGGTGGAGCGGATGGTTAGTGAAGCGGACAAGTTTGCAAAGGAGGACAAGGAAAAGAGAGATGCTATCGACACGAAGAACCAGGCTGATTCTGTTGTGTACCAGACAGAGAAGCAACTGAAGGAGCTTGGAGACAAGGTACCTGGGGCAGTGAAAGAGAAGGTGGAATCAAAACTTGGGGAATTGAAGGAAGCAATATCAGGTGGCTCAACCCAAGCCATTAAGGATGCTATGGCTGCTCTAAACCAAGAGGTGATGCAGCTGGGGCAGTCCTTGTACAATCAGCCTGGTGCTGCTGCTGGTGGACCAAGTGCTGGAAGCGAATCGGGGCCATCCGAATCATCGGGCAAAGGACCAGAAGGAGATGTTATTGATGCCGATTTTACCGACAGCAAATGAGAAGATTAAAATTGGTTTATCCTCCCCTCCCCGTTTCTGGATAGAAAATTTTGGCTTCTCATTGGGCTCGGATTTGCATTGCCATTTGATTTTTGTGGGGGCAGATCGAATTGGGGTGTTGTGTGTTGGTTAAGTTCGGTGCAGAGGATTTGTTGGTAGCCATTGTCCCATCATATTAGTTTTATAAATTACGTGATCTCTGTAAAAGTAAAAAATGCTTTACAAGGATACAATCACAGCTAAAATTTGAGCGGCTGCTGTAACTTCCAAATTTTTGCCTGACGGTTGAATTTCATGTTTAGAAGCCCACATAACCTGCCAGTTGTTTACCATTTCTACTCTTAATTTCCAAGGGTGTCCTTGAAGATTGACCCAGAATGTATCGTTTATTTTTTCACAACTGGCCGGTCTTTATAATATTTTCAGGTTTAGCGTTCTAGATTTTATTTGGTATCTTTTCTTACCAATTTACCCCTAAGTCTATCACTGAACATTTATGATATTTCAATCTAGAAGAAGAAAAAAAATTAAGCGACGGTTAAAACCAAAATCCGCTATTCTCACGAAGAGGAAGATCAATTCCTTCTGGCAAAGAATACAAAGAATACAATTATGAGATCTTTGGCAGGTATGAGATAAACAGTCATTCAACCCGTTGTACGAAACCTTTTGGATACTGAAGATCTTGAAATCGCTTTAGATTCCTTTGTCAATAATATCGAAGATGAATATGATCCCTATATCAATTTTGATATCCTAGATTGATACTATGACTTTCAACAGAATGAATAGTATCTATTAAAAAATTGGGTAAATATCTTGTTTGTACATAAGTTATTGTGGTTCTTCGATAGTAGGGGAGATGGTGGAGATAGGAAGCTCTAGAAGGGGAATTAACCAATCCACCGGCGGCGCAGTTAGCGAATGATTGAATCCGGATAGGACAAAATAATCATCAACCCACAGGCCAGTGCAGTTAGCGAAGGATTGAATCCAAATAGGACAAAATTGCTACGTTTAATTGTTCGATAATTTCAAAGGAGAAAAAGAGAATGCTTACGACAATAATAACGGAGAAGTCGAGTAAGACCCAAGATGCATTCATTTCTTGAGAAATTAGGAAGGATAATACTGTTGATGTATAACAATTCAATCTAAGTCATTCAGGCTGGGTGACATCATCACTCGACAAAAGGAGATAAAAACGATCGATTCAAGACAAGTATGAATATATCACATCTATCTTTAGTGTTTTCTAGTTGTATTTTGTAATTTTGTGTTTATACTTTATTCGATTACGAAGATAAGATTAAGCGGGGTCCTGTCTCACTAGTCGAAAATCTTATCATAATCTTTTATTTTTTCAAAGAGAAAGATTCCAAAAGGATAAGATGCCAGTTAGGGGTCCTGTTTTGTCGGCTACCTTTGGAATTATTTCTCGATGTAACCAATTATTGTCGAGATGTGTGAAAAATCTTATATAGAATTTTGATACTGTGAGCAACACAAGGTAGAATTCTATATAAAGAGCACACACCCAACCCTTAATGGTATCAGAGCCTCTCTCTCACTTCTATTAAAAGCCTCTCTCTCATGGAGTAAACTTCTTATGAGAACTTCAGAAGAATGGTAGCCAATCCCTATTGATCTTCTCTTGAATCTTAATTCTACTACTAATCTTTTTTAAGCTAATATTGTTTAATTATCTTTGTCTCTCCAACTTGTAAATTTTTGAAGAAAAGAAGTAGTTTTTGAGATAATCCTTATTTGGTTTTGGATGAGAAAGGCGTAGCTAACCTTCATGCTTAAATAAAAATTATCTCAAGATTACTTCAATTCTTTAAAAACCTCTAAGCCAGGATCGATTGACATGAATAGTTAAACTAATATTACAAAGAAATGGTCAGACTAGAATTAAGATCCTCTTGAATGTCTATAGTCTGCGACTACTATAATTCTCGGGTTCACCTCTCTTATTCTTTCCTACATGCTCTCCAAACTAAAGAAAAAATTTTCTTTTGGTCCGACTATTATTGATACTATTGCCACTTCTTTCTCATCTTTAAAGAAATCACAACTTGATGTTGAGGATCTAGACAAAGTTCTATCTAAATATAAAAGGGATAAAATCTCAAATACCTGAGATTGAGGATAGACTTCAAAATTGGTCTATTCCTAAACTTGAGGTTAATACTATCTATAAGATAAGTCCATTTAATTTCTCAGAAACTGATGTTATCAGAATTTTTGAAGATAATATTCCAATAGAGGATGATTATACGTATACAGAACACCAATTCCTCGTCAACGAAAGATATCGATATGTATCGAAAATACTTCATATATTTACATTTCGGTTGTGTTCAAATAACCATTAAACCTCTCTTCAGGACAGAGCTTGATGTTCCAGTTTATATCGCCCTAAGAAATAAACGACACTTGAACTTCTCTGATTCCTTATTAGGGATAGTTCAGTTTAATCTGGAGAACGAACCAGTGTTCTTTTCCTACAAGCCTGGTTTTACCGGTGCTCTCCAAGACAAGAATATATTTGATATTTTAAGTCTAGATATTTGTGGAAAGGGATTAAGACTCAAAGATGGATCTTATTCTTTCATGATCCTCTTTAGGTTGTACTATAAGATGATGCACGCCAATCTCTCTTCGAAGGCTTTGAGTGTATCTCCAAGAAATTATACTATGCTCATGGAAGTCACTTTGGAGAGATCCTCGATGACTGTTCCATGAAAGCTCAATTAGAGTGAGTTAACCTCGAATCCAATTTGGAATATCGAGCACGCTACACTTCCCAGAAATATGCAGAGTACCACTGCCCATATAACTTAATTTGTCGATGGACATGTCGAAGTTCAATTTCAAGAAGAACCTAGACATCCTCGCATTCAAGAAGTTATGAGTACCTAAGTGTCTGTTCTGACACCATGCCAACTACCAGAGAAAGACCAATTATTAGATCAAAATCCATGCAAACGTTTGTAGACTTTGATCAACCAGTCCCAGACATTCAGTATGAAAGCCCTGAAGGATCCTTTTCTCTGACTCAAGTTGATATGGAGTGGAAATTTGGATATATTTATAATTAAATCAATGTTCTATCTATAGCTGAGTCCGAAATGAATACAGAAGATGAAACTAGATACGAGAAGATGTATGATGATTACATCGATCGGTATATCCATCAAAAGGATTGGGCCAACCGATCCAGATTCCTCATAAGAGATGAATTCTTTGCATTGATGAGGCAAAGAAATTCTTAAAAGACTAAATGTCCTAAAAAAGCCCATTACTTGGGTTACCACCAGTAGCAAAGAAAGCATTTTCAGACTACCCTCCTGAGGAAGAAACCACTTTCCCTCCTCCATTAGTCCTAACATCTACAATAATCTCTTCACCTTACAAGACTATTGATGAAGAGAAAACAAAGACGATTGGAGTTAGAGAAATTAAAAACATCAAACAATAGCTCAACTGCTCGAACAAAGTTCTTACTACTTTGTCAAAATCAGTTGAATAAATTAAGTCTAACAAAAATGTGAAGACTGTAGTTCGATCGAATCGTGTTGGACTTCCAAAGATAGATCTCAATTGATCGATTGCCCAGCCAAATGTATATGACCTAAAAAATTGGAAGGTCAGATACAAAAGATCTTCTCTAAAAAAATAAACAAGAAGATCTAAAAAATGAATATTGCTACAAAACCTAAGGATGTAGCAGAAATATCAAAGAAAGATGTTAGTTTTGGAACTCCCAAAAGAACAACCGACTATGTTAATATGATTAGAGGAATGGATGATTCCTCTACCTCAAAGATTCTTCCTATTATAACTTATAACACGCGACTTTGACGGAAATTCTGCCATCACTTAGAATATTGATGGATGTGCCGAAGGACAAATGAATTACCATATTCCAAGAAATGTTTGTTGCTTCTACGACTTATAGCAGAAGCTTGACTAGCAAGAAATCGTCAAAGCTCTTACTTTTGGTTTCGCCAGAAACTTAAGAAGTTAGTATTACAACCAACTAGCCGAAGCCAACCGAGAAGCTAGAACTTAACCGTCCAAATCTCAAGGACTAGAATTAATGCAAACGATCAAGAAGAACAATACTTGACCAATGAATCAAATGATGTAGATAGTCTAGTCTACACAACAATTAAGGACTTTGTAGGACAAACAACCCTATGGAGTGGTCAATCAACTGAAGCACTCTTAGGACTTAAGTGTCACAAAATGAGTTATTTCAAATGGTATAAGGATACTTTCATGGCTCGTCTTTATACTCTAACTACGTACGAAGATGTCATTTGGAAACAAAAATATGTGTTAAGGTCTATTGCATTATATAAGTAAAAAAATCTATACCACTATGGTCAACACCTCTGGTGGAGTAGATATCGATTGAGAATCTTTAACCTATAAGGATATCAATAACACCATCTAATCAATATGCTTGAAATTATGTCAAGACCAGAAGCATAGCTCGATGATGACTAAAGAGTCTGATTATCAAAAGGAGTTAGGATCTTTCTTCAAACAATACGGTATGGATAATACTTCCCCGTCAAAGAAAAAGAATCGTTCGTTTAAAAAGCTATATAGCAAAAATCGACGAAAAGAATCTTCAACAGAGTACTCTCGTAAAAGAAGGTACTACAATAAGAAGAAGAAAAATTCCTCTTTCAAAAAGAGCATGATTTGTTTTAAGTGCAAGAAAGTCAACAAGTTAGAATTGATGAATGGAAAAAACAATCTCTTCTCAATATTTTTGATGCAAGTGACATCTATCGATGAAGAATTTTCTTCCGATGACATGTTTAATGAAATCAAAGAAGAGTTTTCTTATGAATCCTCTTACTCTGATGATGAATCAAACATTGATGATTCCATCCCCTCTAGTGGATGTATTAGTGTCTCAACCAAGTCTCGGGAAAATCTTCTCGATCTAATTAAAAGTATTCCTGATGAAATTACCTGAAGGAAAATGATTCTGAAGCTTAGAGAAGAATTAGAAGCCCCTGAAAAGGATCAAAAGCAACCGATCTATTTCAACTTCCAAAATGTGTTTAAATGAATGAAAGAATGGGAGTCTTCAACTCCAGTAAAAATCTCAGACTTACAACTAGAAGTTAAAACTCTCAAGAAAGAAGTTGCAGAACATAAGCAACAAATTGCTGATCTTGAATACCTTTCATAAAAATTCAAGAGCAAGCAACAATATGGATGATTGTTGAAACAACAGAAACATTTTCTCAACAATTTGTTCATGATGATAGTATTAACTACATTAACAAAATTTTCAATCAAATGTGGTTATCAAAAATCACTGTTAAAGTCAAGGACTAGAAAATCAGAGTGATAACGCTCATCGACTTAGGTGTTTATCAAAATGTTATCCAAGAAGAGTTAATACCTTCTAGATACTTTGAAATAACCAGGCAGGTCCTAAGAGGAGTCACCAGTCAACCACTCTCCGTAAAATATAAAATATCGGGAATTCATATTTGCAATAAGGATATGTGTTTCTGAAAGGAATCGAAGTCCCTGCAGCGGAAGCGATTGCGAATCGCGCGCTCTTGACTTAGTTACAACGATAAATTCAAGAACATACAAAACTAGATTAAGCATAAAAGTGAAATGGACAGTAAGAATTTACCTTTGAAGAACCTTTCTTCAAGTGCTCCTCCCTCCACGGTCACGATCTCAGCAACAAGAACTCCAACGTGCGAAGACACGACCACCGGATCTTCTCCGTTGTTCTCTAGGTGAGGGAGGAAGGTGGGTTCCCTTTAGGAGATGTGAGGTATTTTGAAAGAGAGATGTTTTTGTTGTCTTGGAACTCTTCCAACAACAACAAAAGAACTTTTCCAAAACCTTCTCCTAGTTGCATCTCATGCAACCATATATATAGAGAAATAGGATGGAAATAACCATCCTACCCCTCATTTAATCTCTCTTTAGTATATAGTTTTTATGTGAATCTAATTCACATTAAAACTATATATTATATCAATTATATCATATATAATTGATATAACTCCTCATGTATGAAATTGAACACTTCAATTTCACTCCTAACTTTATACCCTCAATATTACCATATTGAGCCAACAGAGAGATCTAATGGACCTACAGATCATGAGCTCCAATGATGTGAGATTAACGGATCAAACTCTTTGATCCAGTTACTCAATATTCATTAACTACAAGTCACTCCACTATAGACTTGTAGCTGCACTCTCCTCACTGTAGATATTATTGTGTTCACTGATATAGTCATTACCCATGAGTCAACCCCTCACAGGTTCTTCATAATCACAGCTGGGTCAAATTACCGTTTTACCTCTGTGATTACCTCTTTGCAAACTCTTTGATCCAGTTACTCAATATTCATTAACTACAAGTCACTCCACTATAGACTTGTAGCTGCACTCTCCTCACTGTAGATATTATTGTGTTCACTGATATAGTCATTACCCATGAGTCAACCCCTCACAGGTTGTTCATAATCACAGCTGGGTCAAATTACCGTTTTACCCCTGTGATTACCTCTTTGCTCCTTAAGCACCACTAAACCTCTAATGAACAATAAGTTTAAGGTCCTACCTTAGACTCATACCCTCATAGAGGGTGGGGCCCCGTTGTTCAAGACACAGGTCGATTCTTGAGGGAACAACCTATCTAATTCCTCGAGAGAGGAATGAGTGAATTCCATCTTGCACACGCTTAAGTTCCCGGCTACCTCACGAGGTTCTGGTCCTGCGAAGGTAGGCTTATTGAGTCGGCCATACTGCCCACTCTCACCCATACTAGTCTAAGGACAAACCCTATATGCGGGGAGTTCTTAACTTGCTCGAGATTCGTGTCGAGTCACTAATAACCATCTATAAATTACTATTCTTATCCTCGCTAATTGATACTACATCGGTTAGACTAATAATTTGCGATCAAGTCCAGTATGAACTCTTCATACAGGATGCCCCCACTCGCATGTCAACTACATGAATGAGTTGGATTACCTCATTTGTACTAATTACAAAGTGGGACGCATCCATGGTGTTACCAGAATGAGGTTTCCAACCTTATTCTTATACCATAGACTATTTAGGTTATAATCTTGAAGTCAACCCAAATAGTGTCTACTACACTGAATTCAAGATAAACGTTATAACCTTGGAGCTTAGTTTATTGGATTTATAAAAGCAAGACTGTAATCTTATCAAAACAAATAACACTTTATTTAATTGATCAAAATTACACAAGTTAAGGGCATAAATCCCAACAATCTCCCACTTGACCTAAAGCTTGTGGAATACTAAATATTACAGTAATGTAAATACAATAAACTAGGACATTTAAACCCCTTTGTACAAAATACTCCCACTTGCCCTAGTTGGGGAAGACTTGTAAACCTTGACATTTTAGGTGACTCTAAAAAACTTTAGCCGTGAGAGCCTTTGTAAAAGGATCAACAATGTTGTGCTCTGAGGCTATCTTCGTGACAATCACGTCTCCTCTATGCACGATCTCTCGGATGAGATGATACTTCCGGTCTATATGCTTTCCCCTCTTGTGACTTCGGGGTTCCCTCGAATTTGCCACTGCACCACTGTTATCGCAATACAACGTGATGTGCAAAGTCATATTTGGAACAACTTCCAAATTTAGAATAAATTTCCTTAACCAAACAGTCTCCTTAGCTGCTTCACAAGCTGCTACATATTTGGCCTCCATGGTGGAATTAGCGATGCATCCTTGCTTGACGCTTCACCATACTACAGCTCTTCCGTTAAGAGTGAAAACTGACCCTGATGTAGATTTCCGAGAATCTTTATCAGTCTGAAAGTCAGAATCCGTGTATCTTGTAAGGATCAAATCCTTAGCCCCATACACAAGCATGTAGTTCCTTGTTCTCCGAAGATACTTAAGGATTGTTTTAACCGCTATCCAGTGTTCAAGTGCTGGATTGGATTGATACCTACTGACCATCCCAACTGCAAAACAGATGTCAGGCCTTGTACACAACATGGCGTACATCAGGCTCCCAACAGCTGATGCGTAAGGAATCCGTCTCATATCCTCAACCCCTTGAGGTGTCTTAGGACATTGTTCCTTAGACAAATGGATTCAATGTCTAAAAGGCAACAAAGCCCTTTTTGGAATCTTGCATCTTAAACCTTGACAACACTTTGTCTATGTATGATGCTTGAGACAAGACTAGTGTTTTATTCTTGCGGTTCGGACAACTGGATCCCAAGAACAAATCACGCATCACCCAAATCTTTCATTTGGAATCGCATAGGCCATTCCTTGATGTCGATGAGATAACCTACATCATTCTCAATGAGTAGGATATCATCCACATAGAGAATTAGAAAAGCGACAGAACTATTGATGATTTTCTTGTAGACATAAGATTCATCATCATTCTGGTCAAAACCATAAGATCTGATTGCCTCATCAAATCTTATATTCCAGGACCTAGAGGCTTGTTTCAGTCCATAAATCGACCTTTTAAGCTTGCAAACCTTTTGCTCTTGTCCTAGTTTAATGAACCCTTTGGGTTGGTCCATGTAGATGGTTTCCTCAAGATTTCCATTCAAAAAGGCTGTCTTGACATCCATTTGCCATACCTCATAGTCATAATATTATGACTATGTTATGACTATGAGGTATGACAAATAATTCTCAAGAAGAGCAACACATAGTACAAAACTTTTCCAATGAAATAAACACTTTATTTAATTGAAAAGTAAAAGAAGTACAATGTTCTCTAAGACAAGAAATAAGGTTTCTAATAAACCCTCAAGCTACATGTTATCAAATAACAGTTTTTCTTTGCCAGACAGTTGCTCTTTATCTGCTCATTTTCCTCTTCTTCTGTATCTTCTTAAGTCCAGAAGTATGGCTGCAGTTCTTAGTCCCAGAGAGGATAAATCCTCCCGAGAACTTTTGGAATGAGCAAACAAATTTGCCTCTCCATTTTGTTGTCTCTTATCATCCATAAGAGATCGATAATTCTCTATGACTCATGTAGCAGAGAAGTCGAGATCATACTCTATGTTGTTCATCGCGCATTGCTACTTTAATCGCTGAAAACTCTTCTAAGAGATTCTAGGATGAACAAAATCGACATTTCTCATCTATGACTGCTCCGTTTAATTCAACTATATTGAAGTGGGCAATCAGATTGAGAACATGTTCTCTCACCGATGTTCCTTCCTTCATACGTGCGTTATAAACGAATTTTAGGGCTTCATGCCGAATTTGTTTGGATGGTTGTCTAGACAAATTTAGCACAAAATCCATGATCTCTCGAGTGAGGCCTTGCCTCTCCACCTCTCCCCAGCTAAAGCATCAGGTATGCTAGCCAGGATATAGGCTTTTGCCTTTTCGTTGGCATTAATCCAGCGGCCATACGCATCCTCAACAACTTGAGATGCATTTTGAGCAGGAAATTGAGGACACTCCTCATTGAGAACGAACTTAAGATCATGTGTAACTAAGATTATGTTGAGTCTATCCCTCCAAGCCACTATGTTCTCTCCGGTTAACTTTTTCGCACCCAATAAGGAAATAATAGAGCTAGACATATTGCTGAAAATTTTACAAACAAACTTGTATGAGTTTCTTGCTATAATTCTAATCCAATCATGTTTTAGCTAATTATCAAATGATTCCTAGGCCATTTATAATTTTCAATGATACTCCAAAGGTTTAGAATGTATGCCACCGAAGGGTAATCAAAAACACTCCTCCTCTGGATCAAGACACTCTTGACCAAAACCTAATACCAGAATAACTCTTATTCCTATAGGTTTTAGTTACCATTTTTCAGTCTGGATACATACACAACTTATGTACCCCGTGAGTGTAACCCTTTGTCTTTAGATCCCAGAGTCTCGATCCAATAAAATCCGCCGAAGGGAGGACTAGATTGGAAAATAGTCTAAGAAAATCTTTATCCCTTTCGGGTGTCTACTGTGTTAGATCATCTATGATCAAGCCCTCCAGAAGGATTATGCAGTCCGACCAAACTAGCGGTGACCATAGTGGTCTAACGGTGTAAACCGACAAAAGAGACCGTAGGTTTTGTTTTCACTAAACCTGCTCCCACTCACTATAAGTATCCTCTCCATTCACCTTGATATTGACTCATACAAACACCATCCGAAGGGGGCACTCCCGTTTGCGCCACGAGGCCAAGTATGAGTCTCACGGTGTGAACTTCCCGGAGATAGCGTAGGTGGATAAATATGTATCTCATACACTTTTTCCTCCCACTGAATACTTTGAGTCTATAGGAATCTTTCTCAGGCTAAAACTCGACTAATGGTTTTACCTAACTCTATCAACATAACTCTTATATTTATAATCAATATAACTCTTATATTGATTTTATCCTAAGTTTGTTAATATAACTCCTCATATTAAACCTAGGATTTCTAGTTTATTAACCCCTTAATAAACCTGTTGATTTCTCAGAATTTATAAGACTCTCTGATTAAATTTCACTCACAGGTCAGTTCCCAGGTAGGGGTGTTCCGTTTCCGTCAGCTTAAATACCCCAGCCTAGACAAAACTTTCCTTAGATAGAGTTCCTCTTTTAATCATAGCTTATAAATTACTTGGTTCCTAATTCTAATCTAATTAGAACTAGATAACCTAAGGTCTATTATCTCAAAGTTCTAAACGTTTTAAAACTAATAATTAACCTTAGGTGACATGCATACTATGTTATAGTGCTTGATCATTCATCACATGAATAATAAGACATTCATAGCATATTCATCTCATGAAAAATAATGCATGTCAATGCTGTCCAAAATTAATATAACAACCTTATATTAATTAATCATGCAAATAATATAATATAACTCCTTATATTATAAATGATGCATGAAAATGCTTAACCTAAGGTGGGATTTCTAAAATAAAAGCATACACTATGCATGACAATAATTACACAACAATTGCATAATTAAAATAGCAAAAATTAGACCAATTTTGGCACCCTAGAAATAATTTTAATTAATATAATCTAATTATATTAATTAAAATTAAATATATTAAAAATAAAACATTTTTATAATTAATATATATAATAAAAATCAGTTTCTGCCCGTTGCTCCTTTGCGTGAAACGTATCTGGCATTGCAACGCTGCTTTTGTCGTCTTTCGCCGAGCGTTGCGCAACACCACAAAACGCTGCCTCCTGCGCACGCCTTCTCCCGCAAACGCGGCGTTGCAACGCCGATGAAACAGCGTTGCAACGCTGCATACAGACAACAATGTGAATCCACTATTCTTTGCTCGTTTTTGCTCCGTTCTTCTCAGCAACCACCTTGCTTCAATCGACACGGACTTAAAGACTCGATTTACAATTAAAATTTTCCCAAAACACCGGTAGAGTTCCCTTATAACCAATGCCCTATTGTCCTACTATATTTTAAACTATTTAAAATACTATGTAAGACTAACTTCTAATCCTAATAGAAATCAAACTTAGGTCTAAATTAATTTTAAACAATTTAAAACTAATTTTTTTTGTCCCAAACTCCTATGTTTGCATGCAGTTCTTTGTTATAGGTTATGGTTTCTAAAACCCTTTTTTATAACTTTTATAAATTTTATTAATTAACCTATGACAAGGAACTATATTATAACTCCAACAAATGATTTCTAATGAAAATTACATTCAACTAATTGAATTAAGCAAACTACTTAAATAAAATAATAATTTATTTTAAACTAAGTAATTTCATGCTCCATGCTATTTATTTTTCATATAATCTAATTATAACAATTATAATCAATTACTCATGAAAAATAAATTAAATCATGCATTTCTATCATATTTATATAACAATTATACAAATAAAATGCATGAATATGCTTATTCTAAGGTGAAAAAAATTCTAAATGACATTCATAAGGAAAATAGCCGTAAAACCGGAAAAATTTGGCCACCTAAAGTGTAAAAATAATAAACTTACACTAATTTTATTACAAAACCGATCACAAACACTTTGAACCGGGCTTAGACCGCTCGAAGCAGACCAACCACGACCCAAACCACTCGAACTGCCTCTGAACCAGTCTGTTTCATCCAGTTGCTGCCACGACGTTGTAACACTGCCTCCTCTCGCGCTCGCGCCAGGCATCGGGGTGGCGTTGTGTCACAACCTTAGCCCATGAGCGCTCGGCTAGGCGGAGGAGCACCTTGATCCTCCCAGCCGAGGCGTGTGCGAAGGGCGGCACACAGGTGAAGAACAAGGCACGGCGACACGACAACTCAAATTGGCGTACCTGAGCCCCAAGCGTGGTTAGCACGAGTGGGGTCCACCGACCCAGGCTGACGAGCTGGAGGCAAGGTGGTTCGAACGCACGAAAAGTTGTCAAACGCATTGGTGGGAGCGGCTTGCAGGCCCACACTACCGTTGGGACCAAGCAGCAGCATGCTGTGAGGTTAGCGGGCGGACGGATGCTGCGGGGTTAGCAGCATGCCCAGCATGCAGGCGCAACCCCAAGGAAGCGAGGCGCCACGCCAGCCGGTCAGGGATGGCAACCGCACGGATGATGTGCGGGCTGGCAAACAAAGACGCACGCACACAAGGCCCAGGTGGGGCGCGCGCGCAAGCGAACGCAGGCAAGAAAGATCGTGCGGCATGGGGGCGTCCGAATGAGGGGTGCACGCGTAACCCATGCACCAGGAGGCGCGTGCGCGAGACATTCGTCGTGCGTAACCTGAGCAGCGCATCGAGCGCGCGCGCGCAGAAGGCGTCGCGCGAGCGCGCGTGCCCGATGGCGAGAAGCGACATTTGCGCCATCGCGCGCTTGAGACACCTTTCTTTGCAGCAAGGGCTCTTGCAGTCCTAACGGTGAACTTGGAGCATGTGGTACCAAAAGAAGGTTCTCAACAATTCAGGAAGTTTAAAGAAAGTAAACATTTTGAAGAGGCATACCTGTTCAGAAGATTGTTCGGGAATGTGTTTGCTTGACACTCGACACTCAAGGACGCTTGATGGCAAGGTGGGCGGCATGAAGAAGTTGAGAGGCGAAAATTGGTGAATCAATGAAGCTGGTATTTATAGAGATAGCTAGGGGAAGTTATCTAGTTAGTGGATTAGTAGGGGAGTTGGCCGAAACTACCAAGTAGTGGGAGGTTGCTCAAACTACCACATAGTGGGGAGGTGCTCGAAACTACCAAGTAGTGGAGAGTTGCCCAAACAACCAAGTAGTGGGGCGTTGGACAACCACCAAGGTAATGGGAGATCTTGTAACCTGCTCAACAACCCATAACTACCACCCCACTTACCCATGATGTTAGTGGGCTCAAATTGTAACCACAGCTTCAATTGGCGATTTCTCACTCGATACTCAACTGAATTGCTTCAAACTTGTCACGAACGACTCAAAACAACTTTACAGACTCAAATATGCACTTAATTGCCAAAAATGCAGGGGCCTTTACATTTAATTTGATCAAATCGAAATTAAAACTAAAGCCAAAATTTCCTAAACTAGTTTTACAGCAAACCAATGCAATTCCCACCTATCCAATGCAAATTTGTTTCAACCAAAATAAAACAAGCATTGCTCTGATACCAATTGAAGAGAATCGGATCCCCGTGAGTAGCGGAAACGTGATTTCAAGATCGATTTGCTTGTTTATTTTGGTTTACTTCAAATACCAATACGTTGGTATAAACAGAGAATAAACAATATAAACTAATCTAATTAGGCATGGATTTAAACATGCAAACACACGTTGTAAAAGACTTAAACTAAAAGGGAATGAACTAATTACCTTTGTAGTTTTCACAATCAGCAACTCCTTGCTCCAATTGCACAACAACACAACACAAGATTTCCTCTATTCTTCCTTTTCAACAGGACAACACCACTTGGAAAACCTCCTATGGCACTGAGTTCCACTTAGATCCAACCTTGGTTCGAATAATTCAAATTTTTGGAGAGTATGAGAATTTTTTAGAGAGAGAGAAATCTAATTGGTTGCAAAAGATCAAAATGATCGATCAATCTTTTTCTTCTCCCATTTGGAGAAGAAATAGCCTTGCAGAGGGTAACTCTCCACTCCTTATCGATGGAGAGTTGAAAGACATGGAGAACGTGTCCTCTTGACACGTTCCTTTTTATTAACTTATTTAATTATATTATTAATTAAATAATATAATTAATTAATCAAATCATATTTAATTAATCATAAATGAAATATTATATATTTAATTTGGATTAAATCACATTTAATCAAATTTTCCCTCTAACCTATAGTTTTAATGCACATCTTATGTACATTAAATTTTTACCTATAGTTATAAATATGAATCTCATTCACATTTAAAATAATATTTGAACTATTTCAAATATTTAATTCTCTCATATAATTTAGTATGAATCATATTCACATTAAATTTATAATATAAAGTTCCAAAACTTTATATTATAACATATCTATATACATTAAATTTATTCCTTAATTGAATTTGAATACTTCAAATTCAAACGATCTAAGAACCCTTTATGAGCTAGAAGGTGGACCTAATGGACCTACAGATTAGAAGCTCCAACGATACGAGATTTAATCTCATTAACCTTCTAATAAACATTCGTTAACTGCGGGAACACTCCACTAAAGTCCCACAGCTGCCCTCTTCTCACTGCAGATATATTTCTGTGTCCACGGATATTGACCAATAACAGCAAGTCAATCCTTCACGAATGTTCGTAACGTCAGTTGGGTCAAATTATCGTTTTACTCCTGGGTTACATCTTTTACCGTAAGTACCAGTGCTCCTCTAATGAAAAATTTGTTTGTGGTCCTACCAACAAACAGAAGTCCCTCTCGGGCCATTGAGAGGGTCGAGCCCTTTCTTCAAGTCCCGGAGACACCACTTAAGGGAACATTCCTCTACTTACCCTAATAGGGGGAATGAGTGAATTCCATCTTGCTAAGTTAAGTCCCTAGCTGCTCACTCGCACTTATCCCCCAAGAAGGTAGGCATATTGAGTCGGCGAATCTGACCACTCTTATCCATACTAGTCAAAGGACTATCCCTAAAAAACAGGAGTTCGTAACCTGCTTAAGATTGAGATCAATTGGTTAGGTCATCCTAGTGAATTAGAAACCTAACCAGTCAACGGAGTTACATTTAGCGGTTACTATTTCGCAGTCTGGTCTAATGCAATCTCATTACATAGGATATCCCCACTCACATGTCATCTACACGAACACGTTAGGACCACAGTGTTTGTATCATATACAAAGTGGACCACATCCATAGTATTACCAGGGTAAGGTACCTAAACCTCATCCCCTTACTATAGACCCTTTAGGTTGTATCTCGTGCTGAGATCGTTTATATGTACACTGCATTCAGTTCAAAAGACATTTTAAAGCCTTGGATGTTAGTTTATTGGATTTAGGGTTAATACAAGGGATATATCGTAAATAACAAACAATAATTGTTTATTGAAAATAATAACTCTTTATTACATTAATTAGAACAAAATTTACAAACTACGAGTTTTAGGGTACAAACCTCAACACTATGTGTGCAGATAACTACGCCATGGATCTCGAATTTGAATCGCGCGCTCTTGATTTAGTTACAATGATATAATTCAAGAACATGTATAACTAGATTAAGCATATAATAGAATGGACAGCAAGAAAGTTACCTTTGAAGAACCTTTCTTCAAGTGCTCCTCCTCTCTCACGATCAAGATCTCAGCAATACGAACTCGAACGAACTACCACCGAATCTTCTCTGTTGTTCTCTAGGTGAGGGAAGAAGGTGGGTTCCCTTTAGGAGAGGTGAGGTGTTTTGTGAGAGAGATGTTTGTGTCTTGGAACCTTTCCAACAACACAACAAAAGTTTGGAATCACATAACCTAGTTGGATCTCATGCAACCATATATATAGGGAAATAGGATGAAAATGACCATCCTACCCCTCCTTTATTCTCTCTTTAGTATATAGTTTATATATGAATCTAATTCACATTAAAAATATATATTCTATCAATTCTATCATATATAATTGATATAACACCTCATGTATGAAATTGAACACTTCAATTTCATTCCTAACTTATGATCTGACTGCCTCATCAAATCTTATATTCCAGGACCTAGAAGCTTGTTTTAGTCCATAAATAGACCTTTTAAGCCTGCAACCTTTTGCTCTTGTCCTGGTTCAATGAACCCTTTGGGTTGGTCCATGTAGATGTTTTCCTCAAGATTGCCATTCAAAAAGGCTGTTTTGACATCCATTTGTCAAACCTCATAGTCATAATATGCGACAATTGCAAGAAGGATACGGATAGACTTTACTATAGCAACAGGTGAAAGGATCCCCTCATAGTCAACCCCTTCAACCTGGGTATAACCCTTTGCTAATTAGTCTAGCCTTAAAGGTTTGCACTTTCCCATCTACATCACGCTTTCTCTTGTAGATCCACTTACAACCTATAGATTTTACCCCATCAGGCTTATCTACAAGATCCCAAACAGAATTGAAGTACATAGACTCCATTTCTTGGTCCATGGTATAACAACTTGGGTTTCAGCTAAACCCATGTAACGGTCAGGCTGTATTACAACCCTCCCACTATGACTTAAAGCTTGCAGTGAGATATTGATGTTCAATAGAAAGTCCCAAAGTTAATTAAGTGAGTGAGTGACATTGTCACTACAACGTTTACTAAAAGGTTGTTGAGAGCATCGAGAGGTTAACCAACAATGTAAAGAGTCTTGCACCGTCGAACAGATTTGCTAACTTCATCCTTAAATAAGTCATCTTTTGGAAGAGTGTTAAGACTTTCGAATTGATGATTAGGTAGAACGATTGACTCGTGGCTTAAAGGAAATGTTAGAAGCTGGTACCATAAGCTTTGAAGGAAATTTGGAGGTTTGACCTAAAAGGAAAGTTGAATCCATGTCCTTTAGGACCATTTGAAATTCTAGAGCGTTCTGGCTCTATGGATGATAGGGAGATTTGTTGTCATCTCTCTTTGCAGTTCATGATGTGTTCCACGTTTGCATGCTGAGGAAGTACGTGTTGGAACCATCACATGTGATTGGGTTTAAGCCCAGTTCAACGAAGGTTTGAGCAATGGAGCACAACCTATGTGAATTCTAGCAAGGGATCGAAAGACTTTTTGTAATTGAAAAAAAAATGCATCTAGTTAAAGGATTGTGGCAAAAATACCAGATAGAAGGGACTACTTGAGAATGAGAAGAGGAAAGGAAAGTCAAGTATTCTGAGTTAATACAGGAATAAGAAACTTTCGAGGACGAAAGTTCTTAAGGAGGGAAGATTGTAGCGCCCCGAAACCCAAAATACCATTAAATTTGTATTTTGGTATGATTTAATGGAAAAGAAAAAATAGTTGGGCATTAGATTTGCATAATTTAATTTATTTCTTTTGTGCAAACTAAGGAGAGATCAAGTAAATTGGAGTAGTTAATGGAATTAAGGGTAAAATTGTGGTTTAATAAAAGAAGATGGGCAATTTGCGAATTTCTCATTAAAATAAGGAAGTTAGGGTTTATTTTTGTGGAGGCACGATTCTCAAGCACTTCATCTTCTCCTCTCTCCTTATTCCTCAAGTATGTGCGACAACTCCACAACCTAGTCCTTGCTTCCTTCGTTCAGCCTACCTCACAACACACCGCCACACGAACGCCACTCGCCGTCTCCAAATCGCGCCGGTGTGGTCTTGCTTGTCGGAGTCGCTGCCTTTTCGTCCGAGCCACGTGTGCATTGCCGCTCGTAGGGACGTTTGTTGCGTGGCTGCAACGCCGCTTACGATGAGATCCACCGCCGCTTGAGCTCCTCACACGCGCCGATCGTCGTGGGCTTCGTCGTGAGGAAGATGCAACAACAATGTTTTGTCGGCTCGTTGCTCCATCGCACGCCAACCCCACACTCAGATCCACGCGAATCTTCTACTGTGCTCGTCGATCCGTCTTTCTGGGTTGTTGCAAACCACGTCGTCGGTTGACGCCCTCGCCGGAGACATCACACATGTCAGACCTGCAACCCTCGTGTTCCCTAGAAGTTATAGTCGAGTAATTCTTGAGTTGGATTCGATTTGAACTTTTGGTAGAGAGTAAGTGGGTTTGTTTTGTTGGATTGTGACTGTTTGAGTTGGATAAACTAATTTAGTTGGTTGTGACTCGTTCTAGGAGACTTGTGTGCCGACAATTAAAGTGAAACAATGGAACATTTTCTCGGTCATAAATTGGTGTGAGTTTTAGCTTCAAGGTAATTGTGGAAAGTTGTTAAAGATCCATAAATTATTTGGTTTAGGGATTTAATGGTTTATGATTTGGAAAATATTGTTAAGCAGGTTCGGAAGGAGCGCCTATAAGGAACTTTGATTTTGGATCTTTGGAGATTAAAGCTAAGGTAAGGGAACCCACTCTAACTTCAAAATTTAGAATTTAAGGGCTTTGTTCGAAAAATGCTATGATCGGTCTGAAAAATCTCTTTAAATGCCACAATCTGTTTGAAAAGTCCTTTATAAATGCCTTGATCTGTTTGAAGAGTCCGATTTAAATGTCATGTTCGGTTTGAAAAGTACGATTTAAATATCATGTTTGGACTGAAAAGACCCTTTTGAATGTCATGAAAGATTCTGAATAAATGTTGTGATCTATTTGAAAGGTCTATTTTTAATGTCATGATCTGGTTGGATTGATGTCTATTTCTAAGGCCATGAATGTCATGTTGTTGTTCTTTTGAAGTTGGACATTTTTATTATTTCTGATATATGTTCATGCCACGAAACTCTTTGCACACAAATGTTGTTGCTATTTCATTTGGGACACTGAGCATGTGTTTCTTAAAAATGTTTGCGAAGGCTGTGGTGAAATCTTCCTGATAATATTTACTATATATCTTATGAATGAGTTAGAGTCAACTCGAATTAGAGGCCATGTTCCAGGAGAAATTAATTGTCTACTAAAGGCCGAAGAGAAATTTTACAAAATAAAAATGCTTACGAACGCCGTGGCAATTAAACTTCCAATATATATGTATAAACGTATTTAATGCTATGTAAGTCATGAAAGACTTAGAGTCGACCTAAGTTAAGAGACCATGGATAAGGAAGTCTCAATTTCCCACTAATAGCCGAAGAGAAAAAGTCATGAAATATGTTTTATTGTTTTTGGGTCCCACATAAAGCCATGATTTGCTTATGTCAGCATGTTTTCAAACCCTGGTAGTGGGGTCTCTTACCGAGTATTATCATAATACTCACCCTTTTTTAAAAAAAAATATTTTCAGGTAAAGGCAAAGACATACTTGGCGAGTGACAGGGACATGCTACGAAGGCCATGGGGTTACAGAAGTCATGATTTCGCGCATTTTAGAAACGAGAGAAATTTTTGAAAAATGTTTTATCTATTAGGTGATGTTTGATTTGAATATTAAGTACTTTTGTGTTAACATTAGAGGCCAAACTTTAAATTGCATGTATTTTAAATCTCTTTGTGTTTAAGGGACCCCGAATAAATCAGTTTTTGTTTTTCGTCGAAGTTTATTTCTTTTAATGTTTTTATGGCCTCAAAAAGCATGCATGTTAGTAATGTCTCTATAAAGTTAGAGTCTAAAAGGTAGGGTCGTTACACCGAAGATAGCGTAGGTGGAAAAATATGTATCTCATACACTTTTCCTCGCACTGAATACTTTAAAGTTATAGGAATCTTACTTAGGCTAAAATCCGGCTAATGGTTTTACCTAACTCTATCAATATAACTCTTATATTGATAATCAATATAACTCTTATATTGATTTTATCCTAAGTGTGTTAATATAACTCCTTATATGAAACATAGGATTTCTAGTTTATTAACCCCTTAATAAACTCGCTGATGCTACTGTAATTTATAAAACTCTCTGATTAAATTTCACTCCCAAGTCAGTTCCCAGGTAGGGGTGTTCCGTTTCTGTCAGCTTAAATACCCCAGCCTCGACAGAACTATCCTTAGACAAAGTTCCTCTTTTAATAATAACTTATAAATTACTTGGTTCCTAATTCTAATCTAATTAGAACTAGATAACTTAAGGTCTATTATTTCCAAGTTTTAAATACTTTTAAAACTAATAATTAACCTTATGTGACATGCATACTATGTTATAGTGCTTGATCATTCATCACATGAATAATAAGACATACATAGCATAATCATCTTATGATATATAATGCATGTCAATGTTGTTCATAAATTAATATAACAACTTTATATTAATTAATCATGCAAACTATATAATATAACTCCTTATATTATAACTGATGCATGAAAATGCTTAACCTAAGGTGTGATTTCTAAAATAAAAGCATACAATATGCATGGCAATAATTACACAACAATTGCATAATTTAAATAGCAAAATTATACCAATTTTGGCACACTAGAAACAATTTTAATTAATATAATCTAATTATATTAATTAAAATTAAATATATTAAATATAAATTAATATAAAATATTTTTATATTTATTATCAATAAAAAAAATGTTTTCCGTCCGTTTGAAGCTGTTGAGAAACGTCTCCAGCGTTGCAATGGTGCGCCTTGTCTGTTTCTGCCCGTTGGAGAGCGTTGCAAAACGCCTTCGGCGTTGCAATGCTGCCTCCTGTGCGCGCCTCCTTCCGCAAGCGCAACGTTGCAACGCCAATGAACAGCGTTGCAACGCTGCACACAGACAACAACATGAATTCTCCAATTCTTGCTTGTTTTCGCTCCGATCTTTTCAGCAACCACTTTGCCTCGATCGACACGGACTTACAGACTCAATTTACAATTAAAATTGCCCGAAATACCGGGCCTTTACATTGAACGATTCAATGGAAATTGTAAATCTAAGTGCCAAAATTGAAACCATCTAATTTGCAAAAACCGTTCATACATCTCATGCAAAAAACAGTAAATCCCACCTTGTTCTTGAAAAATCCAGAACATAAATCAAGAACGCAATTGGGTTCTGATACTAATTGAAGGGAATCGAAGTCCCGCAGCGGAAGCGATTGTGAATCGCGCGCTCTTGATTTAGTTACAACGATATAATTCAAGAACATGTATAACTAGATTAAGCATATAATAGAATGGACAACAAGAAAGTTACCTTTGAAGAACCTTTCTTCAAGTGCTCCTCCTCTCTCACGATCAAGATCTCAGCAACACGAACTCGAACGAACACCGACACTACCACCGGATCTTCTCCGTTGTTCTCTAGGTGAGGGAGGAAGGTGGGTTCCCTTTAGGAGAGGTGAGGTGTTTTGTGAGAGAGATGTTTGTGTCTTGGAACCTTTCCAACAACACAACAAAAGTTTGGAATCACTTAACCTAGTTGCATCTCATGCAACCATATATATAGGGAAATAGGATGGACATGACCATCCTACCCCTCCTTTATTCTCTCTTTAGTATATAGTTTATATATGAATCTAATTCACATTAAAAATATATATTATATCAATTATATCATATATAATTGATATAACACCTCATGTATGAAATTAAACACTTCAATTTCATTCCTAACTTTATACCCTCAATATTACCATATTGAGCAAACGGAGGGATCTAATGGACCTACAGTTCATGAGCTCCAATGATGTGAAATTAACTGATCAAACTCTTTGATCCAGTTCATCAATATTCATTAACTACAAGTCACTCCACTATAGACTTGTAGCTGCACTCTCCTCACAGTAGATAATATTGTGTCCACCGATATAGTCATTACCCATGAGTCGATCTTTCATAGGTTGTTCGTAATCACAGCTGGGTTAAATTACCGTTTTACCCCTATGATTACCTCTTTTCTCCTTAAGCACCACTGATCCTCTAATGAACAACAAGTCTAAGGTCCTACCTTAGACTCATACCCTTATAGAGGGTGGGACCCTGTTGTTCAAGACCTGGAGTCAGTTATTAAGGGAACAACCTATCTAATTCCTTAGTGTAGGAATGAGTGAATTCGATCTTGCACAGTTAAGTTCCCAGCTACCTACGAGGTTCTGTCCCTGAGAATGTAGGCTTATTGAGTCGGCTACATGCCACTCTCACCCATACTAGTCTAAGGACAAACTCCTATAAGCAGGAGTTCTTAACTTACTCAGGATTCAGGTCGAGTCACTAATGACCATCTATAAATTACTAGTCTTATCCTCATTAATTGTTTACAATTGGTTAGACTAATAATTTCATGATCCATCTTGTATGAACTCTTCATACAAGATGCCCCCACTCGCATGTCAACTACATGAATGAGTTGGATTACCTCATTTGTGCTAATTACAAAGTGGGCCGCATTCATGGTGTTACCAGAATGAGGTTTCCAACCTTATTCTTATACCATAGACTATTTAGGTTATATTCTTGAACTCAGCCCAAATAGTGTCCACTACACTGATGTTCAAGATAAATGTTATAACCTTGGAGCTTAGTTTAGTGGATTTATAAAGCAAGACTGTAAATTTATCAAAACAAATAACACTTTATTTAATTGATCAAAATTACACAAGTTTAGGGCATAAATCCCAACAATTCCTCCATTATGTAATCAACATTTGTATAAAATGCTGCAGCAATTGGTCTGCAAAGATCATAATAAAAACCAGTAAGCCTCAATGGCTTAAATTACTAGCCAAAGGACTTCTATAAAGGAAAAGATAATCAAACAACTTAAACAACACACTTCTTAGCTTTAAATTATGAAAGTCCATTTTAAAAAAGAATTAAATTACTCGTCCCTGAGTAATAAGAACTCAATCAAAAGAACTTCAATGAACATCTCCCAAGTTGTCATTAACAGGTTTTTAAAACACTAACTGTCTGGCCTCAGCTAAACAGAAAATTGTCCTGCCTAATTCTCTTGATAACACTTACACTCTTAATCTTTTTCTTCATAAAATCAACAATCCATTATTAGCCCCACAACAACACCACTGCCACCTTCCTTCATAGACAATACTTTGCATTTCTTAGATTTACTCAACATAATAAAGCTGACCTTGTAGGGTTAGCATTACTTCACTAATTTCTATAATTGCTACTTTTATGAAGTTGTCTTCCCCTTTTGGTAGCACACATTTCAAGCTAACTATCTCTTAATTCCTAGCATGGCAACATTTGTGATGCAACTCACCTAGGCTCCAAAGAGTTTTCTTGTTTCCTCTCTTTTTCTCTTCTTTTTTTTTCGGAGAGTACCCTTCTTGTCTACAAAGCCTTTGATTCAAACAACAACATTGGTGATGAAGCTTGCCTAACAGCGAGCTTTGCTACAACATTGGGTTGCACTAGCATATTCATGCACTAATTATTTTTCAGAGAAAAGTCAGGCATGGGTGTCATGCCTTTCCCTGACTTACTAAGTAATCCTTACAGAGGAATAATTCGCTTTGAACTTCAACTGAGCTAATCTTCATTTTTATTCACTTTTTCTCTCTCTTTTTTTTTAAAAAAAAATAAAAACAAGGGGAAGACATCTCATGAAGGCAACATTCTCTCTCTCTCTTTTTTTAGACTTAATTAGGAAGTCAACTCATTACCACTCCCCCCAAACTTACTTGACCCATTGCCCTCAATGAGTGGACAAGTGGAATCAACATGCTAACTAAACAAGGGCTGTCAAACTGCAAGGCATCCTTGGAGTAAAATCTCAAGAATTCACAGTGATAACAAGGGGCAAACAAGCTTGTTAATTCACTAATTAAAAGAAAAGATTGTAGGGCAGAATCAACATGAGTAGGCAGAGACAATTCAGGAAAGCATAACCACACTAGACAGAAAGAGATATGATATTCATTGATTTCAATAACCTCCCTACAACTAGATCTACTCTCATTTCTATCCTAATAAAAGTGTAGATGGATAAAAGATAGTTGGACAGATAACAGACTGGACCATCACAAAAACAATAGATAAAAGCAAAAGACACTAAACCAAGCAGTCAGACATAAACATAAACAACTAAACTCCATGCAAGCACACAACATGATAAAAGCAACACAACTCCCCTCTCTTTAATCTTCATCACCAAGCAGATGTTCTTCTTCCTCATCTTCATTCTGATCTCCATCTAGATTGGGGAGTTCCATTGATTGAACACTGCATTTAGAAACTCTTGGAATGGAGGGTACGGGTTGCTGAAATTCGACATCATGGCTTTTTGAATTGAAGCATCCCTTGCCTTGGCATAGGACCAATAGGCTAGGTGCTGCCCTTCAGAGTGGTCCCATTTTTGCATGAGTTGAGATTTCTCCTCCAGAAGTTTGTTGATCCCCACTGCCAGTCCTCCTGCTCCTTTGCTTCCTCCTCTAGTTAGCCTTTGAATGCAGCCAAGGTCAATTGTAGCTTGTGTTGGGATATGTGCCCTAAACTTGTGTAATTTTAGTCAAATGAATAAAGAGTTATTTCATTTGATAGAATTATCTTCTCACTTTATAAATCCAATAAACTAAGCTCAAAGGTTATAATAAATCTTGAACATCAGTGTAGTAGAAACTATTTGAATTGTGTTTAAGAGTATAACCTAAATGGTCTATGGTATAAGAATGAGGTTGAAAACCTTATTCTAGTAACACCATGGATGCGACCCACTTTGTCATTAGTACAAATGAGGTAATCCCACTCATTCATGTGGATGACATGCGCGGGGGGAGGGGGGCATTATGTATGAAGAGTTCATACAAGACCGAACTGCAAATTATTAGTCTAACTATTAACAGGATATGACTAATAATTTATAGATGGTCATTAGTGACTCGACCTAAATTCTGAGCAAGTTAAGAACTACTGCTTATAGGGGGTTGTCCTTAAACTAGTATGGGTGAGAGTGGCCTGTAGCCGACTCAATAACTCTACCTTCTCAGGGACAAAACCTCGTAGGTAGCTGGAAACTTACTCTGCAAGACGGAATTCACTCATTCCTAGACTAAGGAATTAGATAGGTTGTTCCCTTAAGAACTGAGTCCAGGTCTTGAACAATGGGGCCCCGCCCTCTAAAGTAGCTTAAGAGGGTTTGCGTTTATGGTAGGACCATAGACTTGTTGTTCATTAGAGGATTAGTGGTGCTTAAGGAACAAAGAGGTAATCACAGGGGTAAACGGTAATTTGACCCAACTGTGATTACGAACAACCTGTGAAAGATCGACTCATGGATAATGATTATATCAATGGACAAAATATAATCTAGAGTGAGGAGAGTGCAACTACAAGTCTATAGTGGAGTGACTTTTAGTTAATGAATATTGATTAACCAGATAAAAAAAGTTTGATCAGTTAATCTCACATCATTGGAGCTCATGAACTGTAGGTCCATTAGGTCCCTCCGTTTGCTCAACATGGTAACATTGAGGGTATAAAGTTAGGAATGAAATTGAAGTGTTCAATTTCATATATGAGGTGTTATATCAATTATATGTGATATAATTGATATAATATATAGTTTTAATGTGAATTAGATTCACAAATTAACTATATACTAATGAGAGAATGAAGAAGAGATAGGATGGTAATTGCCATCTTATTTTCCAATAAATAATTGCATAAGATGCAACTTTGAAAAGCGAATTACACATAACCCAAGAGTTCTCTCATTTGTGTTGGAAAGGGTTCAAAACACATTTCTAAAAGATCTCCTCACCTCATTCTAAAAGGAACCCACCTTCCTAACTCACCTAGAGAACAACGAAGAAGATCTAGTGGTGGATCTTCTCAAGGTTCGGGTTCGTTGCTGAGATCGTGATCGTTGGAGGAGGAACTGGTGAAGAAAGTGTTCTTCAAAGGTAAATTCTTGTTGTCCTAAGTCGTAAAGCGTGCTTAATCTTTGTTATATTGTTCTTGTTTTAGATTTGTATAACAATATCATGAACACGCGATTCACAATCACTTCCGCTGCGGGAATCGATCCCTTCGATTGGTATCAAAGCGCCAATTGTGTTCTTCATTTTGTTCTGGATTTATCAAGAACAAAGGTGTGATTTTCTGATTTCATGAGATGTATGATCTGTTTGCAAATTAGATGTTTTCGTTTTTTCCACTATAGATTTACATATTTTATGTTGAATTGTTCAATGTAAAAGGACATTTTTTTTGGGAATTTTATTATGTAAATCGAGTGTCTAAGTCCGTGTCGATCGAGGCAAAGTGGTTGCTGAGAAGAACGGAGCGAAAACGTGAAAAAAAAGAAGAAGGTTGCATGTTGTCTGCGTGCAGCGTTGCAACGCTGTTCATCAACGTTACAACACCACACTTACGGATCAAGGCACGCGACGAAAGGCAGCGTTGCAACGCCGAAGGCGTTTCGCAACGCGCTCCAACGGGCAGAAACGAACAAGAAGCAGCGTTGCAACGCCATATGCGTTTCATGAGGGATCCAACGAACGGAAAAATCGTTTTTGTTATATATATTAAATATAAAAAACGTGTTATATTTAATATTATTAATTTTAATTAATATAATTAAATTATATTAATTGAAATTAATTTTAGGGGTGCCAAAAATTGTCTAATTTTGCTATTTAATTTATGCAATTGTTGTATAATTATTGCCATGCATAATGTATGCTATTATTTTAGATATCCCACCTTAGGTTAAGCATTTTCATGCATCATTTATAATTTAAAGTGTTATATTATATAGTTTGCATGTATAATTAATATAAGGTGTTATATTAATTTATGGATAACATTGACATGCATATTTTTCATGAGATGAATGTGTTATGTATGTTTTATTATTCATGTGATGAATGATCAAGCACAATAACATAGAATTGCATGTCACCTAAGGTTAAATTTATTAGTTTTAAAATGTTTAGAACATGAAATTAATAGACCTTAGGTTATCTAGTTCTAATTAGATTAGAATTAGGAACCATGTAATTTATAAACAATGATTAAAAGAGGAACTCTGTCTAAGGAAGGTTCTGTCTAGGTCAGGGTATTTAAGTTGGATCAAACTAATACCCCTACACGGAACCGACACACAGGAGTGAATTTGAATCAGAGAGTTTATAAATTATAGTAGCGTCAGCGGGTTTATTAAGAGGTTAATAAACTGGAAATCCTAGGTTTAATATAAAGAGTTATATTAGCAAACTTAGGATAAAATCAATATAAGAGTTATATTGATAAGTTTAGGTAAATCCATTAGACGGGTTTAGCCTAGGTAAATTTCCTATAGAGTTAAAGTATCAAGTGGGAGGAAAAATGTATATGATACATATAATTCCACCTTCGTTTCTCCGGGAAGTTCACACCGTGAGACTCATACATGGCCTCGTGGCGCAAACGAGAGCGTCCCCTTTCTGATGGTGTTTGTATGAGTCAATAACAAGGTGAATGGAGAGGGTACTTATAGTGAGTGGGAGCAGATTTAGTAAAAGCAAAACCTATGGTCTCTTCTGTCGGTTCACACCGTAAGATCACTATGGTCAGCTTGCTAGTTTGGCCTGGACCAGACAATCCCTTCGGAGGGCTTGATCATAGGGGATCGAACATAGTGGACACCCGAAAGGGATAATGATTTCCTTAGTCTATTTCTCAACCTAGTCCTTTCTTCGGCGGATTTTGTTGGATGGGGACTCTGGGGTCTAAAGACAGAGGGTTACACTCACAAGGTACATAAGAAGTGTATGTATCGTTACCAAATAATGGTAACTAAAGCCTATAGAAATAAGAGTTATTCTGGCATTAGGTTTTGGTCAAGAATGTCTTGATACAGAAGAGGAGTGTTTTTTATTACCCTTCGGTGTCATACATTCTAAACCTTTGGAGTATCATTGCAAATTATTAATGACCTAGGAATCATTAGATAATTAGCTAAAAATATGATTGGATTAGATAGTTTTTTAGCGAGAAACTTATACAAGTTTTTTTGTAAATTTCAGCAAAATGTCTAGCTCTATTATTTCCTTGCTGGGTGTGAAAAAATTAACCGGAGAGAACATAATGACTTGAAAAAAAAAAACCTTAATACTATCTTGGAAGTTGACAATCTTAAGTTTGAGCTGACTGAGGAGTGTCCTCAGGTGCTAGGCTCGAATGCAACACGAAATGTTCATGATGCATATGATCGATGGATCAGGGCCAATTTAAAGCCAAGGTCTATATGCTGGCAAGTATGTCTGACATATTAGCCAAGAAGCACGAGGGCATGATGACCGCTAAGGAAATCATGGATTCGTTGCAGGGCATGTTTGGACAACAGTCTACACAGGCCCGACACAATGCCCTCAAGTATATATTCAACTTGAGGATGCCAGAGGGTTCATTTGTTCGGGATCATGTCCTAGATAGGATGATACACTTCAACATCGCGGATTCGAATGGTGCTTCCATCGATGAATCGAGCCAAGTCAGCTTCATTTTGGAAACTCATCCAGATAGTTTCTTACAGTTTAGAAGTAATGTTGTTATGAACAAGCTTACTTTTAATCTTACCTCCTTTTTGAATGAACTCAAGACCATTCAGTCTTTGATGAAAATTCAGGACCGAAAGGTGAGGCAAATGTTGCCAGTAGGAGTTATCATAGAGGTTCGACCTCTGGAACAAAATCAGTGGCTTCATCTCCTTCTAACCTGAAAAGAAAGAAGAAGAACATGAAGAAGGTTGGTAAAGGGAAGCGGGCTGATAAAGTTGTCGTCCAAAAGGGCAAGAAGGTCAAGGAAGTTGCTGACAAAGGAAAATGTTTCTACTGCAACGAGGATGGACATTGAAAATGAATTGTCCAAAGTACCTGACCGAGAAGAAGAAAGAAGGTAAATATGATTTACTTTGTATGGAAGCATGTTTAGTGGATAATGATAAAACTGCTTGGATACTTGATTCATACGCCACTAATCATGTTTGCTCTTCTTTTTAGGGAATTGATTCCTGACAGCAGTTACAAAAAGGAGAAATAACGCTTCTGGTTAGAAATTGAGATATCATCTCAACTGTAGCAATTGGCACATTGAAGCTTTTATTCGGCAAGAAATATATGTTGTTAGACAATGTATTAATGATGCCACGGTTTACCAGAAACCTTATTTCAATTTCTTGCCTCATAAACAATATATTTCTGTTTAATTTTATTTAAATAAAGTGTTTATTTCAAAGAAAGATGTGGAAATATGTTCAGTTTCATTAGAAAATGGTTTGTATGTTTTGAGACCAAATTCAGTCAAAACTGTTTTGAACATTGAATTATTTAAAACAACAAACACACAAACTAAGAAACGTAAAATTTCTCCTAAAGAAAATGCTCATATTTAGCATCTTAGATTGGGTCACATTGACCTCAATAGGATTGAGAGATTGGTAAAGAGTGAATTTCTAAGTGAGTTAGAAGAAAATACTTTACCTGTATGTGAATCCTGCCTAGAAAGCAAAATGACTAAAAGAACTTTTAGTTGAAAAGGTTATAGAGCCAAAGAACGTCTTGAGCTTATACATTCAGACCTTTGGGGTCCAATGTATGTTAAAGCCAGAGGAGGTCATGAATATTTCATCTCTTTTATAGATGATTATTCAAGATTTGTGCATATTTACCTAATGCATCATAAGTCTGAAGCACTTCAAAAGTTCAAGGAATTCAAGGTTGAAGTTGAAAATCAATTAGGTAAAACAATCAACACACTTCGATCAGATCGAGGTGGAGAGTACATGGATTTAAAATTCCAGAGCTATATGATAGAACATGGAATTACATCTCAACTCTTAGCACCCGATATGCCGCAGCAAAATGGTGATCGGAAAGGAGAAATAGAACCTTGTTGGACATGGTTCGATCGATGATGAGTTATGCTCATCTCCTTAATTCCTTTTGGGGTTACGCTGTAGAGACTGCAGTATACATTTTGAACAATGTGCCATCAAAGAGTGTTTCTAAAACACCTTTTGAACTCTGGAAAAGACGTAAAGGTAGTTTATGTCTTCAAAATTTGGGGATGTCCAACACGTGTGCTTGTTACAAACCCAAAGAAATTGGATTCACCTTCAAAATTGTGCCTATTTGTAGGCTACCCAAAAGAAACAAGAGGTTGATTATTCTATGATCCTAAGGACAAGGTAATCATGTCGACAAATGCCACTTTCTTAGAGGAGCACATCAGAGACCACAAATCAAAAAGTAAAATTGTGTTGAGTGAGTTAGACGGAACAACAACAAAGGTTGCTGATAATACTAGTACGTCAACAAGAGTTGTTGATGCTAGATTGTCTGGTCAAGAGTGTCCATCTCAAGAGTTGAGAGTGCCTCGACGTAGTGGGAGGATTATAACACAACCTGACCGTTATATGGGTTTATCTGAAACCCAAGTTGTCATATCAGATGACGATTATGAGGATCCATTAACTTATAATCAAGCAATGGTTGACAAAGACAAAGACAAATGGATCATAGTCATGGACCAAGAAATGGAGTCTATGCACTTTAATTCTGTTTGGGATCTAGTAGATAAACTTGATGGGGTAAAACCTATAGGTTGTAAGTGGATCTACAAGAGAAAGCGTGGTGTAGATGGAAAGATGTAAACCTTTAAAGCTAGACTAGTAGCAAAGAGTTATACCAAGGTTGAAGGGGTAGACTATGAGGAAACCTTTTCGCCATTGCCGCATATTATGACTATGAGGTATGGCAAATGGATGTCAAGATAGCATTCTTGAATGGCAATCTTGACGAGATCACCTACATGGATAACCCCAAAGGGTTCATTGAACAAGGACAAGAGCAAAAGGTTTGCAGGCTTAATAGGTCAATTTATGGACTGAAACAAGCCTCTAGGTCCTGGAACATAAGATTTCAATCCAATCCAGGACCTTATGCATCAGTTGTTGGGAGCATGATGTACGCCATGTTGTGTACTAGGCCAGACATCTGTTTTGCAGTTGGAATGATCAGTAGATATCAATCCAATCTAGGACCTGAACACTGGACAAGGGTTAAAACGATCCTTAAGTATCTTTGGAGAACAAGGAACTACATGCTTGTGTATGGGGCAAAGGATTTGATCCTTACAGGATACACAGATTCTGACTTTCAAACTGATAAAGGTTCTCGGAAATCTACATCAGGGTCAACATTTACTCTTAACGGAGGAGTTGTAGTATGGTGAAGCGTCAAGTAGGGATGCATCGTTGATTCCACCATGGAGGTCGAATATATAGCAGCTTGTGAAACAACTAAAAAGGTCGTTTGGTTAAGGAAATTCATGTTAGATTTGGAAGTTGTTCCAAATATGAGTTTGCCTATCACATTATACTGTGATAACAGTGTTGTTGTGGCAAATTCCAGAGAACCCCGAAGTTACAAGAGGGGTAAGCATATTGAGCGAAAATATCATCTCATCTGGGAGATCGTGCATCGAGGAGACGTGATCGTCACGAAGATAGCCTCCAAGCACAACACTGTTGATCCTTTTACAAAGGCTCTCACAGCTAAAGTATTTGAGAGTCACCTAGAAGGTCTAGGTTTACAAGTCTTCCCCAACTAAGGCAAGTGGGAGTATATTGTACACTGGGTTTAAATGCCCTAGTTTATTGTATTTCACATTATTGTAATGTTTTATATACTCCACAAGCTTTAGGTCAAGTGGAAGATTGTTGGGATATGTGCCCTAAACTTGTGTAATTTTAGTCAAATGAATAAAGAGTTATTTGATTTGATAGAATTATCTTCTCGCTTTATAAATCTAATAAACTAACCTCCAAGGTTATAATGAATCTTGAACATCAGCATAGTAGACACTATTTGGATTATGTTCAAGAGTATAACCTAAATGGTCTATGGTATAAGAATGAAGTTGTAAACCTTATTCTGGTAACACCATGGATGCATCCCACTTTGAAATTAGTACAAATGAGGTAATCCAACTCATTCATGTGGATGACATGCGAGTGGGGGCATTCTGTATGAAGAGTTCATACAAGACCGAACTGCAAATTATTAGTCTAATCAGTATAACACCATTAACACGATACGACTAATAATTTATAGATGGTCATTAGTGTCTCGACCTAAATCCTGAGCAAGTTAAGAACTCATGCTTATAAGGGTTTGTCCTTAGACTAGTATGGGTGAGAGTGGCCTGTAACCGACTCAATAAGCCTACCTTCTCAGGGTCAAAACCTCGTAGGTAGCTGAAAACTTAATTCGGCAAGACGAAATTCACTCATTCCTAGACTAAGGAATTAGATAGGTTGTTCCCAGTCCAGGTCTTGAACAACGGGGCCCTGCCCTCTAAACTAGCTTAAGAGAGTTTGAGTTTATGGTAGGACCATAAACTTGTTTTTCATTAGAGGATCAGTGGTGCTTAAGGAACAAAGAGGTAATCGCAGGGGTAAAACAGTAATTTGACCCAATTGTGATTACGAACAACCTGTGAAGGTTCAACTCATGGGTAATGATTATATCAATGGACAAATTAATCAATTAGGCTATAATCAATTTCTCCAAATAGCACTAATTAATCAATTAGGCTATACTATAGTTTATTATGAATCTCATTCACATCAAATTATATATTATGTCATCTATATCTCATATAAACGACATAAATACCCAAATAATCAATTTGAACACTTCAAATTCAAACCAAACTATAAACCCTCAATTTGTCTAATTTGAGCCAACCGAGGGACCTAATGGACCTACACGTGACGAGCTTCAATGATCTGAGACTAACCTGTCAAACTCTTTGACCCGATTATTCAACATTCATTAGCTCCGTAACACTCCACTAAAGCCATGAGTGCGTGACTCATCATTGTAGGACAAGTTGTGTCCATCGATATAACCAATACCCATGAGTCGATCCTTCACGACTTGTTCGTGAGACACCTTTCTTGGGTCAAATTACCGCTTTATCCCTGTGTCTACCTCTTGCTCCTTAAGTCCCACTGCTCCTATAATGAACAACTACGTTGCATGTGAAGAGATTTTGAATTCCCGCAGCGAAACACGTTGTGAAACGTCGTTGATCCGTTGTGTAATTCTATCTTAAAATCAAACCTATCTCATAGATCCTAGGCTAAACATGCAAAAGGAGAAGAAACAGTAAGGAAAACAGTACTTATTGAAGAACACTTCTTCAATCCTCTTCTCCTCCGGTCACGATCTCTCTCGAAACTACGAACTCCTCGAACACGAACCTCGATCCGAACAGCGAGACACCTCCAAAGGATCTTCTCGATTGTTCTCGGGAGGTTGAGGGAGAGTGAGTGGGTCTCCCTTTGATTTTGGGTGAGGAGAAATCTTAGAGAGATGAGAGAATTCTAGAGAGAATTGCCTTGCTCTCTTTGGATGGAAATCCAAAAAAATGGCAAATGGCACACCAAAGGCTTCTTGCAAAGCCTTTAAATACTATTGTGTGATGGAGTTAAAATCTCCACCAAATCACAATTTTACCACAACCATATAATATACAAATCACATTTGCATATTATATAATATAAGGTATCTCATACCTTATTATACAAATCTCATTTACATAAATGTGGAATTATAAATTGAATCACATTCAATTTAATTTCTCTCAATTCAATTTCTCCAAATAGCACTAATTATCAATTAGGCTATACTATAGTTTATTATGAATCTCATTCACATCAAATTATATATTATGTCATCTATATCTCATATAAACGACATAAATACCCAAATAATGAATTTGAACACTTCAAATTCAAACCAAACTATAAACCCTCAATTTGTCTAATTTGAGCCAACCGAGGGACCTAATGGACCTACACGTGACGAGCTTCAATGATCTGAGACTAACCTGTCAAACTCTTTGACCCGATTATTCAACATTCATTAGCTCCGGTAACACTCCACTAAAGCCAGTAGCTGCACTCTCATCATTGTAGGACAAGTTGTGTCCATCGATATAACCAATACCCATGAGTCGATCCTTCACAGCTTGTTCGTAGACACTGCTGGGTCAAATTACCGTTTTATCCCTGTGTCTACCTCTTGCTCCTTAAGTCCCACTGCTCCTATAATGAACAACTACGTTGCATGTGAAGAGATTTTGAATTCCCGCAGCGAAACACGTTGTGAAACGTCGTTGATCCGTTGTGTAATTATGTTCTAATTATTGTAATAAAGTGTAGTTTATAATTATGTTTTAATTATTGTAATAAAGTGTTATTATTTCAATAAAGTGTTATTGTTCGTTATCTACGAGTTTGCCTTTATCTAAATCCTATATCTAATAAACTAAACATCCAAGGTTGTTAATGAATCTCTAACTAAATGTAATGTACATAAAAAGGATCTCGGTTCGAGATACAGCCTAAAAGGTCTATAGTTAGGGGATAAGGTTTGGGTACCTTACCCTGGTAAAACTATGGATGTGGCCCACTTTGTATTTGATACAAACACTGTGATCTTAACGTGTTCGTGTAGATGACATGTGAGTGGGGATATGCCATGTAATGAGATTACATAAGATCGGACCACGAAATAGTAACCTCTAGCTGTAACTCCTAGTTAGGTTTCTATTTCACTAGGATCACCTAGGCAACTTGATCTCAATCTTGAGCAGGTTACGAACTCCTGTTCGCGAGGGATTGTCCTTTAACTAGTATGGGTGAGAGTGGCCAGATTCGTCGACTCAATATGCCTACCTTCTTGGGGACAAGACCGAGTGAGCGACTGAGAACTTAACTTAGCAAGACGGAATTCACTCTTTCCCGCCTACTAGGGTAAGTAGAGGAATGTTCCTTTAAGTGGTGTCTCCGAGACTTGAACAAAGGGCCCGACCCTCTCATTGCCCCGAGAGGGACTCTGTTTGTTGGTAGGACCACAAAAAAATTGTTCATTAGAGGAGCACTGGTACATAAGGCACAAGATGTAACCTGGGTAAAATGGTAATTTGACCCAACCCAACTGTGTTACGAACATTCGTGAAGGATTGATTTTCTCATTATTGGTCAATATCCATGGACACGAAAATATATCTCTGCGGTGAGAAAGAGTGCACTGTGGGACTTTAGTGGAGTGTTCCCGCAGTTAACGAATGTTCATTGTGAGATTAATGAGATTAACCGAACAATCTCGTATCGTTGGAGCTTCTGATCTGTAGGTCCATTAGGTCCACCTTCTAGCTCGTAAAGGGTTCTTAGATTATTTCAATTTGAAATGTTCAAATTCATTAGGGAATAAATATAATGTATATTGATACGATATAGTATATAGTTTTGGAACTATATATTATAAATTTAATGTGAATAGGATTCATATTAAATTACATGAGAGAATTAAATATTTGAAAGAGTTCAAATATTAAATTCAAATGTGAATGTGATTCATATTTGAAGACTATAGGTTAAAATTTAATGTGCACTATATGTACATTAAAACTATAGGTCAAAGGGGTAATATGATTAAATGAGATTTAATCCAAATTAAATATATGATATTTAATTTGTATTATTTAAATTAATAATTAAATTTGATTTAATTATTATTTAACTATTATTATTAATATTATTATTATTATTTTAATAATAGATATAAAGGAACGTGTCTTCCAGACACGTTCCCACTATCCCCTTCCTTCTCCCTATCGATAGCTTAACAGGGAGAAGGGGTGTGATATGATCAGAAGATCAATTGGTGTTTTCATAGAAGGAATATCTCTCCCTCTCTATCTCAATCTTCTAATTCCCAAAACTTTCCAATTGTTGGAATCCTTCCCAAAAAGGGTTTTGTTCTAAGATCTCAGAGGATAGAAGGTTTTCCTCGTGGTGTTGTCCAATTGAAGAAAACAGAGAAGCATCTTGGAAGTTCCTGTGTTGCTGTCTTATTTGGAGCAAGGAGTTGCTGCAAGTTGAAACTACAAAGGTATTTTTCTTCCCTTTAGTTTAATCGTTAAACTCAACATATGTTTGCATGTATGCAATTAATCCATGTATAATAGGATTAGAATTTGCATGCTTGTTCTGTTTTATTCATCAATATACTGGTTTTTGTTTCAATTAAAACAATCAAGCAATTTACGATCCCAAACACGTTTTCGATGCTCAAGGAGATCTGATCTCCATCAAGGGTTGGGTACCTTATCCTGGAGACACTATCGAAACGACCCACTTTGTAAAGTACAAACGATGTGATCCTGAATCGTTCATGTCAAGACATGCGAGTGGGGTTGCCCTATGCAATGAGTTTGCATAAGACTGGACCGAGAAATAGTCACTTGACTTTATAACTACGTTTACTGTCTCAACTGACTATATTCATACGATGACCTAGGTAACTCGATCTTAATTCTGAGCGTGCTATGAACTCTTGTTTATTCGGATTATCCTTAGATTTGCATGGATGAGAGTGGCCTGAGATTGCCGACTCAATAAGCCTCCCATTTCAGGGATAAGACCAGGTAGATAGATGGGAACATAGTTCTGCAAGATGGAATTCACTCCTACCCGGTTTAGGGTTAGTAGAGAGGTTGTTCCCTTAAGTGCTGACTTTGGGTATTGAACAAAGGGCCCACCCCTCTCATTGGCCCGAGAGGGATTCAGTTTGTTGGTTGGACCACAAACCAATTGTTTATTAGAGGATCAGTGGGACTTAAGGAACAAGAAGTAATTACAGGCGTAGAACGGTATTTTTGACCCACCTGTAATTACGAACGACTTGTGAAGGATCGACTTACTAATCATGGTTATATCGAGTGGACAGAAATATATCTACAGTTAGGAGAGTGCAACCACTGGGCTTTAGTGGAGTGTCCCAGTGGTTAACGAATGTTGATTAGTTAGGCTAAAGAGTTTGGCCGGTTAATCTCGTATCGTTGGATCTCATGATCAGTAGGTCCATTAGGTCCCCTTACTAGCTCGGACTAAGCCTTGTAACATTTAAGAGAAAAGAATTTGAATTGTTCAAATTCGGTTTTGGGAGAAAATGTTAATTATATGTGATATACTTAATGTGTCATAGATTAATTATGAATTAAACTATGATAAAAAAGAGGTGAGTGTATTTAAATATGATTTAAATATTAGTTCGGTTTATAACATGAATAGGAATTTATGTTCGAACGGTCGATTTAAGAAATCGGGTTTGGTCGAATTATTTAATTTAATTTTGATATTAAATTCAATATTTATTTAAAATTAATTAATTAAATTATTTAACTAATTAAATTAATAAATTTATTTTCATTTAAAATTAATTTTATATTAATTTTGAATTAAAATTAAATGAAAATTTAAATTGAATTTTGAAGTTTAATTGGACCAAAATCAAAAGGGTGAACAAACTTCTTTGAATGTCAAATTCACCATAATTGAGTACCTCCTTGTTTAATTCTTCTCATCTTCTTGTTGTCATTTTCTCCTAGCTTGAAGAAGCTTTTGGTTTCTTTAATTGAAAAAGAAACCAATGAATTACCTAGGATTTTTCAAGATTTTTATGTTTTACGTTTTTCAGACCTTTCTCCCATCTCTCTTCAAATTCTCTCTATCAAAGATCCCACAATCTGTTTCAAGGCCTGATGATAGTAGGTAAGACACTAGAGGTTGTCTACAAAGTATTTGTAACAAACAATTATCTACGGATTAGGAGAATTTTGAGCTACAAAGGTATGAGTTCTTATTCTCTGTGTTTTCCAGATTTGAGCATGCTTTTTATTTTGTAAAATTGATCAACTTAGAGTGTTCAAGATCCAATATTGCCTCTGCTTTATTAATATACACTCTTTCAATTGATATCAAACAATTTTGAGCACTCAATTTGATCTATTTTGTTTTGTGGTGGGTGTTTTTTAAATTACAATTTTTTTGTGCATCTAAAGCGATAATCTGGTTTTGACATTTAAATTGAGCATCAATTTGTGCTTTATTTTCAAATTGATCAAGTGTGTTTGAGCATTAATGTGTGTAGAATAATATGTAAAAGTTTCGGGTTGATCGGAGTTTAGGAAGACCTTCAATTTGAAGACAAAATGTGAAGTGTTCATAGAAAATCAAAACAGGGGTTGTGTTTTTCCTTTCTGCTCCAGCTACAGTAGATAGCCCGTGATTTCATTTCAAAATGTAAAAGAAAGAGTTGACTTTGATTGGTTCTTTTGACTTTGATCGGTTCAAGTCATTTTGGACCGGTTCGACTCGATTTTGGTCCGGTTCGGGTGATTTTAGACCGGTTCTAACTATTTTGAGGCTGATTTTTCTGTTTTGGAGGTCCGTTTCACAAATTGGAGGTTTGGTTCAACTTTTTACAACCCGATTCAACCTTTCGAAGGTCCGATTCACACATATGCAAGCTAGTTCGAAGTGGTTCGATTTTAATTCTAAATTATTATTGTAATAATTTAGTTGTTTGCTTGCATTAGATGCCAAAACCAGTCCACTTTAGCGTGTTTAATTGATTATGCATTGTGAATGTATGTTTTAATTAAAATTCCTGATTGTATGTGCATAAAGTATGTCATATAGATATTAAAATCCCACCATAGGAAGCATGCTCCATGCATTGAAAGTATGTTATAAATGTATAATATATAGTAGGCATGTTTTTGGGTTTCATGGGAATTAATATAAGTGTTATATTAATTTATGAAACAAATATTATATGTTTTAATTATAATTAATATAAGAGTTATATTAATTAAAAATTAAACATATAATTTTTATGCATTTATTCATGTGATGGACTTGTTATAAATGTATGTATATTCATGAAATGAATGATCAAACAATTTATAACATAGAAATGCATGTAACATTAGGTTAATTAATTAGTTTTAAAATGTTTTTAGAACTGGAATTAATTAGACCTTAGGTTATCTAGTTCTAATAAGAATAGAATTAGGCAACCAATAATTTATAAACTTTGATTGGGACTCTGTCTAAGGAAGGTTCTGGCTAGGCTGGGGTACTTAAGCTGACGGAAATGGAACACTCCTACCTGGGAACCAACCTGGGAGTGAATTTAATCCAGAGTTTTATAAATTATTTTCTTGAGTGGCGTTTATTAAAAGTTAAAAAATTAAACTCATAGACCTAGAATTATTAAAAGGTTAATAGACTTATGTAATTCCACTATAATAGTTATATTGGTAGACTTAGGTCATACTGTTTTAGCCGAAATATGCCCAAGTAAAAGTATACCAAACTGTTTAAAATACTTAGTGGGAGTGAAAAGGTATATATAATATATCAATTTCCTCTTACGCTCTCCGCGAAGTTCACACCGTGAGATTTATGCTCGGCCTCGTGGTGTCAATAGGGCATCCTCATTCGGATGGTGTTCGCATAAATCAAGAGCAAGGTGAATGGAGAAAGTATTTATAGTAAGTGGTCAAAGGAAGTGTGTCAACACATTCTATGGTCTCCTCCATTAGGTTGGACCGTGAGGTTCCCATGTTGCACCTACAGGTTGCTCGTAGTAGCACCATCCATTCGAAGCGATGTAACATGGGATTCGGAACAACTCAAACTCCAGAAATGGATAGGGTCTCTTAGGTCCATTCCCAGCTTTGACTTTCCAATTTGGTAGCATTGTTGGGGCCGACCTCTAAGGTCTAAAAATGGTAGGTCACACTTACGAGAATTACTAAATGTTAGTGAATTCTTGACCAAAGTAACGATAACTAGAATGCTATAGGAATAGGAGTTATTCCGATATTAGCATTTAGTCAAGAATGTCTTGGTTCGGTGAAGGAGTGATAGACTGCCCCTCAGTAGCAGTTGCTTTGACTCACTGAAGTATCGTTGCAAAAATAATAATGAAATTATGGGTACATTATTACTTTTGCTAAATAAGAGTATTCAGAAGAAGAAGAAGGATAAAGGGAAGTAAAAACTCTCATATGCAAGGTTAAAGCCATAGGAAAATGTTTCTATTGTGGTGAAGATGGGCACTGGAAGAGGAACTGCCCGAAGTACCTTGCGAAAAAGAAAGCTGAGAAAGAAAAACAAGGTAAATATGATTTACTCGTTGTTGAAACATGTTTAGTGGAACATGATGATTCTGCCTGGCTATTAGATTCAAGAGTCACTAACGATGTGTGTTCTTCTTTTCAGGAAACTAGTTCCTGGAGGCAGCTTGCTGATAGTGAGATACTCTCAGGATTGGAACAGGAGATGTTATCTCAGCTAGAGCAGTGGGAGCAGTGAAGTTGTTATTTAGAGATAGATTCGTTTTATTAGAAAATGTACTTTTGGTTCCTGGAATCAAAAGAAATCTTGTATCTTTCTCTTGTTTACTTGAACATATGTATAAAGTATCTTTTGATTATAATGAAGAGTTCATTTGCAAAAGAGGTGTACGAATATGTTCTGTTAAACTTGAAAACAACTTATATGTGTTAAGACTAACAGAGATAAAAGCTATTTTGAACACCGTGATGTTTAAAACAGCTGATACTCAAAATAAAAGGTAGAAACTTTCTCCAAGTGCTTATCTTTGGCACTTGAGACTAAGCCACATCAATCTCAATAGGATTGAGAGATTGGTTAAGAGTGGTCTCCTAAGTCAGTCAGAGGACAACTCGTTACCACCATCTGAGTTCTGTCTTGAGGGAAAAATGACTAAACGACCTTTTTTTGAAAAAGGTTATAGGGCCAAAGAACCCTTGGAAATTGTGCATTCGGATCTCTGTGGTCCAATGAATGTCAAGGCACGAGGAGGGTATGAATATTTCATCAATTTTATTGATGATTATTCTAGGTATGGATATCTTTACCTAATGCATCATAAGTCCGAAACCCTTGAAAAGTTCAAGGAGTATAAGGTAGAGGTTGAGATCTCGTTAGGTAAAACGATTAAAACACTTCTATGAGATCGAGGTGAAGAGTATATGGATTTGAGATTCCAAGACTATATGATAGAACATGGAATCGTATCCCAACTCTCAGCACTCGGTACACCACAACAGAATGATGTATCTGAAAGGAGAAAAAGAACCCTATTAGACATGGCTCTATCCATGATGAGCTATGCTCAGCTGCCTAGTTCGTTTTGGGGACATGCAGTAGAAGCTGTTGAATATATTTTGAACATGGTTCCCTCTAAGAGTGTTTCAGAAACACCCTATGAGTTATGGAAATGGAATAAAGGAAGTTTACGTCACTTCAGGATTTGGGGATGTCCGACACATGTGCTGGTGTCCAATCCAAAGATATTGGAACTGTTGGGATTTATGCCCTAAACTTGTGTAATTTTTTGATCAAATAAATAAAGAGTTATTTGTTTTGATAAAGTTATATTCTTGCTTTATAAATCCAATAAACTAAGCTCCAAGGTTATAATATATCTTGAACATTAATGTAGTGGACACTATTTGGATTGTGTTCAATAATATAACCTAAATGGTTTATGGTATAAGAATAAGGTTGGAAACCTCATTCTAATAACACCATGGATGCCACCCACTTTGTAATTAGTACAAATGAGGTAGTCCAACTCATTCATGTGGTTGACATGCGAGTGGGGGCATCCTGTATGAAGAGTTCATACAAGACCGGACTGCAAATTATTAGTCTAACCAGTGTAACACCGTTAACAAGATAAAATTGATAATTTATAGATGGTCATTAGTGACTCGACCTGAATCCTTATTAAGTTAAGAACTCCTGCTTATAGGGGTTTGTCCTTACACTAGTATGGGTGATAGTGGCCTATAGCCGACTCAATAAGCTTACCTTCTCAGGGACAGAACCTCGTAGGTAGCTCGGGACTTAACTATACAAGAAGGAATTCACTCATTCCTACACTAAGGAATTAGATAGGTTGTTCCCTTAAGAACTGACTCCAGGTCTTGAACAACGGGGCCCCACCCTCTATGAGGGTATGAGTCTATGGTAGGACCTTAGACTTGTTGTTCATTAGAGGATCAGTGGTGCTTAAGGAACAAAGAGGTAATCACAGGGGTAAAACGGTAATTGACCTAGCTGTGATTATGAACAACCTGTGAAAGGTCGACTCATTGGTAATGATTATATCAGTGGACACAATATAATCTACAGTGAAGAGAGTGCAGCTACAAGTCTATAGTAGTGTGACTTGTAGTTAATGAATATTGATTAACTGGATCAAAGAGTTTTGATCAATTAATCTCACATTATTGGAGCTCATGAACTGTAGGTCCATTAAGTCCCTCCGTTGGCTCAACATGGTTATATTTAGGGTATAAAGTTAGGAATGAAATTGAAGTGTTCAATTTCATACATGAGGTGTTATATCAATTATATATGATAAAATTGATATAATATATGGTTTTAATGTGAATTAGATTTACATATAAACCATATAATAGTGGGAGAATAAAGGAGAGATAGGATGGTTATTTCCACCATATTTCCTTATATATAGTTGCATGAGATGCAACTTATAAAGGAGAGAAAGATAAGCTCTTGGTGAAGCCCTAGCCTTCTCTCACATTGTGTTGGAAAGAGTTCCAATTACAATCTCACAAAACATCTCATCTCACCTAAATGGAACCCACCTTCCTCCCTCACCTAGAGAACAACGAAGAAGATCCGGTGGTAGTGTCCGTGATCGCTTGGGTTCGTGTTGCTGAGATCGTGATCGTGGGAGAAGGAGCACTCGAAGAAAAGTTCTTCAAAGGTATAATTTCTTCCTCTCCATCTTACTATTACATGTTTAATCTAGTTAGATTTGTTCTTGAATGTAATCCATGTAACGATAATAAGAACGCGCGATTCACAATCGCTTCCGCTGCTTGATTCGATTTCCTTCAGGAACATTGTTCAAAATTATGCCTATTCGTAGGATACCCCAAGGAAACGAAAGGTAGTCTATTTTATGATCCTCAAGAGGACAAGGTGCTTGTGTCGATAAATACCACGTTCTTTGAGGAAGACCACATGAGAGATCATCCGCCTCGTAGCAGAATTGTCGTGAGCGAAATTTCCAAGAAAGCTACAAATAAATCAACAAAAGTCGTTGACCAAGCTGGTCCTTCTCAAGAGTTGAGAATGCCTCGACGTAGTGGGAGGGATGTTAGACAACCTGACCGTATGGGTTTGACTGAAACCCAAGTCGTCATACCTAATGATGGCGTTGAGGATCCATTAACCTATAAACAGGCAATGAATGACATAGATAGGGACCAGTGGATTAAGCCATGGACCTCGAAATGGAGTCAATGTACTTCAATTCAGTCTGGAAACTTGTAGATAAACCAGATGGTGAAAGACCTATCGGTTGCAAGTAGATCTACAAGAGGAAACGAGGTCAAGCCTGTAAGGTGCAAACCTTTAAGGCTCGACTTGTGGCAAAGGGTTATACCCAGCGGGAAGGGGTGGACTATGAAGAAACCTTCTCCCCTGTTGTCATGCTTAAGTCGATTAGAATACTCTTTCCCATTGCCACGTTTTATGATTATGAAATTTGGCGAATGGATGTCAAGACAACCTTTCTGAATGACAATCTTGGAGAGAGTATCTATATGGATCAACCATAGGGGTTCATAATTAAGGGTCAAGAGCAAAAGGTTTGCAAGCTTAAGCGATCCATCTTGTTGGGATGTTTGTCCTAATCTCGTATTGTTTGTAAGATGGATCGCTTAAGCTTAAGCTTAAACGATCCATCTTGTTGGTATATTTATTTCATCATTTTGTGTCTCGCATTTTATACAACTTTGACTAATAAACTAAGCTCCAGGGTCATTGAATATATGAGAGAACTAGAACTTGAACGGTGTGTAGTGGACGCACAGGGAGGATAACGTTCGAGTTAATGTCTCGAACGGTCTACAGTGTATGGATGAGGTTGGAGACCTAATCCTGGATACACTGTGGATGCGACCCGCTTTGTATTAGATACAAACGAGGTGATCTGACTCGTTCATGTGGTTGACATGCGAGTGGGGGCATCCTGTGCAATGAGATTGTACAAGACCGGACCGTGAATTATTAGACCTACTGATATAACACCGTTGACAGTAAGGACTAATAACTTCGTAGATGACCATTAGTGACTCGACCTGAATCCTGAGCGTGTTACGGACTCTTGTCTGCGAGGGTCTGTCCTTTGAGTAGTACGGGTGAGGGTGGTCACAGTTACTCGCCCAATATGCCTATCTTCTCAAGGTCAGGACCAAGTAAAGAGCTGAGAACTTAACTACGCGAGATGGAATTCACTCGTCTCCGCTTTTAGGGAAGCTAGAGGGGTTGTTCCACTAAGTGTTGTCTCCAGGGCTTGGACAACAGACACCCACTCTCTCACTGGCACGAGAGAGTTGTTGTGTATGGTTGGACCATAACAACGTTGTTGTTCATTAGAGGAGCAGTGGGAACTTAAGGAGCAAGAAGTAGACACAGGGGTAAAACGGTAATTTGACCCAGCCGTGTCTACAAACAACCTGTGAATGGTCGACTCATGGGCATTGGTTATATCAGTTGACACGTAATATTCTGCACTGACGGGAGTGCAACTACGGGCTTTAGTGGAGTGTTACCGTAGCTAATGAAGGTTGATTAACCGGGTCAAAGATTTTGATAGGTTAATCTCGGATCATTGGAGGTCGTCACTGTAGGTCCATTTGGTCCCTCGGTTGGCTCAATCTGGGATAAAAGAAGGGTTACTGTTTTGGTGTGAATTGAAGTGTTCAAGTTCACTAAAAGAGCATTTATGTCATTTATATGAGATATGAATGATATAATATATAGTTTAATGTGAATGAGATTCATAATAAACCATAGGTTAACCTAATTGTTGAATTAGGGCTAATTGGAGAAATTAGGTTGAGAGATATTAAATTGGATGTGATTCAATTTAATAAATCCACAATATTGCAAATGTGATTTGTGATATGAGCTATGCGATATCTTATAATATATGGTTATGCAAATATGATTTGCATAACCTATGGTTGTGGTAAAATGGAAAATAGATGGAGATTTCAACTCCACCTATCTCCATTATATAAACCCTTCTTGCAAGAAGGAAGGTAAGCAATTCTCTCATTTTTTGGAATTCTCACCAGAAAGAAGAGAACAATTATCTCTCAATTCTCTCAACATTTCTCCTCTCTTTTCCAAAACATCAAGTTCCCACAAACTTCCTTCTTCTAAAAGAAGAACAACCAAGAAGTCTTTAGTGGTGTTCTTATTCGTGAGAAGTGTTCGGGTTCGTAGAGATCGAGAAGCATATGAAGAGTTCGTGATTTATTGGAAAGGAATCCTTGAAGAAGGTCTTCAACAAGTAAGTAACTTGAACTTACTGTTTTTCTTTCCATTTTATGTATGTTTAGCCTAGATTTAAGAGTTAAGTCATTTTAATGAAATTCAATTGCACAACTTCACCACGACGATTCAATCTTCTTCCGCTGTGTGGGAGTTTCATTCCCTTCACATCTATGGATTAGCATCTAGATCCTGGAATATAAGATTTGATAATGTGATCAAATCTTATGGCTTTGAACAAAATATTGACGAGCCTTGTGTCTACAAGAAGATAGTCAATACTACTGTAGCTTTCTTAGTTCTATATGTAGACGATATATTACTCATTGGGAATGATGCAGAATTTCTGACTGACGTTAAGCAATGGTTAGCGACTCAATTCCAAATGAAAGATTTGGGAGATGCTCAGTTTGTCCTTGGAATCCAAATTGTTCGGAATCGCAAAAACAAAATGCTAGCGCTGTCTCGGGCATCTTATATTGACAAGATGTTGATTAGATATAAGATGCAAAATTCCAAGAAGGTTTATTACCTTTCAGGCATGAAATTCATCTGTCTCAGGAACAGTGTCCTAAGACACCTCATGAAGTTGAGGATATGAGACACATTCCCTATGCATCAGCTGTCGGTAGCCTGGATGTATGTCATGCTATGTACTCGACCCGACATATGCTATGCAGTGGGAATTGCTAACAGGTATCAATCCAATCCTGGATATGATCATTGGACTGTCGTTAAGAATATCCTCAAGTATCTAAGGAGAGTGAGAGACTATATTCTTGTGTAAGGTGCGAAGGATTTGATCCTTGCAGGATACACTGACTCTGATTTTCAGATTGATGTAGATTCGAGGAAATCCACATCGGGATCAGTGTTCACCCTTAACGGAGGAGATATAGTTTAGAGGAGTATAAAACAATGTTGTATTGCTGACTCCACCATGGAAGCTGAGTATGTCGCAGCTTGCGAAGCAGCGAAGGAGGCTGTATGGCTTAGGAAGTTATTTGCTGATTTGGAAATTGTTCCAAATATGAATTTGCCTATCACCTTTTATCGTGATAATAGTGGTGCAGTGGAAAATTCTAAAGAACCTAGAAGCCATAAGCACGGAAAGCGCATAGAGCGCAAATATTATCTCATCAGGGAGATTGTGCAACGAGGAGACGTGATCGTCACGCAGATCGCTTCGGAGTACAATATTGCTGATCCGTTTACAAAGCCCCTCACGGCTAAAGTGTTTGAAAGACACCTGGAGAGTCTAGGACTACGGGTTGTACAGTAGGGTAGTTTTCTTGCTCAGCATGTTTGACTCCACTGGCGTTTTAGTCCAAGTGGGAGTTTGTTGGGTTTTATGTCCTAAAATTCGTGGGTTTGTAAACTGAATGTATATTCTATTTTGCAATAAAGATGTTATTGAGATTCATTCAGTAAATGTGTTATTGAATAAAGTGTAATGTATATTTTGAAACCCTAATCCAATAAAGAACTAATGGCTATAGGATGTATACTTGAACTTTATGTGTGACATAAAAGTAGATCGGGTTCAAGTTATAGCCAAAACGGTCTATAGTATAGGGATAGGGCTTGGTACCTTATCCTGGGGACACTATCAGCGCGACCCACTTTGTAAAGTAAAAACGATGTGATCCTGAATCGTTCATGTGGAGACATGCGAGTGGGGGTGCCATATGCAATGAGTTTGCATAAGATTGGACTGAGAAATAGTCACTTAGACTTTAGATCTTCGTTTACTGTCTCAACTGACTATATTCATACGATGACCTAGGAAACACGATCTTAATCCTGAGCGTGGTATGAACTATTGTTTATTCGGATTATCCTTAGATTTGCATGGGTGAGAGTGACCTTGATTGCCGACTCAATAAGCCTCCAATTTAAGGGATAAGATCGGGTAGATAGCTGGAAACATAGTTCTGCAAGATGGAATTCACTCCTACCCGCTTTAGGGATTAGTAGAGAGGTTGTTCCCTTAAGTGCTGACTTCGGGTCTTAAACAAAGGTCCCACCCCTCTCATTGGCCCGAGAGAGATTCAGTTTGTTTGTTGGACCACAAACCAATTGTTCATTAGAGGATCAGTGGGACTTAAGGAACAATAAGTAATTACAGGGGTAAAACGGTATTTTTGACCCAACTTTAATTACGAACGACCTGTGAAGGACCGACTTACTAATCATGGTTATATCGAGTGGACAAAAATATATCTATAGTGAGAATAGTGCAGCCACTGGGTTTTAGTGGAGTGTTCCGGTGGTTAACGAATGTTGATTAGCTAGGGTAAAGAGTTTGGTTGGTTAATCTCGTATCGTTGGAGCTCATGATCTGTAGTCCATTAGGTCCCCTTACTAGCTCGGACTAAGCCTTGTAACATTTGAGAGAAAAGAATTTGATTGTTCAAATTCGGTTTTGGGAGAAAACGTTAATTATATGTGATATACTTAACGTGTCATAGATTAATTATGAATTAAACTATGATAAAAAAGAGGTGGATGTATTTAAATATGATTTAAATATTAGTTGGGTACATAACATGAATAGGGATTCATGTTCGCACGGTCAATTTAAGAAATCAGGATTTGTCCAATTATTTAATTTGATATTTGATATTAAATTAAATATTTATTTAAAATTAATTAATTAATTAAATTAATAAATTTATTTTAATTTAAAATTAATTTTATATTAATTTTGAATTAAAATTAAATGAAAATTCAAATTTAATATTGAAGTTTCAATTGGACCAAAATCAAAAGGGCGAACAAGCTTCTTTGAATGTCAAATTCACCATAATTGAGCACCTTCTTCTTGTTTAATCCTTCTCATCTTCTTGTTGTCATCTTCTCCTAGCTTGAAAAAGCTTTTGGTTTCGTTAATTGAAGAAGAAACCAATGGATTAAGTAGGATTCTTCAATATTTTTCTGTTTTCTATTTTTCAGGCCTTTCTTCCATCTCTCTTCAAATTCTCTCTATCAAAGATCCCAAAATCTGTTCCAAGGCCTAAGGATAGTAGAGAAGACACTATAGGTTTTCTACAAAGTGTTTGTAACAAGCAATTGCCCACGGATTAGGAGAAGTTTGAGCTTCAAAGGTACGAGTTCTTATTCTCTATTTTTCCAGATTTGAGCATGCTTTTTATTTTGTAAAATTGATCAACTTAGAGTGTTCAAGATCCAAAATTGCTTCCGCTTTATTAATATACACTCTTTCATAGACAATCGTCCAAACAAATTCGACATGAAGCCCTAAAGTACGTTTACAACGCGCACATGGAGGAGGGAACGCCAGTAAGAGAACATGTTCTCAATCTGATGGCTCACTTCAACATAGCAGAAATGAACGGGACGGTCATAGGCGAGAAAAGTCAGGTATCGTTCATCCTAGAATCTCTTTTGAAGAGTTTTCTACAATTCCGCAACAATGTAGTGATGAACTGTTGGGATTTATGCCCTAAACTTGTGTAATCTTGATCAATTAAATAAAGTGTTATTTGTTTTGATAAGATTACAGTCTTGCTTTTATAAATCCAATAAACTAAGCTCCAAGGTTACAACGCTTATATTGATATTAGTATAGTGGACACTAATTGGGTTGAATTCAAGATTATAACCTAAATAGTCTATGGTATAAGAATAAGGTTGGAAACCTCATTCTGGTAACACCATGGATGCGACCAACTTTGTAATTAGTACAAATGAGGTAATCCAACTCATTCATGTAGTTGACATGCGAGTGGGGGCACCTGTATGAAGAGTTCATACAAGACTGGATCGCAAATTATTAGTCTAACCAGTATAACACCGTTAACAGGATAAGACTAGCAATTTATAGATGGTCATTAGTGACTCGATCTGAATCCTTAGCAAGTTAAGAACTCCTGCTTATAGAGGTTTGTCCTTAGACTAGTATGGGTGAGATTGGCCTGTAGCCGACTCAATAAGAATACCTTCTCAGGGGCAGAACCTCGTAGGTAGCTGGGAACTTAACTGTGCAAGATGGAATTCACTCATTCCTCTACTGAGGAATTAGATAGGTTGTTTCCTTAAGAACTGACTCCATGTCTTGAACAACAGGGCCCCGCCCTCTACGAGGATATGAGTCTAAGGTAGGATCTTAGACTTGTTGTTCATTAGAGGATCAGTGGTGCTTAAGGAACAAAGAGGTAATCACAGGGATAAAACGATAATTTGACCCAGCTGTGATTACGAACAACCTGTGAAGGGTCAACTCATGGGCAATGACTATATCAGTGGACACAATAATATCTACAGTGAGGAAAGTGCAGTTACAAGTCTATAGTGGAGTGACTTGTAGTTAATGAATATTGATTAACTAGATCAAAGAGTTTGATCAGTTAATCTCACATCATTGGAGCTCATGATCTGTAGGTCCATTAGATACCTCCGTTGGCTCAACATGGTAATATAGAGGGTATAAAGTTAGGAGTGAAATTGAAGTGTTCAATTTCATACCTGAGGAGTTATATCAATTATATATGATATAATTGATATAATATATAGTTTTAATGTGATTTAGACTATATTCTAAAGAGAGATTAAGGGAGGGGTAGGATGGTCATTTCCATCCCAATTCTCTATATATATGGTTGCATGAGATGCAACTAGGTTAAGGGTTTTTCATAGAATCACTAGCCTCCTTATTGTGTTGTTGGAAGAGTTCCAAAACACACATCTCTCTCAAAATACCTCACATCTCCTAAAGGGAACCCACCTTCCTCCTTCCCCTAGAGAACAACGGAGAAGATCCGGTGGTCGTGTCTTCGCACGTTGGAGTTCTTGTTGCTGAGATCGTGACCGTGGAGAGAGGAACACTTGAAGAAAGGTTCTTCAAAGGTAACTTCTTGCTGTCCAAACTCTTATTTTATGCTTAATCCATGTTTTATATTCTTGAAATTTCCATTGTAACTAAATCAAGAGCGCGCGATTCGCAATCGCTTCCGCTGCGGGGACTTCGATTCTCTTCAATTGGTATCAGAGCCCAATTGCGTTCTTGATTTATGTTCTGGAATTTTCAAGAATAAGGTGGGATTTACTATTTTGTGCATGAGATGTATGAACGGTTTTTTTTTTTGCAAAATTAGATGTTTTCAATTTTGGCACTTAGATTTACAATTTCCATTGAAATGTTAAATGTAAGGGCCCGGTGTTTTGGGCAAATTTAATTATAAATCGAGTCTGTAAGTCTGTGTCGATCGAGGCAAAGCGGTTGCTGAGAAGATCGGAGCGAAAGCGAGCAAGGAATGGAGATTCCTATGGTTGTTCTGTGAATGGCGACAAGCGCGCGGCTGGAGAAGACGACAAAAGCAGCGTTGCAACGCCGAAGCCATTTCACGCGAGGAGCAACGGGCAGAAAACGGATTTTATTAATATATTTAATTATAAAAATATTTTATATTTAATATATTTAATATATTTAATTTGAATTAATATAATTAGATTATATTAATTAAAATTATTTCTAGGGTGCCAAAATTGGTCTAATTTTTGCTATTTTAATTATGCAATTGTTGTGTAATTATTGCCATGCATAGTGTATGCTTTTATTTTAGAAATCCCACCTTAGGTTAAACATTTTCATGCATCATTTATAATATAAGGAGTTATATTATATAGTTTGCATGATTAATTAATATAAGGTTGTTATATTAATTTTTGGACAACATTGACATGCATTATATTTCATGAGATGAATATGCTATGTATGTTTTATTATTCATGTGATGAATGATCAAACACTATGACATAGTATGCATGTCACCTAAGGTTAAATATTAGTTTTAAAGTGTTTAGAACTTGGAAATAATAGACCTTAGGTTATCTAGTTCTAATTAGATTAGAATTAGGAACCAAGTAATTTATAAGCTATGATTAAAAGAGGAACTTTGTCTAAGGAAAGTTCTGTCTAGGTCAGTACTTACTTAAGACGACGGAACTTCTAACACCCCTACATGGAATCGACTGGGAGTGAAATTTAATCAGAGAACCTTATAAATTACAGTAGCGTCAGCGGGTTTATTAAGGGGTTAATAAACTAGAAATCCTAGGATTAATATAAGGAGTTATATTAACAAACATAGGATAAAATCAATATAAGAGTTATATTGATCATCAATATAAGAGTTATGTTGATAGTGTTAGGTAAAACCATTAGCCGGGTTTTAGCCTAAGAAAGATTCCTATAGACTTAAAGTATTCAGTGGGAGGAAAACGTGTATGAGATACATATTTTTTCACCTACGCTATCTCCGGGAAGTTCACACCGTGAGACTCATACTTGGCCTCGTGGCGCAAACGGGAGCATCCCCCTTCAGATGGTGTTTGTATGAGTCAATACCAAGGTGAATAGAGAGGGTACTTATAGTGAGTGGGAACAGGTTTAGTGAAAACAAAACCTACGTTCTCTTTTGTCGGTTTACACCGTTAGACCACTATGGTCAGCCTGCTAGTTTGGCCTGGACCAGACAATCCCTCCGGAGGGCCGATCTAACAAAGTAGACACCCGAAAGGGATAAAGATTTCCTTAGACTATTTTTCAATCTAGTCCTCCCTTTGGCGGATTTTATTGGATCGAGACTCTGGGATCTAAAGACAAAGGGTTACACTCACGGGGTACATAAGTTGTGTATGTATTCAGACCGAAAAATGGTAACTAAAACCTATAGGAATAAGAGTTATTCTGGTGTTAGGTTCTGGCCAAGAATGTCTTGATCAAGAGGAGGAGTGTTTTTTATTACCCTTCGGTGTCATACATTCTAAACCTTTAGAGTATCATTGCAAATTATAAATGGCCTAGAAATTATTTGATAATTAGCTAAAACATGATTGGATTAGAGTAATAGCAAGAAACTCATACAAGTTTGTTTGTAATTTTTTAGCAAAAATGTCTAGCTTTATAATTTCCTTATTGGGTGCGAAAAAGTTAACCGGAGAGAATATGATGACATGGAAAAACATACTCAACACTATTTTGGTAGTGGATGATCTGAAGTTTGTGCTAACTGAGGAGTGTCCTCAAAAAGCGGACTCGAATGCGCTACGCAAATTTTGTGATGCATATGATCGATGTATCAAGGCCAATGATAAGGCCAAGGTCTACATGTTGGCAAGTATGTCTGACATATTAGCCAAGAAGCATGAGGGTGGATTCTGTGCAGGGAATGTTTGGACAACAGTCCACACAAGCCCGACATAATGCCCTAAAGTACATATTCAACTCGAGGATGCCAGAGGGTACATCTGTTCGGGATCATGTCCTGGATATGATGGTACACTTTAACATCGCGAAGTCGAATGGTGCTTCCATCGATGAGTCTAGCCAGGTCGACTTCATTCGAAACCCTTCCGATAGTTTCCTCTGATTTAGAAGTAATGTTGTTATGAACAAGCTTACTTTTAATCTTACCTCCTTCTGAATGAACTCCAGACTTTTCAATCTTTGATGAAAATTCAGGGATCGAAAGGTGAGGCAAATGTGGCCAGTAGGAGTTATCACAGAGGTTCGACCTCTAGGACAAAAACAGTGGCTTCATCTTCTTCTAACCTGAGAGGTAAGAAGAAGAACATGAAGAAGGTTGGTAAAGGGAAACAAGCTGACAAAGCTGCCGCCCAAAAGGGAAAGAAAGTCAAAGACGTTGCTGACAAAGGAAAGTGTTTCCATTGCAACGAAGACGGGCATTGAAACGAATCATCCAAGTACATTGCGAGAAAAAGAAGAAGGAAGGTAAATATGATTTACTTTTCCTTGAAGCTTGTTTAGTGGATAATGATAAAACAACTTGGATACTTGATTCAGGCGCCACTAATCATGTTTGTTCTTTTTTTCAGGGAATTGATTCCTGGCAGCAACTACAGCAAGAAGAGATAACGCTCTGGATTGAAAATGGAGAAGTCGTCTCAGCTGTAGCAGTAGGCACAATGAATCTTTATTTTGGCAAGAAATATGTATTGTTGGACAATATATTAGTGATACCAGGGTTTACTAGAAACCTTATTTCCATTTCTTGCCTCATTGAACAATGTATTTCTGTTTCCTTTTCTATGAATAAAGTGTTTATTTTAAAGAAAGGTTTAGAAATATGTTCAAACTTCATTAGAAAATGGATTGTATGTTTTAAGGCCTAATTCACCAAAATGGTTTTGAACAACTCGAATTATTTAAAACTGCAAACGCATAAACTAAGAAACGTAAAATTTCTCCTAAAGAAAATGCTCATCTTTGACATCTAAGATTGGGTCACATTAATCTCAATAGGATTGAGAGATTGGTAAAGAACGGACTTCTAAACGAGTTAGAAGAAAATTCCTTACCAGTATGTGAATCCTGCCTAGAAGGCAAAATGACTAAAAGACCTTTTAGTGGAAAAGGTTATAGAGCCAAAGATCCTCTATAGCTTATACATTCTGACACTTTGTGGTCCGGATGAATGTTAAAGCCGGGGATGATGAATATTTCATCTCTTTTATAGATGATTATTCTAGATATGGGCATATTTACCTAATGCACCACAAGTCCAAGCACTTGAAAACTTCAAGGAATTCAAGGCTGAGGTTGAAAATCAATTAGGTAAAAGAGTTCAAACACTTCGATCAGATCGAGGTGGAGAGTACATGGATTTAAAATTCCAGAACTATATGATAGAACATGGAATTACATCCCAACTCTTAGCTCCCGGCACACCACAGCAAAACGGTGTATCGAAAAGGAGAAATAGAACCTTGTTGAACATGGTACGATCAATGATGAGTTATGCTCATCTCCCTAGTTCCTTTTGGGGTTATGCAGTGGAGACTGCAGTATACATATTGAATAGTGTGCCCTCCAAAAGTGTTTCTGAAACACCTCTTGAACTCTGGAAAGGACGTAAAGGTAGTTTATGTCACTTCAGAATATGGGGTTGTCCAGCACATGTGCTTGTGACAAATCCAAAGAAGTTGGATTCACGTTCAAAGTTGTGCCTATTCGTAGGATATCCAAAAGAGACAAGAGGTGGTTTATTCTATGATCCTAAGGGAGATAAGGTCTTTGTGTCGACAAATGCCACTTTCTTGGAGGAGGACAACATAAGGGACCACAAACCAAAAAGTAAGGTAGTGTTGAATGAGTTAGACAAAACAATAGCAAAGGTTGCTTATAAGAACACTAGTATGCAACAAGAGTTGTTGATACTAGTTTGTCTAGTCAAGAGGGTCCATCTCAAGAGTTGAGTATGCCTCGACGTAGTGGGAGGTTGTGATACAGCCTGGCCGTTACATGGGTTTAGCTGAAACTCAAGTTGTTATACCAGCTGACAACTGTGAGGATCCATTGACTTATAATCAAGCAATGGTTGACATTGACAAAGACAAATGGGTCATAGCCATGGACCAAGAAATGGAGTCTATGCACTTCAATTCTGTTTGGGATCTCGTAGATAAGCCTGATGGGGAAAAACCTATAGGTTGTAAGTGGATCTACAAGAGAAAACGTGGGGTAGATGGGAAGGTGAAAACCTTTAAAGCTAGACTAGTAGCAAAGGGTTATACCCAGGTTGAAGGGGTTGACTTTGAGGAAACCTTTTCACCTGTTGCTATGGTAAAGTCTATCTGTATCTTTCTTGCCATTGCCACATATTATGACTATGAGGTATGGCAAATGGATGTCAAGACAGCCTTTTTGAATGGCAATCTTGAGGAAACCGTCTATATGGACCAACCCAAAGGGTTCATTGAACCAGGACAAGAGCAAAAGATTTGCAGGCTTAAAAGGTTGATTTATGGACTGAAACAAGCCTCTAGGTTCTGGATTATAAGATTTGATGAGGCTATTAGATCTTATGGTTTTGACCAGAATGATGATGAACCTTGTGTCTACAAGAAAATCATCAATAGTTCTGTCGCTTTCCTAATTCTCTATGTGGATGATATCCTACTCATTGGGAATGATGTAGGTTATCTCACTGACATCAAGGAATGGCTAGCAACGCAATTCCAGATTGTCCGGAACCGCAAGAATAGAACACTAGCCTTGTCTCAAGCATCATACATAGACAAAGTGTTGTCAAGGTTTAAGATGCAAGATTCCAAAAAGGGCATGTTGCCTTTTAGACATGGAATCCATTTGTCTAAGGAACAGTGTCCTAAGACACCTCAAGGAGTTGAGGATATGGGACGGATTCCTTACGCATCAGCTGTTGGGAGGTTGATGTACGCCATGTTGTGTACTAGGCCTGACATCTGTTTTGCAGTTGGGATGGTAAGTAGGTATCAATCCAATCTAGGACTTGAACACTGAACAACGGTTAAAACGATCCTTAAGTATCTTCGGAGAACAAGGAACTACATGCTTGTGTATGGGGCTAAGGATTTGATCCTTACAGGATACATGGATTTTGACTTTCAAACTGATAAAGATTCTCCAAAATCTACACCAGGGTCAGTTTTCACTCTTAACGGAGGAGTTGTAGTATGGCGAAGCGTCAAGAAAGGATGCATCGTTGATTCCACCATGGAGGCCGAATATGTAGGAGCTTGTGAAGCAGCTAAGGAGGTCGTTTGGTTAAGGAAATTTATGCTAAATTTGGAAGTTGTTCCAAATATGACTTTGCCCGTCACATTGTATTGCGATAACTGTGGTGCAGTGGCAAATTCGAGGGAACCCCGAAGTCACAAGAGGGGAAAACATATAGAGCGGAAGTATCATCTCATCCGGGAGATCGTGCATAGAGGAGACGTGATTGTCACGAAGATAGCCTCAAAGCACAACATTGTTGATCCTTTTACAAAGGCTCTCACGGCTAAAGTATTTGAGAGTCACCTAGAAGGTCTAGATTTACAAGTCTTCCCCAACTAGGGCAAGTGGGAGTATTTTGTACAAAGGGTTTGAATGCCCTAGTTTATTGTATTTACATTAATGTAATGTTTAGTACTCCACAAGCTTTAGGTCAAGTGGGAGATTGTTGGGATTTATGCCCTAAACTTGTGTAATCTTGATCAATTAAATAAAGTGTTATTTGTTTTGATAAGATTACAGTCTTACTTTTATAAATCCAATAAACTAAGCTCCAAGGTTACAACGCTTATCTTGAAATCAGTGTGGTAGACACTAATTGGGTTGAATTCAAGATCATAACCTAAATAGTCTATGGTATAAGAATAAGGTTGGAAACCTCATTCTGGTGACACCATGGATGCGACCCACTTTGTAATTAGTACAAATGAGGTAATTCAACTCATTCATGTAGTTGACATGCGAGTGGGGGCATCCTGTATGAAGAGTTCATACAAGACTGGATCACAAATTATTAGTCTAACCGGTATAACACCGTTAACAGGATAAGACTAGTAGTTCATAGATGGTCATTAGTGGCCCGACCTCAATCCTGAGTAAGTTAAGAACTCCTGCTTATAGGGGTTTGTCCTTAGACTAGTATGGGGGAGAGTGGCCTGTAGCCGACTCAATTAGCCTACCTTTTCAAGGACAGAACCTCATTGGTAGCTGGAAACTTAACTGTGCAAGATGGAATTCACTCATTCCTCTACTGAGTAATTAGATACGTTGTTTCCTTAAGAACACTTCCTTTCTTCAAACGGAACGAACAGAGATAGAATCAGACCGATTCCCTAAATGCTTTTCTGGATATTCCTCAATGTCCCGTCTATTCACGGAAATTGACTCCAGGTCTTGAACAACGGGGCCCTGCCCTCTACGAGGGTATGAGTCAAAGGTAGGACCTTAGACTTGTTGTTCATTAGAGGATCAGTGGTGCTTAAGGAGCAAAGAGGTAATCACAGAGGTAAAACGGTAATTTAGCCCAGTTGTGATTATGAACAACCTGTGAAGGGTCAACTCATGGGCAAAGACTATATCAGTGGACACAATAATATCTACAGTGAGGATAGTGCAGCTACAAGTATGTAGTGGAGTGACTTGTAGTTAATGAATATTGATTAACTGGATCAAAGAGTTTGATCAGTTAATCTCACGTCATTGGAGCTCATGATCTGTAGGTCCATTAGATCCCTCCGTTGGCTCAACATGGTAATATAGAGGGTATAAAGTTAGGAGTGAAATTGAAGTGTTCAATTTCATACATGAGGAGTTATATCAATTATATATGATATAATTGATATAATATATAATTTTACTCTGATTTAGACTATATACTAAAGAGAGATTAAGTGAGGGGTAGGATGGTCATTTCCATTCCAATTCTCTATATATATGGTTGCATGAGATTCAACTAGGTTAAGGGTTTTTTATAGAATCTCTAGCCTCCTTGTTGTGTTGTTGGAAGAGTTCCAAAACACACATCTCTCTCAAAATACCTCACATCTTCTAAAGGGAACCCACCTTCCTCCCCCACCTAGAGAACAACGGAGAAGATCCGGTGGTCGTGTCTTCGCACGTTGGAGTTCTTGTTGCTGAGATCGTGACCGTGGAGAGAGGAGCACTTGAAGAAAGGTTTTTCAAAGGTAACTTTTTGCTGTCCAAACTCTTATTTTATGCTTAATCCATATTTTATATTCTTGAAATTTCCATTGTAACTAAATCAAGAGCGCGCGATTCGCAATCGCTTCCGCTGCGGGGACTTCGATTCCCTTCATGAACAACATAGAGTATGATCTGACTTCTCTACTAAATGAGTTGCAGAGTTACCAGTCTCTTATGGATGATAAGGGACAACAAAATGAAGAGGCAAATATGTTTGCCCATTCCAAAAGTTCTCATAAGGGTTCACCCTCTAGAACTAAGTACTGCAGTTATTCTTCTGAACTTAAGAAGATACAGAAGAAAAAGAAAATGAGCAAATAAAGAGCAATTGTCTGGCAAGAAAATGTTGCTATTTGATAACATGTATGTAGTTTCAGGGTTTATTAGAAACCTTATTTCTATTTCTTGACTTAGTGAACAATGTACTTCAATTTCTTTTCAATTGAATAAAGTGTTTATTTCTTTGGAAAAGTATTAAACTATGTATTGCTCTTCTTGAGAATTATTTGCAATAGTTAAATTCGTTTAAAAATGCTCATCTTTGGCATCTTAGATTGGGTCACATTAACCTCGATAGGATTGAGAGATTGGTAAAGAGTGGACTTCTAAATGAGTTATAAGAAAATACTTTGCCTGTATGTGAATCCTGCCTAGAAGGCAAAATGACTAAAAAACCTTTTAGTGGAAAAGGTTATAGAGCCAAAGAACCTCTTGAGCTTATACATTCAGACATTTGTGGTCCGATGAATGTTAATGTCAGAGGAGGTTATGAATATTTCATCTCTTTTATACATGATTATTCAAGATTTAGGGCATATTTACCTAATGCATCATAAGTCTGAAGCACTTGAAAAGTTCAAGGAATTCAAAGTTGAAGTTGAGAATCAATTAGGTAAAACAATTAAAACACTTCAATCTGATCGAGGTGGAGAGTACATGGATTTAAAATTCTATAACTATATGATAAAACATGGAATTACAGCCCAACTCTCAACACCCAGTATGCCTCAGCAAAATGGTGTATCAGAAAGGAGAAATAGAACCTTGTTGGACATGGTTCTATCGATGATGAGTTATGCTCATCTTCCTAATTCTTTTTGGGGTTATGCAGTAGAGACTGCAGTATATATTTTGAACAATATGCCATCAAAGAGTGTTTATGAAACACCTTTTGAACTCTGGAAAGGACGTAAAGGTAGTTTATGTCATTTCAGAATTTGGAGATGTCCAACACATGTGCTTGTTACAAACCCAAAGAAATTGGATACACGTTCAAAATTGTGCCTATTTGTAGGCTGCCCAAAAGAACAAGAGGTGGATTATTTTATGATCCTAAGGAAGATAAGGTAATTGTGTCGACAAATGCCACTTTCTTAGAGGAGGACCACAAACAAAGAAGTAAAATTGTATTGAGTGAGTTAGACGGAACAACAACAAAGGTTGCTGATAATGCTAGTACGTCAACAAGAGTTGTTGATACTAGATTGTATAGTCAAGAGTGTCCATCTCAAAAGTTGAGAGTGCCTCGACGTAGTGGGAGGGTTATAACACAACCTGACCGTTATATGGGTTTATTTGAAACTCAAGTTGTCATATCCGATGACGATTGTGATGATCCATTGACTTATAATCAAGCAATGGTTGCCAAAGACAAAGACAAATGGGTCATAGTCATGGACCAAGAAATGGAGTCTATGCACTTCAATTCTGTTTGGGATATTGTAGATAAACTTGATGGGGTAAAACCTATAGGTTGTAAGTGGATCTACAAGAGAAAGCGTGGTGTAGATGGAAAGGTGGAAAACATTAAAGCTAGACTAGTAGCAAAGGGTTATACCTAGGTTGAAGGGGTTGACTATGAGGAAACCTTTTCGCCTGTTGCTATGGTAAAGTCTATCCGTATCCTACTTTCCATTGCCGCATATTATGATTATGAGGTATGGAAAATGGATATCAAGACAACGTTCTTGAATGACAATCTTGACGAGAACATCTACATGGACCAACCCAAAGGGTTCTTTGAACCAGGACAAGAGCAAAAGGTTTGCAGGCTTAAAATGTCAATCTATGGACTCAAACAAGCCTTTAGGTCTTGGAATATAAGGTTTGATGAGGCAATCAAATCTTTTGGCTTTGACCAGAATGATGATGAACCTTGTGTCTACAAGAAAATCATCAATAGTTCTGTCGCATTCCTAATTCTATATGTGGATGATATCCTACTCATTGGGAATGATGTAGGTTATCTTACTGACATTAAGAATTGGCTAGCTACGCAATTCTAAATGAAAGATTTGGGTGAAGCGCAGTTTGTTCTTGGGATCTAGATAATCTGAAACCGCAAGAACAAAACACAAGCCTTGTCTCAAACATCTTACATCGACAAAGTGTTGTTGAGGTTTAAGATGCAAGACTCCAAAAATGGTTTATTGCCTTTTAGATATGGAGTTCATTTGTCTAAGGAACAGTGTCCTAAGACACCTCAGGGAGTTAAGGACATGAGACGGATTCCTTATGTATCAGCTGTTGGGAGCCTGATGTACAACATGTTGTGTACTAGGCCAGACCTGAAACACTGGACAACGGTTTAAACAATCCTTAAGTATCTTCGGAGAACAAGGAACTATATGCTTGTGTATGGAGCTAAGGATTTGATCCTTACAGGATACACGAATTCTGACTTTCAAACTGATAAAGATTCTCAGAAATGAACATCAGGGTCAGTATTTACTCTTAACGGAGGAGTTGTAGTATGGCGAAGCGTCAAGCAAGGATGCATCGCTGATTCCACCATGGAGGCCGAATATGTAGCAACTTGTGAAGCAGCTAAAGAGGTCGTCTGGTTAAGGAAATTTATGTTAGATTTGGAAGTTGTTCCAAATATGAGTTTGCCTATCACGCTGTATTGTGATAACAAAGGTGTCGTAGCAAACTCAATGGAACCCCGAAGTCACAAGAGGGGTAAGTTTATTGAGCAGAAATATCATCTCATCCGTGAGATCGTGCATCGAGGAGACATGGTCGTCACGAAGATAGCCTCCGAGCACAACATTGTTGATCCTTTTACAAAGGCTCTCACGGCTAAAGTATTTGAGAGTCACCTAGAAGGTCTAGGTTTACAAGTCTTCCCCAACTAGGACAAGTGGGAGTATATGGTACACATGGTTAAATACCCTAGTTTATTGTATTTTACATTATTGTAATGTTTTATGTACTCCACAAGCTTTAGGTCAAGTGGGAGATTGTTGGGATATGTGCCCTAAACTTGTGTAATTTTAATCAACTGAATAAAGAGTTATTTGATTTGATAGATTTATCTTCTCGCTTTATAAATCCAATAAACTAAGCTCCAAGGTTATAATGAATCGTAAACATCAGTGTAGTAGACACTATTTGGATCGTGTTCAAGAGTATAGCCTAAATGGTCTATGGAATAAGAATGAGGTTGGAAACCTTATTCTGTAACACTATGGATGCAACCCACTTTGTATTTAGTACAAATAAGGTAATCCACTCATTCATGTGGATGACATGCGGGTGGGGTCATTCTGTATGAAGAGTTCATACAAGACCAGACTGCAAATTATTAGTCTAACTAGTTTAACACCGTTAACAGGGTACGACTGATAATTTATAGATGGTCATTAGTGACTCGACCTGAATCTAGGTGAGAGTGACCTGTAGTCGACTCAATAAGCCTACCTTCTTAGGGACAGAACCTTGTAGGTAGTTGGGGACTTAACTCTGCAAGATAGAATTCACTTATTCCTAGACTAAGGAATTAGATAGGTTGTTCCCTTAAGAACTGAGTCCATGTCTTGAACAACGGGGCCCCACCCTCTAAACTAGCTTAAGACGGTTTGAGTTTATGGTAGAACCATAGACTTGTTGTTCATTAGAGGATCAGTGGTGCTTAAGGAACAAAGAGGTAATCATAGGGGTAAAACGGTAATTTGACCCAACTGTGATTACGAACAACCTGTGAAGGGTCGACTCATGAGTAGTGATTATATCAATGGACACAATATAATCTACAGTGAGGAGAGTGCAACTACAAGTCCATAGTGGAGTGACTTGTAGTTAGTGAATATTGATTAAAAAGATCAAAGAGTTTGATTAGTTAATCTCACATCATTGGAGCTCATGAACTGTAGGTCCATTAGGTCCATCCGTTGGCTCAACATGGTAATATTGAGGGTATAAAGTTAGGAATGAAATCGAAGTGTTATATTTCATATATGAGGTATTATAATATGTGATATAATGGATATAATATATAGTTTTAATGTGAATTAGAATCACAAATTAACTATATACTAATGAGAGAATGAAGGAGGGATATGATGGTAATTTCTATCCATTTCCCTATAAATAGTTGCATAAGATGCAACTTTGAGATAGGCTTTTGACATAACCCTAGAGTTCTCTCATTTGTGTCCAAACACATTTCTAAAAGGTCTCCTCACCTCATCCTAAAAGGAACCCACCTTCATCCCTCACCTAGAGAACAACGGAGAAGATCTAGTGGTGGATCTTCACAAGGTTCGAGTTCGTTGTTGAGATCGTGATCGTTGGAAGAAGAACTCGTGAAGAAAGTGTTCTTCAAAGGTAAATTCTTGTTGTCCTAAGTCGTAAAACATGCTTAATCTTTGTTATATTGTTGTTGTTTTTAGATTTTTGTAACAATATCATGACCACACGATTCATAATATGCGGCAATGGCCATCTATCATACCTCATAGTCATAATATGCGACAATGGCCAGAAGGATCCTGATAGATTTTACCATGGCAACAGGAGAAAAGATTTCCTCATAGACAACCCCTTCAACTAGGGTAAACCCCTTTGCCACTAGTCTGACTTTGAAGTGATGGAGATCTAATCCCCTTGAGCATCGAAAACATGTTTTATGGATCAATTACTTGGTTGTTTTGGTTTAACACAAATACCAATACATTGGTAAAAATACAGAGGATGAACAACATCTAATCTAATTAGGCATGGAATTGAAAACATGCAAACATGTTGTGTAAAATTTATACTAAAAAGGAAATAGGTGAGTATTACCTTTGTAGTTTCTCAACAATAACTCTTTTCTCCAAGAACACAACAACACAACAACAAGAAATCTTCTCTGTTTTTGCAGAACACCACCACTTGGAGAACCTCCTATATCTCTGAGTTCTTTTGATCAACCTTGGTGAGAAGGTATTCCAACTTTTAGAGAAAAAGGGAATATTGAGAGAGATCGTTTTTCTTAGAGCAATTTACTAATCGATCGATTGATCCCAAACTTCTGTCCAACGAGAAGTTATGCGAATATCAGAGGGACACTCCCACTCCCTATGATGGGGAGTTGGGAGACATGGGGAACGTGTCCTCCTGACACGTTCTCTCTCATTTTTTTTAATTTTAATAATTAAATTAATAATTAATCACATTAATTATCAATAAATCTCATTTAATTTAATTTAATTAAATATCATATATTTAATTTAGATTGAATCACATTTAATCAATTTTTCCTCTAACTTATAGTTTTAATGCACATCTCATGCACATTAAATTAACCTATAGTTTCCAAATATGAATCAAATTCACATTTAAACTAATATTTGAACTCTTTCAAATATTAAATTCTCTCATATAATTTAATATGAATCATATTCACATTAAATTTATAATATAAAGTTCCAAAACTTTATATTACAAAGTATCTATATACATTAATGTTTATTCCCTAATAAATTTGAACATTTAGAATTCAAACGATCTAAGAACCCTTTACGAGCTAGAAGGTGGACCTAACGGACCTACAGATGAGAAGCTCCAACGATACGAAATTATTCAGTTAATATCATTAACCTCCTAATCAACATTCGTTAACTGCAGGAACACTCCACTAAATTCCCGCAGCTGCACTCTTCTCATTGCAAATATATTTCTGTGTCCACGGATATTGACCAATAACAGCAAGTCAATCCTTCACGAATGTTCGTAACACCAGCTGGGTCAAATTACCGTTTTACCCCTAGGTTACATCTTGTACCTTAAGTACTAGTGCTCCTCTAGTGAACAATTTGTTTGTGGTCCTACCAATAAATAGGGAACATTTGGGAGAGGGTCAGACCCTTTGTTCAAGTCCCGGAGACACCACTTAAGGGAACATTCATCTGATGGAGATCCGATCTCCTTGAGCAGCGGTAACGTGTTTGGAATCGTAATTGCTTGATTGTTTTGGTTGAAATACAAAAGCCAATACATTGGAAATAAAACAGAGATAAACATGCATTTCTAATCTAATTAGGCATGGAGATTAACATGCAAACATGCTAAAGTTTAACAATTAAACTAAAAGGGAGAAAGAATACCTTTGTAGACTTTCCTCAGCAACTCTTTGCTCCAAGATTTACAGCAATACAGGAACTTCTCTGCTTCTACAACAAGACACCACCAACAGGAGAACCATCTATCCTCTGAGTACTACTTAGATCAGTTCCTTTTGGTAGGAAGGAATTCCAACAATTTGGAAGAGTTTTGGGAATTGAGAGAGAGAATTTTCTTGTTGCAGCAATTCCTTAATTGCCAGAAAAAAATCAATCGTTGATCTACCATTTCTCACAGAAGACCAGAAGGATAACTTCCCCCACTCCCTACCAATAGGGAGTTGGAGGGAAGTGGGGAACGTGTCCTCCTGACACGTTCCCATTTAATATTAAATAAAAATAATAATTAATCTAATTAATTATTATATATATTAATTAAATCAAATTTAATTAATCAAATTAAATATCTTATATCTAATAAACATTAAATCATATTTAATCATATTTATCCCTCTATCTTATAGTTTTAATGTACATCTAATGCACATTAAATTTTAACCTATAGTTTTCAAACATGAATCACATTCACATTTGAATTTAATATTTGAACTCTTTCAAATATTTAATTCTCTCATTTAATTTAATATGAATCATAGTCACATTAAATTTATAATATATAGTTCCAAAACTCTATATTATATCGTATCTATATATATTAAATTTATTCCCTAATGAATTTGAACATTTCTAACTCAAATGATCTAAGAATCCTTTACAAGCTAGAAGGTGGACCTAATGGACCTACAGATCAGAAGCTCCAACGATACGAGATTACTCGGTTAATCTCATTAACCTCCTAATCAACATTCGTTAACTGCGGGAACACTCTACTAAAGTCCCGCAGCTGCACTGCTGCCGATATATTTATGTGTCCATTGATATTGACCAATAACAGCAAGTCACTCCTTCACGAATGTTCGTAACACCAGCTGGGTCAAATTACCGTTTTACTCCTGGGTTACATCTTGTGTCTTAAGTACGAGTGCTCTTCTAGTGAACAATTTGTTTGAGGTCCTACCAACAAATAGAGTCCCTCTTGGGCCAATGAGAGGGTCGGACCCTTTGTTCAATTCCTGGAGACACCACTTAAGGAAACATTCCTCTACTTACCCTAGTAGGCGGGAAGGAGTGAATTCCATCTTGCCAAGTTAAGTTCCCAGCCGCTCACTCAGTCTTGTCTCCAAGAAGGTAGGCATATTGAGTCGGCGAATCTGGCCACTCTCACTCATACTAGTCAAAGGACAATCCCTCGCGAAAGGAGTTCGTAACCTGCTCAGGATTGAGATCAAGTTGCCTAGGTCATCCTAGTGATATAGAAACCTAACTAGTCAACGGAGTTACATCTAGTGGTTACTATTTCGTGGTGCGGTCTTATGTAATCTCATTACATAGGATATTCCCACTCACATGTCATCTACACGAACACGTTAGGATCACAGTGTTTGTATGATATACAAAGTGGGCCACATCCATAGTCTTACCAGGGTAAGGTACCCAAATCTTATCCCCTAACTATAGACCCTTTAGGTTGTATCTCGAACCAAGATCCTGTATATGTACACTACATTCAGTTAAAGATTCATCTTACAACCTTGGATGTTTAGTTTATTGGATTTAGGCTTTAGATAAAGACAAACTCGTAGATAACGAACAATAACTATTTATTGAAATAATAACACTTTATTACATTAATTAGAACATAATTACAAACTACGAGTTTTAGGGCACAAACCCCAACAAACTCCCACTTAAACTAAAACTCTAGTGGGGTACATCATAATCTAAAACAGTGGTCACAGAGATAAAAATACAATAAACTAGGGCATCCATAAACCCCATTACATATCTCCCACTTGCCCTAGATTAGCCTATGTACATATCTCGTAGTCCCAGACTCTCCAGATGACCCTCGAACACTTTAGCCGTGAGAGTCTTTGTAAACGAATCAGCAATATTGTGCTCCGAAGCGATCTTCGTGACTGTCACATCTCCTCGTTGCAGTATTTCTCGTATCGGGTGATACTTCCCTTTAGGTAAAACGGGTAGGATGGTCATTTCTATCCTATTTCCCTATGTATATGGTTGCATGAGATACAACTAGGTCAAGTGATGCTAAGCTTTTGTTGTGTTGTTGGAAAGGTTCCAAGACACAAACATCTCTCTCACAAAACACCACACCTCTCCTAAAGGGAACCCACCTTCCTCCTTCACCTAGAGAACAACAGAGAAGATCCGGTGGTAGTGTCGGTGCTATAACTCTAATCCAATCACGTTTTAGCTAATTATCAAATGATTCCTAGGCCATTTATAATTTGCAATGATACTCCAAACGTTTAGAATGTATGACACCGAAGGGTAATCAAAAACACTCCTCCTTTGGATCAAGACACTCTTGACCAAAACCTCATACCAGAATAACTCTTATTCCTATAAGTTTTAGTTATCATTTTTCGGTCTGGATACATACACAACTTATGTACCCCGTGAGTGTAACCCTCTGTCTTTAGATCCCAGAGTCTCGATCCAATAAAATCCGCCGAAGGGAGGACTAGATTGGAAAATAGTCTAAGGAAATCTTTATCCCTTTCCAGTGTCTACTGTGTTCAATCCCCTATGATCAAGCCCTCTGAAGGGATTGTCTGGTCCAGGCAAAACTAGCAGGATGACCATAGTGGTCTAAAGGTGTAAACCGACAAAAGAGACCGTAGGTTTTGTTTTCGCTAAACCTGCTCTCACTCACTATAAGTACCCTCTCCATTCACCTTGATATTGACTCATACAAACACCATCCGAAGGGGGACGCTCCCATTTACGCCACGAGGCCAAGTATGAGTCTCACGATGTGAACTTCCCGGAGATAGCGTAGGTGGAAAAATATGTATCTCATACACTTTTTCCTCCCACTGAATGCTTTAAAGCTTATAGGAATCTTACTTAGGCTAAAACCCGGCTAATGGTTTTACCTAACTCTATCAATATAACTCTTATATTGATTTTATCCTAAGTTTGTTAATATACTCCTTATATTAAACCTAAGATTTCTAGTTTATTAACCCGACAATAAACCCGCTGACGCTACTGTAATTTATAAAACTCTCTGATTAAATTTCACTCCCAAGTCGCCTCCTGTGTAGGGTGTTCCGTTTCCGCATCGACTTAAATACCCCAAATTAGCAGAACTTTCCTTAGACAGAGTTCCTCTTTTAATCATAGCTTATAAATTACTTGGTTCCTAATTCTAATCTAATTAGAACTAGATAACATAAGGTCTATTGTTTCCAAGTTCTAAACACTTTAAAACTAATAATTAACCTTAGGTGACATGCATACTATGTTATAGTGCTTGATCATTCCTCACATGAATAATAAGACATTCATAGCATATTCATCTCATGAAATATAATGCATGTCAATGCTGCCCATAAATTAATATAACAACTTTATATTAATTAATCATGCAAACTATATAATATAACGCCTTATATTATAAATGATGCATGAAAATACTTAACCTAAGGTGGGATTTCTAAAATACAAGCATATAATATGCATGACAATAATTACACAACAATTGCATAATTAAAATAGCAAAATTAGACTAATTTTGGCCCTAATTTTAATTTTAATTAATATAATATAATTATATTAATTAAATTAATTAATTAAATATAAATTAAATATAAAACGTTTTTATATTCAATATATATAATTAAAAAACGTTTCTGCCCGTTACTGCTTTGCGTGAAACGTCTCTAGCGTTGCAACGCTGCTCCTTGTCGTCTTCTGCCCAGCGTTGCAACGCTTGTGGCTGCGTTGTAACGTTGCCTCCTGTGCGCGCCTTCTCCTGCAAGCGCAGCGTTGCAACCCTAATGAACAGCGTTGCAACGCTGCACACAGACAACAACTTGGAATCTCCATTCCTTGCACGTTTTCGCTCTGATCTTCTCAGCAACAGCTTTTCCTCGATCGACACGGACTTACAGACTCGATTTACAATTAAAATTGTCCAAAATAACGGGTCCTTACATTGAACGATTCAATGGATATTGTAACTCTAAGTGTCAAAATTGAAAACATCTAATTTTGCAAAACCGTTCATACATCTCATGGAAAAACAGTAAATCCCACCTTGTTCTTGAAAAATCCAGAACATAAATCAAGAACGCAATTGGGCTCTGATACCAATTGAAGGGAATCGAAGTCCCGCAGCGGAAGCGATTGCGAATCGCGCGCTCTTGATTTAGTCACTAGATTAAGTATAAAACTGAATGGACAACAAGAAATTATACCTTTGAAGAACTTTTCTTCGAGTGCTCCACTCTCCCACGATCACGATCTCAGCAACAGGAACTCCAACGCAAGAAGACACGACCACCGGATCTTCTCCGTTGTTCTCTAGGTGAGGGAGGAATGTGGGTTCCCCTTAGGTAGGATGACATTTTGTGGGGGAGAGAGATTGTGTTTTGGAACCTTTCCATCAACACAACAAAGGCTTAGGTCAACCTCTCTTAGTTGCATCTCATGCAACCATATATATAGGAAAATAGGATGGAAATGACCATCCTACCCCTCCTTTATTCTCTCTTTAGTATATAGTTTATATATGAATCTAATTCACATTAAAACTATATATTATATCATATATATCATATATAATTGATATAACACCTCATGTATGAAATTGAACACTTCAATTTCATTCCTAACTTTATACCCTCAATATTACCATATTGAGCCAACGGAGGGATCTAATGGACTTACAGATCATGAGCTCCAATGATGTGAGATTAACTGATCAAACTCTTTGATCCAGTTAATCAATATTCATTAACCACAAGTCACGCCACTATAGACTTGTAGCTGCACTCTCGTCATTGTAGATAATATTGTGTCCACTGATATAGTCATTACCCATGAGTCGACCCTTCACAGGTTGTTCGTAATCACAGCCGGGTCAAATTGTCGTTTTACCCCTGTGATTACCTCTTTGCTCCTTAAGCACCACTGATCCTTTAATGAACAACAAGTCTAAGGTCCTACCTTAGACTCATACCCTCATAGAGGGTGGGGCCCCGTTGTTCAAGACTGAGTCGATTCTTAAGGGAACAACCTATCTAATCCCTTAGTGTAGGAATGAGTGAATTTCATCTTGCAGCTTAAGTTCCCACTACCTCACGAGATTCTCGTCACGAGAAGGTAGGCTTATAGAGTCGGCTATAGGCCACTCTCACCCATACTAGTCTAAGGACAAACCCCTATAAGCGAGAGTTCTTAACTTGCTCAGAGATTCGTCGAGTCACTAATGACCATCTATAAATTACTAGTCTTATCTCATTAACGGTGTTATAATCGGTTAGACTAATAATTTGCGATCCAGTCATGTATGAACTCTTCATACCGGATGCCCCCACTCGCATGTCAACTACATGAATGAGTTGGATTACCTCATTTGTACTAATTACAAAGTGGGTCGCATCCATGGTGTTACCAGAATGAGGTTTCCAACCTTATTCTTATACCATAGACTATTTAGGTTATACTCATGAACTCAACCCAAATAGTGTACACTACACTGAGGTTCAAGATAAATGTTATAACCTTGGAGCTTAGTTTATTGGATTTATTAAAGGAAAACTGTAATCTTATCAAAACAAATAACACTTTATTTAATTGATCAAAATTACAAAAGTTTAGGGCATAAATCCCAACATCAAGAGCCTCAGACTTGTGATGCATTAGGTATAGATAACCATACCTCGAATAATCGTCTATGAAAGAGATGAAATATTCGTACCCTCCTCGAGCTTTAACATTCACCGGACCACAAAGATCCGAATGTACAAGTTCTAAGGGCTCTATGGCTATGTAACTTTTTTCAGTAAAAGGTCGCTTGGTCATTATACCTTCCAAGAAAGATTCACAAGAAGGTAAAGAATCATCTTCTAACTTGTTTAGAACTCCATTCTTAGAGAGTCTCTCAATCCGATTGATATTAATGTGACCAAGTCTAAGATGCCATAGATAGGTATTATTGTTTGGAGAAATTCTTAGCCTTTTACTTTGAGTATTAGCAGTTTTAAACATCTCATGATTTAAAATTGCTTTAGTCTGATTCGGTTTAAGTACATACAAGCCGTTCTAACTTAGCACAACAAATATTGACACCTTTCTTTGAAATGAACGTTGATTAAATGAAAAGGTAATACAGTAGCCAAGTTCAATTAAACAAGAGATAGAAATTAAGTTCCTCTTAATTTTAGGAACTATATACAAATTTTCTAAAAATAAAAATCTATCTCTAAAAAATAGCTTGGCATCTCCCACTGCACGAGCTGAGACGACGTCTCCCGTTCTAACTCTGAGCGTCATCTCACCCTCTTCTAGCTCCTTGAAGGAACTAGTTTCCTGAAATGAAAAGCAAATGTGATTAGTGGCTCCTGAATCAAGTATCAGGTAAAATCATCATTTTCCATTAAATAGATTTCCAGAACAAGTAAATCTAATCTACCTTTCTTCTCTTTGAACTCAGTGTTTGCAGTGGCTGAAACTTTCCCTTTTCCTCATTTTCTCTTCTTCCGAGTCTTCTTAATCCTAGAAGAAGAGCCGCAGGGCTTGGTTCTAGAGGATGAACCCATCTATAGCCTTTTGGAATGGGCAAACTGATTTGTCTCTCCATCTACCTGTCTCTTATTATCCATAAGAGACTGGAAGTCTGCAGTTCATTTAGGAGGGAAGTCAGGTTATACTCCTTTTTGTTCATCTCCGCATTGCTACGGAATGGCAGGAAACTCTTCGGAAGAGATTCCAAGATGAAGAATACCTGACTTTGCTTATCCAAGACCGCTCCGTTCATTTGGACCACGTTGAAGTGAACTATAAGATCGAGAACATGTTCTCTCACTGAAGTTCCCTCCTTCATGCGTGCGTTATGAACGTACTTGAGGGATGTGCCGAATTTGTTCAGACGGTTGTCCAGACAAATTCTGCAGATAACCCATGATCTCACGAGCTGAGACCATACCTCCAATATCCTGGCCAAGACATCAGATATGTCAACCAGGATATAGGCATGGCCTTTAATTTCATTGGCCTTGGACCAACGGTCAAACGCATCCTTAACTGATTGAGGTGCGTTTTGAGCAGGGACATGAGGACATTCCTCAGTCAGTACGAACCGAAGGTCGTCAACAACAAGAATCGCTTCTAGGTTGGACTTCCACGTAGTAATGTTTTCACCAGTTAAACGTTCCTTTTTGAGTAAGGCAATCTATGAGGACGACATGCTGAAAATCCAAAATAGTTCTAATTAGTTAAGCCTTTTAACCCATTAAAAACCAATCAAATTTAGAAAAATCATTAAAGAACCCTAGTGTTTAAACTAAACCCAATGTTTAAATTGAATCTTTAATTTTGCAACGATACTTCAAGGGTTTAGAACAAAAGCCTCCGTCGGGCGGTCAATCATTCCTCCCTTGAATTGAGACTTTCTCAGCCAATTCCCATTACCAGAACATCTCATGTCTCAATGGTCCTTAGCTACCATTTGTATGGACAAGGACTTGTTAACTAGCTTAACTCATCCCGTAAATGTGACGCTACCATTTTCAGATCCAATGGGTCCGAGCCAACAGGCTACTATTAAGAAAGACAACTGTTGGCATATTACCTAAGAGACCCTATCCATTTCTGGAGTTCGCGGTGTTATGATCCCTATAGTCATGCCCTCCGTAGGGTTTGGCTGTTCCAGTACAACTTAGCAGGCGGAGTATAGAAATATCACAGTGTGACCTAATGGAGGAGACCGTAGGATACGTTGACACGCTTCCTGCTCCCATTTACTATGGATACTTCCCTCATCAACCTTGGTATTGAAGCATGCAAACACATACCGTAGGGGCGCCCTATTGGCCACGTAGCTGAGCATGGAACTCACGGTGTGAACTCTTGAGGACGTGAGAGTAAATTCGATGCGAACATCTCGTTTTCTCCCACTGAAGCTCCTAAAGTTAGGGTATAGGTATAACAGTCGGATTCTGGCTAAAGGAATCTATCTAAGTCTATGCCTATTATAACTATTATAACTAGGTCTTTTAACCTTATGTCTAGGTGAGTAAACATTTTAATTATCTAGATATAAAATAGAACTAAGGTTAATTCAACTCAAGCTCCGGGTCAGGTCTCAAGTAGGAGGTGTTCCATGAACCGTCAGCTTAAGTACCCCCAGCCTTAGATAGAAGTTCACCGGTAGAGTTCCCTTATAACCAAAGTTCTATGGTCCTACAATATTTTAAACTATTTAAAATACTATGTAAGACTAATTTTTAATCCTATTAGAAATTAAAACTTAGGTCTAAATTAATTTTAAACAATTGAAAACTAATTTAATTTTAACCCAAGTTCCTATGTTTGCATGCATTTCTTTATTATAGGTTATGGTTTCTAAAAGCCCTTTAATTTATAACTTTTATAAATTTTAATAATGAACCTATGATAAACAAACTATATAATAAAACCAACAATTATTTTTCAAATTGGAGTTATAAAATATTCAACTAATTGAATAATAAAATTATTTAAATAAAATAACATTTATTTTAAACTAAGTAATTTCATGCTCCATGCAATTTATTTTCCATATAATCTAATTATAACATTTCTAACTAATTACTCATGAAAAATAAATTAATCATGCATCTTAACCATATTCATATAACAATTATACAAATCAAATGCATGGACATGCTTATCCTAAGGTGAGACAAATTCTAAATGACATTCATAAAGAAAAATAGTTGTAAAACGGAATAATTTGGCCCCTAAAGTGCAAAAATAATAAAATTACTCTAATTTTATTACAAAACAGGTCCAATACTCCTTGAACCGGTCTCGAACCGCTCGAACAGGACAAAAAACCAATCGAACCACCTGAACCGGTCAGCAGCAGCAGTTTTGGCATCACGACGTTGCAACGCCCGCTTCGTCCGCGTGCGTGCCAGCTATCGGGGCAGCGTTGCAACGCTGCTCACCCCTTGAAAACCGCGTCGATAGGGAGGTCTAGCGTTGCAACGTTGTTGCTTCGGCAACTGCTTTCTCCTTCGAACACAGCAGCTTCAAACTTCAATTTCTCCCTCGATATTCATCTGATTTGCACGAAACTGGTCCGAACAACTCTTAACTCGATTAGAAACTCGATTATGCACTTAATTTCCTAAAAACACAGGGGACTTTACATTTAATTTGATCAAATCAAAAGAAAACTAAGGCTAAATATTCCTAAACTAGTTTCACAACAAACCAAATGCAATGCTCACCTAACCAATGCAATTTTGATTCAACAAAAAAAAAACAATCATTGCTCTAATACCAATTGATGGACATCCGATCTCCCTGAGCAGTGGAAACGTGTTTGGAATCGTAATTGCTTGATTGTTTTGGTTGAAATAAAAAAACCAATACATTGGAAATAAAACAGAGATAAACATGTTGGGATTTTTGTCCTAATCTCGTGTTTGTAATATACTGTTTGAAATTAATAAGAGTTATTCATTTCATCACTTTGTGTCTCGCAATATTTATAAGCTTTTCCAATAAACTAAGCTCAAGGGTCATTGAATTTATGAGAGAACTAAAACTTGAACGGTGTGTAGTGGACACACAGGGAGGATCACGTTCGAGTTAATGACCCGATCGGTCTACAGTATATGGATAGGGTTGGAGACCTAATCCTGGATACACTGTGGATGCGACCCGCTTTGTATTAGATACAAACGAGGTGATTTGACTCATTCATGTGGTTGACATGCGAGTGGGGGCATCCTGTGCAATGAGATTGTACAAGACCGGACCGTGAATTATTAGACCTACTGATGTAACACCGTTGACCGTAAGGACTAATAATTTCGTAGATGACCATTAGTGACTCGACCTGAATCCTGAGCGTGTTACGGACTCACATCATGCAGGGTCATCCTTTGACTAGTGCGGGTGAGGGTAGTCACGATTACTCGCCCAATATGCCTATCTTCTCGTGGGCCGAGGACCAAGTAGGGGCTGGGGAACTTAACTACGCGAGTTGGAATTCACTCGTTCCGCCTTTAGGAAACTAGAGGGGTTGTTCCCTTAAGTCTTTGTCTCGAGGCTTGGACAATCGGCGCCCACCTTCTCACCGCCCGAGAAGGGTGTTGTGTATGGTTCACCATCACAATATGTTGTTCATTAGAGGAGCAATGGGGACTTAAGGAACAAGAGGTAGACACAGGGGTAAACGATAATTTGACCCACCGTGTCTTAGAACAACCCGTGAAGGGTCGACTCATGGGCATTGGCTATATCAGTGGACACGTAATATTCTGCACTAACGGGAGTGCAGCTACGGGCTATAGTGGAGTGTTACCGTAGCTAATGAATGTTGGTTAACCGGGTCAAAGAGTTTGACAGGTTAATCTCGGATCATTGAAACCCGTCACTGTAGGTCCATTAGGTCCCTCGGTTGGCTCAATCTGGGTTCAAAGAATGGTTAATGTTTTGGTATGAAATTGAAGTGTTCAATTTCACTTAAAGAGCATTTATGTCATTTATATGAGATATGAATGATATAATATATAGTTTAATGTGAATGAGATTCATAATAAACTATAGGTTAGCCTAATTGTTTTATTAGGCCTAATTGGAGAAATTAATTGAGAGAAATTAAATTTGATGTGATCCAATTTAATTAATCCACAATTATTGTAAATGAGATTTGCAATATGAGATATGAGATATCTTATATTATGTGTTTATGCAAATGAGATTTGCATAACCTATGGTTGTGGTAAAGTGGTAATTATGTGGAGATTTTAACTCCATCAATTCCACTATATAAACCCTTCTTGCAAGAAGGAATGGAACTCACTCTCTCATTTTTGGAATTTCAACCAAAAGAAGAGAATTCTCTCTCAAGTAATTCTCTTAACTCTCCTCCCTCTCCAAAACTAAGATCCCACCATCTTCCTTCTTTCCAAAAGAAGAACAACCGAGTTTCCAAGTGGTTGTGACCAGATCTTGTTCGTGAGTTCAAGTTTACGTTGAGATTGAGAAGCACGAAGAGTTCGTGACCAAGGAAGAAAGTTGAAGAACAGTCTACAACAAGTAAGTACGTTCTTCTCACTGTTTTTCTTCCTTACTTTGCATGTTTAGCCTAGGTCTAAGTGTTAGATCGGTTTTAACAAATCTGAGTTGCATAATGATACCACGACGATTCGACCGTCTTCCGCTGCGTTGGGATTTTCATTCCCTTCAAAACAAGAATTTCTAATCTAATTAGGCATGGAGATTAACATGCAAACATGCTAAAGTTTAATAATTAAACTAGAAGGGAGAAAGAATACCTTTGTAGACTTTCCTCAGCAACTCCTTGCTTCAAGCTTTATAGCAACACAGGAACTTCTCTGCTTCTCTTCTTCTACAACAGGACACCACCAACAGAAGAACCTTCTATCCTCTGAGTACTACTTAGATCAGTTCCTTTTGGTGGGAAGGAATTCCAACAATTTGGAAAAGTTTTTGGGAATTGAGAGAGAGAATTTTCTTGTTGCAGCAATTCCTTAATTGCCAGAAAAAAATCAATCGTTGATCTGCCTTTTCTCACAGAAGACCAAAAGCCATCTGTCAAGGGATAACTTCCCCCACTCCCTATCAATAGAGAGTTGGAGGGAAGTCGATAGGGAGTTGAAGGGAAGTGGGGAACGTGTCCTCCTGACACGTTCCCATTTAATATTAAATAAAAACAATAATTAATCTAATTAATTATTATATATATTAATTAAATCATATTTAATTAATCAAATTAAATATCTTATATTTAATAAAGATTAAATCATATTTAATCATATTTATCCCTCTATCCTATAGTTTTAATGTACATCTAATGCACATTAAATTTTAACCTATAGTTTTCAAACATGAATCACATTCACATTTGAATTTAATATTTGAACTCTTTCAAATATTTAATTCTCTCATATAATTTAATATGAATCATATTCAGATTAAATTTATACTATATAATTCCAAAACTATATATTATATCGTATCTATATACATTAAATTTATTCCCTAATGAATTTGAACATTTTCAACTCAAATGATCGAAGAACCCATTACGAGCTAGAAGGTGGACCTAATGGACCTACAAATCAGAAGCTCCAACGATACGAGATTACTCGGTTAATCTCATTAACCTCTTAATCAACATTCGTTAACTGCGGGAACACTCCACTAAAGTCCCGCAGCTGCACTACTGCAGATATATTTCTGTGTCCATGGATATTGACCAATAACAGCAAGTCATCCTTCACGAATGTTCGTAACACCAACTGGGTCAAATTATCGTTTTACCCCTGGGTTACATCTTGTGTCTTAAGTACTAGTGCTCCTCTAATGAACAATTTGTTTGTGGTCCTACCAACAAACAAAGTTCCTCTCGAGCAAATGAGAGGGTCAAGCCCTTTGTTCAAGTCCCGGAGACACCACTTAAGAGAACATTCCTCTACTTACCCTAATAGGCGGGAATGAGTGAATTCCACCATGCCAAGTTAAGTTCCCAGACGCTCACTCGGTCTTGTCCCCAAGAAGGTAGGCATATTGAGTCGGCGAATCTGGCCACTCTCACCCATACTAGTCAAAGGAAAATCTCTCGCGAACAGGAGTTCGTAACCTGCTCAGGATTGAGATCAAGTTGCCTAGGTCATCCTAGTGAAATAGAAACCTAACTAGTCAACGGAGTTACATCTAGTGGTTACTATTTCTTGGTCCGATCTTATGTAATCTCATTACATAGGATATCCCCACTCACATGTCATCTACACGAACACGTTAGGATCACAGTGTTTGTATCATATACAAAGTGGGCCACATCCATAATTTTACCAGGGTAAGGTACCCAAACCTTATCCCCTAACTATAAACCCTTTAGGTTGTATCTCGAACCGAGATCCTTTATATGTACACTACATTCAGTTAAAGATTCATCTTACAACCTTGGATGTTTAGTTTATTGAATTTAGGGTTTAGATAAAGGCAAAGTCGTAGATAACGAACAATAACTCTTTATTGAAATAATAACACTTTATTGAAATAATTACAAACTACGAGTTTTAGGGCACAAACCCCAACATCATCTACTTACCCTAGTAGTCGGGAAGGAGTGAATTCCATCTTGCTAAGCTAAGTCCCCAGCTGCTCACTCTGCCTTGTCCCCAAGAAGGTAGACATATTGAGTCGGTGAATCTAGCCACTCTCATCCATACTAGTCAAAAGACAATCCCTCGCAAACAGGAGTTCGTAACCGACTGAGGATTGAGATCAAGTTTCCTAGGTCATCCTAGTGAAATAGAAACCTAGCTAGTCAACGGAGTTACATCTAGTGTTACTATTTCGCGGTCCGGTCTTATGTAGTCTCGTTACATAGGATATCTCCACTTACATGTCATCTACACGAACACGTTAGGATCACAATGTTTGTATATATACAAAGTGGGCCACATCCATAGTGTTACCAGGGTAAGGTACCCAAACCTTATCCCTTTACTATAGACCCTTTAGGCTGTATCTCGAACCGAGATCCTTTATATGTACACTACATTCAGTTTAAGAGACATGTTACAGCCTTGGATGTTTAGTTTATTAGATTTAGAGTTAAGATAAAAAAGCAATATCGTAAATAACGAATAATAACTCTTTATTGAAATAATAACTGTTTATTACAATAATTAGAACAAAATTACAAACTACGAGTTTTAGGGCACAAACCCCAACATGAAGGTCTGCACCTTCCCATCTACGCCACGTTTACGCTTGTAGATCTACTTGCAACCAATAGGTTTCACCCCATCTGGTTGGTCCACAAGCTCCCAAACGGAATTGATGTATATCGACTCCATTTCCTGGTCCATAACTTTAATCCATTCGTCTTTGTCAACGTCTTCCATTGCTTGGTCATAGGTCAATGGATCCTCGAAGTCATCATTAGGAGTGACGACTTGGGTTTCAGCCAAACCCATGTAACGGTTAGGTTGTCTCATAACCCTTCCACTACGTCGAGGCATTCTCAACTCTTGAGAATGGACTTGACTAGAAGAGTTAGGATCAATAACACTTGTTGATGTACTAGCACCATCAACAACTCTTGATGATGAACTGTCCATTTCGTTTAACACAATCTTACTCCTTGCTAAGTGATTCATTATGTGGTCCTCTTCAAGGAATGTGGTGTTTGTCGACACAAACACCCTATTTTCCTTAGGATCGTAAAATAGACCACCTTGAGTCTCTTATGGGTAACCTACAAAGAGGCACAATTTTGAACGGTGTTCTTGAAGCGAAATGAATCCCGTGCAGAAGCGATTGATCGCATATGTGTCGCCACGTACCTGCGACGCGGAGCGACCGACATCCTCGAAATAGGGATATTTAAAAGGAGTCTCCACCAATCTTTTTTATGGTGTGATTGGGCACCAAAATAAAATAACCTTTTTTTAAAATAAAAAAAAAAAAGAGAATAAAAATGGTATGCGAAAACCAGATTTGGATTCGGGAGTTGTTTGTGTATGGGGAAGGTGTTAGCACCCCACAACACCCGTTTAAAAAAAACGGTGGCAAAATTTTAATCTTGAATTGTAAAAATTTTAGAAGGACAAAGAAAAAAATGTCTTATTTAGGAAAATGAGATTTTTAAAACAATGTCTTATTTTACCCCTCATTACTCTAATATTTGGAGTCATGATCCCATAAAATAAGTGGATGAAAATCTATTAATGTGGTTGCATCGAAATTATTTCTAAGATTTTGGAAATAATATCACCTCAAGAATATGAGAAAATTTTACAATTTCTCAAATCCATCATAGGATAACCTCTTATAAAATATTTAAAAAAAAAAAAATTAATTAAAGTCAGTTTTCTTGAGACTAAAATCTCGGACTCCCAAAGATAATGATCCCTCAACTCAAGAATTCTAGAAAACCAGACTCCCAAATGTGTCTAGATTCCGTCGTAGGAATTTTCTTAGAAAATAAAGACGATTTAAAAAAAAATTACAAAAATCTGAAGATAACATTTTTAGTTAAAAGACTTTATAAACTCAAAATAAATAAGCAATATTAAAAGTTTGAAAATGAGTTTCCAAAATAAGATTTGAAACCATGAGCGATAATTAAAATAAAACTACGTTCGAATAATTGAATAATAATGCAAGTTAAAAGCATAAGATAACTAATTCATCAAGCAAATAAATATACTAACGAATTTTACAAAAAGAAAAAACATATTGAAATCGATCTTGGACTCCCAAAGAATCAATTTCTCACCTCCATAAAACTAGAAAATCGGACTCCCAAATATTTCTAGATTCCATCGTCGGCTTTTTTTTATTTATAAACAAACAAAACACAAAATAAAAGAGACAAAGCCAATAACACTGAAAAAAAAAACTACTTTCCAATAATTACATTTAATTACATGAGAGAAAAAGAAAGAATAAAAAAAATAAAAAAAAATGTCTAACAAAGCTTAAAAAAAAAAAAATTAAAGGAGGCGTGCAAGGCCACATGGTGGCACACCATCGACGCAAGAAGAGATGGGAGCCAAAGTGACATCCCTTTTTGCTTTTTTTTTTTATATAATAATAATAATAATAATAATAATAATAATAATAGTACAACGTCAGTCATAAGACTTAATAATAATAATGTAATATATATAAGACTTCCCTTCTTGCACCTTAAGCACCTTAAGCACTACTGATCAGTCAAAGTGGCATCCCTTCTTGCACCTTAAGCACTACTGATCCTCTAATGAACAACAAGTTTATGGTCTGGCCATGAACATTATCCCTCTCGGGCCAGCAAGAGGGAGGAGGCACCGTTGTTCATGACCTGGATACAGCTCTTAAGGGAACAACCTATCTAGTTACCCTAGAACGGGGAATGAATGAATTCCTTCTTGCGAAGTTGAGTCCCTAGCTCCCTACAAGGTTTCATCCCTGAGAAGGTAGGCATATTGAGTCGGCAACTGGGAAGACATTGTGAAACGTCGTTGTTTCGTTATGTAAAACATATCTTAAAAACGAACCTAACTCATAGATTCCTAGGATAAACATGCAAATAGAGAAGAAAACAGTAAGAAACTTGTACTTACTTGTTGAAGAACTCTTCTTCAAAGCTTTCCTCCTCCAGTCACAATCTCGATCCCTCTCGAACCAACAAACACTACGAACTCGATCCTCGAACCGAATAGTGAGACACTTCCAAAAGGTCTTCTAGGTTGTTCTCGGGAGGTTGAGGGAGAGTGAGTGGGACTCCCTTTCGCTTTTGGGTGAGGAGAGTTTGAGAGAGAATTAATTGAATGAGGGAAGTGCTCTTTGCTCTCTTTGGATGAAAATCCAAAAAATGGCAAAAGTTTCACCAAATGCCTTTGGTTGCACCTTTTTATAATGGTGTGTGGTGGAGTTAAAATATCCACCAATTCACCAATTTACCACAACTAAATGATATGCAAATCATATTTTCATATCACATAATATAAGGTATGTCATACCTTATTATACAAATCTCATTTGCATAATTGTGGAATTTTAAATTGAATCACATTGAATTTAATTTCCCTCAATTCAATTTCTCGAAATAGCACTAATTAATCAATTAGAATATACTATAGTTTATTATGAATCTCATTCATATCAAACTATATATTATGTCATCTATATCACATATAAATGACATAAATACCCAAATAATGAATTTGAACACTTCAAATTCACACCAAACTGTAAACCCTCAATTTTTCCAATTTGAGCCAACCTAGGGACCTAATGGACCTACAGATGACGAGCTCCAATGAACTGAGACTAACTTGTCAAACTATTTGACCCGGTTATTCAACATTCATTAGCTACGGTAACAGTCCACTAAAGCCCGTAGCTGCACTCACATCACTGTAGGACAAGTTGTGTCCATCGATATAACCAATACCCGTGAGTCGACACATCACATGTTGTTCGTAGACACTGCTGGGTAAGATTACCATTTTACCCCTGTGTCTACTTCTTGCTCCTTAAGTCCCCTCTACTCCGCTAATGAACAACAACGTTGTATGGTCCAACCATAAATAACAACCCTCTCGGCCTAGTGAGAGGGTGGAGCCCCGTTGTTCAAGCCCTGGAGACAACACTTATGGGAACAACCCCTCTAGTTTTCCAAAATCGAGAACAACTGAATTCCATCTCGCGTAGTCAATTTCTCAGCTCCCCACGTGGTCCTGCCCCTGAGAAGATAGGCATATTGGTCGAGCAACTATTTCCACCTTCACCCGTACTAGTAAAATGACAGACCCCCGAAGACAGGAAGTCCGTAACACGCTCAGGATTAAGGTCGAGTCACTAATGGTCATCTACGAATTTATTAGTTCTATACTGTTAACGGTGTTACATCAGGAAGTCTAATAATTCACGGTCCGATCTTGTACAATCTCATTGCACAGGATGCCCCGACTCGCATGACAACCACATGAAAGAGTTGGATCACCTCGTTTGTATCTAAAACAAAGCGGGCCGCATCCACAGCGTATCCAAGATTAGGTCTCCAACCCTATCCATATACTGTAGACTGTTCGGGTCATTAACTCGAACGTGATCCTCCCCGTGTGTCCACTACACACCGTTCAAGTTCTAGTTATCTCATAATATAATGACTCTGGACCTTAGTTTATTGGATTAAGTTTATGAAATATGCGAGACACAAAGATTTGAAAAAATAACTCTTATTTATTTCAACTTGGAATATTACAAACTACACGAGATGAGGACATACATCCCAAGAAACTCCAACTTAGACTAAGCTAGTGGAGTACATAATACATTTCTCATATGTACATAATACAATAAAGTAATACAATAAACTAGGGCATTGAACACCCCTTTACAATACTCCCACTTGCCCTAGTCAGGAAGCACTCGAAGACCTAGACTCTCTAGGTGACCCTCAAACACCTTAGCCGTGAGGGCCTTTGTAAATGGATCAGCAACGTTGTCACAAAACAGGGTCACTAACAAGTTCATGTTTGGAACAACTTCCAAATCCAACATGAACTTCCTAAGCCACACACCTTCCTTTGCAGCTTCACAAGCCGCAACATACTCGGCTTCCATCGTGGAATCAGCGATACATCCTTCTTGATGCTTCGCCACACTACAACTCCTCTGTTCAGAATGAAGGTTGACCCCGAAGTGGATTTCCTAGAATCCTTATCGGTCTGAAAGTCAGAGTTTGTGTATCCCGTAAGGATCAAATCCCCACTCCCATACACAAGGTTGTAGTTCCTCGTTCTCCTAAGATACTTGAGGATTGGCTTTACGGCTGTCCAGTGATCTAATTCTGGATTGGATTGATACCTACTGACAATCCCAACTGCATAACAGATGTCGGGCCTAGTACACAACATGACATACATCAGGCTCCCTACAGTTCAAGCATAGGGGATTCGTCTCATATCCTCAACCTCTTGAGGTGTCTTAGGACATTGATCCTTAGACAGGTGAACCTCATGCTTGAAAGGCAACAAGCCCTTCTTGGGGTTCTACATCTTATACCTAGACAACATCTTGTCAATGTAAGATGCCTGAGACATGGCTAGCGTTCTGTTCTTCCTGTTCCATACTATTTGGATACCTAGAACATACTGAGCTTCTCCCAAATCTTTCATTTGGAATTGCGAAGCCAACCATTCCTTAATGTCAGTAAGAAATCCTTCCTCATTCCCAATGAGCAAGATATCAGCCACATACAATATCAGAAATGCGACAATACTGTTGACAGTTTTCTTGTAGACACAAGGCTCGCCAACATTTTGATCAAAGCCATAAGATTTGATCGCCTCATCACACCTTATATTCCAAGACCTCGAGGCTTGTTGCAGTCCATAAATAGACCTTTGAAGTCGGTAAACCTTTTTCTCTTGACCTTGGGTAATGAACCCCTTGGGTTGGTCCATGTAGATGGTCTCGTGAAGGTTGTCATTCAGAAAGGCGGTCTTGACATCCATCTGCCATACCTCATAGTCATAATATGTGGCAATGGCAAGAAGGATTCTGATCGACTTTACCATGGCAACAGGTGAAAAGGTTTCCTCATAGTCAATCCCTTCAACCTGGGTAAAACTCTTTGTCAGTAGTCTAGCTTTGAAAGTCTGCACCTTCCAATCTACGCCACGTTTACGCTTGTAGATCCATTTGCAACCTATAGGTTTTACCCCATCTGGTTGATCCACAAGCTCCCATATGGAATTGAAGTACATCGACTTCATTTCCTGGTCCATAGCTTTAATCCATTCGTCTTTGTCAACGTCTGTCGTTGTCTGATCATAGGTCAATGGATACTCGCAGTCATCATTAGGAGTGACGACTTGGGTTTCAACTAAACCCATGTAACGTTCAGGCTATCTCACAACCCTCCTACTACGTCGAGGCATTCTCAACTCTTGATAACGGACTTGACTAGACGAGCTAGGATCAACAACACTTGTTGATGTACTAGCCCTATCAGCAACTCTTGCTGATGAACTGCCCATTTCGTTTAACACAATCTTACTCCTTGGTAAGTGATCCCTGATGTGGTCTTCCTCAAGGAATGTAGCGTTTGTCGACATAAGCACCCTATTATCCTTAGGATCGTAAAACATACCACCCATAGTCTCTTTTGGGTAACCTACAAAGAGGCACAACTTTGAACGGGGTTTCAACTTCTTCGGGTTTGACACCAACACATGGGTCGGACATCCCAAAATTCTAAAATGTCGTAAATTGGTTTTACGACCATGCAAGAGTTCGAAAGATGTTTCACAAACACTTTTCGACGAAACTGTGTTCAAAATGTATACCGCAGTCTCCACTGCGTAACCCCAAAAAGAATCAGGGAGACGAGCATAGCTAATCATCGACCGAACCATGTACAACAGGGTTCTATTTCTCCTCTCCGATACACCATTCTGCTGTGGCATACCAGTGCTGAGAGTTGGGACGTAATTCCATGTTCTATCATATAGTCCAAGAATTCAGTGTCCATATACTCTTCACCTCGATCCGATCGAAGTGTTTTAATCGTTTGACCTAACAGATTCTTAACCTCAGTCTTGAACTCCTTGAACTTTTCAAGAGTTTCAGACTTCCTATGCATTAGGAAAATGCACCCATACCTCGAATATTCATCTATAAAAGATACAAAGTATTCGTAACCTCCTTGTGGTTTAACATTCATCGGACCATAGAGGTCAGAATGTATAAGCTTAAGAGACTCTTTGGCTCTATATCCTTTTCGACTAAATAGACGTTTGGTCATTTTGCCTTCAAGGCATGACTCACAAACCAGTATAGAGTTTTCTTCCAACTCGCTTAGAAGTCCGTTGTTCACTAATCTTTCAATCCTATTGAGATTTATGTGGGCTAACCTTAGATGCCAAAGATGGACACTTTCTTTTGGAGAAACTTTTAATCTCTTAGTTCGCGTTTCTTCTAATTTAAACAATTTAGTATTCAAAACACTTTTGACCAAATTAGGCCTTAAAACATACAAATTACTCTCAAGTGAAGCAGAACAAATCAAATTTCTATTTCGAGAAATAAACGCTTTATTACTCATGAAAGAAACAGAAATATTTTGATCCAATGGCAGGAAATAGAAACTAGGTTTCTAGTAAACCCTGGAACTATGCACATATTATCCAATAATAAGTAGTTCTCGCCAAAGAATAGCTTCACCGTGCCGATTGCTACAGCTGAGACAACTTCTCCAGATCCAATCCTGAGTGTTATCTCACCCTCTTGCAGCTGCTGCCAGGAACTTAATCCTTGAAAAGAAGAGCAAACATGGTTAGTTGCGCCTGAATCCAATATCCAGACAAAGTCATTACTCTCCACTAAACAAGTTTCTGTAACAAGTAAATCACATTTACCTGCCTTCTTCTTTTCTTCAAGGAACTTGGGACAACTCCTTTTCAGGTGATCGCCCGTTGCAGTATAAACACTTTCTTGCAACTTCCATGATTTGTTTGCCCTTTAGAGCGGCAACGCGGTCAACCTTAACCTCTTTCAACTTCTTCTTCTTCCCTTTCGGGCCTGAAGAATCTACAAACTTTGTCCCAGAGGTCGAACCCCTGTGAAAAGGTCTAAAGTCAACACTTGTCTCAGCTTCCTGTCCGTTGATTTCAGCCAAAGACTGGAAGGTTTGTAAATCGTTGAAGAGGACTGTTGGACCGGGCACCTGAGGACCCTCCTCAGTGAGCGCAAACTCTAGGTCATCATTTTCCAAAATCGTGTTAATATTGTTTTTCGACGTTTGAAAAATATCACCGACTAACTTCAAAAGCTAAAGGAACATTAAAAGCATTTGACATTTTGTTGCTGAAAAATGAAAAAGTTTGCATGAGTCTCGCAAAAACTTTAAAAATCCAATCAAGTTTTAGAAATTTTTTATCCTATGTTCCCTAGGTCATTTAAAAAATGCAATGATACCGCAAAGGTTTAAAATGACCGCCAGCGTAGGGTAGACAAAGTCACTCCTCCTTTAAGACGAGACTTTCTCGACCAGACCCTAATACCAGAATAACTCTTATTCCATTAGGCATCCAGTTACCATTTTTCGGTCTGAATTCATTAACCCTTAACGAAACCTGTGAGTGTCACTCTCTGTCTTTAAATTTCAAAGTATCCGTCCAAACAATAGCCACCGTAGGGAGGACTACGAAGGAAAACCAACAAGGAAATTGTATCCCTTTAGGAAAATCACGGTGTTCCGACTCCCATGATCAAGGCCCTCCGTAGGGATTGTTTGGTCAAGGCCAAACTAGCAGGCGGTTCATAGGCGTCTCACAGTGTGAATCGAAAGAAGAGACGGTGGGTCCCATTTTCACAGGTCCTGCTCCCACTCACTATAAGTACTCTCTCCATTCACGTTGAATATTGACCCATACGAATACTACCCGTAGGGAGACGCTCCCATTTGCGCCACGAGGCCGAGTATGGATCTCACGGTGTGAACTTAATGGAGATTTGTGGATGGAAAATTAAATGTATCTCATACACTTTATTTCCTCCCACTCAGTACTTTAAAATAATCGGGATTGACCAAGATAAAACGACTAAAATTTACTTAAGTCTACCAATATAACTCTTATATTGGATTAGCCTAAGTCTATAATCACATTATTAACTTAGGTCTATGTTAGTAAATTAATTAACTCGTAATTAACGACACCCACGAGAATATAACCTATCAATCTCCGGACCAAATTCACTCCCAAGTCAGTTCCCACGTAAGGGTGTTCCGCAAAGTTTCAGCTTAAATACCCCACCCTTAGACAAAACCTTCTTTAGACAGAGTTACTAATTAGTCTCCATTCATAAGTCATATTTGATTTCCTTATTCTAATCTTATTAGAACTAGAAAACCTAAGTCTAATTATTCAAGTTCTAAACCATTTAAAACTATAATTAACTTAGGTTACATGCATTTCTATATTATAATGCTTGATCATTCATCACATGATTAACTAAACTATATAATATACATACATCTCATGTATAAATTCATGTCCATGATTTTAATCTAAGAAATATAACACTTATATTAATTAAATTAAAACATGCAAACATTATATTATAACTCTTATAATATAATCCTATCATGCATACTATATATTATAACTCTTATAATATAAATATGATGCATGAAATGTTTAACCTAAGGTGGGATTTTAATCTAAATGACATACATTATGCACATAGAAAAAATAAATCATACAACAATTGCATAATTTAATAAATAGCATAATTGGACCGATTTTTTTTGCACCCTAGGGACATTAATTTAATTAATTAACATTAATATAAAAATATATTAATATTAATTAAAAAAATGTATTAAATAAAATTCATATTATAAAGAAATAAAATTATATTATATTAAAACGGCAGCACGTCTCGAACTGTTGACCTCACGCACCATGTTTGGCACTACATGCACGATCAAAATGTTGGAACTTCCCACTACGCGGCAGCGTTGCAATGCTGACCTGTAGCACCGTCTCGATCTGCACGGACAACGTTGAGACGCCGAAGAACAACGTCTCAACATCGTCGACAGGACAATAAACACCTTTGCTGTTCTTCGTCGTTTTTCGCTCGTTTTCGCTCTGATTTCTTCACAGCATTTCATGCCACGAACGACATGGACTTACAGACTCGATTTACATTAAAAATGCCCAAAACACTGGACCCTTACATTGATCTCATCAACTTTAATGTACATCTACACCTTCCAATCTACGCCACGTTTACCCTTGTAGATCCATTTGCAACCTATAGGTTTTACCCCATCTGGTTGATCCACAAGCTCCCATATGGAATTGAAGTACATCGACTTCATTTCCTGGTCCATAGCTTTAATCCATTCGTCTTTGTCAACGTCTGCCATTGCCTGATCATAGGTCAATGGATCCTCGCAGTCATCATCAGGAGTGACGACTTGGGTTTCAGCTAAACCCATATAATGTTCAGGCTGTCTCATAACCCTCCTACTACGTCGAGGCATTCTCAACTCTTGATAACGGACTTGACTAGACGAGCTACGATCAACAACACTTGTCAACGTACTAGCCCCATCAACAACTCTTGCTGATGAACTGCCCATTTCGTTTAACACAATCTTACTCCTTGGTAAGTGATCCCTGATGTGGTCTTCCTCAAGGAATGTAGCGTTTGTCGACACAAGCACCCTATTATCCTTAAGATCGTAAAACATACCACCCATAGTCTCTTTTGGGTAACCTACAAAGAGGCACAACTTTGAACGAGGTTCCAACTTCTTCGAGTTTGACACCAACACATGGGTTGGGCATCCCCAAATTCTAAAATGTCGTAAACTGGTTTTACGACCATGTATGAGTTCGAAAGGTGTTTCACAAACACTTTTCGACGGAACTGTGTTCAAAATGTATATCGCATTCTCCACTGCGTAACCCCACAAAGAATCAGGGAGACGAGCATAGCTAATCATCGACCGAACCATGTCCAACAGGGTTCTATTTCTCCTCTCCGATACACCATTCTGCTGCGGCATACCAGGTGCTGAGGGTTGGGACGTAATTCCATGTTCTATCATATAGTCCTAGAATTCAGTGTCCATATACTCTCCACCTCGATCTGATCGAAGTGTTTTAATCGTTTGACCTAACAGGTTCTCAACCTCAGTCTTGAACTCCTTGAACTTTTCAAGAGTTTCAGACTTCCTATGCATTACGAAAATGCACCCATGTTGGGATTTATGCCCTAAACTTGTGTAATTTTGATCAATTAAATAAAGTGTTATTTGTTTTGATAAAATTACAGTCTTGCTCTCTAAATCCAATAAACTAAGCTCCAATGTTATAACATTTATCTTGAACATCTGTGTATTGGACACTATTTGGGTTGAGTTCAAGAATATAACCTAAATAGTTCATGGTATAGGAATAAGGTTGGAAACCTCATACTGGTAACACCATGGATGCGACCCACTTTGTAATTAGTACAAATGAGGTAATCCAACTCATTCATGTCGTTGACATGCGAATGGGGGCATCCTGTATGAAGAGTTCATATAAGACTTGATCGCAAATTATTAGTCTAACCAATGTAACACCGTTAACAGGATAAGACTAGTGACTCGACCTGAATCCTGAGCAAGTTAAGAACTCCTGCTTATAGGGGTTTGTCCTTAGACTAGTATGGGTGACAGTGGCCTGTAGCCGACTCAATAAGCCTACCTTCTCAGGGACAGAACCTCGTAGGTAGCTGGGAACTTAATTGTGCAAGATGGAATTCACTCATTCCTACACTAAGGAATTAGATAGGTTGTTTCCTTAAGAACTGATTCCAGGTCTTGAACGACGGGGCCCCGCCCTCTATGAGGGTATGAGTCTAAGGTAGGACCTTAGACTTGTTTTTCATTAGAGGATCAGTGGTGCTTAAGGATCAAAGAGGTAATCACAGGGGTAAAATGATAATTTGACCCAGCCGTGATTACGAACAACCTATGAAGGGTCGACTCATGGGTAATTACTATATCGGTGGACACAATATTATCTACAGTGAGGAGAGTGCAGCTACAAGTCTATAGTGGAGTGACTTGTAGCTAATGAATATTGATTAACTGGATCAAAGAGTTTGATCAGTTAATCTCACATCATTGGAGCTCACTGTAGGTCCATTAGATCCCTCCGTTGGCTCAATATAGTTTTATTGAAGATATAAATTTAAGAATGAAATTGAAGTGTTCAATTTCATACGTGAGGTGTTATATCAATTATATATGACATAATTGACATAATATATAGTTTTAATGTGAATTAGATTCGTATATAAACTATATACTAAAGAGAGAATAAAGGAAGGGTAGGCTGGTCATTTCCATCCTATTTCTCTATATATATGGTTGCATGAGATGCAACTAGGTTAAGTGATTCCAACCTTTTGTTGTGTTGTTGGAAAGGTTCCAAGACACAAACATCTCTCTCACAAAACACCTCACCTCTCCTAAACGGAACCCACCTTCCTCCCTCAGCTAGAGAACAATGGAGAAGATCCAGTGGTAGTGTCGGTGTTCATTCGAGTTCGTGTTGCTGAGATCTTGATCGTGAGAGAGGAGGAGCACTTGAAGAAAGGTTCTTCAAAGGTAACTTTCTTGCAGTCCATTCTATTATATGCTTAATCTAGTTATACATGTTCTTGAATTATAACGTTGTAACTAAATCAAGAGTGCGCGATTCACAATCGCTTCTGCTCGGGACTCGTATTCCCTTCAATTGGTATCAGAGACCAATTGCGTTCTTGATTTATGTTCTGGTTTTTTCAAGAACGAGGTGGGATTTACTGTTTTTGAATGAGATGTATGAACGGTTTTTACAAATTAGATGGTTTCAATTTTGGCACTTAGATTTCTAATTTCCATTGAATTGTTCAATGTAAGGGCCCGGTGTTTTGGGCAAATATAATTGTAAATCGAGTCTGTAAGTCCGTGTCGATCGAGGAAAAGTGGTTGCTGAGAAGATCGGAGCGAAAACGAGCAAGAATTGGAGAATTCATGTTGTTGTCTGTGTGCAGCGTTGCAAGGCTGTTCATTGGCGTTGCAAAAAAGGAGGTGCGCAAGGAGGCAGCGTTGCAACGCCATAGGAGTTTCGCAACACGCTCCAACGGGCAGAAACGAACAAGGCGCAACGTTGCAACGCTACCATCAGCGTTGCAACGCCATATAAGTTTCACGTGAAGGAGCAACGGGCGAAAATTTATTTTTATTATATATATTAATTATAAAAACGTTTTATATTAAATATATTAAATATATTTAATTTTAGTTAATATAATTTAGATTATAGTAATTAAAATTGTTTCTAGGGTGCCAAAATTGGTCTAATTTTGCTATTTAAATTATGCAATTGTTGTGTAATTATTGTCATGCATATTGTAAGCTTTTATTTTAGAAATCTCACATTAGGTTAAGAATTTTCATGCATCATTTATAATATAATGAGTTATATTATATAGTTTGCATGATTAATTAATATAAAGTTGTTATATTAATTTATGGACAACATTGACATGTGTTATATATCATGAGATGAATATGCTATATATGTCTTATTATTCATGTGATGAATGATCAAGCACTATAACATAGTATGCATGTCACCTGAGGTTAATTATTAGTTTTAAAGTGTTTAGAACTTGGAAATAATAGACCTAAAGTTATCTAGTTCTAATTAGATTAGAATTAGGAACCAAGTAATTTATAAGCTATGATTAAAAGAGGAACTCTATCTAAGGAAAGTTCTGTCTAGGCTGGGTTATTTAAGCTGACGAAAATGGAACACCCCTACCTGGGAACTGACCTGAGAGTGAAATTTAATCAGAGAGTTTTATAAATTACAGTAGCGTCAGCGGGTTTATTAAGGGGTTAATAAACTAGAAATCCTAGGTTTAATATAAGGAGTTATATTAACACACTTAAGATAAAATCAATATAAGAGTTATATTGATTATCAATACAAGAGTTATATTGATAGAGTTAGGTAAAACCATTAACCGGGTTTTAGCCTAAGTAATATTCCTATAACTTTAAAGTATTCAGTGGGAGGAAAATTGTATGAGATACATATTCTTTCACCTACGTTATCTTCAGGAAGTTCACACCGTGAGACTCATACTTGGCCTCGTGGCCCAAACGGGAGCGTCCCCCGTTGGATGGTGTTTGTATGAGTCAATATCAAGGTGAATGGAGAGGGTACTTATAGTGAGTGGGAGCAGGTTTAGTGAAAACAAAACCTATGGTCTCTTTTTTAGTCAGTTTACACCGTTAGACCACTATGGTCACTCGCTAGTTTGGCTCGGACTGCACAATCCCTTCTGAGGGCTTGATCATAGGGGATCTAACACAGTAGACACCTAAAAGGGATAAAGATTTCCTTAGACTATTTTCCAATCTAGTCCTCCCTTCGGCGGATTTTATTGGATGGAGACTCTGGGATCTAAAGACAGAGGGTTACACTCACGCGGTACATAAGTTGTGTATGTATCCAAACCGAAAAATGGTAACTAAAACCTATAGGAATAAGAGTTATTCTGGTATTAGGTTTTGGTCAAGAATGTCTTGATCCAGAGGAGGAGTGTTTTTTATTACCCTTCGATGTCATACATTCTAAACCATTGGAGTATCATTGCAAATTATAAATGGCCTAAGAATCATTTGATCATTAGCTAAAACATGATTGGATTAGAGTTATAGCAAGAAACTCATACAAGTTTGTTTATAAATTTTCAGCAAAATGTCTAGCTCTATAATTTTCTTATTGGGTGCAGAAAAGTTAACCGGAGAGAATATGATGACATGGAAAAACAAACTCGACACTATATTGGTAGTGGATGATCTGAAGTTTGTGCTAACTGAGGAGTGTCCTCAAGTGCCAGGCTCGAATGCGTCACGAAATGTTTGTGATGCATATGATCGATGGATCAAGGCCAATGATAAGGCCAAGGTCTACATGCTGGAAGTATGATTGACATATTAGCCAAGAAGCATGAGGGCATGATTACTGCCAAGGAAATCATGGATTCTGTGCAGGGTATGTCTGGACAATAGTCCACACAGGCCCGACATAATGCCCTAAAGTACATATTCAACTCGAGGATGCCAGAGGGTACATCTGTTCGGGATCATGTCCTGGATATGATGGTGCACTTTAACATCGTGGAGTCGAATGGTGCCTCCATCGATGAGTCGAGCCAGGTCAGCTTCATTCTGGAAACCCTTCCAGATAGTTTCCTGCAGTTTAGAAGTAATGTTGTTATGAACAACCTTACTTTTAATCTTACCTCCTTCGAATGAACTCTGCACCTTTCACTTTTGATGAAAATTCGTGGATCGAAAGGTGAGGCAAATGTTGCCAGTAGGAGTTATCACAGAGGTTCGACCTTTGGGACAAAAAGAATGGCTTCATCTTCTTCTAACCTGAGAGGAAAGAAGAAGAACATGAAGAAGGTTGGTACAGGAAACAGTGACAAAGTCGCGCGCCAGGAAGGGCAAAAAGTCAAAGACGTTGCTGACAAAGGAAAATGTTTCCACCGCAACGAAGATGGGCATTGGAAACGGAACTGTCCGAAGTACATTGCAGAAGAGAAGAAGGAAGGTAAATATGATTTACTTTGCCTAGAAGCTTGTTTAGTGGATAATGATAAAACAGCTTGGATACTTGATTCATGCGCCACTAATCATGTCTGCTCTTCTTTTCAGGGAACTGATTCCTAGCAGCAGCTCCGGGTTGGAAATGGAGAAGTCGCCTCAGCTGTAGCAGTAGGCACAATGAAGCTTTATTTTGGCAAGAAATATGTATTGTTGGACAATATATTAGTGATACTAGGTTTTACTAGAAACCTTATTTCCATTTCTTGCCTCATTGAACAATGTATTTCTGTTTCCTTTTCTATGAATAAAGTGTTTATTTTAAAGAAAGGTTTAGAAATATGTTCAGCTTCATTAGAAAATGGATTGTATGTTTTAAAGCCTAATTCAGTCAAAATGGTTTTGAGCACTGAATTATTTAAAACTGCAAGCGCACAAACTAAGAAACGTAAAATTTCTCCTAAAGAAAATGCTCATCTTTGGCATCTAAGATTGAGTCACATTAATCTCAATAGGATTGAAACATTGGTAAAGAATGAACTTCTCAACAAGTTAGAAGAAAATTCTTTGCCAATATGTGAATCATGCCTAGAAGACAAAATGACTAAAAGATCTTTTAGTGGAAAATGTTATAGAGCCAAAGACCCTCTAAAGCTTATACATTCAGACCTTTGTGGTCCGATGAATTTTAAAGCCTGGGGAGGATATGAATATTTCATCTCATTTATAGATGATTATTCGAGATTTGGGCATATTTACCTAATGCACCACAAGTCTGAAGCACTTGAAAAGTTCAAGAAATTCAAGACTGAGGTTGAAAATCAATTAGGTAAAACTATTAAAACACTTCGATCGGATCGAGGTGGAGAGTACATGGATTTAAAATTCCAGTTTTATATGATAGAACATGGAATTATATCACAACTCTCAGCTCCCGGCACACCACAGCAAAACGGTGTATCTGAAAGTAGAAATAGAACCTTGTTGGACATGGTTCGATCAATAATGAGTTATGCTCTTCTCCCTAGTTCCTTTTGGGGTTATGCAGTGGAGACGGCAGTATACATTTTGAATAGTGTGCCCTCAAAAGTGTTTCTGAAACACCTTTTAAACTCTGAAAAGGATGTAAAGGTAGTTTATGTCATTTCAGAATTTGGGGTTGTCCAGCACATGTGCTTGTGACAAATCCAAAGAAGTTGGATTCACGTTCAAAGTTATGCCTATTCGTAGGACACCCAAAAGAAACAAAAGGTGGTTTATTCTATGATCCTAAGGAAGATAAGGTTTTTGTGTTGACAAATGTCATTTTCTTAGTGGAGGACCACATAAGGGACCACAAACCAAAAAGTAAAGTAGTGTTGAGTGAGTTAGACGGAACAATAGAAAAGGTTGCTAATAAGAACACTAGTACGTCGACAGAGTTGTTGATACTAGTTTGTCTAGGCAAGAGAATCCATCTCAAGAGTTGAGTATGCCTCGACGTAGTGGGAGGGTTGTAATACAACCTAACCGTTACATGGGTTTAGCTTAAACCCAAGTTTTTATACCAGATGACAACTGCGAAGATCCATTGACTTATAATCAAGCAATGGTTGACAAAGACAAAGACAAATGGGTCATAGCCATAGACCAAGAAATGAAGTCTATGTACTTCAATTCTGTTTGGGATCTTGTAGATAAGTCTGATGGGGTAAAACCTATAGGTTGTAAGTGGATCTACAAGAGAAAGCGTGGTGTAGATGGGAAAGTGCAAACCTTTAAGGCTAGACTAGTAGCAAAGGGTTATACCCAGGTTGAAGGGGTTGACTATGAGGAGACCTTTTCACCTGTTGCTATGGTAAAGTCTATCTGAATCCTTCTTGCAAGTGCCACATATTATGACTATGAGGTATGGCAAATGGATGTCAAGACAACCTTTTTAAATGGCAATCTTGAGGAAAACATCTACATGGACCAACCCAAAGGGTTCATTGAACCACGACAAGAGCAAAAGGTTTGCAGGCTTAAAAGGTCTATTTATGGACTAAAACAAGCTTCTAGGTCCTGAAATATAAGATTTGATGAAGCAATCAGATATTATGGTTTTGACCAGAATGATGATGATGTTGGGATTTATGCCCTAAACTTGTGTAATTTTGATCAATTAAATAAAGTGTTATTTGTTTTGATAGAGTTACAGTCTTGCTTTAATTAATCCAATAAACTAAGCTCCAAGGTTATAATATTTATCTTGAACCTTAGTGTAGTGGACACTATTTGAGTTGAGTTCAAGAGTATAACCTAAATGGTCTATGGTATAAGAATAAGGTTGGAAACCTCATTCTTGTAACACCATGGATGCAACCCACTTTGTAATTAGTACAAATGAGGTAATCCAACTCATTCATGTAGTTGACATGCGAGTGGGGGCATCCTGTATGAAGAGTTCATACAAGACTGGATCACAAATTATTAGTCTAACCAGTGTAACACCGTTAACATGATAAGACTAGTAATTTATTAGATGGTCATTAGTGACTCGACCTGAATCCTGAGCAAGTTAAGGACTCCTGCTTATAGGGGTTTGTCCTTAGACTAGTATGGGTGAGAGTGGCCTGTAACCGACTCAATAAGCCTACCTTCTCGTGGACAGTAACCTCGTAGAGATAGTGGGAACTTAACTGTGCAAGATGGAATTCACTCATTCCTACACTAAGGAATTAGATAGGTTGTTCCCTTAAGAACTGACTTCTGGTCTTGAACAACGAGGCCCCGCCCTCTATGAGGGTATGAGTCTAAGGTAGGACCTTAGACTTGTTGTTCATTAGAGGATCAGTGGTGCTTAAGGAGCAAAGAGGTAATCACAGGGGTAAAACGGTAATTTGACCCAGTTGTGATTACGAACAACCTGTGAAGGGTCGACTCATGGGTAATGACTATATCAATGGACACAATATTATCTACAGTGAGGAGATTGCAACTACAAGTCTATAGTGTAGTGACTTGTGGTTAATGAATATTGATTAACTAGATCAACCAGTTTGATCAGTTAATCTCACATCATTTGAGCTCATGATCTGTAGGTCCATTAGATCCCTCCGTTGGCTCAACATGGTAATATTGAGGGTATAAAGTTAGGAATGAAATTGAAGTGTTCAATTTCGTATATGAGGTGTTATATCAATTATATATGATATAATTGATATAATATATAGTTTTAATGTGAATTAAATTCATATATAAACTATACACTAAAGATAGAATAAAGGAGGGGTAGGATGGTCTTTTTCATCCTATTTTTCTATATATATGGTTGCATGAGATGCAACTAGGTTAAGTGATTTTAAGCTCTTGGTTGTGTTTTTGGAAGAGTTCCAAAACACATATCTCTCTCACAAAATACCTCACCTCTCCTAAAGGGAACACACCTTCCTCCCTCACCTAGAGAACAACGGAGAAGATCCGGTGGTCGTGTTTTCGTACGTTGGAGTTCCTGTTGTTGAGATCGTGATCGTAGTAGAGTGGAGCACTTGAAGAAAGGTTCTTCAAAGGTAATATTTATTGTTGTCCATTATATTTATATGCTTAATCTAATTATATTTGTTCTTGAATTTATCGTTGTAACTAAATCAAGAGCGCGCGATTCGCAATTGCTTCCGCTGCAGGACTACGATTCCCTTCAAATGAACCTTGTATCTACAAGAAAATCATCAATAGTTTTGTCGCATTCCTAATTCTCTATGTGGATGATATCCTACTCATTGGGAATGATGTAGGTTATCTTACTGACATCAAGGAATGGCTAGCTACGCAGTTCCAAATGAAAGATTTGGGTGATGTGCAGTTTGTTCTTGGGATCCAGATTGTCCGGAACCGCAAGAATAAAACACTAGCCTTGTCTCAAGCATCTTACATAGACAAAGTGTTGTCATGGTTTAAGATGCAAGATTCCAAAAAGGGATTGTTGCCTTTTAGACATGGAATCCATTTGTCTAAGGAACTGTGTCCTAAGACACCTCAAGGAGTTGAGGATATGAGACGGATTCCTTATGCATCAGTTGTTGGGAGCCTAATGTACGCAATGTTGTGTACTAGGCCCGACATCTGTTTTGTAGTTGGGATGGTCAGTAGATATCAATCCAATCCAGGACTTGAACACTGGACAGCGGTTAAAAGAATCCTTAAGTATCTTCGAAGAACAAGGAACTACATGCTTGTGTATGGGGCTAAGGATTTGATCCTTACAGGATACACTGATTCTGACTTTCAGACTGATAAAGATTCTAAGAAATCTACATCAGGGTCAGTGTGCACTCTTAACGGAGGAGTTGTAATATGGCGGAGCGTCAAGCATGTTGGGATTTCTGTCCTAATCTCGTGTTTGTAAAATATTATTTTGAAATTAATAAGAGTTATTCATTTCTTTACTTTGTGTCTCGCAATATTTTAAACCTTTCCAATAAACTAAGCTCCAGGGTCATTGAATATATGAGAGAACTAGAACTTGAACGGTGTGTAGTTGACACACAAGGAGGATCACGTTCGAGTTAATGACCCGAACGGTCTACAAGATAAGGATGGGGTTGGAGACCTAATCCTGGATACACTGTGGATGCGGCCCGCTTTGTATTAGATACAAACGAGGTGATCTGACTCGTCCATGTGGTTGGCATGCGAGTGGGGGCATCTTGTACAATGAGATTGTACAAGACCGGACCGTGAATTATTAGACTTACTGATATAACACCGTTGACAGCAAAGACTAATAAATTCATAGATGCTCATTAGTGACTCGACCTGAACCCTGAGCGTATTACGGACTCCTGTCTGCGGGGGTTTGTCCTTTTACTAGTACGGGTGAGGGTGGTCTCAATTACTTGCCCAATATGCCTATCTTCTCAGGGACAGAACCAAGTAGAGAGTGGGAACCTAACTCACGCGAGATGGAATTCACTGCGTTCCCGCTTTATAGGGAATCTAGAGGGGTTGTTCCCTTAAGTGTTGTCTTCAGGGCTTGGACAACGGGCGCCCACCTTCTCACTGACCCGAGAAGGGTGTTGTGTATGGTAGGACTATCACAATATGTTGTTTATTAGAGGAGCAGTGGGGACTTAAGGAAGAAGAAGTAGACACAGGGGTAAAACGGTAATTTGACCCAGCCGTGTGTCTCACGAACAACCCGTGAAGGGTCGACTCATGGGCATTGGTTATATCGGTGGACACGTAATATTCTACACTCGATGGGAGTACAACTACAAAGGCTATAGTGGAGTGTTACTGTAGCTCTACGAACATTGGTTGACCGGGTCAAAGAGTTTGACTGGTTAACCTCGGATCATGGGGCAGCCAGCCACAGTAGGTCAATCGGGTCCCTTGGTTGGCTCAATCTGGAATAAAAGAAGGGTTAATGTTTTGGCATGAAATTGAAGTGTTCAATTTCACTTTAAGAGTATTTATATCATTTATATGAGATATAGATGATATAATATATATAGTTTAATATGAATGAGATTCATAATAAACTATATGTTAGCCTAATTGTTGAATCAATAGCTAAATGGAGAAATTAATTGAGAGAAATTAAATTGGATGTGATTCAATTTAATTAATACACAATTATTGAGATATGAGATATCTTATATTATGTGATTATGTAAATGAGATTTACATAACCTATAGTTGTGGTAAAGTGGTAATAATGTGAAGTTTTGAACTCCATCATTCCACTATTTAAACCCCTTTGCAAAAGGGTTTTGGTAAGTTTTGTGAAACCAAATTCTCATTTTGGATTTTGACCTAAGAATCCAAAAAGTGAATTCTCTCTACTCTCTCATTTCTCCTCCCTTTCCAAAACACAAAAAAGTTCCCACCAACTTCCCTTCTCCAAAAGAGAACAACCAAGAAGATCATTTGGTAGTGTTTGAGATCCGATCGTGGGAAGAGTTCGTAGAGATCGAGAAACGCGAAGAGTTCGTGATCTACGGGAGAGATTGTTGAATTTGTCTACAACAAGTAAGTATTTTCTTCTTGCTGTAAAATTTCAGCATGTTTAGCCTAGATCTAATAGTTAGATCATTTTTAATATAAACATGTTGCATGATGATACCACGACGATTCGATCGTCTTCCGCTGCGCGGGGATTCTCATTTCCTTCAAAGCAAGGATGCATCGCTGATTCCACCATGGAGGTCGAATATGTAGCAGCTTGTGAAGCAGCTAAGGAGGCCGTTTGGTTAAGGAAATTCATGCTAAATTTGGAAGTTGTTCCAAATATGAATTTGCCCATCATACTGTATTGCGATAACAGTGGTGCAGTGGCAAATTCGAGGGAACCCCGAAGTCACAAGAGGGGAAAGCACATAGAGCGGAAGTATCATCTCATCCGGGAGATCGTGCATAGAGGAGACGTGATTGTCACAAAGATAGCCTCAAACACAACATTGCTGATCCTTTTACAAAGGCTCTCACGGCTAAAGTATTTGAGAGTGACCTAGAAGGTCTAGGTTTACAAGTCGTCCCCAACTAGGGCAAGTGGGAGTAGTTTGTACAAAAGGGTTTTAAATGCCCTAGTTTATTGTATTTACATTTTTGTAATGTTTTAGTACTCCACAAGGTTTAGGTCAAGTGGGAGATTGTTTGGATTTATGCCCTAAACTTGTGTAATTTTGATCATATAAATAAGGTGTTATTTGTTTTGATAAAATTACAGTCTTGCTCTAAAAATCCAATAAACTAAGCTCCAAGGTTATAACATTTATCATGAACATTAGTGTAGTGGACACTATTTGGGTTGAGTTCAAGAATATAACCTAAATAGTCTATGGTATAAGAATAAGGTTGGAAGCCTCATTCTGGTAACACCATGAATGCGACCCACTTTGTAATTAGTACAAATGAGGTAATCCAACTCATTCATGTAGTTGACATGCGAGTGAGAGCATCTTGTATGAAGAGTTCATACAAGACTGGATCGCAAATTATTAGTCTAACCAGTGTAACACCGTTAACATGATAAGACTAGTAATTTATAGATGGTCATTAGTGACTCGACCTGAATCCAGAGCATGTTAAGAACTCCTGCTTATAGGGGTTTGTCCTTAGACTAGTATGGGTGAGATTGGCCTGTAGCCGACTCAATAAGCCAACTTTCTCAGGGACAGAACCCCGTAGGTAGCTGGAAACTTAACTGTGCAAGATGGAATTCACTCATTCCTATACTAAGGAATTAGATAGGTTGTTCCTTTAAGAACTGACTCCAGGTCTTGAACAACGGGGCCCCGCCCTCTACGAGGGTATGAGTCTAAGATAGGACCTTAGACTTGTTGTTCATTAGAGGATCAGTGGTGCTTAAGGAGCAAAAAGGTAATCACAGGGGTAAAATAGTAATTTGACCCAGCCGTGATTACGAACAACCTGTGAAGGGTCGACTCATGGGTAATGACTATATCGGTGGACACAATATTATCTACAGTGAGGAGAGTGCAGCTACAAGTTTATAGTGGAGTGACTTGTAGTGAATGAATATTGATTAACTGGATCAAATAGTTTGATCAGTTAATCTCACATCATTTTAGAGCTCATGAACTTTAGGTCCATTAGATCCCTTCGTTGGCTCAAGATGGTAATATTGAGGGTATAAAGTTAGGAATGAAATTGAAGTGATCAATTTCATACATGAGGTGTTATATCAATTATATATGATATAATTGACATAATATATAGTTTTAATTTGAATTAGATTCGTATATAAACTATATACTAAAGAGAGAATAAAGGAGGGGTAGGATGGTCATTTCCATCCTATTTCCCTATATATATGGTTGCATGAGATGCAACTAGGTTAAGAGATTCCAAGCTTTTGTTGTGTTATTCGAAAGGTTCCAAGACACAAACATCTCTCTCACAAAACACCTCGCCTCTCCTAAAGGGAACCCACCTTCCACCCTCACCTAGAGAACAACGGAGAAGATCCAGTGGTAGTGTCGGTGTTCGTTCGAGTTCATGTTGCTGAGATCTTGATCATGAGAGAGGAGGAGCACTTGAAGAAAGGTTCTTCAAAGGTAACTTTCTTGTTGTCCTTCCTATTATATGCTTAATCTAGTTATACATGTTCTTGAATTATATCGTTGTAACTAAATCAAGAGCGCGCGATTCACAATCGCTTCCGCTGCGGGACTCGTATTCCCTTCAACCCATACCTCGAATATTCATCTATAAAAGATACAAAGTATTTGTAACCTCCTTGTGCTTTAACATTCATCGGACCATAGAGGTCAGAATGTATAAGCTTAAGAGACTCTTTGGCTCTATATTCTTTTCCACTAAAAGGACGTTTGGTCATTTTGCCTTCAAGGCATGACTCACAAACCAGTATAGAGTTTTCTTCCAACTCGCTCAGAAGTTCGCTCTTCACTAATCTCTCAATCCTATTGAGATTTATGTGGGCTAACGTTAGATGCCAAAGATGGACACTTTCTTTTGGAGAAACTTTTAGTCTCTTAGTTCGCGTTTCTGCTGTTTTAAACAATTCAGTATTCAAAACACTTTTGACCTAATTAGGCCATAAAACATACAAATTACTCTCAAGTGAAGCAGAACAAATCAAATTTCCATTTTGAGAAATAAACGCTTTATTACTCATGAAAGAAACAGAAATATTTTGATCCAATGGGCAAGAAATAGAAGCTAGGTTTCTAGTAAATCCTTGAACTATGCACATATTATCCAATGATAAGTAGTTCTCGCCAAAGAATAGCTTCACCGTGCCAATTGCTAAAGCTGAGAAAACTTCTCCAGATCCAACCCTGAGTGTTATCTCACCCTCTTGCAGCCGCTGCCAGGTACTTAATCCTTGAAAAGAAGAGCAAACATGGTTAGTGGCGCCTGAATCCAATATCCGGACAGAGTCATTCCTCTGCACTAAACAAGTTTCTGTAACAAGTAAATCACATTTACGTGTCTTCTTCTTTTCTTCAAGGAACTTGGGACAACTCCTTTTCAGGTGATTGTTCCTGTTGCAATAGAAACACTTCATTGCAACTTCGTTGATCTCTTTGCCCTTTTAGGGCGGCAGCGCAGTAAATCTTAACCTCTTTCTACTTCTTCTTCCCTTTCGGGCCTGAAGAATCAACAAACTTTGTCCTATAGGTCGAACCCCTGTAAAAAGGTCTAGAGGCAACACTTGCCTTAGCTTCCTGCCCCTTGATTTCCACCAAAGACTGGAAGGTTTGTAGATCGTTGAATAGGACTGTTGGACAGGGCACCTGAGGACCCTCCTCAGTGAGCGCAAACTCTAGGTCGTCATCTACCAAAATCGTGTTAATATTGTTTTTCCACGTTTGAAAAATATCACCGACTAACTTATCGGAAGCTAAATGAGCATTAAAAGCGTTTGACATTTTGTTGCTGAAAAATGAAAAACTTTGTATTAGTCTCGCAAAAACTTTTAAAATCCAATAAGGTTTTAGCAAATTTTTATCCTATGATCCCTTGGTCATTTAAAAAATTAAATGATACCCCAAAGGTTTAGAATGACAACCACAGTAGGGTAGACAAAGTCACTCCTCCTCTAGGACGAGACTGTCTCGACCAGACCCAAATACCAGAATAACTCTTATTCCATTCGGCATCCAATTACCATTTTTCGATCTGAATTCATTAAACCTTAACGAATCCTATCAGTGGCACCCTCTATCTTTAAATTTCCAAGTATCCGTTCAAATAATAGCCGTCGTAGGGAGGACTACGAAGGAAAACCAACAAGGAAATCGTATCCCTTTCGGCAATTCATGGTGTTTCGAATCCCATGATCAATGTCCTCCGTAGGGATTGTATGGTCCAGGCCAAACTAGCAGGCAGATCATAGGCGTCCACGGTGTGAATCAAAAGAAGAGACTGTGGGTCCCGTTTTCACAGGTCCCGCTCCCACTCACTATAAGTACTCTCTCCATTCACGTTGAATATTGACTCATACAAATACCACCCGTAGGGGACGCTCCCATTTGCGCCATGAGGCGAGTATGGTTCTCACGGTGTGAACTTATCGGAGATTTGTGGATGGAAAATTAAATGTATCTCATACACTTTATTTTCTCCCACTCAGCACTTTAAAATAATCGGGATTCACCTAGATAAACCGACTAAAATATACCTAAGTCTACCAATATAACTCTTATATTGGATTATCCTAAGTCTATAATCAAATTATTAACTTAGGTCTATGTGAGTAAATTAATTAACTCTTAATTAACGACACAAGAATATAACCTATGAATCTCCTGACAAATTCACTCCCAGGCCAGTTCCCAGGTAGGGGTGTTCCGCAAAGCGTCAGCTTAAATACCCCTGCCTTAGACAGAACCTTCCTTAGAAAGAGTTACTAATTAGTCTCCATTTCATAAGTCATATTTGATTTCCTAATTCTAATCTTATTAGAACTAGAAAACCTAAGTCTAATTATTCAAGTTCTAAACCATTTAAAACTAATAATTAACTTAGGTTACATGCATTTTTATATTATAATGCTTGATCATTCATCACATGAATAATTAAACTATATAATATACATACATCTCATGTATAAATGCATGTCCATGCTTTTAATCTAAGAAATATAACACTTATATTAATTAAATTAAAACATGCAAACATTATATTATAACTCTTATAATATAATCCTATCATGCATACTATATATTATAACTCTTATAATATAAATATGATGCATGAAATGTTTAACCTAAGGTGAGATTTTAATCTATATGACATACATTACGCACATAGAAAAAATAAATCATACAACAATTGCATAATTTAATAAATAGCATAATTGGACCAATTTTTTTTTTTTTGCCACCCTAGGGACAATATTAATTTAATTAATTAACATTAATATAAAAATATATTAATATTAATTAATAAAATATATTAAATAAAATTCATTTTACAAAGAACTAAAATTAAATTAAATTAAAAAACTGCAGCACGTCTCGAACCGTTGCCCACACGCACCATGTTTGCCACTACATGCACGATCAACCCATTGGAACTGCCCACTACGCGGCAGCGTTGCAATGCTGCAACGTTCAACATTGCACCTCGCGCGCGTAACGCCTCAGCGTTGCAACGCTACACCCAGCGTTGCAACGTTGACCTGCAGCATTACCTGGATCCGCACGGACAACGTTGAGATGCTGAAGAACAACGTATCAACGCCGTCGACAAAACAACAAACACCTTTGTTGTTTTCTTCGTTTTTCGCCTGTTTCCTCTCTGATTTCTTCACAACATCTCATGCCACGAACGACACGGACTTACAGACTCGATTTACATTAAAAAATGCCCAAAACACCGGCTACTTACATTGATCTCATCAACTTTAATGTAAATCTAACTAAGTGCCAAAAACCGAAACACATCCAAAAATGCAAACCATTAACATTCATCTCATGAAAATTAATGCTACCCACCTAATTTTAAGATATTACAGAATACACAACGAAGAGCAACGATTGGATATGATACCAATTGAAAGGATTAGGAATTCCCGCTGCGGAAGACCTTGTGAAACATCGTTGTTTCGTTGTGTAAAACGTATCTTAAAAAACAAACCTATCTCATAGATTTCAGGGCTAAACATGCAAATACTGAAGAAAATGTTGGGATTTATGCCCTAAACTTGTGTAATCTTGATCAATTAAATAAAGTGTTATTTGTTTTGATAAGATTACAGTCTTGCTTTTATAAATCCAATAAACTAAGCTCCAAGGTTATAACGTTTATCTTGAAATCAGTGTAGTGGACACTATTTGGGTTGAATTCAAGATTATAACCTAAATAGTCTATGGTATAAGAATAAGGTTGGAAACCTCATTTTGGTAACACCATGGATGCGACCCACATTTTAATTAGTACAAATGAGGTAATCCAACTCATTCATGTAGTTGACATGCGAGTGGAGGCATCCTGTATGAAGAGTTCATACAAGACTGGATCGCAAATTATTAGTCTAACCAGTATAACACCGTTAACAAGATAAGACTAGTTATTTATAGATGGTCATTAGTGACTTGACCTGAATCCTGAGCAAGTTAAGAACTCCTGCTTATAGGGGTTTGTCCTTGGACTAGTATGGGTGAGAGTGGCCTGTAGTCGATTCAATAAGCCTACCTTCTCAGGCACAGAACCTCGTAAGTAGCTGGGAACTTAACTGTGCAAGATGAAATTCACTCATTCCTCTACTGAGGAATTAGATAGGTTGTTTCCATAAGAATTGACTTCAGGTCTTGAACAACGGGGCCCGCCCTCTATGAGGGTATGAGTCTAAGGTAGGACCTTAGACTTGTTGTTCATTAGAGGATCAGTGGTGCTTAAGGAGCAAAGAGGTAATCACATGGGTAAAACGGTAATTTGACCTAGCTGTGATTACGAATAACCTGTGAAGGGTCGACTCATGGGTAATGATTGTATCAGTGGACACAATAATATCTACAGTGAGGAGAGTGCAGCTACAAGTCTATAGTGGAGTGACTTGTAGTTAATGAATATTAATTAACTGGATCAAAGAGTTTGATCAGTTAATCTCACATCATTGGAGCTCATGATCTGTAGGTCCATTAGATCCCTCCGTTGGCCCAACATGGTAATATTGAGGGTATAAAGATAGGAGTGAAATTGAAGTGTTCAATTTCATACATGAGGAGTTATATCGATTATATATGATGTAATTGATATGATATATAGTTTTAATGTGAATTAGATTCATATATAAACTATATACTAAAGAGAGATAAAAGGAGGGGTAGAATGGTCATTTCCATCCCATGAGATACAACTAGGTTAAGGTCTTCTAAGTGTATTCCTAGCCTCCGGGTTGTGTTGTTGGAAGATTTCTAAAACAGAAATCTCTCTCACAAAATACCTCACTACTCCTAAAGGGAACCCACCTTCCTCATTCACCTAGAGAACAACGGAGAAGATTCGGTGGTAGTTTCGGTGTTCGTACGAGTTCTTGTTGTTGAGAGCGTGACCGTGGAGAGAGGATCACTTGAAGAAAGGTTCTTCAAAGGTATATACTTGTTGTCCATACTCTTATTATAGGCTTAATCCATGTTTACGTTCTTGAATTTTCTGTTGTAACTAAATCAAGAGCGCGCGATTCGCAATCGCTTTCGCTACGGGGACTTTGATTCCCTTCAGAAAAACAGTAAGAAACTCGTACTTACTTGTTGAAGAACTCTTCTTCAAAGCTTTCCTCCTCCGGTCACGATCTCGATCCCTCTCAACCAACGAACTCTACGAACTCGATCTTCAAACTGAACAGTGAGACACTTCCAAAATGTCTTCTCGGTTGTTCTCGGGAGGTTAAGGGAGAGTGAGTGAGACTCCCTTTGGCTTTTGGGTGAGGAGAGTTTGAGAGAGAATTGACAGAGAATGAGAGAAGTGCTCTTTGCTCTCTTTGGATGAAAATCCAAAAAATGGCAAAAGTTTCACCAAATGCCTTTGGTTGCATCTTTTTATAATGGTATGTGGTGGAGTTAAAATTTCCACAAGTTCACCATTACCACAACTATATGATATACAAATCATATTTGCATATCACATAATATAAGGTGTCTCATACCTTATTATACAAATCTCATTTGCATAATTGTGGAATTTTAAATTGAATCACATTCAATTTAATTTCTCTCAATTCAATTTCTCCAATCAGCACTAATTAATCAATTAGGCTATACTATAGTTTATTATGAATCTCATTTACATCAAACTATATATTATGTCATCTATATCACATATAAATGACATAAATACACAAATAATGAATTTGAACACTTCAAATTCACACCAAACTGTAAACCCTCAATTTTTCTAATTTGAGCAAACATAAGGACCTAATGGACCTACATATGATGAGCTCCAATGATCCGAGACTAACCTGTCAAACTATTTGACCAGGTTATTCAACATTCATTAGCTACGGTAACACTCCACTAAACCCCGTAGCTGCACTCCCATCACTGTAGGACAAGTTGTGTCCATTGATATAACCAATACCCATGAGTCGATCCTTCACAGGTTGTTCGTAGACACTGTTTGGTCAAATTACCATTTTACCCCTGTGTCTACTTCTTGCTCCTTAAGACCCCACTACTCCGCTAATGAACAACAACGTTGTATGGTCCAACTATAAACAACAACCCTCTCGACCTAGTGAGAGGGTGGGGCCCCGTTGTTCAAGCCCTGGAGACAGCACTTAAGGGAACAACCCCTCTAGTTTTCCTAAATCCGGAACGAGTGAATTTCATCTCGCGTAGACAATTTACCAGCTCCCCACGTGGTCCTGCCCCTGAGAAGATAGGCATATTGGGCGAGCAACTGTTGCCACCCTCACCCATACTAGTCAAATGACAGACCCCCGCAGATAGAGAGTCCGTAACACGCTCAGGATTAAGGTCGAGTCACTAATGGTCATCTACGAATTTGTTAGTTCTATACTGTTAACGGTGTTACATCAGTAAGTCTAACAATTCACGATCCGGTCTTATAAAATCTCATTGCACAGGATCCCCCACTCGCATGACAACCACATGAACGAGCTGGATCACCCTCTGTATCTAATTGAAAGCGGGTCGCATCAAAGCGTATCCAGGATTAGGTCTCCAACCCTATTTATATATTGTAGATCGTTCGGGTCATTAACTCGAACGTGATCCTCCTTGTGTGTCCACTACACACCGTTCAAGTTCTAGTTCTCTCATAATTAATGACCTTAAAGCTTAGTTTTACAATTTCATTGAAATGTTCAATGTAAGGGCCCGATGTTTTGGGCAAATTTAATTGTAAATCGAGTCTGTAAATCCGTGTCGATCGAGGCAAAGCGGTTGCTGAGAAGATTGGAGCGAAAACGAGCAAGATTTGGAGAAATCAAATTGTTGTTCTGTGAATGGCGTTGCAACGCCGCCTCGGCGTTACAGTAACGCCATCGCGGCAGCACGCAAGTGGAGAAGACGACAGCGTTGCGCAACGCTCGGCAGAAAACGACAAAAGCAGCGTTGCAACGCCGAAGCCGTTTCACGCGAGGAGCAACGAGCAGAAAACAGATTTTTATTTATATATATTCATTATAAAAAGTTTATATTTAATATATTTAATATATTTAATTTTAATTAATATAATTAGATTATATTAATTAAAATTATTTCTAGGGTGCCAAAATTGATCTAATTTTTGCTATTTTAATTATGCAATTTTTGTGTAATTATTGCCATGCATAGTGTATGCTTTTATTTTAGAACTCCCACCTTAGGTTAAGCATTTTCATGCCTCATTTATGATTAATTAATATAAGGTTATTATATTTATTTTTGGACAGCATTCACATGTATTATATTTCATCAGATGAATATGCTATGAATGTTTTATTATTCATGTGATGAATGATCAAGAAATATAACATAGTATGCATGTCACCTAAGGTTAATTATTAGTTTTAAAGTGTTTAGAACTTGAAAATAATAGACCTTAGGTTATCTAGTTCTAATTAGATTAGAATTAGGAACCAAGTAATTTATAAGCTATGATTAAAAGAGGAACTTTGTCTAAGGAAAGTTTTGTCTAGCCTGGGGTATTTAAGCTGACGAAAACGGAACACCCCTACCTGGGAACTAACCTGGGAGTGAATTTAATCAGAGAGTCTTATAAATTACAGTAGCGTCAGCGGGTTTATTAAGGGGTTAATAAACTAGAAATCCTAGGTTTAATATAAGGAGTTATATTAACAAACTTAGGATAAAATCAATATAAGATTTATATTGATAGAGTTGGGTAAAACCATTAGCCGGGTTTTAGCCTAAGAAAGATTCCTATAGACTTAAAGTATTCAGTGGGAGGAAAAAGTGTATGAGATACATATTTTTCCACCCACGCTATCTCTGGGAAGTTCACACCGTGAGACTCATACTTGGCCTCGTGGCGCAAACGGGAGCGTCCCCCTTCGGATGGTGTTTGTATGAGTCAATACCAAGGTGAATGAAGAGGGTACTTATAGTGAGTGGAAGCGGTTTAGTGAAAACAAAACCTACGATCTCTTTTGTCGGTTTACACCGTTAGAGCACTATGGTCAGCCTGCTAGTTTGGCTCGACCGCATAATCCTTCAGAGAGGCTTTGATCATAGGGGATCTAACACGGTGAGACACCCGAAAGGGATAAAGATTTCCTTAGACTATTTTCCAATCTAGTCCTCCCTTCGGCGTATTTTATTGGATCGAGACTCTGGGATCTAAAGACAAAGGGTTACACTCGTACATAAGTTGTGTATGTATTCAGACCGAAAAATGGTAACTAAAACCTATAGGAATAAGAGTTATTCTGGTGTTAGGTTTTGGTCAAGAGTGTCTTGATCCAGAGGAGGAGTGTTTTTTATTACCCTTCAGTGTCATACATTCTAAACCTTTGGAGTATCATTGCAAATAATAAATGGCCTAGGAATCATTTGATAATTAGCTAAAACATGATTGGATTAGAGTTATAGCGAGAAACTCATACAAGTTTGTTTGTAGATTTTCAGCAAAAATGTCTAGCTCTATAATTTCCTTATTCGGTGCAAAAAAATTAACCGGAGAGAATATGATGACATGGAAAAAAAAACTCAACACTATTTTGGTAGTGGATGATCTGAAGTTTGTGCTAACTGAGGAGTGTCCTCAGGTGTCAGGCTCGAATGCGTCACGAAATGTTCGTGATGCATATGATCGATGGATCAAGGCCAATGATAAGGCCAAGGTCTACATGCTGGCAAGTATGTCTGACATATTAGCCAAGAAGCATGAGGGCATGATTACCGCCAAGGAAATCATGGATTCTGTGCAGGGTATGTTTGGACAACAGTCCACACAAGCCCGACATAGTGCCCTAAAGTACATATTCAACTCGAGGATGCAAGAGGGTACATCTGTTCGGGATCATGTCCTGGATATGATGGTACACTTTAACATCGCGAGTCGAATGGTGCTTCCATCGATGAGTCGAGCCAGGTCAGCTTCATTCTGGAAACCCTTCAAGATAGTTTCCTGCAGTTTAGAAGTAATGTTGTTACGAAGAAACTTACTTTTAATCTTACCTCCCTTCTGAATGAACTCCAGACCTTTCAATCTTTGATGAAAATTCAGGGATCGAAAGGTGAGGCAAATGTTGCCAATAGGAGTTATCACAGAGGTTCGACCTCTGGGACAAAAACAGTGGCTTCATCTTCTTCTAACCTGAGAGGTAAGAAGAAGAACATAAAGAAGGTTGGTAAAGGAAAACAAGCTGACAAAGATGTCGCCCAGAAGGGCAAAAAAGTCAAAGACGTTGCTGACAAAGGAAAGTGTTTCCACTGCAACGAAGACGGACATTGGAAACGGAACTGTCTGAAGTACATTGCAGAGAAGAAGAAGGAAAGTGAATATGATTTACTTTGCCTAGAAGCTTGTTTAGTAGATAATGATAAAACAGCTTGGATACTTGATCCAGGTGCCACTAATCATGTTTGTTCTTCTTTTCAGGGAATTGATTCTGCAGCAAAGAATCTACAAGAAGAGAGATAACGCTCTGGGTTGGAATGGAGAGGTCGTCTCAACCGTTAGCAATAGGCACAATGAAGCTTTATTTTGGCAAGAAATATGTATTGTTGGACAATATATTAGTGATACCAGGATTTACTAGAAACCTTATTTCCATTTCTTGCCTTATTGAACAATGTATTTCTGTTTCCTTTTCTATGAATAAAGTGTTTATTTTGAAGAAAGGTTTAGAAATATGTTCAGCTTCATTAGAAAATGGATTGTATGTTTTAAGGCCTAATTCACCAAAATGGTTTTGAACACCGAATTATTTAAAACTACAAACGCACAAAACTAAGAAACGAAAAATTTCTCCTAAAGAAAATGCTCATCTTTGGCATCTAAGATTGTGTCACATTAATCTCAATAGGATTGAGAGATTGGTAAAGAACGGACTTCTAAACGAGTTAGAAGAAAATTCCTTACCAGTATGTGAACCCTGCCTAGAAGGCAAAATGACTAAAACACCTTTTAGTGGAAAAGGTTATAGAGCCAAAGATACTTTAGAGCTTATACATTCAGACCTATGTGGTCCGATGAATGTTAAAGCCAGGGGAGGATATGAATATTTCATCTCTTTTATAGATGATTATTCTGGATATGGGCATATTTACCTAATGCACCACAAGTCTGAAGCACTTGAAAAGTTCAAGGAATTCAAGGCTGAGGTTAAAACACTTCGATCGGATCGAGGTGGAGAGTACATGGATTTAAAATTCCAGAACTATATGATAGAACATGGAATTACATCCCAACTCTCAGCTCCCGACACACCACAGCAAAACGGTGTATCGAAAAGGAGAAATAGAACCTTGTTGGACATGGTTCGATCAATGATGAGTTATTCTCATCCCCCTAGTTCCTTTTGGGGTTGTGCAGTGGAGACTGCAGTATACATATTGAATACTGTGCCTTCCAAAAGTGTTTCTGAAACACCTTTTGAACACTGGAAAGGACGTAAAGGTAGTTTATGTCACTTCAAAATATGGGGCTATCCAGCATATGTGCTTGTGACAAATCCAAAGAAGTTGGATTCACGTTCAAAGTTGTGCATATTCGTAGGATATCCAAAAGAAACAAGAGGTGGTTTATTCTATGATCCTAAGGAAGATAAGGTCTTTGTGCCGACAAATGCAACTTTCTTGGAGGAGGAACACATAAGGGACCACAAACCAAAAAGTAAGGTAGTGTTGAGTGAGTTAGATGGAACAATAGCAAAGGTTGCTAATAAGAACACTAGTACGTCAATAAGAGTTGTTGATACTACTTTGTCTAGTAAAGAGGATCCATCTCAAGAGTTGAGTATGCCTCGACGTAGTGGGAGGGTTGTGATACAGCCTGACCGTTACATGGGTTTAGCTGAAACCTAAGTTGTTATACCAGATGACAACTGCAAGAATCCATTGACTTAGAATCAAGCAATGGTTGACATTGACAAAGACAAATGGATCATAGCCATGGACCATGAAATGGAGTCTTTGCACTTCAATTCTGTTTGGGATCTTGTAGATAAGCCTGATGGGGTAAAACCTATAGGTTGTAAATGGATCTACAAGGGAAAACGTGGTGTAGATGGGAAGGTGCAAACCTTTAAAGCTAGACTAGTAGCAAAGGGTTATACCCGTGTTGAAGGGGTTGACTTTGAGGAAACCTTTTCACCTTGCTATATGGTAAAGTCTATCCAGTATCCTTCTTGCCATTGCCGCATATTATGACTACTATGAGGTATGGCAAATGGATGTCAAGACAACCTTTTGAATGGCAATCTTGAGGAAACCATCTACATGGACCAACACAAAGGGTTCATTGAACCAGGACAAGAGCAAAAGGTTTGCAGGCTTAAAAGGTCGATTTATGGACTGAAACAAGCCTCTAGGTCTCGGAATATAAGATTTGATGAGGCTATCGATCTTATGGTTTTGACTTGAAATGATGATGAACCTTGTGTCTACAAGAAAATCCTCAATAGTTCCTGCAAGCTTTCCTAATTCTCTATGTGGATGATATCCTACTCATTGGGAATGATGTAGGTTATCTTACTGACATCAAGGAATGGCTGACTACGCAATTTCAAATGAAAGATTTGGGTGATGCGCAGTTTGTTCTTGGGATCCAGATTATCCGGAGTCGCAAGAATAGAACACTAGCCTTGTCTCAAGCATCATACATAGACAAAGTGTTGTCAAGGTTTAAGATGCAGGATTCCAAAAAGGGCTTGTTGCCTTTAAGACATGGAATCCATTTGTCTAAGGATCAGTGTCCTAAGACACCTCAAGGAGTTGAGGATATGAGACGGATTCCTTACGCATCAGCTGTTGGGAGCCTGATGTACGCCATGTTGTGTACTAGGCCTGACATCTGTTTTGTAGTTGGGATGATCAGTAGGTATCAATCCAATCCAGGACTTGAACACTGGACAACGGTTAAAACGATCCTTAAGTATCTTCGGAGAACAAGGAACTACATGCTTGTGTATGGGGATAAGGATTTTATCCTTACAGGATACGCGGATTCTGACTTTCAAACTGATAAAGATTCTCGAAAATCTATCTCGTGGTCGGCCACTCTTAACGGAGGAGTCAGAGTATGGCGGCGTCAAGCAAGGATGCATCGCTGATTCCACCATGGAGGTCGAATATGCAGCAGCTTGTGAAGCAGCTAAGGAGGTCGTTTGGTTAAGGAAATTTATGCTAAATTTGGAAGAAGTTCCAAATATGACTTTCCCCGTCACACTGTATTGCGATAACAGTGGTGCAGTGGCAAATTAGAGGGAACCCCGAAGTCACAAGAGGGGAAAGCACATAGAGCAGAAGTATCATCTCATCCGGGAGATCGTGCATAGAGGAGACGTGATTGTAACGAAGATAGCCTCAGAGCACAACATTGCCGATCCTTTTACAAAGGCTCTCACGGCTAAAGTATTTGAGAGTCACCTAGAAGGTCCAGGCTTACAAGTCTTCCCCAACTAGGGCAAGTGGGAGTATTTTGTACAAAGGGTTTAAATGCCCTAGTTTATTGTATTTACATTAATGTAATGTTTAGTACTCCACAAGTTTTAGGTCAAGTGGGAGATTGTTGGGATTTATGCCCTAAACTAATGTAATCTTGATCAATTAAATAAAGTGTTATTTGTTTTGATAAGATTACAGTCTTGCTTTTATAAATCCAATAAACTAAACTCCAAGGTTATACCGTTCATCTTGAAATCAGTGTAGTGGACACTATTTGGGTTGAATTCAAGATTATAACCTAAATAGTCTATGGTATAAGAATAAGGTTGGAAACCTCATTCTGGTAACACCATGGATGCGACCCACTTTGTAATTAGTACAAATGAGGTAATCCAACTCATTCATGTAGTTGACATGCGAGTGGGGACATCCTCGTATGAAGAGTTCATACAAGATCGGATCGCAAAATTATTAGTCTAACCAAAGATAACACCGCTAATGTGATAAGACTAGTAATTTATAGATGGTCATTAGTGACTTGACTCAATCTGAGCAAGTTAAGAACTCCCGCTATAGGGGGGTTTGTCCTTAGACTAGTATGGGTGAGAGTGGCACATGGCCAGACTCAATAAGACTACCTTCTCGGGACGAACCTCGTAGGTAGTCGGGAACTTCACCATGCAAGATGGAATTCACTCATTCCTCTACCGAGGAATTAGATAGGTTGTTCCCTTAAGAACTGACTCCAGGTCTTGAACAACGGGGCCCCGCCCTCTGTGAGGGTATGAGTCTAAGGTAGGACCTTAGACTTGTTGTTCATTAGAGGATAAATGGTGCTTAAGGAGCAAAGAGGTAATCACAGTGGTAAAACGGTAATTTGACTCAGTTGTGATTACGAACAACCTGTGAAGGGTTGACTCATGGGTAATGACTATATCAGTGGACACAATAATATCTACAGTGAGGAGAGTGCAGCTACAAGTCTATAGTGGAGTGACTTGTAGTTAATGAATATTGATTAATTGGATCAAAGAGTTTGATCAGTTAATCTCACATCATTGGAGCTCATGATCTGTAGGTCCATTAGATCCCTCCGTTGGCTCAACATGGTAATATTGAGGGTATAAAGTTAGGAGTGAAATTGAAGTGTCCAATTTCATACCTGAGGAGTTATATCAATTTTATATGATGTAATTGATATAATATATAGTTTTAATGTGACTTAGATTCATATATAAACTATATACTAAAGAGAGATTAAAGGAGGGGTAGAATGGTCATTTCCATCACATTCCTCTATATATATAGTTGCATGAGATGCAACTAGGTTAAGGTCTTCTAAGTGTATTCCTAGCCTCCCAAGTTGTGTTGCTGGAAGAGTTCCAAAACACAAATCTCTCTCCCAAAATACCTCACTACTCCTAAAAGGAACCCACCTTCCTCCCTCACCTAGAGAACAACGGAGAAGATCCGGTGGTGGTGTCGGTGTTCGTCATTTGAGTTCTTGTTCTTTGAGATCGTGACCGTGGAGTGAGGAGCACTTGAAGAAAGGTTCTTCAAAGGTATATACTTGTTGTCAATACTCTTATTATATGCTTAATCCATGTTTACGTTCTTGAATTTTTTGATGTAACTAAATCAAGAGCGCGCGATTCGCAATCGCTTCTGCTGCGGGGACTTCGATTCCCTTCAGAAAAACAGTAAGAAACTCGTACTTACTTGTTGAGGAACTCTTCTTCAAAGCTTTCCTCCTCCGGTCACGATCTCGATCCCTCTCAACCATCGAACTCTACGAACTCGATCTTCAAAATGAACAGTGAGACACTTCCAAAATGTCTTCTCGGTTGTTCTCGGGAGGTTAAGGGAGAGTGAGTGGGACTCTCTTTGGCTTTTGGGTGAGGAGAGTTTGAGAGAGAATTGAGAGAGAATGAGAGAAGTGTTCTTTGCTCTCTTTGGATGAAAATCCAAAAAATGGCAAAAGTTTCACCAAATGCCTTTGGTTGCACCTTTTTATAATGGTATGTGGTGGAGTTAAAATTTCCACAAATTCACCATTACCACAACTATATGATATACAAATCATATTTGCATATCACATAATATAAGGTATCTCATGCCTTATTATACAAATCTCATTTGCATAATTGTGAAATTTTAAATTGAATCACATTCAATTTAATTTCTCTCAATTCAATTTCTTCAATCAGCACTAATTAATCAATTAGGCTATACTATAGTTTATTATGAATCTCATTCACATCAAACTATATATTATGTCATCTATATCACATATAAATGACATAAATACACAAATAATGAATTTGAACACTTCAAATTCACACCAAACTGTAAACCCTCAATTTTTCTAATTTGAGCAAACCTAGGACCTAATGGACTTACATATGACGAGCTCCAATGATCCGAGACTAACCTGTCAAACTATTTAACCCAGTTATTCAACATTCATTAGCTACGGTAACACTCCACTAAAGCCCATAGCTGCACTCCCATCACTGTAGGACAAGTTGTGTCCATTGATATAACCAATACCCGTGAGTCGATCCTTCATAGGTTGTTCATAGACACTGCTGGGTCAAATTACCGTTTTACCCCTGTGTCTACTTCTTGCTCGTTAAGTCCCCACTACTCCGCTAATGAACAACAACGTTGTATGGTCCAACCATAAACAACAACCCTCTCGGGTAGTGAGAAGGTGGGGCCCCGTTGTTCAAGCCCTAGAGACGGCACTTAAGGGAACAACCCCTCTAGTTTTCCTAAATCGGGAACGAGTGAATTTCATCTCGCGTAGTCAATTTCCCAGCTCCCCACGTGGTCCTGACCCTTAGAAGATAGGCATATTGGGCAAGCAATTGTTGCCACCCTCACCCGTACTAGTCAAATGACAGACCCCGCAGACAGAGAGTCCGTAACACGCTCAGGATTAAGGTCGAGTCACTAATGGTCATCTACGAATTTATTAGCTCTATACTGTTAACGGTGTTACATCAATAAGTCTAACAATTCACGATCCGGTCTTATAAAATCTCATTGCACAGGATGCCCCCACTCGCATGATAACCACATGAACGAGCTGGATCACCTCGTTTGTATCTAATACAAAGCGGGTCGCATCCACAGCGTATCCAGGATTAGTTCTCCAACCCTATCCATATACTGTAGATCTTTCGGGTCATTAACTCGAACGTGATCCTCCTCGTGTGTCCACTACACACCGTTCAACTTCTAGTTCTCTCATAATTAATGACCTTGGAGCTTAGTTTATTGGATTAAGTTTATGAAATATGTGAGACACAAAGCTTTGAAAAAATAACTCTTATTTATTTCAACTTGGAATATTACAAACTATACGAGATGAGGACATACATCCCGACACTGTTGCCAATCTCACCCGTACTAGTGAAGGGACAATCCCCGACACACAGGAGTCCGCAACTCACTCAGGATTCAGGTTGAATCACTATTGGTCATCGTTTGAATCATTAGCCCTAACCTATCAACGGCGTTACTTGATTAGTCTAACAATTCTTGGTCCGGTCTTGTACAAACTCTTTGCACATGATGGCCCCACTCACATGTCAACTACATGAACGATCTGGATTGCCTCGTTTATATCAAATACAATGATGGAGATCCGATCTCCTTGAGCAGTGGAAACGTGATAAAATCATAATTTTGCTAGTTTGTTTTGGTTGAAAATCAAATACCCATACATTGGAAAAAATACAGAATAAGCATACCTTTGTAGTTTCAATCTCCAGCAACTCCTTGCTCCTATTGCAGCAACACAACAAGTAAGACTTCTCTATTTTCACCAACAGGACAACACCACGAGGAAAATCCTCTATCCTCTGAGTACTACTTAGACCAATTCCTTTGGTGGGAAGGAATTTCAACAATTGGAGAAAGTTTTTGGGAATTTGAGAGAGAGTTTCTTGAGAGAGCAATTCCAAAATTGCATCAATTTTCTCGATCGATTTTCTTCTCACCAGAAGAAGAAAACTAGTCAGAGTGAAAACTTCCCTCACTCTCTATCGATGGGGAGTTGGAGGGAAGTGGGGAACATGCCACACGTTCCCCTTTTTCTTTTTTTTATTATATTATAAAACAAATAATCAAATTATTAATTAAATAATATAATTAATTAATCAAATCATATTTAATTAATTATAAATTAAATATCATATATTTAATTTGGATTAAATGACATTTAATCAATTTTTCCTCTAACCTATAGTTTTAATGCACATCTTATGCACATTAAATTTTAACATATAGTCTTAAATATGAATCACATTCACATTAATATTTGAACACTTTCAAATATTTAATTCTCTCATATAGTTTAATATGAATCATATTCACATTAAATTTATAATATATAGTTCCAAAACCATATATTATATCGTATCTATATACATCAAATTTATTCTCTAATGAATTTGAACATTTCAAATTCAAATGATCTAAGAACCCTTTACGAGCTAGAAGGTGGACTTAATGGACCTACAAATCAGAAGCTCCAACGATACGAGATTGCTCGGTTAATCCCATTAACCTCCTAATCAACATTCGTTAACTGCGAGAACACTCCACTAAAGTTCCGCACCTGCACTCTTCTCACTGCAGATATATTTCTGTGTCCACCGATATTGACCAATAACAGCAAGTCAATCCTTCACGAATGTTCGTAACACCAGCTGGGTCAAATTACCGTTTTACCCCAGGGTTACATCTTGTACCTTAAGTACCAGTGCTCCTCTAATGAACAATTTGTTTACCGTCCTACCAACAAACAGAGTCCCTTCCGGGCCAATGAAAGGGTCGGGCCCTTTGTTCAAGTCCCGGAGACACCACTTAAGGGAACATTCATCTACTTACCCTATTAGGCAGGAAGGAGTGAATTCCATCTTGCTAGGCTAAGTCCCCAGCCGCTCACTTGGTATTGTCCCCAAGAAGGTAGGCATATTGAGTCGGCTAATCTGGCCACTCTCACCCATACTAAGTCAAAGGACAATCCCTCGCAAACAGGAGTTCGTAACCTGCTCAAGATTGAGATCAAGTTGCTTAAGTCATCCTAGTGAAATAGAAACCTAACTAGTCAACGGAGTTACATCTAGTGGTTACTATTTCGTGGTCCGGTCTTATGTAATCTCATTACATAGGATATCCCCACTCACATGTCATCTACACGAACACGTTAGGATCACAGTGTTTGTATCATATACAAAGTGGGCCACATCCATAGTTTTACCAGGGTAAGGTACCTAAATCTTATCCCCTTACTATAGACCCTTTAGGTTGTATCTCGAACTGAGATCCTTTATATGTACACTACATTCAGTTAAAGATTCATTTTACAGCCTTGGATGTTTAGTTTATTGGATTTAGGGTTAAAACAAAGGCAATATCGTAAATAACGAACAATAACTCTTTATTGAAATAATAACACTTTATTACATTAATTAGAACATAATTACAAACTACGAGTTTTAGGGCACAAACCTCAACAAACTCCCACTTGAACTAAAAACTCTAGTGGGGTACATTATAATCTAAACCAATGGTTACCGAGATAGAAATACAATAAACTAGGGCATCTATATACCCCATTACATATCTCCCACTTACCCTAAATTAGCCTATGTACATATCTCGTAGACCTAGACTTTCCAGATGACCCTCGAACACTTTAGCCGTGAGAGTCTTTGTAAACGGATCAGCAATATTGTGCTCCGAAGCGATCTTTGTGACTGTCACATCTCCTCGTTGCACTATTTCTCGTATTAGGTGATACTTCCTCTCGATGTGCTCGCCTCGCTTATGGCTGCGAGGTTCCTTCGAATTGGCTACCGCACCACTGTTGTCACAGTATAAAGTGATGGAAAATTCCATATTTAGAACAACTTCCAAATCAGTAAGGAATTTCCTTAGCGAAACAAATTTCTTTAGCTCCTTCACAAGCAAATGACATACTCAAATCCATCGTGGAGTCAGCGATGCATCCTTGCTTGATGCTTCTCCATACTATAGCTCCCCCGTTAAGGGTGAAAACGGATCCCGATGTGGATTTCCTAGAATCCTTATCGATCTGAAAATCAGAAACATTATATCCAGTAAGGATCAAATCCTTAGTCTCATACACAAGCGTATAGTCCCTCGTTCTCCTAAGATACTTGAGGATATTTTTAACTATTGTCCAGTGGTCTAACCCTGGATTGGATTGGTACCTACTGACTATTCCCACTGCATAGCAAATGTCTGGTCTCGTGCACAGCATAGCATACATTAAGCTACCTACGGCAATACGTATCATATCCTCAACTTCTTGAGGTGTCTTAGAACATTATTCCTTAGACAGATGAACTCCATGCCTGAAGGGCAATAAGCCCCTCTCGGAATTCTGCATCGAATATCTGGACAACATTTTGTCGATATAAGATGCTTGAGACAGAGCTAGCGTTTTGTTCTTGTGATTCCTGAAGATTTGAATCCCAAGAACATATTGCGCCTCTCCCAAATCTTTCATTTGGAATTGGTCACACCAATCCTTTATATCAGTAAGGTATCCTACATCATTCCCAATGAGTAGGATATAATCCACATAAAGCACTAAGAAAGCTACTTTGTCGTTGATGATCCTCTTGTAAACACAAGGCTCATCAACATTTTGGTCAAAACCATAAGACTTGATCACAGTATCAAATCTTATATTCCAAGATCTGGATGCTTGTTTCAACCCATAAATGGATCGATTGAGTTTGCAAACTTTTTGTTCCTGACCTTGTTTCAACCCATTCAAAAAGGCAGTCTTGACGTCCATTTGCCAAATTTCATAATCATAAAAAGCGGTTATGGACAAGAGTATCCTGATAGACTTCAGCATAGCAACAGGGGAAAAAGTTTCTTCATAATCAACTCCTTGGGTAAAACTCTTTGCTACAAGTCTAGCCTTAAAGGTTTGTACCTTTTCGACTGCATCTCTCTTTCTCTTATAGATCTATTTACACCCTATGGGTCTAACCCCTTCAGGTTGGTCTAGAAGTTCCCATACTTAATTGAAGTCCATTGACTCCATTTTAAGGTTCATAGCTTTGATCCATTGGTCCTTGTCTACATCATTCATTGCCTGTTTATAAGACAATGGATCTTCTACGCCGTCATCAGGTATGACGACTTGAGTTTCAGCTAAACCCAAGTAGCGGTCAGGTTGAGAAACAACTCTCCCACTGTGTCGAGGCATTCCCAACGATTGAGAAGGACGAGACTGACTTAAGGTGCTGGCTTCTCAATCAACTCTTGATGAAGGTCAAGCTTGATCAACAACTCTTGTTGATTCATCTGTAGCTTCATTTAGCACTAATTTACTACGCGGTTTATGGTTCCTCATGTGATCTTCCTCCAAGAACGTTGCATTTATCGATACAATCACCTTGTTTTCTTGTGGGTCGTAGAAAAGACCACCTCTCGTTTCTTCGGGATAGCCAACAAATTGGCATAATCTTGTACGAGGTTCTAGTTTCTTTGGGTTTGTCACTAGCACGTGTGCCGGACAACCCCAATTCCTGAAGTGTTGTAAACTAGGTTTACGCCCCTTACACAATTTAAAAGGTGTTTCTGAAACACTCTTTGATGGAACAGTGTTCAAGATTTGAACTGCAGTTTCTACTGCGTATCCCCAAAACGAGGCAGGCAATTGAGCATAGCTCATCATAGAACGAACCATGTCCAACAATGTTCTATTTCTCCTTTCTGACACACCATTTAGCTGTGGTGTATTAGGTGCTGAGAGTTGAGACTTAATTCCATGTTCTATCATATAGTCTTGGAATCTCAAATCCATGTACTCTCCACCTCGATCAGATCGAAGTGTTTTAATGGTTTTCCCTAATGCATTCTCTACTTCAGCCTTATACTCTTTGAACTTTTCAAGAGCCTCAGACTTATGATGCATTAGGTATAAATAACCATACCTCGAATAATCATCTATGAAAGAGATGAAATATCCGTACCCTCCTCGAGTTTTAACATTCACCGAACCACAAAGGTCTGAATGTATAAGTTCTAAGGGCTCTATGGCTTTGTAACCTTTTCCTGTAAAAGGTCGCTTAGTCATTTTACCTTCCAAGCACGATTCGCAAGGAGGTAAAGAATCATCTTCCAACTTGTTTAGAAGTCCATTCTTAGGTAATCTCTCAATCCGGTTGAGGTTTATATGACCAAGTCTAAGATGCCATAGATAGGTATTATTATGAGAAATTCTTTGCCTTTTACTTTGAGTATTAGCATTTTAAAACATCTCATGATTTAAAATTGCATTAGTTTGATTCGATTTAAGTACATACAAGCCATTCTTCAATTTAGCAGAACAAACATTGACCCCCTCTTTTAAAATGAACGCTTCAGTTAAAGAGATAGAAATTAAGTTCCTCTTAATCTTGGGAACTACATACAGTTTCTTAATAAAATAAATCTATCTCTGAAAAACAACTTGGCATCTCCCACTGCACGAGCTGAGACGACGTCTCCCGTTCCGACCCTAAGCGTCATCTCACCCTCTTCGAGCTCCTTGAAGGAACTAGTTTCCTGAAAAGAAAAGCAAACGTGATTAGTGGCTCCTGAATCAAATATCCAGATAAAATCACCATTTTCCACTAAGCAAGTTTCAAGAACAAGTAAATCGGATTTACCTTTCTTCTCTTTGAGCTCAACAAGGTACTTTGGCGCTTTCGCCTCAAAGGCCTGGCCCATGTTGCAGTGGAAACACTTTCCTTTGTCTGCAGCCTTGGTTTTTCCCTTGCCCTTATCAGCAGCAGGTGCCTTTCCTTTCCCTCCCATCTTCTTCTTTTGGGTCTTCTTAAGCCCAGAAGATAAACTATAGGACATAGTCCCAAAGGATGAACCCTTCTAGAACCTTCTGAAATAGGCAAACAGATTTGCCTCTCCATCAGCCTGTCCCTTATTCTTCATAAGAGACTGAAAAATTTGTAGTCCATTAAGGAGAGTAGTCGTTTATACTCTATCTTGTTCATCACCGCATTCTCATGAATTGCAGAAACTCTTCTAAGAGATTCTAGGATGAACGAGATCTGACTTTGCTCGTCTATGACCGCACCGTTCATTTCAGCCACGTTGAAGTGGACCATCAAATCGAGAACGTGTTCTCTCATCGACGATCCCTCCTTCATACGGGAGTTATAAACGTACATGACGGATTCGTGTCGAAGCTATCCAGACGGTTGTCCAAACATATTCTGCAACGAGCTCATGATCTCACGAGCTGAGACCATGCCCTCGTGCTTTTTGACCAGAACATCAGAAAGACTAGCCAAAATGTAGACCTTGGCCTTATCATTGGCCTTGATCCAGCGGTCGTACGCATCCTTAACAGATTGAGGAGAGTTTCGAGCAAGGACCTGAGGACATTCCTCAGTCAGTACAAACCGAAGGTCGTCAACAACAAGAATCATATTCAGGTTGGACTTCCACGTAGTATAGTTTTTACCAGTTAAACGTTCGCTTTTAAGTAAGGCTATAATTGAGGACGACATGCTGAAATTTCAAAAGTAGCTCTAATTAGTTATGTCTTTAACCCATTATAAACCAATCAATTTTAGCAAAATTATTAAAGAACCCTAGTGTTTAAATTATACCTTTAATTTTGAAACTATACTTCAAGGGTTTAGAACAAAAGCCACCTTCGGGTGGTCAGTCATTCCTCCCCTGAATTGAGACTATCTCAGCCAATTCTCACTACCAGAACATCTCATGTCCCAATGATCCTTAGCTACCGTTTATTAGGTCAAGGACTTGTTAACTAGCTTAACTTATCCCGTAAATGTGACCATACCATTTTCAGATCCAATAGGTCCGAGCCAACATGCTACTATTAAGAAAGAAAACTGTTGGCAAATTACCTAAGAAACCCTATCCATTTCTGGAGTTCACAATGTTCCTATCCCTATAGTCAGACTCTCTGTAGGGATTGGTTGTTCCAAGACAACCTAGCAGGCGGACTATAGAAATCTCACCGTGCGACCTAATGGAGGAGACAGTAGGATACGTTGACACGCGTTCTGCTCCCATTTACTATGGATACTTCCCTCATTCACCTTGATATTGAACCATGCAAACACTTACCGTAGGGGGACGCCCTATTGACGCCACGTAGCCGAGCATGGAGCTCACGGTGTGAACTCTTGAGGATGTGAGAGTAAACTTGATGCGAACATCTCGTTTTCTCCCACTAAAGCTCCTAAGGTTAGGGTGTTGGTTCTACTTAGTCAGATTCTGGCTAAAAGAATCTATCTAAGTCTATGCTTATTATAACTATTATAACTAGGTTTGTTAACCTTATGTCTAGGTGAATAAACATTTTAATTACCTAGATATAAAACAGGACTATGGTTAATTCAACTCAAGCTTCTCGGTTCCTGTGTGAGGAGGTGTTCTAACTGTCACTTTAAGTACCCCAACCTTAGACATGTAACTTCACCTAGAGTTCCCTTTATAACTAAAAGTTTTATTGTCCTACTATATTTTAAACTATTTAAAATACTATGTAAGACAAACTTCTAATCATATTAGAAATTAAAACTTAGGTCTAAATTAATTTTAAACCATTTAAAACTAATTTAATTTAACCCAAGTTCCTATGTTTGCATGCAATTCCTTGTTATAGATTATGGTTTCTAAAACCCTTTAATTTATAACTTTTATAAATTTTAATAATTAACCTATGATAAGGAACTATATTATAAAACTAAATTGGAATTATAAAATTATTCAACTAATTGAATAACTAAAATTACTTAAATAAAATAACAATTATTTTAAACTAAGTAATTTCATGCTCCATGCAATTTATTTTCCATATTATCTAATTATAACAATTATAAATAAATACTTATGAAAAATAAGTTAGATCATGCATTTCTACCATATTTATATAACAATTATTCAAATAAAATGCATGAACATGCTTATCCTCAGGTGAGAAAAATTCTAAATGACATTCATGAAGAAAAATAGTTGTAAAACCAGAATAATTTGGCCCAAAGTGCAAAAATAATAAAATTACACTAATCTTATTACAAAACCGATCCAAAACTCCTTGAATCGGGCTCAAACCGCTCGAACCGGACCAAAAACCAACTGAACCGCCCATACCGGTCTGCAGCTTCAGGTTTGGCATCACGGTGTTGCAAAGCTGAGGGGAGCGTTGCAACACTGCTGATCCCTGGAGCTTCTACATCGATAGGGAGCCTCGGCGTTGCGACGCTGCTCTCAAAGATTGCAATGCCGATGAACTGCAGCGAATGGCGTTGTAATGTTGATGCTTCAAGCAAAGACCAATTTCTTTCGAACACAACAGCTTCAATCGCCAATTACTCATTCGATACTCATCTAAATTGCACGAAGTTGGTCCTGAACGACTCACAACTCGATTACAGACTCGATTATGCACTTAATTGCCCAAAATGCAGGGCTCTTTACATTTAATTTTATCAAATCAAAAGAAACTAAGGCCAAAAAAAATCCTAAACAGTTTTACAACAAACCAAAATGAAATTCTCATCTAACCAATGCAAATTTGTTTCAAACCAAAACAAAACAAGCATTGCTCTGACACCAATTGATGGAGATCGGATCCTTTGAGCAGCGGAAACGTGATTTGAAATCGATTTTGCTAGTTTATTTTGGTTGAACACAAATACCAGTACATTGGTGTAAAATCAGAGATAAGCATACATTTCTAATCTAATTAGACATGGATATAATCATGCAAACATGTTGTAGAAATAACTAAACTAAAAGGGAAATTGAAATATACGTTTGTAGTTTCACAGCAACTCTTTGCTTCAAGTGCACAACAACATAGGAACCAAAACAAACTTCTCTGTTCTTTTCAAACAGGACAACACCACTCATTAAACCTCCTATACTCTGAGTCGTTCTACTTAGATCTATACCTTTGGTGGGAAGGAATCCAACTTTTGGAAGTGAGAAAGAGGGAATGGAGAGAGAGAAAATTTCCAAAAACCAATTCACAAATTCACTGATCGATCAACCACTGTACACCTTTCTCCATCAGAGCAGAAGAAGTGTAGAAGGGGTAACCCCTCACTCCCTATCGAGAAGGGATTGGGGAGTGATGGGAACGTGTCATCATGACACGTTCCCAATTAATTAATAAATAAATAAATAATTGAATTAATCAAATTAATTTATTTAATGAAATCATATTTAATTAAATACCATAAAATATGATTAAATCTCATTTAATCATTTTACCCCTTAATATATTGTTTTAATGCACATCCAATGCACATTAAATTTTAAACTATAGTTTTCAAATATGAATCACATTCACATTTAAATTTAATATTGAACTCTTTCAAATATTTAATTCTCTCATATAATTTTAATATGAATCATATTCCCATTAAATTTATAATATAAAGTTCCAAAACTTTATATTATATCGTATCGATATACATTAAATTTATTCCCTAATGAATTTGAACATTTCAAATTCAAACTATCTAAGAACCCTTTACGAACTAGAAGGTAGACCTAATGGACCTACAGATCAAAAGCTCCAATGATACAAGATTACTCGGTTAATCTCATTAACCTCATAATCAACATTCGTTAACTGCGGGAACACTCCACTAAAGTCCCGTAGTAGCACTCTTCTCACTGCAGATATATTTCTGTGTCCACGGATATTGATAAATAACAGCAAGTCAATCCTTCACGAATGTTCGTAACACCAGCTGGGTTAAATTACCGCTTTACCCCTGGGTTACATCTTGTACCTTAAGTACCATTGCTCCTCTAATGAACAATTTGTTTGTGGTCCTACCAACAAACAGAAGTCCCTCTCGGGCCAATGAGATGGTCGGGCCCTTTGTTCAAGCTCCGGAGACACCACTTAAGGGAACATTCATCTACTTACACTAGTAGGCTGGAAGGAGTGAATTCCATCTTGCTAGGCTAAGTCCCCACCGCCACTCTGGTCTTGTCCCCAAGAAGGTAGGCATATTGAGTCGCGAACTGGGTCACTCTCACCCATACTAGTCAAAGGGCAATCCCTCGCGAATGTAAGTTCGTAACTCGCTCGAGATTGAGATCAAGTTGCCTAGGTCATCCTAGTGAAATAGAAACCTAACTAGTCAACGAAGTTACACCTAGTGGTTACTATTTCGCGGTCTGGTCTTATGATACAAAGTGGGCCACATCCATAGTTTTGTTAGGGTAAGGTACCCAAACCTTATCCCTTTACTATAAACCCTTTAGACTGTATCTCGAACCGAGATCCTTTTATGTACACTACATTTAGTTAAAATACAATTTACAGCCTTGGATGTTTAGTTTATTGGATTTAGGGTTAAAACAATGACAATATCGAACAATAACTCTTTATTGAAATAATAACACTTTATGACAATAATAAGAACATATTTACAAACTACGAGTTTTAGGGCACAAACCCCAACACTTTCCACCTCGATCCGATTGAAGTGTTTTAATCGTTTTACCTTACAGGTTCTCAACCTCAGTCTTGTACTCCTTGAACTATTCAAGTGTTTCAGACTTCCTATGCATTAGGTAAACATACCCATACCTCGAATAGTCATCTATGAAAGATAGAAAGTATTCGTAACCTCTTCGTGCTTTAACACTCATCGGACCACAGAGGTCAGAATGTATAAACTCAAGAGGCCCTTTGGCTCTATATCCTTTTCCATTAAAAGGGCGCTTGGTCATTTTGCCTTCAAAGGCATGACTCACAAACAAGTAAAGAGTTTTCTTCTAACTTTCTTAAAAGTCCACTCTTCAATAGTCTCTCAATCCTATTGAGATTTATTTGGCCTAACTTTAGATGCCAAAGATGGCCATTTTCTTTTGAAGAAACTTTTATTCTTTTAGTTCATGTTCCAACCGTTTTAAATAATTTAGTATTCAAAACACTTTTGACCGAATTAGGTTTTAAAACGTATAGATTACTCTCAAGTGAAGTAGAACACACCAAATTTCCATTTCGGGAAATAAATGCTTTATTACCACTAAATGAAACAGAAATACATGTTCTAACAGGCAGGAAATGGAAACAAGGGTTCTAGTAAACCCTAGAACTATATACATATTATCTAATAAAATGTAATTCTTGCCGAAAAAGAGTTTCACTGTGCCAACTGCTGCAGCAGAGACAACCTCTTCGAATCCAATCCGTAGCGTGATTCAAATAGAGTTCAATACTTGACAGAAGAATTTTAAATAAGAACAAACTTCAAGCATGAAACAAAGTTCAAAATATTTGGAAATTCATGGCTTTCTCAATCCCATGGCTTGTGCAACGTCCCCCTGTCATTCGCCTAGCTTGCCCTTGCCTTTACCTGAAAATATTTTTTTAAAAGAAAACAAAAGGGGTGCGTATTACAAAATATAATACTCAATAAGAGACCCCACTATCGGAGTTTGAAAACATGTTTTCACAAACAAATCATGACTTTGTGGGACTTATAATCAATAAAACATATTTCATGGCTTTTTCTCTTCGGCTATTAGTGGGAAATTGAGTCTTCCTGATCCATGACCTCTTAAGTTAGGTCGACTCTAAGTCTTTCATGACTTACATAGCATTAAATACGTTTATACATATATATTGGAAGTTTAATTGCCACGACCTTCGTAAGCATTTTTATTTTGTAAAAAGTTCTCTTCGACCTTTGGTGGACAATTAAATTCTCCCGGATCATGGCCTCTAGTTCGAGTCGACTCTAACTCATTCATAACTTATATAGTAAATATTATCGTGAAGATTTCTCCACACCTTTCAAAACATTTTTCGTAAATACATGCTCATGGTCCCAAATGAAATAAAGAATAATATTCGTGCAAAAACTTCATGGCATAAATATATTCTAAGAATCAAATTGCTCAATTTTAAACCATCAACAACATGACATTCATGGTCTTTCAGATAAACATCAAATCAACCAGATCGTGGCATTTAAAACAGACCTATCAAACATATCATGGCATTTATAAAGGGCTTTTCAAACATATCATGGCATTTATAAAGGACTTTACAAACATGTCTTGGCATTTATAAAGAACTTTTCAACCATATCTTGGCAAAGCCTTAAATTCTAAATTTAAAGTTTGACGTAGGTTCCCTTCCCTTGGATTTTAGCTTTGAAAGTTCCAAAAATCTCGTTCTTGCTCCAACGTTTCACTTACACACGTTCCATAAATAGATCTCCTAAATCAAGCCCAATTTCCTAATTAAAACACACATAATAAAAATTATTTATTTATTTTTTTGTGAACCCAATGCTAGTTAGGCTAAAATACCACCACAGAGGTTCGTAACGAGCTCGGGGGTCAAAACTGATCAAACTGGAGTTAACCCGCGAGTGGGGGCGTTGACCGACCGGCGGCGGCAGCACGTGAGTACCAGATTTGGGTTGCTCGGGCGCCGATCTATCCAGAACCGGTCAAAACTTGATCAAAACCGGTTGCTAAGTCTTTAAAAAAACACGAACAAGCGTAGACCAGCGACGAAAGAACTGCAGTGGCGGCGGCGGCGTTGCAGTAGCCGTTCAATGGCCTATGGATGGCGGAGCACGGCGGCGAGCCTCACAAGTGTGACTCCGACGATGATCGACGACCTCGAGACGTCGGCTTTAAGAGGTCCACGAGCCGGCGACGGCCGACTTCAAGCTTCGCGCGTCGGACGGCGGACAACTCGGAGAGAGCGCAAGCGATCGCAGCCGTCGCGACGGCGGCGGCGGCGCGCAGCCAGTGCGACAAATGGCCATGCGCCGCAGCTTCAATCGACGACAGCTATGGCAGATGGGGGGCTGCACTTTTGTGAAGAAGAAGGTGAGAGAGAAGTGGGGATGGCTACCTTGAGAAACGTGCACAAGAAGACAAATAAAGACCCTCTTCTAAAAATCCTAATGGTCCCTATTTACGAAAATGCCCCTCAACTTCTTTTTAAACTACACTCATGCCCTTGTATTTGATTAAAACCTCCATTGGTCCAATTTCTTTAATTACTCAAGAATACTAAATCAATTTATCTAAATTAATGACCCAACTTGAATATTTTTCCATTAAAATAGTCCAAGACACCATTAATAGATAAATTGATAGATACTTGGAGGTTTGGGTCGTTACAATCTTCCCTCCTTAAGAACTTTCGTCCTCGAAAGTTCATAATCTTGAAATAGCAGTAGGTACTTAACTCGCATTTCTGCATGTTGTTTTCAGATAGCTCTTTATACTCAATGGTCTTGTCATAATACCTTGACTAAACTTGATTCCTTGATTACGAAGGTTCATATCCCTGCTAGCCGGCGCCCCTTTCAATTCTACTGAACCCTTCTATAGGGCTTTAATTAACTTATATTCCGACTTGAGTTCTAAGCTCAAATTCACCCTCAGGTTGGAGGTAGTTCTGAAAGTTCGACCTACTTACTTAGTTAGCGCTCTACACTTCCTGTAAAGCACGACTCAATCGTTCTATCTAAACATTGATTCAACACCTTCACTATTTTCCAGAGACATGACCTCATTAAGGATAAGCTTAGCAACCCTATAAGGCGGTCTAGATCCCTTAAATTGTCGGTTAACCTTTCGCTGCCCTTAACAACCTCTTAGCAAACGTCATAGTGACAGTCTCACTCATATATTTATTTAACTTCGGGACCTTCTATTGAACATCAATAACTCACTGCAAGCTTTTAGTCATGAAAAGGGGGGGTAGCTCAAAGTTAGGTCCCTTTTTATTGTCGTGATGCATGCATCGTTCTTTAAAAACTTTACCAATCTTACTACCAAAATGCCCCAGAAATTTCGGCAGCATAACGACGTAACTGCAATAATACAAAAAATTCTCTAGTACCTAATAAACATAAGGTTGCATTTCTAAAATCAAATAACCAAACAATCATGCCTCCGAATTTCAACTCAAGGCTACCCAACATTCAGAAATACACAATATGCAAAAATGTTGAACAACCAAAACAATGGTGAAACTAAGCTTCTTCAGCAACTTCAAACAATAAAGCTTAAGAAACAAGATAGTCTAGCAATTCTATTACGATCTCAACATCGAAAAGGAATAAAGAAAAAAAGTGTGATAAATCCTTCTTAAATTACTTTTTTCTGGTGCTTAACAAATTACGAAAATAACATACCAAATATCAATTTTATTGCAAGTTCTGGACCAAGCTTAGCTTATGTCTGTCTACTTATCACCAGACATGGGAATGCACCTTTTAGTATTATAATAAGGCATAGGCTAACCCCTTCTTAGCAATAACACTGTGAACCCTAACCTTTAGTACCAGTAAAACAATTAACTCCAAATAGTAGAGACAATTATTCTTCTTTCTTTTAATAACCTTGGGTAAGTTCTATTTCCAACCCTTTTGAACTTTTTACTTGCTTGACTATGAAACTATAAAGGTTTCATCCCATTTCCACTTATAGGTTGCAATAACTCTGTTGGTTTCTGTCTCTGTGTTTTTACTTACTGCCAAACTAGACACCTCGAACTCTTGCGGTCTGAGATTCTAGAAACTTGTTTCACAAGGCTCACCCCACACAAATGAGTTGCCTTTTCAAATAAACTTTGTTCGAGAACGACTATTCTCGAGAATTTCTGAACAATTACCTATAGTAACCTACTATATCCGAAAATCTTCTTACTTCAGTGACTGTTGTTAGACGAAGTCATCGTGTCACTACCTTCACCTTCGCATGACTCACAACAACTCTTGTCGTTGACATTACATATCCTAGGAGGGACACTTGTCTAAGTCAAGATTCATTTTTAAAGAACTTTACATACGACTCATTTATCCTCATAAATCAACCAAACAAATTTAAGTTGCTCTTCAAGTTCCTCATCAGACTTAGAATACGCAAAGCTATCGTCAAATAACACAACCACTAAAGTATCCAAGATTTCTTGAGTACTTAATTCATTAGGTCTATAAACATTGTGGGTGCATTAGTCAACCCAAACAACATCACTATACATTCATAACGTCCATAACGGGAACTGGAAGCTGTTTTGGGATGTAACAATTTCTGATCCCTAACTGGCAATAACTTGACCTCAAATTTCTTTTAGAGTAGATCGTTGCTTCGGGTCATTAATCGAAAAGATCGTTCAATCGAGGGAGAAGATATTCCTTCTTAGCAATGACTTTCTTCAATTCTCTGCAACCTATGCCCAAACACATAGATACATCCTTCTCCTTTACAATCAACATTAGTACTCTTTAGGTCGGTACGCTAAATTGATCTTTTATCTCAATGATCCTTTACTTATACCTTGAGCTCTTTTGACTCTGTTGAATCATCATGTAAAGGATAATAGAAATAACTGATGCTCTCTACCTTAACTTCATGCTCAAGCTAGTGCTAATGGTAGTCTCGAAAGATCAAACTTACCTTTCTCGAACTTGATCTTTACAGTCAAATTGAGAACCTTTTCAGTTTCTTGTACTAATTTGGTTCTAAAATGAAAACCTTCTAAAACTTCACTTAAGGGACCATTGACCTACCCTTTACTAAGTAAATTTTTCCAGTTTCATTCCAATGGTCCTTGGCCACCATAACTATATGAATTTCAAAAATTAAGGAGGTTTCTCAGTTTGACTCCTACATGATAAAGATGAATCTCACCAAAACTTTCCTCTAATATTCAAATCATCCCTGGTCAGCCTCTGCTCGAGGAAAAGAGAACTTCTAAGCCGAAAAGGAATTTCAAAGTTGAAGTCTTATACACTTTCTCCCAACTTATATATAACAAACATAAAGTTGAAATGAGTAGCAAACTTCTTTATACAAAATTCCAAAAGCTTAAACACACAAATGACCATGTGAATACTGAATTGTGCACTAGTATCCGAAGTCCAGACAATCAACTCTCTTATGTTCTCAACTAAAGCTCTAACTCTCTACTTTTCCTCTTCATACTTGCCTTTATTAGGATCATTAAACTTATGGTGCTACCTTTAAGGTTCCATAGCATACCTATACTTAGTCACATATTAGTTGTCTCCATTCATATTACTTGGTATGGATAAGGGATCCAAATAATTCGAGGCACCTTGAGAACTTAACTTTCCCTTCCTAACTAGCACCTCATCCCTTATTTAAGTCTCAAGTCTTCTTTTTTTTTCAAACTACTTTGACTTTCTGCGTTTTGCATCAACTAGGATGGATCTTTTAAGGGGAGTTCCTCATAATACAACCTATACTTTATCTTTAAGTTTCCACATTCTCTTGGCATGACACAACGGTCATACACATCTTCTCTTTTAGGAGTTTCATTCAAAAGACATGAACTTCAATACTCCGTGACTCTTTGAAAAACATACCTTAGTTCTTTAAAGCTCATTTTCCCTCCACCTTTCAACTCTTTAGATTTCATGTCCAAGTACTCAATTGATGGTGAAGAAACTTTCTTTAAGACTAACGAAGTTGGGCACTCCATAGTGGCATATATATTATACCTAATGACTTTTGCATCCAGTTGGTCCGACATGTAAAAACAAGATCAAAACATTTTATCGAACACATTCAAACCGTGAACTCCTCAAGAGTAATCATAACATTTATCTTTCAGAATTTTACTTAAGGAACTTAGTTGCTTAGTAACCTTTTAAACGACTTCAGTTCCCTAAAACTTACTCTTCTCTCCTTTGTCTAAACCGAATCATTTCAGTAACGCATAACATGTGTTTTAAGTTAGTAACCTCCCTTTAAGCATGAACATTCTCAACTCTTACATTTTCTTTTCTATCACCAATAATAGGGATTACTCATATTCATTTTCTTTCCTCAGCTTAAAAACACATCATGGTCATATCATATATAGATATAGTTTCACATATAAGAATTTTCTTTATATAAACAAAGAGTAGAGATCAAACATTCTCATTCATTCTTAGCTCAGAATTACGTCATGTTCATATTCATATACACATAGCTTTACATATCGATATACATACTTTTAATGAATAAAATGAAAGTTTATTTCAAAGGCATACCTGGCGATGACGGGGAATTGTTGCTTAGCCATGGGATTTCTAACGCTTACGATGTAAGCAAGTTTGCAGAACCAATAAACTTGGGCTCCTATACCAACTGTAACGAACCAACTTATAAGACTTTTTTTTAAGGTCGTTACTAAACATGCATTCATTTGAGGCCAAAAACAAAAAGAGTAAAGAAGTAAAACAGAAAACGAAATACCTTCATTTTTGGGATCCCAAGAAAACAACAGTTTAAAAGAAGGTTCACTTAAACTAAATAAGGAAGGACTCAAATCTGGCCTCTGTTTAAATAGAGTTCAATACTTGACAGAAGAATTTTAAATAAGAACAAACTTCAAGCATGAAACAAAGTTCAAAATATGCGGAAATTCATGGTTTTCTCAATCCCATGGCTTGTGCAACGCCCCCCTGTCATTCGCCTAGCTTGCCTTTTGCCTTTACCTGAAAATATTGTTTTTAAAAGAAAGCAAAAGGGGTGAGTATTACAAAATATAATACTCAGTAAGAGACCCCAGTATCGGAGTTTGAAAACATGTTGTCACAAACAAATCATGGCTTTGTGGGACTCATAATCAATAAAACATATTTCATGGCTTTTTCTCTTCGGCTATTAGTGAGAAATTGAGTCTTCCTAATCCATGGCCTCTTAGTTAGGTCGACTCTAAGTCTTTCATGACTTACATAGCATTAAATACGTTTATACATATATATTGGAAGTTTAATTGCCACGACCTTCGTAAGCATTTTTATTTTGTAAAAAGTTCTCTTCGCCCTTTGGTGGACAATTAAATTCTCCCGGATCATGGCCTCTAGTTCGAGTCGACTCTAACTCATTCATAACATATATAGTAAATATTATCAGGAAGATTTCTCCACAGCCTTCGCAAACATTTTTCAGAAATACATGCTCATGGTCCCAAATGAAACAGTAACAATATTCGTGCAAAAACTTCATGGCATTAATATATTCTAAGAATCAAAGTGCTCAATTTTAAACCATCAACAACATGACATTCATGGCCTTTCAGAGAAACATCAAATTAATCAGATCATGGTATTTAAAACAGACCTATCAAACATATCATGGCATTTATAAAGGGCTTTTCAAACATATCATGGCATTTATAAAGGACTTTTCAAACATATCTTGGAATTTATAAAGAACTTTTCAAACATATCTTGGCAAAGCCTTAAATTCTAAATTTTAAGTTTGGCGTAGGTTCCCTTACCTTGGATTTTAACTCCGAAAGTTCCTAAAATCCCGTTCTTGCTCCAACGTTCCACTTACACAAGTTCCATAAATAGATCTCCTAAATCAAACCCAATTTCCTAATTAAAACACACATAATAAAACTTATTTATTTTTTTTTTTGTGAACCCAATGCTAGTTAGGCTAAAATACCACCACAGAGGTTCGTAACGAGCTCGGGGGTCAAAACTGATCAAAATGGAGTTAAACGACGAGTGGCGGCGTTGATCGACCAGCGGCGGCAGCACGTGAGTACCAGATTTGGGTTTCTCGGGCGCCGATCGATCCAGAATCGATCGAAATTTGATCAAAACCAGTTGCTAAGATTTTAAAAAAAACACGAACAAGCGTAGACCGACGATGAAGGAACTGTAGTGGCGGCGGCGGCGTTGCAGTAGCCGTTCAATGGCCTATGGATGGCGGAGCACGGCGACGAGCCTCACAAGTGTGACTCTGACGACGATCGACGACCTCGAGACGTCGGCTTGAAGAGGTCCACGAGCCGGTGGCGGCCGACTTCAAGCTTCGCGCGTCGGACGGCGGACAGCTTGGAGAGAGCGACAAGCGACTGCGGCTTCGTGCGACGGCGGTGGGCGGCTGCAGCTTCGTGCGACAGCTGTAGCGGTTGCAGCTTCAATCGGCGGTAGCTATGGCAGATGGGGGGCTGCACTTTCGTGAAGAAGAAGGTGAGGGAGAAGTGGGGATGGCTACCTCGAGAAGCGTGCACAAGAAGATAAATAAAGACCCTCTTCTCAAAACCCTAATGGTCCCTATTTATGAAAATGCCCCTCAACTTCTTTTTAAACTACACTCATGCCCTTGTATTTGATTAAAACCTCCATTGGTCCAATTTCTTTAATTACTCAAGAATACTAAATCAATTTATCTAATTTAATGACTCAACTTAAATATTTTTCCATTAAATTAGTCCAAGACACCATTAATAGATAAATTGATAGATACTTGGAGTTTTGGGGCGTTACATATGTGATATATTTAACATGTCATAGCTTAATTATGAATTAAACTATAATAAAGAAGAGATGGATATATTTAAATTTGATTTAAATATGGTTCAGTTTAAAACATGAATAGGGATTCATGTTTGAAAAATCGATTTTGATATCCAGATTGGTCAAATTATTTAATTTATTTTTTGATATTAAATTAAAATTAATTAATTAAATAATTAAATAATAAATTAATTTTAATTTAAATTAATTTTATCTTGAATAAAAGAGAATTCAAGTTTTATCTTGAATTCCAAGTTGGCAAGTTGACCCATCCTTCTCAAATCTCGAACTCACAAAAATTGACCACCTCCTTCATCATCAATCATTTTCATCTTTGAGTTGTATTCTTCTCCAAGCTTAAGAGGGCACTATTTACATAGTAAACAGATAAAAAATTTGTTATCTTAATTTTCAAACAAGTGTTTATCTCATGATCAGTTTTCTGAGGTGTAAAGATTTGGAATTCAACCTTCTCTTTTCCCACATGTAATGTAAGTGTGCCCCTGTGCATACTTATATTAGCCTTACTTGTTTCTAGAAAAGGTCTCCCTAAGATAATTGGAATCTTTGTATCTTCCTCCATGTCCAGGACAATGAAGTCTACAGGGAACACAAACTTGTCCACCTTGACGAGGATACCCTCCATATTCCCCGTGGGTATGCGATAAATATTGTTGCTGGCTTTACTTCCCCTAAACTTAGTTTCCTAAATACATAATAAGGCATTAAATTAATACTAGCACCTAGATCAGATAAAGCTTTAAAAGTGAAGTTTCCAATAGAACACGAAACAATAAAACTCCTTAGATCTTTTAATTTTTGTCGCAACTTGTGCTGCAGGGTAGCGTTGCACTCCTCAGACAGATTTATTGTCTCATATTCCTTTAGTTTCTATTTATTTGACATGATCTGCTTCATGAACTTCACGTAGTTATGTATCTATTCTAATGCATCAGAGAAATGAATTTTGCTCATTTTTTGAAATAAAGATTTTCATCTCATAATTCTCTTAAAGTTCTCTCTAGAAACTCTCTCCCTTTCTCCAAAAAGAGATCTCACTATTTTCCCTCTACTAGAGTACAACGGAGAAGATCTTATGGAAAGTGTTCAAGAATTCGTGTTCAAGTTGATCGTTGAAAACGAGGGATTGGAGAAGGATTACTAGAAGAAAGATTCTTCAAAGGTAAAAATCTTTTTTTCTCCCTTTTGTTTAACCTTTGCTGTTTTGTGTAAACTCCATAACATAATTGCGGGCAAAAGTGATTCCAATGCTTCTGCTACGGGATACAATCCCTTCAAGAATGAGATCGAAAGTAGATTTCTAGCAATGGACATTTAGACTTATGAATTGGTCGTCTAATATCTTTTACAAATCCTAACTGTCTAATTGGTTAAGTAATTAAGGTTCAATTAGTGAAATCAACATCTTAGAATTATCCTTCATGATTATTGAAGGGAATCTGATCCCCGTGAGTAGCGGAAACGTGATTTAAGATCGTAGTATTTTCTTGGTTTACTCCAAAAACCAGTACATTGACAATTAATAGAAAGAGAAGCAATTTTAATCTAATTAGGCATGGATTGAACAATTAATAGCATGTTGTACAAATCCTAAAACTAGAAGGAAAGAAATCATTACCTTTGTAGTTTCAAAATCAACAACTCCTTGCTCCAAATGCATAACAACAACAAACTATTTTTCCTTCTCTGTACAGCAGGACAACACCACTCAGTAAGCCTCCTATCCTCTGAGTATCTACTTAGATCAATTCCTTGGTGAGAAGGAATCCAACAATTGGAAGAATGGGATGAGAATTTCTTAGAGAGAGAATTCTTGTTGCAAAAACCCTTTTGCACCTAATTTTCATCGATCAACCAAAACATCTCTTCATTTAGAAGTTAAAAGGTAGAGGAGCACTTCCCCCACTCCCACTCGATAAGGAGTTGATGGGGAAGTGGGGAACATGTCCTCCTGACATATTCCCACTATTATTTAATTAATAATTAAATTAATTAAATAAATCAAATTTAATTAATATTAATCATATATTTAATTAATGTTTCAATATCATATATTTAATCATATTTAATCAATTTCTCATCTAACTTATAGGTTTAATGTACATCTTATGTACATTAAATTTTAACCTATAGTTTTTTTATATGAATCTCATTCACATTTAAATTAATATTTGATCTCTTTCGAATTTTTAATGCTCTCATATAATTTAGTATGAATCATATTCACATTAAATTTAGATGAAGTTCCAAAACTTTATATTATAATGTATTTATATACATTAATGTTTATTCCCTAATTGAATTTGAACATTTCAAATTCAAACTATTTAAGAACCCTTTATGAGCTAGAAGGTAGACCTAATGGACCTACAGATCAGAAGCTCCAACGATATGAGATTACTCAGTTAATCTCATTAACCTCCTAATCAACATTCGTTAACTGCAGGAACACTCCACTAAAGTCCTGCAGTTGCACTCTTCTCACTGCAAATATATTTTTGTGTCCACGGATATTGACCAATAACAGCAAGTCAATCCTTCACGAATATTCGTAATACCAGTTGGGTCAAATTACTGTTTTACCCCTAGGTTACATCTTTTACCTTAAGTCCTAGTGCTCCTCTAATGAACAATTTGTTTGTGGTCCTACCAACAAACAGAAGTCTCTCTCGGACCAATAAGAGGGTCGGGCCGTTTGTTCAAGAATCGGAGATACTACTTAAGGGAACATTCATCTACTTACCCTAATAGGCGAGAAGGAGTGAATTTCATCTTGCTAAGTTAAGTCTCCAGTTGTTGATCACTCGGTCTTGTCCCCAAGAAGGTAGGCATATTGAGTCAGCGAATCTGGCAACTCTCACCCATAATAGTCAAAGGATAATCCCTCGCAAACAGGAGTTCGTAACATGCTCAGGATTGAGATCAAGTTGCCGAGGTCATCCTAGTGAAATAAAAACCTAACTAGTCAACGGAGTTACACCTAGTGGTTACTATTTCGTGGTCCGATCTTTTGCAATCTCATTACATAGGATATCCCCACTCACATGTCGTCTACACGAACACGCTAGGATCACTGTGTTTGTATCATATACAAAGTGGGTCATATCCATAGTATTACTAGTGTAAGGTACCCAAACTTTATCCCCTTACTATATACCCTTTAGGTTGTATCTCGAACTGAGATCCTTTATATGTACACTACATTCAGTTCAAGAGACATATGATAACTTTGGATGCTAGTTTATTGGATTTAGGGTTAATAAAAGGGAAATATTGGAAATAATAAACAATAAAGCTCTTTATTACATTAATTAGAACAATATTTATAAACTACGAATTTTAGGGCACAACCCCCAACAATTATATCTCCCATTTATCTTTTGTTTTTTATTTTTTATTTGCTTCGTTTAGTTTTGCATGCTTTACTTTTGGTTTTTGTCTCTAAATAAAACTTATGTATAAGTATTCACATTAATTAAATAAATTAAATCTCTGAGGAGACGATACTCATACTCAAAATTACTACATTAAAACCTGACTCATGCCCTCGTGGATTTGTAAAAGATATTGTGCAACAAGATGACAATCTACAATACAATATATCACATTCATTTCTTTCTTTCTTTCTTTTTTTTTTTTTTTTTGTTTAGTTAAACAACAATGTTTGGCGATATGGAGATTCAAGCCTGTAACCTCTTGTCAATGATACATGTCAATTACCATTAAGCTACGCTCACTTTAGCTCACATTCATTTCTTTTGTTTGTGAGAGAGTAAACGAAGATTTAAACCTATGATCATTATGATTAAATTATGTCAAGATGGACATATATTGATTAAGTTTAAATATTATTTTGGCCCTTTTACTTTTGTCTTTGGTTTATTTTTGTCCTTATACTTTCAAAACATCCATTTTGGTTCTTATACTTTTGGGTTTTGTTCATTTCGATACATGTACTTTCAAAATATGCATTTAGGTCCTTGTACTTTTAAAACATGATCAATTTGGTCCCTTCTTTCATTTTTTTTATCATGATCTTAGCATGACGTTTCATATACTATAGTTCTTGTGTAGTCATAAATTTGTATTAAGGGTTTTCAACATGTATGAAAGTTACGCTTAAATTTTACAAATAGGAACTAAATTGGTCACTTTTTAAGAGTACAAAGATCAAATAAATAAAAGTTAAAGGTACAAAGACCAAAATGAATGTTTTGAAAGTACAATGAACAAAAGGAATGAAAATAACATTTCTACCTATTGATTAATTATTCCTCAATGTCCTGGCTACTCACGAAACGTGCAAAGCAGATGAATAAAATTGTCGGCTTCTAAAAGAAATCAAAGAATTTTTCGAAAATCCTATCAGATCTATTCGTTCTTTTTTCTCTGAAAGATGGTCAGAACTTCATATGGGTCTATTGATGGACTATCTTAATAACATTGATGCTTTAATTTGAATACATTGTTTGACCAATTCCAAAAAATTATAAAACAAATAGTATAGGAAACGCCCTTCCCAGTAATAAAATGAAACCAACTTAAAATAATATAATTTGATGTCTTAAGCTACTATATTTTTTCGCCTATGTTGAATATCTGAACAATTGTGATTTAAGTATTCTCGTTTTATAAATTGTCTTTAATAAAATAATAATTTTACATTTAAAATATCCATAAATCTTTTAGCTTCTAGAAAAAAAAGGACTCAAATCTGTTGTATTAAAATAGAAGATTTTTGTTAATGATATTTTATGTTGAACGATTTGAACAAATAAAATATTGCATATGCTTTTTTAATAATATCACTTATCATTTCTTTTTTGCTAAGGGATGTCATTGATAATTTCAACTGTTTTTTTACCCGTATTTAATTTTAATCATAAATTGGGCATTAAACTTTTTATTTATTTTATTTTAGTCTTTGAAATTTTCGAATATTTTATTTCAGTAAAAATTTCTTCAAAAAGAAAATTGATTTATTGTCAACAAAAAAAAAACTTTTTTTTAATTCGGGGATAAGTATCAAATTATCAACTTTTAGAATGATAACTGATGGTTTATCTACTGAACTATGTTCGAGTTGACAATTTGAGATTATCTTTTGATAATTGCATAATGAATTAGTGATTAATAATACAATTATAAACTAAAATTAATAAACTTTGTTTTGTTTTTCGACTTGAAATATAGTTTAATAGTTAAGGTTTCCTGCCCTCTTCAATAGATCAGTAGTTATAATATAACTAAAAAAAATTAACAAACTTTTTCATTGACAGTAATTTTCATTCAGTAAATGATTTGTCTATGCAAAATTTAAGAGACTTAAATAAATAATTAAACCCCTTAATGATTATTTGATTTTTGGTTTTTTATTTTTGAAAATTAAACTTGATTATCCTCATTCTCTACCTTTGAATTTTTAGTCAAATTCTAAAAATAAAAAATAAATTTTCAAAAATCATAATTTTCAAAAACCAAATGGTACTTATCAAACGGGCTCGTTTTTAGTTTTTGGTTTTTGAAAATTAAATTTGTTTTCTCCCAATTTATCTACAATGTTTTTCATCTCTCTCGAGGAAATATTTGAATTCTTAGTCAAATTCCAAAAATAAAAACTACTTTTTTTTAGTTTCCATAATTTTGCTATGTTTTTTATAACATAGGTTAAAAGTCAATAACAAAACAATTAAAATCATAAGTAGAAGTAATATTTATAGACTTCATTTTCAAAAATCAAATGGTTATCAAAATTGGGCCTAAAAAAGTAGTTTTCAAAAAACTTGTTTTTGTTTTTGGAATTGACTAAGAATTGAAGTGTTTTTTTAAGAAAAATGAAAACTATTATAGAGAAAATGGAAACCATTATAGAAAAATTGTGAAAAAACAAACACAATTTTTAAAAACAAAAAACAAGAAATCAAGCCCGTTTGATAATCATTTGGTTTTTAGTTTGTTGTTTTCGAAAATTAAACCTATAAATACTACCTCCACCTATAAATCTCCTTGTTTTGTTGTCTACTTTTTACGTATGTTTTCAAAAACCAAACAAAGTTTTGAAAACTTAAAAAAAAAATAGTTTTTAAAACTTGTTTTTATTTTTAAAATTAAGTTAATAACTCAAATGTTTTTCCTTAAGAAAGATAAAATTCATTATAGGGAAGATAAAACTCATTGTGTGAAGAAATGGTAAGAAAATAAACATAGTTTCCCAAAATCAAATGGTTATCAAAACGGGCTAATGCTTATCAAATGATGTCTACAGTTTTTAGTTTTCAAATTTTTGTTTGATTTATGAAAACTTAGATAAGGAAATAGATAACCAAACGAAGAAATCCTAAGATGAAATTAGTATCTATAAGCTTATTTTAAAAAAAAATTCAAAAATCCAAAATCAAATTATCAACTTAAGGGGAAGAGATTAGAATATAATATTTGAAGTTAAAAATGAAAATGAAATAAAAATGAAAGTTGATGGCAAAATATGATTTACTCAAATAGTTATTTTAGACCACATTAATTAATCTCAAAAACATTTTTAGATGAAAAAGGTGAGATATTATTAAAATTTTGAAAACATAAACAAATTAATGGAGAGGTATACTTTTAAATCACATATAACCATGGAAGAAAATGTCGAGCAACATGTCGAAATGTCACTCGACATTTCGACATGTCAACCGGCTCGACATATCGGTGGGGAAATGTCGATTGTCCCCCTTCGACGAATGTCGTCCAGCTTTCGTTTTTTATTATTATTATTTATTTGTTGATTGTGATTGTGACCAGACGTCCATCAATTCTCCTGCATGCACCCAAGGTAAAAGTTTTACAATTTTTCAATTTTTTTTATTATTATTATGAATAATGAATAGATTCAATTTATATCTTTCCAATTTTTTAGTTCTGCTTCTGCATATTGCCAACATTTGGTAATTTAATTTTTTTAATAAACAATGAATTATTAAAAAATGACTCTAAAAGTTATTAATGTAAGATCCTCAAATTTTGTAATAAAAAATAAAAAACATATTTATAATTTAGATTCTTTTGAAAAAAGGTATATTAATGTAAAATCCTCTTTCAACTTTCAATCAACATTAAAATAAAATAAATCTAATTCATTTTAAAACAATCAGTAATATTTAAATCTATTCATAATCAAATAGAATAGTTAAATTTATTATTAAAAATAAATAAATAAAATAATTTCATTTAGAGGTACTTTCTCAGTTCTCTACTTCTCTTTATGGTTAAATTTATTGTTCCATTTTTAATTTAACAATAAATTTAACTATTTTATTTAAAAAAAAAATTAACAAGGGAAGTCTAATTTTAAGTTTTATTGAAAATATAAGGACCAAAATAGAACAATTCTCAAAATATAGGAATCAAAATGGTATTAAAACCATAACTTAATATTTAATAATAAAATTTTCAATTTTCAAAATCATATCAACTTTTCAATTTTTCATCCATTCAACTTTCAAAATTAAGAATTTCAATTTCTCAAACATATTTTAAACCACAAAAAAAAAATATTTTTATTTTTACCTTTTTGAAATTTTTATTATTTTTTACCTCCTATAAATACAACCCTCCCTTTAATTTCAAATGCACCTCAAGTTCTCTTATTCTCTTCTCTCTCATTTTACTTTAGGGTTTTAGGTTCTAATTCACTTTTTAGTCTTACACATTTGAGTTTTAATTTTCAAGGTTATTATTAATTATCTATCTCTTCTTTTTAATCTATGTTTCTAACTTTCTTATTATTATCATTTATCAAAGTTATATTTCTTATGAATTAAATCATTCGTATACATACAAATTTACTAATTTAAGTTTATAATTTTAAAGTAACTAAGATCGACATGTCTTCTTAATCCATGTTCTTTTCTTCCTCCATTATCTGTTGTCGATTATTATGTATTATTATTATTTAGTACATTATAGTTGTTATTATTATTTATTATATAATTGTTAGTATCTTTTTTAATCCATGTTTCTAACTTTCTTCTTATTATTATTATTTATCAAAGTTATATTTCTTATGAATTAAATAATTGATATACATACTAATTTACTAATTTAAGTTTATAATTTTAAAGTATCTAAGATCGACATGTCTTCTTAATCCATGTTCTTTTCTTCCTCCATTAATTGTTGTCTATTATTATGTATTATCATGATTTAGTACATTATAATTGTTGTTATTATTTGTTATATAATTGTTAGTATTTTTTCTTTAATCCATGTTTCTAACTTTTTTCTTCTTATTATTATTTATCAAAGTTATATTCCTTATAAATTAAATCATTCATAAACATACTAATTTACTAATTTAAGTTTATAATTTTAAAGTAACTAAGATCGACATATCATCTTAATCCATGTTCTTTTCTTCCTCTATTAATTGTTGTCTATTATTATGTATTATCATTATTTAGTACATTATATTTGACGGCTAAAAATTTTCAGGTTTTGTTTCTAAAATTTTTCAAAATTTAATTGGGACTTATTTCACTTTTTTGGGAATAAGTATAAAGTAAATAAAGATAAGTTATTTTTCCAAAGGATTAAAGTGAAGGGAATCGATTTCCCGCAGCGGAAGACGTTGTGAAACGTCGTTGATTCGTTGTGTGTGTAATTTTTTAAAAACAGAATTTAGCTCATAAAATCTAAGTTAAGCATGTTGATTTGAGAAAGGAAGCAGAAAGTAAACTCTTTTCTAACCTCTTGTAGACAACTTCTTGTAATTTCTCCTCGATCTCTCGCGATCCAACGAACCTCACGAACAAAGACACTTCCTAAAGTTTTTCTCGGTTGTTCTCGAGAGGTTGAGGGAGAGTGGTGGAACTCCCTTTGGAATTTGGGATGGAGAAAGGTTTTTGAGAAAATGAGAGAAGGTAGAGAGAATTTGGTCTATCTCTTTTGTTGGAATTTCAAAAATGAGAACTCTACCTCACTACGTGCTACAAAAAGCACCTATTTATAATGTGAAGGGAATGAAAATCTCCGCGCAGCGAAAGACGATCGAATCGTCAAAGGTATTGCTATGCTACTTGAAATTTGCTAAAATGATCTAAGTTAAACATGCATAATTAAGGAAGAAAACAACAAGAAGAACGAATTTACTTACTTGTTGAAGACTCTCTTCAATATTTCTTCCAATGGTCACGAACACTTCGCGAACTATCACGATCTCTACGATCCCGAACGAGTCCCACGAACAAGAACACGACACAACCACTTGGAACCTTGGTTGTTCTTCTTTTTGGAAAGAAGGAAAATGGTGGGATTCTAGCGTTTTGGAGAGGGAGGAGAGTTGAGAAAATTGATACTCTTCTCTTTGGTGAAATCCAAAAAATGTGAGTGTGAGCCCTATTTCCTTTTTGCAAGAAGGGATTAAATAATGGAGTTAAAATCTTCACATTATTACCATTTTACCACAACCATAGGTTATGCAAATCATATTTGCATAACCATATAATATAAGATATCTCATATCTCATATTGCAAATCACATTTGCAATAATTGTGGATTAATTAAATTGAATCACATCCAATTTAATTTCTCTCAATTAATTTCTCCAATTAGCCCTAATTCAACAATTAGGCTAACTTATAGTTTATTATGAATCTCATTCACATTAAACTATATATTATATCATTCATATCCCATATAAATGACATAAATGCCCTTTAAGTGAAATTGAACACTTCAATTTCATACCAAAACATTAACCCTTCTTTTAACCCAGATTGAGCCAACCGAGGGACCTAATGGACCTACAGTGATGGGCTCCAATGATCCGAGATTAACCTATCAAACTCTTTGACCCGACCAATCAACATTCATTAGCTACGGTAACACTCCACTATAGTGCGTAGTTGCACTCCCGTCAGTGCAGAATATTACGTGTCCACTGATATAACCAATGCCCATGAGTCGACCCTTCACAGATTGTTCGTAGACACGGTTGGGTCAAATTACCATTTTACCCCTGTGTCTACCTCTTGTTCCTTAAGTCCCCACTACTCCTCTAATGAACAACACATTGTGATGGTCCAACTATACACAACACCCTTCTCAGGCCACTGAGAAGGTGGGTGCCCGTTGTCCAAGCCCTGGAGACAACACTTAAGGGAACAACCCCTCTAGTTTCCCTAAAGGCGGGAACGAGTGAATTCCATCTCACGTAGTTAAGTTTCCAGCTCCCTACTTGGTCGTATCCTTGAGAAGATAGGCATATTGGGCGAGTAACTGTGACCACCCTCACCCGTACTAGTCAAAGCGCACTCCGCAGCATGTGAGTCCGTAACACGCTCAAGATTCGTGTCGAGTCACTAATGGTCATCTACGGTTATTAGTCCCATCACAACGCTGTTACATCGTGAGGTCTAATAATTCACTGCCCGTCTTGTACAATCTCATTGCACAGATGCCCCCACTCGCATGTCAACTACATGAACGAGTCGATCACCTCGCTTGTATCTAATACAAAGCGGCCGCACCCACAGTGTATCCGGGATTAGGTCTCCAACCCTATCCATTTATCAGAGACCGCTCGGGTCATTAACTCGAACGTGATCCTCCCCGTGTCCACTACACACCGCTCAAGTTCTAGTTCTCTCATAAATTCAATGACTCGAGCTTAGTTTATTGGAAAAGTTTGTAAATATTACGAGACACAAAGTAATGAAATAAATAACTCTTATTAATTTCAAATAGTAATTTACAAACACGAGATTAGGACAAAATCCCAACATAATGGTGAGTGGTAGAGTTAAAATCTCCATCAATTCACCATTTTACTACAACTATATGATATGCAAATCATATTTGCATATCACATAATGTAAGGTATCTCATACCTTATTATACAAATTCTATTTACATAATTGTGGAATAATAAATTGAATCACATTCAATTTAATTTCTCTCAATTCAATTTCTCCAATTTAGCACTAATTAATCAATTAGGTTATTCTATAGTTTATTATGAATCTAATTCACATCAAACTATATATTATGTCAACTATATCACATATAATTGACATAACTACCCAATTAATGAATTTAAACACTTCAAATCCACTCCAAATTATAAACCATCAATTTGTCCAATTGAGCCAACCGAGGGACCTAATGGACCTATACCTGATGAGCTCCAATAATATGAGATGAACCGATCAAACTCTTTGATCCGGTTAATCACTATTCATTAGCTACGATAACACTCCACTAAATCCCGTAGCTGAACTCCCACCACTGTAGGACAAGTTGTGTCCAACGATATAACCAATACCCGCGAGTCGTCCCTTCACAGGTTGTTCGTAGCCACTGTGTTGGGATTTGTGCCCTAAAACTCGTAGTTTGTAATTTTGTTCTAATTAATGTAATAAAGTGATATTATTTCAATAAAGTGTTATTGTTCGTTATCTACGAGTTCGCCTTTAAAAAGGATCTCGGTTCGAGATACAGCCTAAAGGGTCTATAGTTAGGGGATAAGGTTTGGGTACCTTACCCTGGTAAAACTATGGATGTGGCCCACTTTGTATTTGATACAAACACTGTGATCCTTACGTGTTCGTGTAGATGACATGTGAGTGGGGATATCTTATGTAATGAGATTACATAAGACCGGACCACGAAATAGTAACCTCTAGTTGTAACTCCGTTGACTAGTTAGGTTTCTATTTCACTAGGATGACCTAGGCAACTTGATCTCAATCCTGAGCAGGTTACGAACTCCTGTTCGCGAGGGATTGTCCTTTGACTAGTATGGGTGAGAGTGGCCAGATTCGCCGACTCAATATGTCTACCTTCTTGGACACAAGACCGAGTGAGCGGCTGGGAACTTAACTTAGCAAGATGGAATTCACTCCTTCCCGCCTACTAGGGTAAGTAGAGGAATGTTCCCTTAAGTGGTGTCTCCGGGACTTGAACAAAGGGCCCGACCCTCTCATTGGCTCAAGAGGGACTCTGTTGGTTGGTAGGACCACAAACAAATTGTTCATTAGAGGAGCACTGGTACTTAAGGCACAAGATGTAACCCAGGGGTAAAACGGTAATTTGACCCAGCTGGTGTTACGAACATTTGTGAAGGATTGACTTGCTGTTATTGGTCAATATCCATGGACAAAGAAATATATCTGCAGTGAGAAGAGTGCAACTGTGGGACTTTAGTGGAGTGTTCCCGCAGTTAACAAATGTTGATTGGGAGGTTAATGAGATTAACCGAGCAATCTCGTATCGTTGGAGCTTCGATCCAGAGGTCCATTAGGTCCACCTTCTAGCTCGTAAAGGGTTCTTAGATCATTTGAATTTGGAATGTTCAAATTCATTAGGGAATATATTTAATGTATATTGATACGATATAATATATAGTTTTGGAACTATATATTATAAATTTAATGTGAATGTGATTCATATTAAATTATATGAGAGAATTGAATATTTGAAAGAGTTCAAATATTATATTAAATGTGAATGTGATTCACATTTGCAAACTATAGGATAAAATTTAATGTGCACTGGATGTACATTAAAACTATAGGTTAAAGGGGTAATATGATTAAATGAGATTTAATCTAAATTAAATATATGATATTTAATTTGTATTATTTAAATGTGATTTAAATGAATAATTAAATTTGATTTAATTATATATTATTATTATTATTATTATTATTATTTTAATAATAAATGAGGGAACGTGTCATCCGACACGCCCCCCATTACTCTCTCCCCTCTCCCTATCGACAGTTTAACAGGGAGAAGGGGGTTGCTCAATGGTTAATCGATCGATTAAGCAATTGGAGAATTGCTGAAAAACTCTCTCTCTCAATTCTAGAATTCCCAAAAAGTTCTTCCAACTGTTGGAATCCTTCCCACAAAGGAAAGATCTAAGTAGAACTCAAGGATATAAGAGGTGATCCAAGTGGTGGTGTTGTTACACAGAGAAAAACAGAGAAGTTCTTCCTTGTTGCTGTTTATCGTGGAGCAAGGAGTTGCTGCGAAAAAGCTACAAAGGTAATTTATTCACCTCCCTTCTAAGTTTAATTGTTCAACTTAAAGTATGTTTGCATGTATGCAATTAATCCATGTCTAATAGAATTAGAATTTCATGCTTGTTATGTATTTTTTATCAATGTACTGGTTTTTGTTTCAAGCAAAGCAATCAAGCAATTACAATCCCAAACACGTTATCGTTGCTCAAGGAGATCTGATCTCCATCAATTGGTATCAGAGCAATTCTTGATTTATTTTTTTTTAAACAAAATTGCATTGATTTGGTGGGAAATGCATTTGGTTTGCTGTAAAACTTGTTTAGGAATTTTTTTGGCCTTAGTTTACTTTGATTTTGATCAATTAGTATGTAAAGGCCCCTGCGATTTTGGGCATAAGTGCAAAATTGAGTCTGTAATGGAGTTACGAGTCGTTCGAGACCGCCATGCAATTCGGTTGAGAATCGAAGGAGAAATTGAAGAACGGTTGTGTTCGTGTGAGTTTCACCGCCGCCGCCAAAGCAGCGCTGCGTAACGCTGCTCATCGGGCCGTTAACGTTGAAGAACGGCGCCGCAACGTTGAAGAACGGCGCCACAACGCCAGCGTTCCCTATCGACGCGGGCGTTCAAGGGGTCAGCGGCGTTGCAACGCCGTGGGGCATTCCAGCAGCTGCAGTCCGGTTCAAGCTGGTTCATTGGTTTTGGTCCGGTTCGAGCGGTTCAAGGCCGGTTCAGGGTGTTTTTGGATCGGTTTCCTGAAATAAAATTAATGTAATTTTATTTTTTGCACTTTAGGGGCCAAATTATTCCGATTTTACAGTTTTATGTCTTTATGAATGTCATTTAGATTATTACCACCTTAGGATAAGCATGATCATGCATTTTATTTATATAATTGTTATATGAATATGATTAAATGCATGATTAATTTATTTTTCATGAGTAATTAATTATAATTGTTATGATTAGATTATATGGAAAATAAATTGCATGGAGCATGAAATTACTTAGTTTAAAATAAATGTTATTTTGTTTAAGTAATTTTATAATTCAATTAGTTGAGTTTCTTTTATAATTCAAATTTGAATAATGATTGTTGGATTTATAATATAGTTTCTTTATCATAGGTTAATTATTAAAATTTTTAAAAATTATAAATTAAAGGGGTTTTAGAAACCATAGCCTATAATAAAGAAATGCATGCAAACATAGGAACTTGGGTTGAAATTTAAATTAGTTTTAAATCGTTTAAAATTAATTTAGACCTAAGTTTTAATTTCTAATAGGATTAGAAATTGGTCTTACGTAGTATTTTAAATAGTTTAAAATATAGTAGGACTTTAGGACTTTGGTTATAAGGGAACTCTACCTATGAAGTTCTATCTAAGGTCAGGGTACTTAAGTCGACTTACAATCTAACACCTCCTACCCGGGAACTAACCCTAACCTTAGTTGAATTAACCTTAGTTCTGGTTTTATCTCTAGGTAATTAAAATGTTTATTCACCTAGACATAAGGTTTTAAGACCTAGTTATAATAGTTATAATAGGCATAGACTTAGATAGATTCTTTTAGCCGAATCCAAATAAGTTAAACCTATACCCTAATTTTAGGAACTTCAGTGGGAGAAAACGAGATGTTCGCATCGAGTTTACTCTCACGTCCTCAAGAGTTCACACTGTGAGTTCCATGCTTGGCTACGTGACGTCAATAGGGCATCCCCCTACGGTATGTGTTTGCATGGTTGAATACCAAGGTGAATGAGGGAAGTATCCATATTAAATGGGAGTAGGACGCGTATCAACGTATCCTACGGTCTCCTCCATTAGGTCGCACCGTGAAATTTCTATAGTCCGCCTGCTAGGTTGTCCTAGAACAGCCAAACCCTATGGAGGGCCTGACTATAGGGATCGAAACATCGCGAACTCCAGAAATGGATAGGGTCTCTTAGGTTGTTTGCCAGCAGTTGTCTTTCTTAATAGTAGCCTGTTGGCTCGGGCCTATTGGATCCGAAAATGGCAGTAATCACATTTACTGGATGAGTTAAGTTAGTTAACAAATCCTTGACCAAACAAACGGTAGCTAAGGACCATTGAGACATGAGATGTTCTCGTAGTGAGAATTGGTGAGAAAGTCTCAATTGAAGGGAGGAATGACTCGATCACCCTGACGGAGGCTTTTATTCTAAACCCTTGAAGTATCGTTGCAAAATTAAAGGTTTAGTTTAAACAGTGGGTTTAGTTTAAACACTATGGTTCTTTAATAATTTTGTTAAATTTGATTGGTTTTTTACAATGGGTTAAAAAGGCATAACTAATTAGAACTATTCTGGATTTTCAGCATGTCGTTCTCAATAATAGCCTTACTTAAAAGCGATCGTTTAATCGTGAAAATTTTACTACGTGGAAGTCCAACTTGAATACGATTCTCGTTGTTGACGACCTACGGTTTGTACTGTCTGAGGAATGTCCTCAAATCCCTGCTCGTAACGCTCCTCAATCTATTAAGGAGGCGTACGATCGCTGGATCAAGGCCAATGATAAGGCCAAGGTCTAGATTTTGGCTAGTGGTTCTGAAGTTCTGGCTAAAAAGCACGAGGGCATGGTCTCTACTCGTGAGATCATGAGTTCGCTGCAGGAAATGTTTGGACAACCGTCTGGACAGATTCAGCATGAATCCCTCAAATACGTTTATAACTCCCGTATGAAGGAGGGGTCATTCGTGAGAGAACACGTTCTTGATCTGATGGTCCACTTCAACGTGGCTGAGATGAACGGAGCGGTCATTGACGAGCAAAGTCAGGTATCGTTCATCCTGGAGTCTCTTCCGAAGAGTTTCCTGCAATTCCGCAGCAATGCGGTGATGAACAATATAGAGTATAACCTGACTACTCTCCTTAATGAACTACAGACTTTCCAGTCTCTTATGAAGAATAAGGGACATGCTGATGGAGAGGCAAATCTGTTTGCCCATTCCAGAAGGTTTCAGAAGGGTTCATCCACTAGGACTAAGTCCTGTAGCTCATCTTCTGGGCTTAAGAAGACCCAAAAGAAGAAAATAGGAGGGAAAGGGAAGACACCTGCTGTTGACAAAGGCAAGGGAAAAGCCAAAGTTGCAGATAAAGGAAAATGTTTCAACTGCAACGTGGATGGGCACTGGAAGCGAAACTGCCCAAAATACCTTGTAGAGCTCAAAGAGAAGAAAAGTAAATCAGATTTACTTGTTCTTGAAACATGTTTAGTGGAAAATGATGATTTAACCTGAATACTTGATTCAGGAGCCACTAATCACGTTTGCTCTTCATTTCAGGAAACTAGTTCCTTTAAGGAGCTCGAAGAGGGTGAGATGACGCTCGTGGTCTAACGAGAGACGCGTCGCCTCACTGCGTGCGCTTGAGATGCCAACCTAAGCTTAAAAGGAACTTAATCTCTATCTCTTGTTTAATAGAACTTGGATATTGTATTTCTTTTTCAATGAATGAAGCGTTCATTTTGAAAGAAGGTGTCAATATTTATTCTGCTAAATTGAAAAATGGCTTGTATGTACTGAAACTGAACAAAACGAAAGCAATTTTAAATCATGAGATGTTTAAAAATGCTAACACTCAAAATAAAAGGCAAAGAATTTCTCAAAATAATAATACCTATCTATGGCATCTTAGGTTTGGTCATATTAATCTCAACCGGATTGAGAGACTCTCTAAGAATGGACTTCTAAACAAGTTAGAAGATGATTCTTTACTGCTTTTAAGAATCTTTCTTAGAAGGTAAAATGACCAAGCGACCTTTTTTATCGAAAAGGTTACAGAGCCGTAGAGCCCCTAGAACTTGTGCATTCGGATGTTTGTGGTCCAGTGAATGTCAAAACTCGAGGAGGGTACGAATATTTCATCTCTTTCATAGATGATTATTCGAGATATGGTTATCTATACCTAATGCATCACAAGTCTGAAGCTCTTGAAAAGTTCAAAGAGTATAAGGCAGAAGTAGAGAATGCATTAGGAAAAACCATTAAAACGCTTCGATACCGATCGAGGTGGAGAGCATATTGATTTGAGATTCCAGGACTATATGATAGAACATGGAATTAAATCTCAACTCTCTACACCTAATACACCACAACAAAATGGTGTGTCAGAAAGGAGAAATAGAACCTTGTTAGACATGGTTCATTCTATGATGAGCTATGCTCGGTGCTCGCCTCGCTTGGGGATACACAGAGAGACTGCAGCTTCAAATCTTGAATAGTTGTTCCATCAAAGAGTGTTTCGTAAACAACTTTTGAATCAGGAAGGGGCGTAAACCTAGTTTACAATACTTCAGGATTTGGAGTTGTCCGGCACACGTGCTCGTGACAAACCCAAAGAAATTGGACCCTCGTTCAAGATTGTGCCAATTTGTTGGCTATCCCAAAGAAACGAGATGTGGTCTTTTCTACGACCCACAAGAAAACAAGGTGATTGTATAGACAAACGCCACGTTCTTGGAGGAAGATCACATGAGGAACTACAAACCGCGTAATAAATTAGTACTAAATGAAGCCACACATGAACCAACAAGAGTTGTTGATCAAGCTGGACCTTCATCAATAGTTGAAGGAAGAGCCAAGACTCAAGTCGCCTCGCCCTTCTTCTCAATCGCTGGGGAATGCCTCGACGCAGCGGGGGAGGGTTGTTTCTCAACCCGACCGCTACTTGGGTTTAGTTGAAACTCAAGTTGTCATACCGATGATTTGCGTAGAAGATCCATTGTCTTATAAACAGCAATGAATGACGTGAGACAAGGACCAATGGATCAAAGCCATGGACCTTGAAATGGAGTCAATGGACTTCAATTCAGTATGGGAACTTGTAGACCAACCTGAAGGGGTTAGACCCATAGGGTGTAAATGGATCTAGAAGAGAAAGAGAGATGCAACCGGAAAGGTACAGACTTTTAAAGTTAGACTTGTAGCAAAGGGTTTTACCCAAAGGGAAGGAGTTGACTATGAAGAAACTTTTTCCCATTGCTATGTCAAGTCTATAAGGACACTCTTGTCCATAAATGCATTTTATGATTATGAAATTTGGCAAATGGACGTCAAGACTGCCTTTTTGAATGGTAATCTTGATGAGAGCATCTATATGTCTCAGCCCGAAGGGTTAATAGCCCAAGGTCAGGAGCAAAAAGTTTGCAAGTTTAATCGATCCATTTATGGGTTGAAACAAGCGTCAAGATCTTGGAATATAAGATTTGATACTGCAATCAAGTCTTATGGCTTTGACCAAAACGTTGATGAGCCTTGTGTTTACAAGAGGATCATCAACGACAAAGTAGCTTTGTTAGTACTTTATGTGGATGATATCCTACTCATTGGGAATGATTTAGGATACCTTACTGACATAAAGAATTGGTTGGCGACCCAATTCCAAATGAAAGATTTGGGAGAGGCGCAATATGTTCTTGGGATTCAGATCTTCAGGAATCGCAAGAACAGAACGCTAGCATTGTCTTAAGCGTCTTATATCGACAAAATGTTGTCCGTATATTCGATGCGTAATTCCAAGAGGGGCTTATTACCCTTCGTGCATGGAGTTCATCCGCTCAGGAACAAGTGTCCCAAGAAAACTCAAGAAGTTGAGGATATGAGACATATTCCCTATGCTTTTGCAGTAGGTAGCTTAATGTATGCTATACTATGCACCAAGCCGGACATTTGTTATGTAGTGGAAATAGTCAGTAGGTACCAGTCAAATCCAAGGTTAGACCACTGGACAGCAGTTAAAAATATCCTCAAGTATCTAAGGAGAACGAGGGACTATATGCTTGTGTATGGGTCTAAGGATTTGATCCTCATCGGATATACATCGATTCTCGATTTTCGCACCGATAAGGATTCTCGGAAATCCACATCGGGATCAATTTTCACCCTTAACGGGGGAGCTATAGTATGGCAAAGAATCAAGCAAGGATGCATCACCGACTCCACAATGGAGGTTGAGTATGCCGCTGCTTGTGAAGCAGATAAAGAGGCTGTTTGGCTAAGGAAATTCCTTACTGATTTGAAAGTTGTTCCAAATATGGAATCTCCCATCACCTTATACTGTGACAACAGTGGTGCGGTAGCCAATTCGAAGGAACCTCGCAGCCATAAGCGAGGTAAGCACATCGAGAGGAAGTATCACATGATACGAGAAATAGTGCAACGAAGAGATGTGACAGTCACGAAGATCGCTTCGGAGCACAATATTGTTGATCCGTTTACAAAGACTCTCACGGCTAAAGTGTTCGAGGGTCATCTGGAAAGTCTGGGCCTACGAGATATGTACATAGGCTAATCTAGGGCAAGTGGGAGATATGTAATGGGGTATATGGATGCCCTAGTTTATTGTATTTATATCTCCGTAACCACTGCTTTAGATTATGTTGTACCCCACTAGAGTTTTAGTGCAAGTGGGAGTTTGTTTGGATTTGTGCCCTAAAACTCGTAGTTTGTAATTTTGTTCTAATTAATGTAATAAAGTGTTATTATTTCAATAAAGTGTTATTGTTCGTTATCTACGAGTTTGCCTTTATTTAAACCCTAAATCCAATAAACTAAACATCCAAGGCTGTTAAATGAATCTCTAACTGAATGTAATGTACATAAAAAGGATCTCGGTTCGAGATACAGCCTAAGGGTCTATAGTTAGGGGATAAGGTTTGGGTACCTTACCCTGGTAACAGGGAGAAGGGGGTTGCTCAATGGTTAATCGATCGATCAAGCAATTGGAGAATTGCTAAAAAACTCTCTCTCTCTCAATTCTAGAATTCCCAAAAAGTTCTTCCAACTGTTGGAATCCTTCCCACAAAGGAAAGATCTAAGTAGAACTCAGAGATATAAGAGGTGATCCAAGTGGTGGTATTGTTATACAGAGAAAAACAGAGAAGTTCTTCCTTGTTGTTGTTTATCGTGGAACAAAGAGTTGTTGCGAAAAAGCTACAAAGGTAATTTATTCACCTCCCTTCTTAATTTAATTGTTCAACTTAAAGTATGTTTGCATGTATGCAATTAATCCATGTCTAATAGGATTAGAATTTCATGCTTGTTCTGTATTTTTGATCAATGTACTGATTTTTTTTTCAAGCAAAACAATCAAGCAATTACGATCCCAAACACGTTTCCGCTGCTCAAGGAGATCTGATCTCCATCACACTGTTGGGTCAAATTACCGTTTTACCCCTGTGTCTACTTCTTGTTCCTTAAGTCCCACTGCTCCTCTAATGAACAATTTTGTTGTATGGTCCAACCATAAACAATGTCCCTCCCGGGCCAGTGAGAGGGTGGGCGCTCTTTGTTCAAGCCCTGAAGACAACACTTAAGCGAACAACCTCTCTAGTTTCCCTAGGTCGGGAACGAGTGAATTCCTTCTTGTGTAGTCAAGTTCCCAGCTCCCCACGAGGTCCTGCCCCCAAGATGGTAGGCATATTGGGTGTATCCATACCACCCTCACCCGTGCTAGTCAAAGGACAGACCCCTACAAACAGGAGTTCATGACACGCTTAGGATTAAGGATGAGTCACTAATGGTCATCTACGAAGTTATTAGTCCTACTGTTAATGGTGTTACATCAGTAAGTTTAATAATTCACGGTCTGGTCTTTACAATCTCATTGCACGAGATGCCCCCACTCGCATGTCATTCACATGGACGAGCTGGATCACCTCGTTTGTATCTAATACAAAGCGGGTCGCATCCACAGTGTAACAAGGATGAGGTTTCCAACCCTATCCATATACTGTAGACCGTTCGGGCCACTAACTCAAACGTGATCCTTCCCGTGTGTGAACTACACACCGTTCAAGTACTATAATATGACCCTAGAGCTTAGTTTATTGGATTAAGTTTTATAAAATGCAAGATATAAAGTTTTGACAAATTAATAACTTTTATTCATTTATAACAACGGTATTACAAACTATACGAGATTAGGGCAAATACCCCCACAAACTTCTACTTGGACTAAGCTAGTGGAGTACATATACATTTCTCAAATGCAAAGTAATACATGAATGTAATACAATAAACTAGGGCATACGAATACCTTTTACAATACTCCCACTTGCCCTAGTCTAGAAGGACTCGAAGACCTAGACTCTCTAAGTGACCCTCAAACACATTAGCTGTGAGAGCCTTTGTAAACGGATCAACAACGTTGTGCTCCGAAGCTATCTGTGTGACTGTCACGTCTCCGCGATGCACAATCTCCCGTATCAAGTGATATTTGCGTTCAATATGTTTGCCCCTCTTATGACTACGAAGTTCTCTCGAGTTGGCTACTGCTCCACTGTTATTACAAAACAGGGTCACTGGCAAGTTCATATTTGGAACAACTTACAAATCTAGCATGAACTTTCTAAGCCAAACAGCTTCTTTTGCAGCTCCACAAGCTGCTACATACTCGCTTCCATCGTGGAATCAACGATGCATCCCTGCTTGATGCTTCGGCACACTACAGCTCTTCCGTTGAGAGTGAACACTGACCCCGATGTAGATTTCCTAGAATTCTTATCGGTCTGAAAGTCAAAGTCTGTGTATCCCGTGAGGATCAAATCCCTACTTTCATACACCAGCATGTAGTTCCTCATTCTCCTAAGATACTTGAGGATTGCCTTTACGGCTGTCCAGTGATCTAATCCTGGATTGGATTGATATCTACTGACAATCCCAATTGCATAAAAGATATCGGGCCTAGTACACAACATTGCATACATAAGGCTCCCAACAGCTGAAGCATAAGGGATGCGTCTCATATCCTCAACTTCTTGAGGTATCTTAGGACATTGATCCTTAGACAGGTGAACCCCATGCCTGAAAGGCAACAAGCCCTTCTTGGAGTTCTGCATACTATATCGGGACAACATCTTGTCGATATAGAACGATTGAGACCTGGCTAACATTCTGTTCTTCCGGTTCCGAGCTATCTGGATACTTAGAACATATTGAGCTTCTCCCAAATCTTTCATTTGTTATTGCGAAGCTAGCCATTTCTTAATGTCAGTTAGAAATCCTATATCATTTCCAATGAGTAGGATATCATCCACATACAATATAAGAAATGCGACAGTGTTGTTGATGATTTTCTTGTAGACACAAGACTCATCAACATTTTGATTAAAGCCATAAGATTTAATTGTCTCATCAAATCTTATATTCCAAGACCTTGAGGCTTGTTTTAGTCCATAAATAGACCTTTGAAATCTGCAAACTTCTTGCTCTTGGCCTTGGGCAATGAACCCCTTGAGCTGGTCCATGTAGATGGTCTCGTCAAGATTGCCATTCAGAAAGGTCGTCTTGACATCCATCTGCCATACCTCATAGTCATAATATATGCGACAATGGCTAGAAGGATCCTGATAGACTTTACCATGGAAACAACAGAAAAAGTTTTCTCATAGTCAACCCCTTCTCTCTGGGTAAAACCCTTTGCCACTAGTCTGGCTTTGAAGGTATGTACCTTCCCATCTACACCACGTTTACGCTTGTAGATCCACTTGCAACCAATAGGTTTAACCCCATCTGGTTGGTCCACAAGCTCGCAGACGGAATTGAAGTACATAGACTCCATTTCCTGGTCCATGGCTTTAATCCATTCGTCAACATCATTCATTGCCTGATCATAGGTCAATGGATCTTCGAAGCCATCATCAGGTATGACAACTTGGGTTCCAGCCAAACCCATGTAACGTTCAGGTTGTTTGACAACCCTCCCACTACGTCGAGGCATTCTCAATTCTTGAGTATGTACTTGACTAGACGAGCTAGGATCAACAACATTTGTTGACGTACTAGCTTCATCAACAACTTTTGTTGATGATTTGTCCATTTCCTTCAACACAATCTTACTTCTTGGTTTATATGGTCCCTAATGTGATCCTCCTCAAGGAACGTGGCGTTTGTCGATTCAAGCACCTTATTCTCCCTAGGATCGTAAAAGAAACTACCCCTTGTTTCTTTTGGGTAACCTACGAATAGGCATAATTTTGAACGGGGTTCTAATTTTTTTGAGTTTGACACTAACACATAGGTCAGGCATCCCCAAATCCTGAAGTGGCGTAAACTTGTTTTACGACCAAACCAGAGTTCAAACGGTGTTTCAGAAACACTCTTCGATGGAACGATGTTCAAAATATATACAGCAGTCTCCACTGCATAACCCCAAAACGAATTAAGGAATGAGCATAACTCATCATCGACCGAACCATGTCCAATAAGGTCCTGTTTCTCCTCTCTGATACACCATTCTACTATGGTATACCAGGTGCTGAGAGTTGGGATGTAATTCCATGCTCTATCAAATAGTCTTGGAATTCAGTGTCCATATACTCTCCACCTCGATCCGATCGAAGCGTTTTAATTGTTTTGCCTAATTGGTTCTCAACCTCGGTCTTGTACTCCTTGAACTTTTCAAGAGTTTCAGACTTTCGATGCATTAGGTAAATGTACCCATATCTCGAGTAGTCATCTATAAAAGATACAAAGTACTCGTAACCTCCACGTGCTTTAACATTCATCGGACCACAGAGGTCAGAATGTACAAGCTCAAGAGGCTCCTTGGCTCTATAACCTTTTCCACTAAAAGGTCTTTTGGTCATTTTTTGCTTTCAAGGCATGACTCACAGACTAGTAATGAGTTTTCTTCTAACTCGTTTAGAAATCCATTCTTCACAAGTCTCTCAATCCTATTGAGATTTATGTGGCCTAACCTTAGATGCCAAAGATGGGTATTTTCTTTTGGAGAAACTTTTAATTTCTTAGTTCGTGTTTCAGTTGTTTTAAACAGTTCAGTATTCAAAACACTTTTGACTGAATTTGGTTTTAAAACATACAAATTATTCTCAAGCGAGGCAGAACATAACGAATTTGCATTTCGAGAAATAAACACTTTATTACTCTCGAAATGTAAATACACTGTTTAATAAGGCAAGAAATAGAAATAAAGTTTCTAGTAAACCCTTGAACTATTTACATGTTATCAAATAACAATATTCCCTTGCCGAACAACAGCTCTTCCGTGCCTTTCCCTTTTTATTTTCCTCCTTTCCTTTTCTTCTGTGTCTTCTCAAATCTAGAAGGATGGTTGCTACATGTGGTTCTAGAGGATGAACCCTTGGATCCTTTTGGAATGGGCAAACAAATTTGTCTCTCCATTACTTTGTCCCTTATCTTCCATAAGAGACTCGTAATTTTGCAGCTCGTTAAGGAGGGAAGTCAGATTATACTCCTTATTGTTCATCCTGCATTGACGCGAAATTGCATGAAGCTCTTCGGAAGAGATTCTAGGATGAACGACACCTGACTTTGCTCGTCTATAAATGCCCCGTTCATTTCGGCCACGTTGAAGTGAACCATTAGATCAAGGACATGTTCTTTCACTAAAGTTCCCTTCTTCATGCGCGCATTATAAACATATTTGAGGGATTCATGTCGAATCTGATCAGACGGATGTTCTGACAAATTTTGCAGATAACTCATGATCTCACGAGCTGAGACCATACCCTCAAGTTTCCTAACCAGAGCTACAGATAGGGTAGCCAGGATGTAGACCTTGGCCTTCTGATTGGCTTTGGTCCAGCGGTTATACGCGTCCTTAACAGCTTAAGGCGCGTTTTGAGCAGAGATATGAGGACATTTCTTAATGAGAACAAACTTCAGGTCGTCTGTGATAGGATTGAATCCTGTAGTGAAAGCGATTTTGATCGCGCGTTCTTGTAAGAAGTTACATAGATCTAATCAAAACATATATCTAAAGCAGTTAAACATGTTTATCAAGATTGGGCAGCAGTTGTATTACCTTTGAAGACAAAAACAACACGTGTTTCTTTTGATCCTCTCGTTCTCACGATCTCAAAGATCTCAACGATCTCACGTTCTCCACAAACTACGAAGTAGTTTTGATCCGTCCGCTAGATCTTCTCCGTTGTATATCTAGGAGAGGGAAGGTGGTGGAACCTCTTTTGGAGTTAGGAGGGATTTTGAGAGAAGACAAGTGTTTTGGAACTCTTCCAACAAAACACTTGTCAAAGAGAGCACTAGGGTTGCCTTTGTTGAATTAGGTTTTTTAAATGTGCATCTCAAGCACATATTTATAGAGAACTGAGATGGAAATGATCATCCTACCCCTATAGTGCTCTTATGATATATTTCTCATGGATTAAACCATATGTTATATTAATTATATCATATATAATTGGTATATCACTAAAAACATGAAATTAAACATTTCAATTTCACTCCAAACTATAAACCCTCCTTATTTCCATGTTGAGCCAACGAAGGGACCTAATGATCTACAGATCATGAGCTCCAATGATACAAGATTAATCGATCAAACTCTTTGATTCGATTAACCAACATTCATTAACTAAGAGTCATTCCACTATAGACTCGTAGTTGCACTCTCCTCACTTTAGACTATGTTGTATCCACTAATATAATCAATACTTGTGAGTCGAACCTTCACAGGTTGTTCGTAATCACAACTGGGTCAAATTACCGTTTTACCCCTGTGAATACATCTTGCTCATTAAGCTCCACTAATCCTCTAATGAACAATCAGTCTATGGTCCTACCATAAACTTGATCCTTCTTAGTTCAGTAATAAGGCGGGGCCCCATAGTTCAAGACTCGAATTCAGTTCTTAAGAGAACAACTTATCTGATTCCCTAATTCAGGAATGAGTGAATTCCATCTTGCACAGTTAAGTTTCTAGCTACTTACAAAGTTATGTCCCTGAGAAGGTAGGCTTATTGAGTCGGCTACAGGCCACTCTCACCCATACTAGTCTAAGGATAAACCTCCCAAGCAGGAGTTCGTAGCATTCTCAACATTCAGGTCAAGTCACTAATGATCATCTATGAATTATTATACCTATCTTGATAACGGTGTTACACTAGTAGGTTAATAATTCGCGGTCCGATCTTGTATAATCTCATTATACAGGATACCCCACTCGCATGTCTACTACATGAACTAGTTGGATTACCTCGTTTGTACCAAATACAAAGCGGGTCGCATCCATGGTGTTACAAGTATAAGGTTCCCAACCCTATGCATATACCATAGACCTTTTAGGTTATACTTGAACAACTTAATCCAACTTATGTCTACTACACAAATGTTCAAGATCTATCATTATAACCTTGGAAGTTAGTTTATTGGATTTAGATTTATATGCGAGAATATAATAAATAACATCTTTATTTATTTGAAAAAAAACTACACTTGTTTAGGGCATAAATCCCAACAATCTGTTACTAAGATTGTGTTTATATTGTTTTTCCACGATTCGTAATTGTCACCAACGAGTTTATCTAAAGCTAAAAGGGCCATGATTGAACTCGACAGTTTGCTGAAAGAAAAAAAAAACTTTGTATATGTTCTAAAAAATCCAATCATGTTTTAACAATTTTTATCCTATGATTCCCAGGTCATTTAAAATTCCAATGATACCCCAAAGGTTTAGAATGATCACTATCATAGGGTAGACAAATTCACTCCTCCTTTGGGACGAGACGTTCTCGACTAGAACCAAATTCCAGAACAACTCTTATTCCATTAGGCATCTAGTTACCATTATTTGGCTTGAATCCAATGAATCCTGTGAGTGTCACCCTCAATCTTTAAATTTCCAAGTATCATCCAAACAATAGCCGTCGTAGGAAGGACTATGAAGGCTAACCAACAAGAAAATCGTATCCCGACGGTGTTCCGACTCCCATGATCAAAGCCCTCCATAGGGATTGTCTGGGCCAAGCCAAACTAGCAGGCAGATCATGGGCGTCTCACGATGTGAATCGAATGAAGACACCGTGGGTCCCGTTTTCACAAGTCCCGCGCTCCCACTCACTATAAGTACTCTCTCCATTCACCTTGAATGTTGACCCATACAAATGCCACCCGTAGGGGGGACGCTCCCATTTACGCCATGAGGCCGAGTATGGATCTCACGGTGTGAACTTCACGGAGATTTGTGGATGGAAACTTAAATGTATCTTATACACTTAATTTCCTCTCACTCAACACTTTATATTAACGGGGTTGACCTAGATAAACCGGCTAATATTTACCTAAGTCTACCAATATAACTCTTATATTGGGTTAGCCTAAGTCTATAATCATATTATTAACTTAGGTCTATGTGAGTATATTCAATTAACGATTAATTAACAACACTCACGCGTAATATAACCTATAGATCTCCAGACCAAATTCACTCCCAGGTCGGTTCCCAGGTAGGGGTGTTCCACAAAGCGCCAGCTTAAATACTCCAGCCTTAGACAGAACCTTCCTTAGACAGAGTTACTAATTAGTCACCATCTATTAGTTATATTTTGATTTCCTGATTCTAATCTTATTAGAAATAGAAAACCTAAGTCTAATTATTCAAGTTCTAAACCATTTAAAACCGATAATTAACTTAGGTTTCATGCATTTCTATATTATTGTGCTTGATCATTCATTACATGAATAATTAAACTATAACATGCATATATCACATGTATAAATGAATGTCAATGCTTTTAATCTAAGTAATATAACTCTTATATTAACTAAATTAAAACATGCATTTTATTATAACTCTTATCATAAAACCCTATCATGCATGCTATATATTATAACATTTATAATATAAACATGATGCATAAAATGTTTAACCTAAGGTGAGATTTTAAAATTATATGACATACATTATGCATATAATTAAATCATACAACACTTGCATAATAAAATAAAATAGCAAAAATTGACCGATTTTGGCACCCTAAGAATGTTAATTTAATTAATTAACATTAATATAACAGTTATATTAACATTTTAATTAAATTAAATTAATAAAACTTAATTTACATAATAAATTAATTAAATATAAATGAAAAATGGAGAAAATGGCCTCTTGAAACCGCCAAAATAACTCCCATCATCCCACTCTCGCGCGGAAAAAATGTTGGAACTGCCCACTATCGAGCAGCGTTGCAACGCTGTGCGTGATGCACGTCTCCAAGCGCGCGCTACGCTCGCAGCGTTGCAACGCCGCCACTAGCGTCGCAACACTGAGCGTGTTGTGCGTGCCTCCACGCCCTTCGGCGTTGCAACACAGCGCCTTGTGTTGCAACGCTTGCCTGTTACAAGCCTTCCAACCACACAGATGGCGTTGCGACGTCGATGAACAACGTCACAACGCTGTCCTCTGTCCAGCAGCACCATTTTGAGTTTTTCGCCCGTTTTCGCCCCGTCTCTTCACAGCAACTCATGCCACAAACGACCCGCACTTACAGACTCGATTTACATATAATAATGCCCAAAACAGCGGACCCTTACATCGATCTCATCAATGAAAAATGTAAATCTAGTCTAAGTGCCAAAACCAAAAACATCCATTTCGCAAACCATTGACATTCATCTCATGAAATTAATGATGCCCACCTTAATTTTAAGAAATTACAGAACACACAACGAAGAGCAACGTTGGGCTCTGATACCAATTGAAGGAAATCGATTTCTCGCAGCGGAAGACGTTGTGAAACGTCGTTGATTCGTTGTGTGTGTAATTTCTTAAAAACATAATTTATCTCATAAAATATTGTTAAGCATGCTGATTTGAGAAGGAAAACAGAAAGTAAACTCTTTACTAACCTCTTGTAGACAACTTCTTGCAATTCCTCCTCGATCTCTCGCGATCCAACGAACCTCACGAACAAAGACACTTCCAAAAGTTCTTCTAGGTTGTTCTCAGGAGGTTGAGGGAGAGTGGTGGAACTCCCTTTGGAATTTGGGATGGAGAAAGGTTTTTGAGAAAATTAGAAAAGTAGTACTATGCTCGGGTTCCACCTTGAGGTTTGTATATTGGAGTTTGTGAGTCACGAGTAAGCCTTACCTTGGCAAGTGCCTAAGGTTTTGGAAGGACATTGACGCTTGGGTTCAGAAAGGGTTGGTGAACCATCGAGTTCAAATTATCACACGTCCAAAGGGTCAGGTGAGGTTTAGTTCCCCTGGCACGTGTTCGTGGCGAGGGTTGCCACTGGTTAGAAATGGAGGGTGAGTTGGTGGGACCCCGACCCGAGGTTAGTAGTCATTTGGACTATACTACCCTTAAGTGTAGGGCTTAGGGGCACCATTGCATGTAATTAACTGTTTAGAGATAGAATGATTTAGAACTTGGTAGTGTACCGTCAAGATCGTAGAATCTGTCGGTTCTAAACATGTAGTAGCATGTTAGGATGTGATGTTCGTTGTTGTGCCTGGATTTAAGTTTGCCTGATTATGTTTGATGTTTATCTGTGTTGAAATAACGTACATGTTAGATCGAAGTCTGGATCGTTTGTTATTCCTTCGTGCTTGGATGTGATTGTATCTAGTAGCATTGATGTAAGCTTGTGATGATGATTCTGAGCGTGCTAGTATGAGGATGGAAGTTTGTTCCCTCAAGTAGGGGCTTGATAGTTCTGTACCTATTTTTGTGGTAACCCGGGGATGGATGTTTGTTCCCTCAAGTAGGAGTTTGATAAGTTTGTGTCTAATGTTGAAGTTGTTGGATTTTATGTCCTAAAACTCATAGTTTGTAATTGATAAACATTTTTTGTGTTTCTTTTTCGATAAAATTGTTATTGAATTAGTATGTTATAATCTTGAATCCAATAAACTAAGGTCCCGATGCTATTTAATGTAGACTTGAACTTTATGTGATGACATAAAACATGGATCAAGTTCGAGTATATAGCCTAAAATGGTCTATAGTATAGGGATAAGGTTGGGCGCCTTATTATGGGGACACTATGGATGCGACCTACTTTGTAGTTAGTACAAATGATGTGATCCTGAATCGTTCATATAGAGATATGTAAGTGGGGGCATCCTATGTATTGAGTTTGTATAAGACTGGACCACGACTTAGTCACTTTTGCTTTATAACACCGTTTCATCAGATAAAATCGACTAAATCAAATTTGATGACCTAGGTAACTCGATCTCAATCCTGAGCTAACTATGAACTCCTGTTTATTTGGGATTATCCTTAGATCTGCATGGGTGAGAGCAGCTCAACAGCGCTGGCTCAATAAGCCTTCCATTTTAGGGGTAAGACCAGGTAGATAGCTGGAGACATAGGGTGCTAGACGGAATTCACTCCTACCCGACTCTAAGTATAGTAGATAGGTTCTTCCCAAAGTGTTGAGTTCGAAACTAGAACAAGGGGCCCCACCTTCTCACTAGGCTGAGAGTGACTAGATTTGTTGGTTTGACCACAAATCAATTGTTCTATAGAGGTTTAGTGGGACTTAAGGAACAAGAAGTGTTCTCGGGGGTAAAACGGTATTTTGACCCAACCGAGACCACGAACAACCTGTAAAGGATTGACTTACTTGTTACAGCTTATATCGTGGGCGTAAATATATCTCGCAGCTGAGGGGAGTGCAACTACGGGACTTTAGTGGAATGACCCGTTAGTTAACAAAAGTTGATTAATTAGGTTAAAGAGTTTGACCAATTAATCTCGGATTGTTGGAGCTCATGATCTGTAGGTCTATTAGGTCCCCCTGCTAGTTCATATGGATTAAACTTAGAAGAGTATGATGGATTAATTCGAATTGTTCGAATTGGAAAAATATTCAAATATGATTTGAATTTCAAAAATATGAATGCGGATTCATGTTCGGGAGGTCAAAATTAGTCAAGAGGGTAAAAATCGTAAAAAGTCAAAGGGTTGACTTTTTTGCTTGGGAAAAGTCAAAGTTTGACTTTGACCAAATGAAAAATACTATTTTACCCTTAACTAGAGTTAGTGGAATTATCCTTGTTTTTGTTAGACAATCCCACTAACTTAAGTGGATTATGTGTAAACATTATAGAATGACACATAGCCCACTTTAGTTAGTGTTTTGTGAGGTGTTGCATTTTGGTGAGCCTTGGCATGCATTTGATGCATGTAATTTCTTTATAAATAGGTTTGTTTTCAAAACAAATGGTCCTTTTTTGCTGAATTTTGAGTTTTTTCAAAAGAAGTCTCACCAAAACATATTTCTTTTCCTTTCCTCATTTAATACTTTAAACCTCTCATTCTTCCTTTTCAATCCTTCATTCACCGAGTCCCACAACTCGATTCTGAGTCCAGAGGATAGCGGGAAAGCTCTAGTGGTGGTCTGATTGTGTTCGATTTGTATTTTGGCAAGGAGATCGTGAAGAAATCAAGCTACAAAGGTTGTACTTTCTTCTTTTTTTTAGTTTACTATTTTTTGTATGTTTGCATGTTAATTTCTATTAAGTTAGATGCAATTAGAGTGTCATTAGATCCTTTTTTCCATTGCGTATGTCTCGTGTTCCATCAGAAGTAACCTGAAAAAGTGTTGTGTGGCCTTAGGATCGTAGCTAGCACAACGTGTCCTAGTGTAGGCCTAAGTCTTTGTGTAACCCTTAGCAGATTGAGACTCGAGGTTGGCGAGATGATGATGATGTTATGGGATGTGGTGGTTCATCCCTCATCCAGATGTGTGACTCAAAGAATGATTCCTAGAGTTATAAAGGGGTTGGATACAGTCCTTCGTCGTAGTGCAAGCCCGGGAACGAGCTCGTGGTCGATTGTGCGTGGTAGTACCGCATTTGATGTTGATATGGGATGTGGTGGTTCGTCCTCCATTCAGTTGTACAACTCGGGAAATGATTCTCAAAGTCAGAGGGGTTGGATACAGTCCTTCGCCCTTGTGTAGACCTAGTTCAGAAGCTAAGGGTAGGAGAGGACTGAGAATCTGAGTGAGATTAGGGTCGGGATGCTTGTGGAAGTTGTGTGGCGGGCTAGATGTCGTGTCTGGCTAGGTCTAAAGTCTATTATTTTGTGTTATTTGTGATGGAGATCCAATCTCCTTAAGTAGCAGAAACGTGATTTGAAATCGTAATTGTTTGTTTATTTTGGTTTAGCAAAAATACCAGTACATTGGGAAAAACACAGAGAATAAGCATACATTTCTAATCTAATTAGGCATGGAAATTAAACATGCAAACATGCTGTAAATTTAACTAAACTAAAAGGAATTCGAAATGACCTTTGTAGAAACGAATTTCCAACAACTCCTTGCTCCCTTTTGAACAGCAACACAACAGGAAAAAATATTCTCTGTTTTACAGAACACCACCAATAGGAAAACCTCATATGACTCTGAGTTCCACTTAGATCTCCCTTGGTGGGAAGAGTCCAACAATTTGGAAGGTGAGAGAAATTAGAGAGAGAGTTTTTTTTTTTTTTTTTTTTTTTTTTACTGTGAAATTCTATCGATCAATGATACCATCTCCTCTCCCAATTGGAGAAGAAGAGGCACTCTAGAGGGCAACTCCCCACTCCCTATCGAATAAGGAGTTGGGAGACATGGGGAACGTGTCCTCCTGACACGTTCTCCTTTTTTTATTTAATATTTATTTAATTAATTATTGATAAATCAATTAAATCTCATTTAATTAAATTAAATTAAATATCATATATTTAATTTAGATTAAATCACATTTAATCAATTTTTCCTCTAACCTATAGTTTTAATGTACATTAAATTTTAACCTATAGTTTTTAAATATGAATCACATTCACATTTAAATTAATATTTGAACTCTTTCAAATATTTAATTATCTCATATAATTTAATATGAATCATATTCACATTAAATTTATAATATAAAGTTCCAAAACTTTATATTATATCGTATCTATATACATAAAATTTATTCCCTAATGAATTTGAACATTTCAAATTCAAACGATCTAAGAACCCTTTACGAGCTAGAAGGTGGACCTAATGGACCAACAGATCAGAATCTCCAACGATACGAGATTACTCGGTTAATCTCATTAACCTCCTAATCAACTTTCGTTAACGGCAGGAACACTCCACTAAAGTCCCGCAGCTGCACTCTTCTCACTGCAGATATATTTCTATGTCCACGGATATTGATCAATAACAACAAGTCAATCCTGCACGAATGTCTGTAAGACCAGGTGGGTCAAATTACCATTTTACCCCTTGGTTACATCTTGTACCTTAAGTATCAGTGCTACTCTAATGAACAATTTGTTTGTGGTCCTACCAACAAACAGAAGTCCTTCTCGGGCCAATGAGAGGGTCGGACCCTTTGTTCAAGTCCCGGAGACACCACTTAAGGGAACATTCATCTACTTACCCTAGTAGTCGGGAAGGAGTGAATTCCATCTTGGTAGGTTAAGTCCCCAGCTGCTCACTCGGTCTTGTCTCCAAGAAGGTAGGAATATTGAGTCGGCGAATTTGAACACTCTCACCCATACTAGTCAAACGACAATCGCTTGCAAACAGAAGTTCGTAACCCGCTCAGGATTGAGATCAAGTTGCCTGGGTCATCCTAGTGAAATAGAAACCTAGCTAGTCAATGGATTACATCTAGTGGTTACTATTTCGCGATCCGATCTTATGTAATCTCATTACATAGCATATCCCCCACTCACATGTCATCTATACGAACATGTTAGGATCACAGTGTTTGTATCACATACAAAGTGGGTCACATCCATAGTTTTACCAAGGTAAGGTACCCAAACCTTATCCCCTTACTATAGACCCTTTAGGTTGTATCTTGAACCGAGATCCTTTATATGTACACTACATTAAGTTAATTACAGCCTTGGATGTTTAGTTTATTGGATTTAGGGTTAATACATGGGCAATATCGAACCATAACTGTTTATTGAAATAATAACACTTTATTACAATAATTAGAACAAAATTACAAACTTCGAGTTTTAAGGAACAAACCCCAACAATTTGTTCTTGGACGAAGTGAGTTGCTTACTGAGTATTTATACTCGTCCGTCTACTTTGATGTTTTTGGTTGCAGATAAGAACCCTGAGGCAGTTGACGACGACGAAGACCTGGCAAGGCTGTTGACACTTTCTGCTTCTTGTCTTTAGGCTTAGTTTACTTTCCTTGAGTTTATCCTTGTCATTGCTTGTTTCAATTAGTTGCTAGGCAGTCCTGTTCTATTTTCTGTGTTGTTTTGTACATGTTGGTTCTCTTTGTCTTAGATAAAATTCTGTTGCATGTTTATCTAGCTTAGAAGTTGTGTTGGAACTCTGGTTGTTGCCTAACGCATTTTCTGATTGAAGTTTGGTGGGAGGTGGGCATTCCTTGAAACTCTTTGAAGTGTTTTCTGCTTGATAGGTTCCAAGAAAATTTTTGGTTTTCTCCTTGCTATGTCGTTATGTTGCCAAAATTTCGCCCGTGAACGGTGTGGCGGAGTAACTTCCCTAACATAGGTTCGTCTCAAATTTTAGGGTCGTTACATTATAATTGTTATTATTTGTTATACAATTGTTAGTATTTTTTTCTTTAATCCATGTTTCTAGCTTTCTTCTTCTTATTATTATTTATCAAAGTTATATTGCTTATGAATTAAATCATTCATATACATACTAATTTACTAATTTAAGTTTATAATTTTAAAGTATCTAAGATCGTCATGTCTTCTTAATCCATGTTCTTTTCTTCCTCCATTAACTGTTGTCTATTATTATGTATTATCATTATTTATAGTACATTATAATTATTATTATTATTTATCATATAATTGTTAGTATTTTTTTTCTCTAATCCATGTTTCTAACTTTCTTCTTATTATTATTTATCAAAGTTATATTCCTTATGAATTAAATCATTCATATATTCCATAAACTTGTTTTTTGCTATTACAACATGAAGTTAAAGCTTAGAGATATGGGAGCTAGAGATGAGAAGGTAGCAAAAACAGATTATATCGATCTGGTAGATGTCGTGGCATATCCAAATGATGATGGAGATGACCCACTTTTTCAATGGGTTCAACCAGTACATTTGGATAATGAGTCTGGCAATCAAGACCTCGAGATTGCCAACATGGTTGCGGAGACTGGAATCAATGTAGAGCAAGTCATGAATAAATAAGTTAGGATGTCTGACGATAAGTTAAATGACTATCAATTTAATATTTATTTGGATGTTGGTTACTCTAAGGCATAACTTTTAAAAGTGAGAAAAAAACTTCGTAAAGGTAAGTCGACAAATGATGATGATGATGATGACAATATGGACGATGGAAATGATGATTATAATACATCTGATGGAGGAGGTGATACAAATGTTAGGATCTCAAGTGGTTACTAAGCTGAGGAAGGACAATCTAATGTACCAGGATTAAGTCCTTTTCATGTGAGACTGATTTTGACCATGTCACCCAAGACAAAGATCATGGATCTCTCGAGGGTGGTGAGGAGATTGTTGCTATTGGTAAACCATTTTATCGACATAGGGATGCATGATGCTTTTATTCTGATGAGAATTTCTTACTTTCAAGTATGGAAACGATGAGCATCAACAACAATAATACACAATAAGGTTATGGTCAAGGTCATTATTCGTACTTAAATTACGATGATTCTTCAAGTCTTGAACATAGCAATTTCCAGTCTTCCTTTCCACCATAGAGTTATTCATCATCTCAAAGTCAAGGACCATTGGGTGAAAAGATGTATCCACGAATAGGGTCCATATGTTGGTCGTACGAGTCATATCGTTTTCATGTTGACAATTATGTTCAACATTTTCAATATAGGATGACTTGGGAGCAATATTGTTATTTCTATCAGAATTATCAAGATTCTGGGTTATATGCTCAAAGTCATCTTTTTTATATTAGAAATGTAATGTATTATATATTATTAAATCTAAATAGAAGTTCTAGGACATATTTTTTTACATATATGATGTTGGAAATAAATTAATTATAGCATTGATTAAACCATAATAAAGTTTCATGAAATAATTCAAATAATTTATAGAATTTTGTTTTTTTTTTTCAAATTTCTGCTATCATCGGCATGTTAATCGATATTTGTATCTAAATATTGTATTAGTTTTTAAATGTGATTCTTAAAAGTGGTCAATTATAGTCTAATTAAGCCATACTCAAAGTTTCATGAGTTAATTTAAACAATTTCCATCCATTTATATAATTTATGTAAATTTTCCCAAATTTTCCATCGATATTTTTGTAAAATCTGGACCTCGACATTTTCATCAACATCGACATTTTAAACCTTCCATATAACTTATATTAATCATTGTGTAAAGGTTTAAATATTAATTTTTCCAACTAAAAAAAGGTTTAATTTTTTTTTAAAATAAACAAAGATTAAATCTTGTTTTGAGCCATTACATTCTAAAAAAAATATATTTTTGTCTCATTTAAAAAGCAGTTGCTAATGCATCTATATTGTGAATGTTCATGGTAATGATAAGATTGTAATTTTTAGTTCAACCATTGTGAAATTCGGTGGGACTTTTTTTAGTAGAATGCTTTTGAGATTCAAAACTTTGATCGACGGGTGAAGCACATTTTTATGTCAATTTTTTTAGTACAACAGTATTTGGAAGTGGAAGATTTGAACTCATAACTTCTTAGTCATCAGTTTTGATGTCAATTGAAGTATGCTTTTATTGACTACATTTTTATGTCAATTGAACTAGGTTAATTTGACTTGTTTTTTCTACCTTATCAAGGTCAATTTTTTTAAATGAAAATTCTAAAAATTAATAAACGAACATTTTTTTCAGAAAATAGGAAACAATACGTGTCTTCATTATGATTGGTCCGTGTACATTTGACTTTTGACTGATTGTTTTTTTAAAGGTATTTCGTTTATCCTATTCCATCCAGCTATGCTATTATTGTTTTGACAAACTGAAGACTTTTAATTAATCAACAGATGAACCATTAATTCCAATGAAAAAGACAAACATGCCACTTTTCACAATTAACAAGTTTGGAACCAACTTGACTTGGTCCTGATTATATTATAATATACTATAATATTCTATAATTGATTTACTATGGCGCGTTTTTTTCCCAGTTTCACGCGCTCTGTTGGCGCGTACCGAAGTTATTTTTTAGTTCACCTTCTATAGATATTATTCTTTTTTCTTACTAGTTCTTTTAATTTTATTCAACTTTCAAACCTTCGAGAATATTATGGCATTATGTTATATACATAGTTTTAAACTATATATTGATTTTGTACTTAAATGGTACATTATTCATTTTTTTAGGTTTAATACCATAATTTTTTGGTTACTTTCAACCTTGTGTGTTTATTTTATTTGAAAGTGATGTAAGTATTTGTTATTTCTTTAGTAAAATATATTGTTATTTTTTGAGGTTTGAGTTTAGTATCTATTTAGTTCTCGATATTTCAAAAGTAACATTTTTAAATCTTGAAATTACTGTTCAATTAGTTAAATTGAACGTAGTTGACTAACGAAAACGTAAGCTCATATTGCTTGGTGATTTTTTAATGACCGAAAAATTAAAGTTCCTCTTGCATCAACAATAAACCATTTGTTTGAGAAATTGATCCACCCAATGAATTGTTCGTACTTGGGTTATTGTCTATTTGGTCGGTTCAAATTCAACCCCCAAACTCTTGGTAGTTGGCACATCAATTTTTGTTGATTAAATTAGGAAACTCAACTCCCTAAATTGTTGGTTGAACATTTTTTATGGTTGATCGTGTTTTATGTACTTAGTAATTTAGGTGGGAATCAAGTTTTATTGGTTATTAGGACAACAATACATAGATTAGTTTTCGCAAGCCTTTGTGACTTTTTTTCTTTATTTTTTGTTTAAACTCTGGGTCAACAACAACACCAAGTGTTGAAGATCCCACATTAGAAAAGGGGAGAGTAACCTCACAATATATAAAATATATGGATTACTTACAATTGGTTTTGAGTTGGAACCCCATATATAATCTAATATGATATCAGAGTCCATTAAACCCAAACGGGTATTCGATCCAAAAAAATTTGAAATTGAGATCCGATCCAAGAATGGTGAACCCAAAGAGGCATCATCTTAAGGGGGCATGTTGAGAATCCCACATTGGAAAAGTGGGGATTAACCTCACACTATATAAGATATAGTATATTTTTTTAAAAAATAAAGATAGTGGAATTATATGGCAAAATTAAATAAATGATATTCAAATAGAAAGTGAGAGAGAAGAAAGAATATTGGAGAGAATTCTTCACCAATTGTGCATTTTAATTTTCCACCAAAAGCCACTATTTATAGGCAATTTGGAGAGTATGATGTGGTCCATTTAGACACCAATCTATGGGCTTTGTTGGACACATGGGAGACACTTTGGCTATGGATAATTTGCCACTTGGCATAGGTATCAAAGGTGCATGTGGAATGGGCATTTACATGTGTAATATTTATAATTGTTATTATATGCCAAGATCCAAATCCTATGTCTAACCAATTTTAGACAAGTTTGAGGTGTTTACCACAAGTTTAGAAGCGATTTTATTACCAATTATGGACTGGACAGAATTTAAAGAAATGCAGAAACAGTAATGAACAATCAGAGAACACCAATATTTATAGTGGTTCGGTCATAAAACAACCTACTCCACTTGCAAAGGTGTTTTAAGCCTTTGCTAGACAGTTTATTAGAGATATACGGGAGTATCTGAGAGAACTTACAAATGGGATATTTAAAGATACATTTAACAATTAGGATTTAACAAGATTCCAAGATTTATGCCCAAAAGGAGACTACAATCAATCTTTATTCCAGATTGAGAGTCTAACAACCTTTAGGATTAAATCTTGAATCTAAACTAAAAAGAAAGAAAAAGGAGAGATACAACCTTTTGAGAGGATCTTCATGAACAAAAGGTTGAAAGAAAGTTGAGTCTCGCGTCTTGTACAACAACCAAGCCGAATGATCAACCTGCAGCAACTCCATGGCAACAGTCACCTCTTCTTGCGATCTGCAACCCACGGTGGACGACAAATTTCGGCTACAAGAACGGAGCTTCTTCGATATCTTCTCACGGCTGAAAAACCAAGGTATTTTCCAGATTTCCCCTCTCTCTCACACACGAAACCCCTGTTTTTCAAATTTCTATCGAGCTCCTCAACCCTTTCTTTTCTCACTCTCTTCTTTTCTTCTCTCAACCCGAGAGCCTTTCCTTTTTGTTTCTTTCTCTCTCTCTTAATAAAACCCTAATAATAATAGACCCAATTCCACTTCTTTTCTCTTCTCTTTCTCTTCTCCTCACTTAAGACCCACACCTTCTTTTATAATAACAAAAGGGAACAAATGGGTTTGGGTGATAGGAGATCAAGAAAGGTAGATTTGGGCTCCTCCAATCTTTGGGCCCAATCTTAACAATGGGTCTTTAGACTTAAGAGCTAAAATAAGGTCCAAACCATTTTAGATTAACTTAAAAAACCATTAATCTAAAATTAATTAGTTTATGATAGTTTGAAACCAAAAAATATAACAATCTCCACCTTGATTTCAATCTATCATAAGCTAAGAAGAGGACCTATAATTTAGTTCTCAAATAAGATCCAGGGTTATCCATGATCAAGCTGCAACATTCTCACACAAAGGTTAAATTTATCACAAGGTAATGCTTTAGTAAACATATCAGCAGCATTCAAATCAGTAGCAACCTTTTTAACCGAAACTAAACCATCATTGATGACATCTCTTACAAAATGATACCTAACATCAATATGTTTAGTTCTTTCATGGTGAGAATGATTTTTAGATAAATGTAGAGCACTTTGACTATCACAATGCACAGTCACAGAAACATTATCACTACAACATAATTCAGATACAATTCCCTTAAGCCATAAAGATTCCTTAATAGCTTCAGTTAATGCAATATATTCAGATTCATTGTAGATAAAGCAACTATAGATCAGTAAACTAGATTTCCAACTAATTGTGCAATTGAACAATCTAAACACAAAACCAGTCAAAGATCTACGTTTATCTATATCAGCAGCATAATCAGCATCAACATATCCAACAAGTTCAATATTCTCACTATCAACTATATTTGCTCCACCATAAACAAGACATAAATCTGTATGACATGCAAGATACCTCAAAATCCACTTAACAGCATTCCAATGTTGTTTACCAGGATTAGCAAGAAATCTACTAACAACACTAAGTGGATGAGCAAGGTCAGGTCTAGTACAAACCATGGCATACATAAGACTCCCAACAGTATTAGCATATGGAATGTCATGCATTTCATCAATATCACTTGGAGTCTTAGGTGAATCATTAACAGATAGTTTAAAGTGCTTGCCAAAAGGAATACTAACCTTCCTACTATCATGCATGTTCAATCTTTTAACTAGTCTTGTTATATATTCACTTTGAGACAAATATAGTTTCTTCTCTTTTCTATCTCTAATAATATCCATTCCTAATATTCTTTTTGCATTGCCTAAGTCTTTCATTTCAAATTCCTTCTTTAAGAGATTCTTTAACTTATTTATTTCATGCATGGTTTTGCAAGCAATCAACATGTCATCAACATATAAAAGCAAGTAAACAATATTCACTTCAGAAATTTGTTTGAAATACACACAACTATCATACTTACTTCTACAAAAGTCAATAGATAGCATATAGGAATCAAACCTTTTATACCATTGACGTGGGGATTGCTTTAAGCCATACAACGATCTCTTAAGAAGACAAACCTTCTTTTCTTGTTTGGGAGCTTCAAATCCAGGTGGTTGATCCATGTAAATGGTCTCCTCAAGCTCACCATGCAAGAAAGCGGTCTTTACATCCATCTGCTCTAACTCAAGATCAAAGTGAGCAACAAAGGCAAGCAAAATTCTAATAGAGGTGTGTCTTACAACGGGGGAAAAAACCTCGTCATAGTCTATACCCTCCCTTTGAGTAAACCCTTTGGCTACTAACCTAGCCTTGAACCTAGGCTCGTTATTTTCTAAAGGGTTTTCTTTGACTTTATAGATCCACTTACAACCTACAGTTTTAGCTTTTAATGGTTTATTAACAAGAACCCAAGTTTGATTTTTAATCAAAGAATCATACTCTTCTTTCATTGCGGCCCACCAATTATCTTTATTTTCATTATTTATGGCCTCATTGAAAGTTTGTGGTTCTTGATTAATGAACTCATTAGCTATAACTAGGGCATAGGATATAAGGTCAAAGATACCCAAACCTAGTGGGAGCTACAATGGTTCTCCTAACCCTATCCCTAGTTAACTGATAATTTGTCAAGTCTTGACTATCCTCTTCCTCTTCCTCATTAACAACTTCATGTGTAGGTGATTGATCTAAGGTAGAAGGTGAAACATCATGTTCTACTATTGGCTCATCTACCTGATCACTATGGGAAGTGGAAGGAGGACTAGCTAAAAGCTGTTTCAAAGTGGAACTAGGTGGACTATTTGGAATAGACTCGGTCTTTTCTTCTACATACCCCATTTTCCCTTCATTAAAGACAACATCTCTACTTATTAGGATTTTTGGTGAATTTGGGTCTAGACACCATAGTTTATATCCCTTAACACCCTCTGGATATCCTAGGAAAACACATTTCTTAGCCCTTGGGTCTAGTTTTCCCTCTTTTGAATGAGCATAAGCTAAACACCCAAAGACTTTCATGTGTGATAGATCGGGGACTACCTTGCCAAAGCTCTTGAGGCGTTTTTAAATCTATGGCGTAGATGGGCTCCTATTGATTATATAACATCTTTGTTGCAACACTTTCCCCAAAACTTTGAGGAAGTTGTGAATCAGACAACATGCACCTAACTCTTTCCATAAGGGTTCTATTCATTCTCTCAGCGGCCCCATTTTGTTGTGGCGTCGCTACAACGGTCAAGTGTCTTGCTATGCCTTTAGACTTACAAAAGTTTCTAAACTCATGGTTACAAAACTCTAGCCCATTGTCATGGGTCTAAGTTTCTTAACTCTAAGGCCGGTTTGGTTTTCAACATAGGTTACCCATTCAACAAATTTATTAAAAGTATCGATTTATTTTTCTGAAGATAAACCCAAACTTTTCTAGTACAATCATCAATAATGGATAAGAAATATCTAGCCCCACCATTTGTGACAACATTAGATGGGCCCCATAAGTCAACATGCACATATTCTAGTTTTTATTAGCGAGTGACCACCCTTTCCAAATTTTACTCTTTTACTTTTACCATAAACACAATGCTCACACATATCTAGGTCCACATTTTTATGTTAGGAATTACTTGTTGTTTTATTAACTCCCTAATTCCTTGCTCACTCATGTGACCTAAGCGTTTATGCCAAAGGGTAATTTTGGAATTGTCACTCTCTTTAACTAGATCACTTGACCCTACGACCATCAGAAACCTCTAAAAAGAGTATAAGGTATCCTTAAGAAGCCCTTTCATTGCAACTAAGATGCCCTTCATGACCTTTAGAACACCACCCTCTAACTTAATGGTGTACCCTTGCTTATCTAACATGCTAAGGGATATTAGGTTTCTTTTAACTTCAGGTACGTACCTAACAACTCCAGTTAGAAACCTAATATTTCCGTCATGAAGCCTAAGGCGTATTGTTCCTTGACCTTCTACACTACAAAAGTGTCGGTTCCCTAACATGACTTTACCTCCCACACCGGTTTGGAAGTCTTCTAGCCATTCTCTATTAGGGGTCATATGGAAAGAACAACTTTGAATCTAGGATCCAAGTGTCATCCTCTCTAGTGTTACTAACCATAAGAGAGTGGTTATACTCTTCACTAAGGTTTACTACACTAGACTCTTCTTTCCCTTTACCCGACGACTTTTTATTCCTAAGGTCGAGACAAAACCTTCTAATGTGGCCTTCTTTTTGACAATGATAACACCTCCTATTACTAGCCCCTTAGACTTTGATCTACCCCTACTCTTGCTTCTATGCTTTTTCTATTCTCTGATCTCCTCTCTAACATAAAAAGTCTCACTATTAGACTTCTTGGTTTCTTTTAGTTCTTGTTCTTTTACTCTAATGGCATTTAAAACAATTTCAGTGGACAAAGTATCCCTACCAAACTTCATAGCAGATTTCACATCATTATAAGATTCAGGCAAAGAATTTATCGAACTACTGAGATGATTTTCATCGAAAAGATTTCACCTATATTTTCCATTTGAAACTACTCTATGGAATTCATCTAGGTTATCTTTCATGCTTTTACTAGAGTCCATTTTAAAACTAAAGAAATTAGATTTTAAAAATATTTTGCTTGAAATTGATGCTACTTGGTAGGTAGATTCTAATTTTGTCCAAAGTTTAACAATGTATCTTCACTACGCATTTGTCTTATAATTGTATCGGACAAATAAAGGATTATAAGGTCGTGAGCTACCTTATTTATCTCTTTCGGTTGGTCCATTTGTTATGTCATGTCCGGAACTTCCTTAGCCTCCAAAAGTGCGTGTCGACCTTTTGTTGACGAAGGATGGCCAACATTTTGATCTTCCATAGACCAAAATCTCCTTTCCCATCAAACCGCTCCACCTCGAACTTGGTACTCATCCTCGAAAAATGAGAAACAAAATTGGACAACAAACTTTTCTTGAAATAAAAATTTGAAATTAAAGAATACTAACAACTTAAAGATTCTTTAGATCCAAAGATTTTATTCAACAAACTAAATTTTAATTCAAGAAAAGAATGCCTCAAAAAACAAGGATTAAAAGCTCGATACCAAAATGTTATTATATGCCAAGATCCAAATCCTATGTCTAACCAATTTTAGACAAGTTTGAGGTGTTTACCACAAGTTTAGAAGCGATTTTATTACCAATTATGGGCTGGACAGAATTTAAAGAAATGCAGAAACAAAGAATGAACAATCGAGAGAACACCAATATTTATAGTGGTTCGGTCATAAAACGACCTACTCCACTTGCAAAGGTGTTTTAAGCCTTTGCTAGACAGTTTTATTAGAGATATACGGGAGTATACAGAGAGAACTTACAAAGCAGGATATTTAAAGATACATTTAACAATTAGGATTTAACAAGATTCCAAGATTTATGCCCAAAAGGAGACTACAATCAATCTTTATTCCAGTTGAGAGTCTAACAACCTTTAGGATTAAATCTTGAATCTAAACTAAAAAGAAAGAAAAGGAGAGATACAACCTTTTGAGAGGATCTTCATGAACAAAAAGGGTTGAAAGAAAGTTGAGTCTCGCGTCTTGTACAAAGAACCAAGCCGAATGATCAACTGCAAAGAACTCCACGGCAACAGTCACCTCTTCTTGCGATCTGCAACCCACGGTGGACGGCAAATTTCGGCTACAAGAACGGAGCTTCTTCGATATCTTCTCACGGCTGAAAAACCAAGGTATTTTCCAGATTTCCCTCTCTCTCTGTCACAGAAACCCCCTGTTTTTCAGCCTTCTATCGAGCTCCTCAACCCTTTCTTTTCTCACTCTCTTCTTTTCTTCTCTCAACCCGAGAGCCTTTCCTTTTTGTTTCTTTCTCTCTCTCTTAATAAAACCCTAATAATAATAGACCCAATTCCACTTCTTTTCTCTTCTCTTTCTCTTCTCCTCACTTAAGGCCCACACCTTCTTTTATAATAACAAAAGGGAACAAATGGGTTTGGGTGATAGGAGATCAAGAAAGGTAGATTTGGGCTCCTCCAATCTTTGGGCCCAATCTTAACAATGGGTCTTTAGACTTAAGAGCTAAAATAAGGTCCAAACCATTTTAGATTAACTTAAAAAACCATTAATCTAAAATTAATTAGTTTATGATAGTTTGAAACCAAAAAATATAACAATAATACTCCCCCTTAAATGCCCATTTTGTAACGACCCTAAAATTCGAAACGAACCTACGTTAGGGATGTTACTCCGTCACATCGTTCGCGCCGAAATTTCGGCAACATAACGACATAACAAGGAGAAAACCGAAATTTTTCCTGGAACCTAACAAGCAGAAAACACTTCAAAGAGTTTCAAATAATGCCCAACCCCCACCAAACTACAATTAGAGAATGGGTTGGGCCACAACCAGAGTTCCAAAGCACAATATCTTGGACAAACGAACACGCAGCAGAGAGACAATTCAACCAGAATGAAAATTACTAACTGAGAAGTACAGGAGACAACATAGTGTTGTGCGACCAAACAAATAAAACAGAAACTAAAACATGACCATTTCAAACAAAACTCTAAGCTTAAGGAAAACAAAAAGGAACAGGGTCCCACAGCCTCATCGGGTCATCATCATCGTCAACCGCCTCATGGTTTCTTACCTGCAACCAAAAACAACAAAGTAGATGGGTGAGTATAAAAATACTCAGTAAGCAACTCACTCACGTCCAAACAAATCAACATGCAACCAACCAGACTCGTCTTCTACACTCACTCAACCCCAACACAGGTCTCACACTTAGCACACTTCACCCTGGGCCCTCCTGCGGTAGTAACTCGAGCTCTACCTTCGATTCTGGAACTTTGATTGACGATGCAATGAGAGAAAGCAACTCTCACGCCACTACACACTGGCATAGAGCCGATCAGGTACGTATCCTGCACGCCCTATGGGGAATCACCCCTAAGCCAGCACGAGATAATGGAAAGCAACCACTTCCAGATGGGGACGTACCCCAGGCTCTCACAACGCAACACGCTAGCATAGTGCAGTGAGGTACGTAACCAACACGCCCTATGGGGAATCGCCCCTACGCTAGCACGGGATAATGGAAAGCAACCACTTTCGGATCTCATCGAGGACGCACCCCAGTCTCACGATCCTATCATATATCGTCAACCTAGAGGTTCCAACTCGCTCAGGCGTAACTCAGGGTTTAGTAATTGCTGGGTTTTACGCTTCATAAGGTTATTTAGGATTCTAACAAGACATTCCTAAAATCCCCGTCCCATTCTCAAGGGTCCCAAATTCAATAAGGTTTTCACTTTTAGCCAACCCCTCAGAGTTCTCAAGTACCACTTTCAAACCACACTCCGCAAGATGTCTGACTTAGCTTTACCCCAAGCCCACACAGAAATACTCAGCTCCTAGCTTCGTGCTGGTAAACGCCTCCCTAACTAGCATTCTGACATAGCCCAGACCCGTCCCGCAGGACGCTCGTAAGCTATGTCTCACTCCGAGTCTGTTGCCACACTCATAATGACTCACCTCGAAGCATTCTCGTCTTTGGTCTGTTGCCATGACTACCATGGCTCACCACAAGACATCACCGCCCCTGGTCTATTGCCACACGCACTGTGACTCACCACGAGGCATCATCAATTCACATAATCCATGCTAGTTTCTCGCCACGCAAAGTTATAGGATAACGTCACCTAGTGAGGAGTAAGGTAGGGACTACTAGCCCAGGGGTTCCATGATACAAATCTCTTGATTTGGTACTAAAACCATAATCGAAGATGCATACTAACAACCATGCGAGCAATACGAGCTGCATAACGATTATGATCCTCAACCACACGAGCGCGAACTCAATTCTGGTCGGAACCAACCCCTTTAACATACACCACAACCGGAGGTTTCAACCCACCAGCTATGCAAGCAAACCCTCTTACTTATGAACTCGTTTACTAGATCAAGTTGGCTACAAACATCGGTTCGAGGATCCAAGAAAGAACCACTTCCTTCAAAAGTCAACACGAGCCCGTCTAAAACATTTCCAAGGAAATAGTTGGTTACTAGCGTGGCCTAGGGCTCACCTTTATCACCTAACAAGTTATTTAAAGTAATTCAAACAACTTAAACACGAACCGAAGCTTAAGGCATTGCACCCAACGATCACATTTGCCCCAAACCACAGTAACTAAAAATTAGTTCTCAACCTCGAACCCTTTTCAAGAACAGTCTCACACTTAGGCGACCTTAAGCCCAACACAGTAATCCTCGAATGGGTTTGGTCAACTACACTTTGCCGCACTTGCCCATCTAAGGTTTACTCGTGACTCACAAGTTCCGACTACAACCCTGAGGTGGAACCCGAGCGTAGAGCCACCTTTCAACTACATCGCCTCTCAAATTTCCACATTATGCGTTCTCGACTTTATCACGACCACGAGCTTTAGGTCTCACTCTTAACTTAAAGCCTTAAGCCCCTATTCCCACATTAACTACTTTCTCGGTCAATAGCGATAAAAGGCAACACTAGCACAAACCCAAACTAAAGCATATGCATCACAATACAGTTTTCGCGCAATAAACACAGTTCACGGATTACAGCATTCAAACAAATCACATAATAACTTTAAGGGCCTTTAATCCAAACGACCACTTCCAAATATCCGAAGATCCAAGAGCTCGATCTCGTGCACCACACAAAGCCCTAAACACGATTGAGACCTTATCTGGCAATCATAGAACTTAAATCACGATCCAAACAACTTTAATTAAATTAACTCGACTTAAATGACCAAACAGGTACATGGAGGCTCAAAACGTGATCGAGAAAATGAAGGCGGACAACGGTACCTATGCAATGGCGGCGGCGGCAGCGACACGGTGGCGACGGCAACGACAAGTCAAGCACCAAATCGGAACGCCCACGACCCAATCTATCCAAAATCAACATCCGAAATAAGAGAACCGAACTAAAAACTAATGAACCAAGCGAACCAAACATGGATTGGTTTAGAGGAAACTCACCGGTCATAGCTACGGTGGTCGGAGAGGGGACGACGACTACAAGAGAAGAAGGAGGTCGGTTGAGAACCGGCATTCGGGTGAATGGAACCACCAGAAAAAAAATGCAAGAAAACTACGGTTCTCTCTGAGTGTCGGCTCCGGTTGGCTGTCATGTCGATGGCGTGCTGGGCGAACGAAGGTCGACGGAGAAGGAGGGCAGCTGACAGAGAGAAGCTTGAAGGTTGGCGGCGGCGGAGAAAAGAAAAAGAATGGAGGTCGTCTGAATCTGAAAAATGAAGAAGGAGAAACAAAACAAGGGGGGCGACGGCTTCCTCGTGAACTCCTCTCCCTCTTCTTTTTTTTTTTTTTAAATAATAAAATAATTAATTACTTAAAACTTTCATTTTCTTTTCCTTAATTCCTTTTCGAAAATTAACAACCTTTTCTAAAATCAATTTTCCTTTTCCAAAAATAAACTTAGTCCCTTATCAAATTTAAATCCTCATTTCCTTTTCTTAAAAACTTAGAAAATTCAGAAATCACGGAATGAGTCCAAAAATTAAGTTCTAAAGTTTAGAAAAAAATTACCTAAAATTACCGAGCATTACACATTTATATAAAATATACCTCGTTAAAACCTTACTATGAAAAAACTCAATGGGAAGAAAACCCCTAGTGAAAGAAAAAGAGTAGATATTTTATATAGTTTACTATAATACATTCACTCCCCTTCATTGAGACATCACTTAAAGTCTTTGAGTCGCCACATTCCAATGCTATATACTAATTTCTCGAAGGTTGCAGTTGGTAATGCCTTCCTAAATAAGTCGGTCAGGTTATCCTTCGAACAAATTTGTTGTATAGTGATGTCACCATTTTCTTCAAGATCATTAGTGTATAAAAGTTTTGGTGAGACATGTTTTGTCCTATCTCCTTTTGATATATCCTCATTTGATTTGAGCTATACATGTTGTGTTGTCTTCGTATAATATTGTCGGAGGATGTTTACTAGAAGACATGTCACATGTTTCACGAATGTCCTGAGTCATTTATCTTAGCCATACACATTCTCGACGTGCCTCGTGAATTGCGAGGATTTCAACATGATTCAAGGAAGTGGTCGTGATGGTTTGTTTCACTGATCGCCATGATATGACAGTTCCTCCACATGTGAATAGATAACCTGTCTGAGATCTAGATTTGTGTGGATCAGATACATAATCAGAATCTACATAACCAACTAGATCATAATTTGATTTGTTAGAATAAAATAACCTCATATCAGCTGTTCCTCGGAGTTAACGAAGTATATGTTTAATCTCATTCCAATGTCTTTTGGTTGGACAAGAACTATATCTCGCTAATAAATTTACTGAAAATGTAATATATGGTCTCGTGTTATTAGCAAGATACATAAGTGCACCAATTGCACTAAGATATGGTACTTTAGGACCAAGAAGTTCTTCGTCATCATCTCGAGACCGAAATATATCTTTCTTTATATCCAGTGAATGAACTCCAGTGGAATGTTCAATGGATGTGTTTTATCCATATAGAATCTTTTTAAGTTTTTCTCTATATAAGTTGATTGATGAACAAATATCCCATCTGCTAAATGTTCAATCTACAAACCAAGGAAAAAATTTGCTTTTCCAAGATCTTTCATCTTGTATTCTTTCTTAAGATATTCTATCGCCTTGGATAACTTTTCAAGAGTTCCAATTATATTTAAGTTATCAACATATACAGTTATAATAACAAATCCTAACTGAGATTTTTTTTTATAAAAACGCACAGACATATTGGATTATTTTGATATCCTTCTTTCAACAGATATTCACTCAGGCGATTATACCACATTCGTCCTGATTGTTTTAATCCATATAATGATCTCTGTAACTTTATTGAATACAATTCCCGATAACTTGATTCATATGTTTCTGATATTTTAAATCTTTCTGGGATTTTCATATAAATGTCATTATCCATAGATCCATATAAATATGTCGTGACTACATCCATTAGATGCATATCAAGTTTTTCATATACAGTCAGACCAATAAAATATCTTAGCGTTATTGCATCCACCACCGGGGAATATGTCTCCTCATAATCAATATCAGACCTTTGCAAGAATCCTTGTGCAACAAGTCTCACTTTATATCTTGTGACTTCATTCTTTTCATTTCTTTTTCTTAAAAATATCCATTTATATCCCACAGGTTTGACGTTTTCTGGTGTCAGGACTACTGATCCAAAAATCACACGTTTTGAAAGTGAGTTCAACTCAGTTTGGATTGCTTCTTTCCTGATAAGAAATTTAAGAAGAATTTGAAAAAAATCTACTAATCTTGTTATGGAACAAACAAGACTATTAGATCTAAACCCCAAAAACTCTAAATCAAAATGAAATTAAAGAAGCAAAAGATTCTATTGTCAAAATGTTAAGTAACCCTTGACAATTGGATCTAATAACTTGCTTAAAGAAACAAGACGTTTAGATAACTCAATCTCAAAGACCCCAAAACTAATTTTGAAAATCAACTAAAGGAAAGTAAAATCGGATTAAGTTGTTGATAAAATATATTAAGGCAAAAGAACTTGTATGAGATCCGAATCACTCCACAAGCAAGATTGATCAAGTCAAGCTTGAATGATTCTAAGCATGCAACCTAATCTACATAGAATTGCAAAGAAACATAGCTCTAGGCTATAATAAAGCACAAAAGCCTCTTTTGATTACATTTTCAATCCTTTCTCTTTCTTTTTTTTTTTCTACAAGGTACATGACTTTATATAGCCTCAAAATCAACCCTAGAGTAACTTATGATCAATTGAAAGGTGGTAACTTACATCCCCATCAATACCATGATCTCCACTAATCAAATTGTAACTTAAAACATTGAAAACATAACTTTAAAACTGAAAATTACATCAATATTGAAAAAAATCTGAGAATGATGTCTCTTTGTTAGTTTTGTAACTCTTTATAACCATCCAAGAGTAAATGAAGCACATCTTGAAGTATCTTGAGGCCCTTGTTTCTAAATGAAGCTTGATTGTTCTTTAATAAATGATGAGTTGCACTTGAGTTCATTAAATGCAACTTATGTTAACTTCCATGAATTTGATTTCATTGAATGTGACTTGATGAGATGTCTTGGTTCATATCATTCTCCCCTTCTTCAAAAGGATTCGCCCTCGAATCTAATTGTGAAACATTGCTGTAAATCTATGTTAAGAAAACACAAAAGACCTCACAATACTCTCTCACATGTTTATACTCAAGGAAATTTAGATCACTCGTGTTTGAACTCATTTTCACATCACACTATATAAGCTCTCATTCTTGCCTCTCTTTTTTTTGAAGTATAAAAGCCAAAATTTGCAATCCCATGGATAGTAGCACACTTTGAATGCAAACAAGCAAAAGTAGGCTTACGAAAAGAAAAATTCAGAATGATGAACCTATGAAAATTTTATCTAAGGGGTAGAAAAATTAAGAACAAGATATGTAACTCTCACACATTAAGAACAATTGCTGGAATTCTAAATACAAGAGTTACAATGTAAAACCAATGGTTGGACTTTTAAAATATATGAGTTACAATTTGAAACTAATGACTAGAAAATTCAATATGCAGAAATGTAATTGCCCATTTTTAATATGTAACCACCAACTTTTCAAACTTTCAAAGTGTAACATCAAAGATTGAATACCAAATGGTTAAATTTAAACATAATGATCAGATCTAATTGGAAATTTTCGGATTGAGCATGCTTTAGAGGCAAAAACAACAATAACTCATGTTCTCGAGTATACCAGTTTTTTCAAAACTAGTTGTAAAAATGCATACTTTTTACCCTTAAGAAACCTGAATTAGAAAATATCATAGGAGACAAAGTTCAAGCTTAGACCCTGATCTACAATAATGATGAAGACATCAAGATAAAAACAATTGTAGAAATATGACTTTTCGGTGCTTTTTCAAAGACTACGAAAACTAGACAGTTTGCAAAACAAAAACAAAACTAAAACATGAAAATTTTAAAACAAATTCAATATAAACGCAAAGGAAACATATATCGATCTTGAGCCTAAAGCTCTGATACCAAATGATAAGAAATTTAAGAAGAGTTTGAAAAAAAATCTACTAATCTTGTTATGGAACAAACAAGACTTAGATCTAAACCCCAAAAAGTCCAAATCAAAATGAAATCAAAGAAGCCAAAGATTCTAATGTCAAAATGTTAAGTAACCCTTGACAATTGGATCTAATAACTTGCTTAAAGAAACAAGATCTTTACATAACTCAATCTTAAAGACCCGAAAACCAATTTTGAAAATCAACTCAAGGAAAGTAAAATCGGATTACCTTGTTGATCAAGTATCTCAGGCAAGAGAACTTGTATGAGATCCGAATCACTCCACAAGCAAGATTGATCAAGTCAAGCTTGAATGATTCTAAGCATACAACCTAATCTACATAGAATTTCAAAGAAACATAGCTCTAGACTATAATAAAGCACAAAGGTCTTTTTTTATTACATTTCCAATCCTTTCTCTTTTTTTTTTTTCTACAAGGTACATGGCTTTATATAGCCTCAAAATCAACCCTAGAGTAACTTATGGTCAATTGAAAGGTTGTAACTTACATCCCCATCAATACCATGATCTCCACTAACCAAATTGTAACTTAAAACATTGAAAACTTAACTTTAAAATTGAACATTACATCAAAATTGCCATAAATCCGAGAATGATGTCTCTTTGTTAGTTTTGTAACTTTTTGTAACCATCCAAGAGTAAATGAAGCACATCTTGAAATATCTTGAAGCCCTTGTTTCTAAATGAAGCTTGATTGTTCTTTAATAAATGATGAGTTGCACTTGAGTTTATTAAATGTAACTTATGTTAACTTCCATGAATTTGACTTCATTTAATGTGACTTGATGAGATGTCTTGGTTCATATCATTTCCACCTCAGCCAATCCTTTCTACGTTGACATTTTTCGATAGATTTTGGATCAAAATCGTCACTTTCATGAATAATATCATGAGCAACATTATAAGATAAAATATTCTCAACAATGATATCATTTCGATTCCATCTCTTTTCTGTTGTAACATAGTTTATAGAAATTTCATTATTATCCTCGAGCTTTTGATTTTCATCAATACTCTTTTGAGTAGTCGTATTCTGAATTTCTTCTGGAACATCCATACCTTTTATTTAATCTTTTTGATTCTCATTTTCTTTTTCGAGGATTTTTATCTTTGGAACCCATTGGTCTACCATGCTTCTGGCATGCTCCAGACTCATTATTGACAACTTTTTCTTTTGGGATATCAATTTTTTATGGAACATTTGCATCTGGTATACATGATTTAGTCACTCTTTTAGAATTTGTGAATGTATCTGGTAATTGATTTGCTATATTTTGTAATTGTCTTTTGAACTTCAAGTTCACATTGATCTCTACGAGAATCTAAATGAGATAATAACGATGCATTCCATATAATTTCTTTTTCCAACTTCTTAATTCTTCTCCCTAATGTTGACAAATTTATCTCATTAAAATTAAAATCAACAAATCATGCAGTAAATACATCACCCGTCAGGGGTTCAAGATATTTGATAATTGATGAGGAGTCAAAACCAACATATATTCCTAACCTCCTTTGAGGACCCATCTCTAGTACGTTGTGGTGGAGCAATTGGTACATATACTACAAATCTAAAAATTCTTAGATGGGAAATATTCGGCTCCTGGCCATAAGCTAATTGTAATGGAGAGTACTTATGATAAGCTACTAGCCTAATACGTAATAATGATGCAACGTGTAAAAGAGAATGACCCCAAATCGATGTAGGAAGTTTAGCTCTCATAAGCAATGGTCTTGCAATATTTAGTTGCAGACGTTTTATATATGATTTTGGTAGACCATTTTGTGTATGAACATGAGCTACAAGATGTTCAACACTTATCCCAATTGACATACAATAATGATTAAAAGTTTGGGATGTAAATTCACCAACATTATCAAGTCGAATGGTCTTAATTGTATAATCAGGAAATTGTGCTCTTAACTTAATTATTTGAGCAAGTAATGTTGCAAATGCATGATTTCGACTTGATAATAAGCATACATGTGATCATCTGTTGGATGCGTCAATTAATACCATAAAATATCTAAATGGACCACTTGGTGGGTTAATAGGTCCACAAATATCACCTTGAATTCGCTCTAAAAATGCAGATGATTCAATCCCCACTTTAGCTGGTGATGGTCTAATAATTAATTTCCTTTGAGAGCAAGCATCACATGACAACTCATTGGATTGAAGAATCTTCTGGTTCTTTAAAGGATGTCCATGTGAATTCTTAATAATTTTCCTCATCATTATCGATCCTGGATGGCCCAGTCGATCATGCCAAACACTGAATAACTCTGGATTTATGAACTTATGGTTCATTGTTGCATATATTTCGATTACTCGTATATGAGTATAATATAATCCAGAAGAAAAAGCAGTCAGTGTTTCTAAAATAAGTTTTCATGTGAAACAATAGATGTGATATAGAGACAATCTATATTATTTTTACAATTAGTTTCAACATGATAATTATTTTCACGTACATCTTTAAAACTCAATAAGTTTCTTTTCGATTTGCTAGAGAACAGAAGATTATTAATTGTAAATCTTGTTCCTCTAGGCAAAATAAAGCTTGCTTTTCCAAAACCATCAATCAGATTTGCAGAACCTGATATAGTATTGACTTTTGCTTCTAGTATTGTCAAGCTAGTAAAATATTTTCTACTTATAAGTATCGTGTGCGTAGTTGCGCAGTCTACCAGACATAAATCCTCATTCCTCATTTTCGAGTTACACAATATATTGAAATTGTCCATATTTCTTCATTAAATAAAAATAATTACAGTAAGAGATACATCATACAAAAAGTTTAAAGCTAAAAAGAACATAAAAATGAACATTAGTACTAGACATTCTCAAAATCAAAAGAAGCACTTGTTAGTCCATCAATTGTTTCAATTTTCTCTTAAGGAGATGCAAAGAAGTCTGCCACATCCAAATTTGTCATATTGGATGGGCAAATATATTATTATTTTGATAAGCAAGATTTGTTTCCACATTTTTCCCTTTTTTCTTCAGGGAAGCTTGATGGAGATCTACTAGATGTTTGGATGTACGACAAATACATGACCAGTGTCCAATCATTCCACATCGAAAGCTTTTATTTTCATCACCTCTTGAATTCATATTTTGTGGAGTTTTTTCTTTATGATCATCAGTTCGTGTGGGTTTCTTGAAATTTGGATAATTATAATGCCCACCACGAAAATAATTTTTTCTTCCCTTGTCGCCGTCACGACCTCGACAACAACCACGACCTCGACCACGATTGTTAAAATTCACCACATTCACTTCAAGGAATGATGTTGCTCCAGTTGGTCGAGATTCATGATTTTTCATTAATAGCTCGTTATTTTGTTCAACCACGAGAAGACATGAAATCAATTCTGAATTTTTTTTATGCCTTTCTCTCGATATTGCTGCTACAGGAGTATATTCGAGACATGAAAGGTAGAAAATGTCTTTTCTAACATATCCACATCAGTAATGGTTTCTCATTCACTTACTGATTTAAAATCTTGCAACATCAGGTGCATCCAATCATAACGAGCTTTTGGAAGAATAAAAGTTTTGTGATGATATCACACGTTTCTTTCAAGTTCTTCCACAGGACATAGGGATCTTTTATCGTTAGATATTCCATTTTCATTCCCTCGTGGAGATGGTGACGAATGAAAATCATGAACTTAGCCTTTTCTTGACTGAATGTCGTATTCACTTCTTTAATGGTCTCTCCAAGATTCATAGCATCCAAATGTATCTCAGCATCAAGCACCCATGACAAATAATTATTACCATTAATGTCAAGGGCCGCGAATTCTAATTTTGCAAGATTTGCTATAGTAACACTATCAAAAGATGCAAAATAATATTTTTAAAAAATGGTTTATCCAGAGGACCTACCTTTAGCGGGAAAAATGGCAAAGGCTCATGTTGATAACGTGTTGTAAAATTGGAGGTAAAACCGGACACCGAAACTTTACCAAAACATAGAATAATAAAAATAATAATAATAATAATAATAATAATAATAATAATAAAGAAGAAGAAGAAAGTGGAAAGGAGATATATATATATTATAAATAAAGTTAATGAAATTATATGGAAAAATTAAATAAATGATATTCAAATAGAAAGTGGGAGAGAAGAAAGAATATTGAAGAGAATTCTTCACCAATTGTGCATTTTAATTTTCCACCAAAAGCTACTATTTATAGGCAATTTGGAGAGCATGATGTTGTCCATTTGGACACCAATTTATGAGTTTTGTTGGATACATGAGAGACACTTTGGCTATGGAGAGTTTTCCACTTGACATAGGTATCAAAGATGCATGTGGAATGAGCATTTACGTGTAATATTTATATAACAAGAATAAAGTTTTACATGAAAGTAATTCATTTATAATTTGATTAGTGATTCTTATAATTACCATTATTCAATATCTAAATTAATCCAACAATGTATATTCATGCCCATTACATAAAATAAAATTATATCTATTACCATAATTTAAGTTAATCAATTATTTGTATCAATTCAAACATAACTCAATAGATAAGACACCAATTACAATTTCAAGTGTTTTCAATTAAACCATAGCTCAACTAGTATAAAAGTATGTACCTTCGACCAAGAGCTTAGAAGTTCGAATCCCCCACCCCACATATTATATAAAAAAAATCACAATTCCAAGTGTTGATAGTTTGATTCCACTCAGATAAATAAATTTTGTTAATTTATTTAAGTTAATTATAAATTTAGTTTCAATCATTTACAAAAAGAATTAAGTTCTACGATTTTAAAAATTAGAATTTCGTCCCAATAGTTTGATAAAACCTCATAAATAGTCTTATCATTAGAAACCATTAGATCGAGTTTGTGGCAGTTAGCTATCCATATGTCAATGAAATGATCTTTTGTATTTAGCCGATTGTGTGAGTTAAGTACTTAAGTAGATAAAAATGGTTGGAAGTTAGCAATTTAACGCAACTTCTTTGAAAATTGACAACTCATTTTCAATCTACTCAGTGAAATACAACATTCAAACATAGATAACTATCTGACTGTCCTCAATCTAACAATGAGAGCTATTTATGAGATTTTATTAGACCATAGAGATAAAATTCTTACTTTTATGGAGGACTAAATTTTAATTTTCTTCAAACTTTCATAAGTGAATTAATTTAAATAACTTTGCACATATAGAAACTTGTAATTGTATCCATTAAACTCTTAAACTTCCGTAAGTGAATCCATTTAAATAACTTTGCATTTAAAAATCGTATGTGCATCAATTCTTATGTGTATGTAGATTTCTTTCGATGTCGAATTAACTAATGAACAACTTTTCATTTTTTTTTCTTCTTCCTCTATTTTTACTACAAACTCAAAGAGAATTACATTTTTTTTTTCTATTTCAATAAGACTTTTAGAGAACAACAATGTTATTTAAGTAATGTTATTTAAGTAAATTTGAGTTGATTTCAAATTATGTTGAATCAAGTGAAAATAGTTCTAGAGACATTAGTTCTATGAAAGATATAAAAATAGTTGTGCAATTTAAATGGCATTGGAGTAATTTGAGTCTTTTTTTTTCTTTTGTAATTTTTAATTTTATTGACGAACTAGTGGATGTCATCCAAATTGAACAAATCTTTTATCATTTTTATGGAACAAACATCTCTAGAACTATTTTCTTTTGATTCAATTTAAAATCAACTCAAATTTACTTAGAACAACATTGTTATGCTCCGAAAATCTTGCTGAAATAGAAAAAAGAAAATGTAATTATTTCGAAATCAATAGAGAAAAAAAAGAGATGGAGAAAAGATTAAAACAAAATTGCTCATTTCGTTAATCTTGCATTTGAAGTCAACGCACGTGTGAGAACTGATGCATGGACAATTTTCAAATGTAAGGTATAAATTAATTCACTTATAAAAGTTTAGGAGTTTAATTAATTGATATAATTATAAGTCTAAATACATTTGAACTAAGAGAGTTTTCAAACATAATGTAACAAAGGGGTAAATTGATACATTTATAAAAGTTCAAGGTTTTAATTGATACAGTTGCTAGTTTAGGATTTTAATTGATACACCCTCAAACTCTACGGATATAAATTAACTTTGGCTTAAAAAAAACCATAGAGTACTAGATTTTCTAAAATTAGTTTTTTTACACTTTAAAAATCAAATCCAAAAGTGTATTTTTTTTCCTAATATTTAAATGATAATTTGAAATGTTATCATAAAATCTAAATTAAGTAAAAAAAATATATGATAAAAGTTAATTTTAAAATGTTATTACTTTCCCTTTAATTATAATAATAATACAAATTATAAAATTTCTGGAATTTTAATAGTTAAATAATTTTAAAAAATAATCACATAAAACCCATTGAAACAAATAATTTAAATACATCATAAAATTGACAAAGATAAGAAAAAAATGCTTGAAACATAAACATTTTTATGAGCTTATTTCTGAAAGTTAATTCTAAGATTATATTTAAAAAAAGCTAATTCTAACATTTATGAATCTCGATTTTACAGTGATAAAAAATCTAGCCAACGAAGTAAATTTCGAATTTTTTAAAAGGATGTTGAAGTGACAATTCAATGAGAGTAGTATGACAAATTTTTCAAAGGATGTTGAAGCGACAATTCAATGAGAGTAGTATGACAAATTTTTCATACTCTCGTAGTACTAGAATTTTTTTCTGTTACTAAGAAGAGATGTCGTTTTCAAAATACCCTCACTTGTATCGTGCACTGCCTTGCTCGAGTGGTCTTGAGCGGTCTTCTCCCCCTATTTTGTGTATAGGTCAAATTCACTCTTCCTCTTTGGAAGATTTGGCTGTTTTTTGGGTTTTTGATTTGTCCCTTTAGGTCTCCTCTATTATAAATGAGGTTGGTTGTTGTTAAGTTGTTGGGTTTTTATTGAAGTTTCCTTTTCAAGGAAAAAAACTGTTTTGAATCATAATTAATAATAAATTTCAAAAGTTTAGTAATTTAATAATTAAATATTTTTTAAAATAAAAATATAAAAATACATTAGGGTGGTTTTGTAAACCTAGTCATAAAGATGGTCAACAAGAGTATAGTTCAGCTGATATCAAGTATAGACTTTTAATCTTTGGTCATGAATTCGAATCTCTCACCATAAATATTGTTGAACTTTAAAAAAATATATATATATCAAACTGTTTACAACCTCATAGGTTACAACAGTGCATTTCATTTACCTCTCGAGACCACTACAATGAGAACACTATAGATCCGTTTGACGACCACCCCAACAACCGTCGCAACTCAACTTGCCCGAACCACCACCAACAACCTGACAATCATAGTTGACGAACACTCAAAAAATCCGACCACCTAGCAACTACCATCAATGACCACCTAATAACCACTCCAATAACCCGACCACCTTAATGACTATTTTGCCAATCACTCCGATGACTTGACAATCTAACTACTCAAAACCACTATTGATGACACCCTAGTGACTTGACCACCTAGCAACTTGACCACCCCAATGATCACTATGACAACGTCTTCAGTGACCAACCACTCGAAACCACTGCCACAACTACCTAGCGACCACTCTGGCGATATGGCCACCCTGATGATACGTCTTGTTTCTCTCTCTATTTGTGTGTTAGTGATAAGTTGGAGATTAATGTGGTTTTAAATTAGATGAATGGGTGTTGAGTGTAGGGTTTTTGACAATATATTAGTAGAGAAATTATCCCACCTCGAAAATGTGCAAGAAGTGATGAGCTCAGTACTATAAAAGGAACTTATGGTTTTGGTTTCATAGCATCCCAGTTAGAAACATTTTAAACTTGGTGTACTAATTCTAATTAAATTCCCTCCTTGTATTCTCTTGTTTGAGAGTGAGAAAAAGGGTGTGAGTGGTATAAAATTTTGGGAAAATATTTTTGTAATTGGGATCGAGGAGAGAATTTTGTTTGATTAGAATAATTTTTCACACAATGGAGTTTCTTTCTATACGTGGTTTTTTTCTTCGGTTTGGAGTTTTTCCATGTAAATTCTTGCGAAATTTGAATGGAAGACTTTTTTCACACGCATTGATGTGATTTGACTCATACTCTGAAATTGATGACATATGACCCTTTCTATACTGTGCATTCCGTCCATATTGTTCGTTTACAAATTAATTGTTATTTTTTATTTATTCAACATAATTAAATAAACATAATACATATGTAATAATGTTAATTAAATTTTATATTCATCTTAAATGATTACAAACTCATTAAAGAATATTTATATAAAGAGTAAAATTAAATTGAAGACTTGTTATTTCAAATTATGAAAAATGAGCAAAATTATAATAATTATAATTATTTTAGATGTTTAAAAACTTGAAAAAGAAGGTTAGAATTTCAAATGTAAAGAATAAAATTAAATTGAATATTTAGAATTTTAAATTTATGCACACGGTATGAAATGTGTGTAATATTTTATTAAGATTGTAAATCATATTTTTGTTAAAATTTATTAATTTATTGTATTTATTCATAATTTAGATAAATATTTTAGGGCAAAATGCACTTTTGGTCCCCAGGTTTGGAGTTGATGTCTATTTGGTCCACGAGGTTTCAAAAGATACATTTTAGTCCCTCAGGTATGTAAAACAATTCTAAATGGTCTCTGACTTAACTTTAACCTAACAGAATGTTGACTAGATCGTTATCTGATGACGTGGATAAGATGACAAGTCTATATTTGTTGAGGTGGATGAAATGTCATTTGATTACTTGGAAAATTAATTAAAAATTAATTAAAAATATTAAATTATTAAGTAAATAGCTCCCAACCATTATTAAGTAATTACTAAAAAGCTCCCAACCATTCCAACTAAGTTTGCAATTTAATCTTGAAGGAAAGAACACCCACCAAAATATTCAAAAATCCAAACATAAGAAGAATAAGCTAAATGAAGAAGACGATACATCAAACAACATCACTCAAAAAAACAGTTTCATTTCAAAACCCTAAAACTCCATTCAAGCTCGTTCCTGTTCCTTCTTACTCGTTTCTTGTCCTTTCATTACCACCTTCTGCCCTAATTTTTTAACCCTCTCTTTCATGTAACGCCCCTAAACTTCAGGTACCTTTTAATTTGTATTTTGGATTATTTTATTGAAAATTAAATTAAATGGGCCTTGAAGTTTCATAATTTAATTTAAGTTTTGCAATTAAGAGAATATATATGGGTGTAACCATATATATTTTAAGTTGGGATATTTAATGAAGTTCAAGGGCAATTTTGTGGTTTTGTCTAAGAAGGACATTTTGGTAAAATACTTTGAATTAGGGTTTGTTATAGGCAAATTTTATCTTGTAGTGGTGTAGATCTCGAGGCACTCATTCTCTCTCACTCTCATCTTCTCCTCCCCGTCAACTTCCCCAGTCGCACGTTTCCCTCAGCTGCCAACACCCTCACCATCGACAAGCTTCATCCTCCGATCGACCCACGCTACTGATCGATCGACCGTCGATTCCAACTTCCGAACCCTCGAGCAGCCGCAGACCTGCAAGGACGCCGGATCTGCACGCCTCGCCTCCTTCTGTTCGTAGGTGTCGCCGTTCATCGTTTAACTGAAATGATTGGACGTGAAGCTACGGTGATCCGAGCTACGCCCTCTCAGCCTGAAGACTCGTCGATCTGCAAGCGTGGAGTCGAACGCCAACCACCGGAAGGTGTAATCGGTGATTCTTGTGACGCAGCTGGTTCATCTTTTTGGTTCGAGATTTGAGGAAGTTCCAGACCGCTTTTGGTTGAGAGAGGGTCAGTTCCGAGTAGATTGGCTCACGGGCAATCCAAAGACGTGCTCCACGCGCCGAGACCTGCCGTTGCCGTTGGCCACGCGCCGTCGCTCACCGGAGTTAGTCAGATCCGATCAGTTTCATTCTCCGAGCTTGTCTTAGGCCTCCGTCGCGGTAATTTTACATGACTTAAATTAGATATTTCAGATATTTAGTAAATGAAACCATTTGGTGATAATTAGTTTCATTAACTTGATTAGGTGACCTGAGAATGTTGTGATCACGAGTTAGGGAAGTTCTCGATCCTGTTTCGATTAAGGATCATCCCAAGGTTTGGGAAAATGTTGTGCTTTAGAGGTTGAATTTGGAAGTTCTAGAGCAAAGCTAAGGTAAGGGAAACCACACCAAACTCTAAAACTTAGAATTTAAATGCCATGATATGTATAAAAGTCTCTTTTGAATCCCACGGTATGTTTGAAAAGTCTCTTTTAAATGCCATGGTACGAATGAAAAGTCCTTTATGAATGTCATGATCTGTTTGAAAAGTCTCTTTTAAATGCCATGGTATGTTTGAAAAGTCTCTTATGAATGTTATGATCTGTTTGGGAGGTCTCTTTTAAATGCCATGATCTAGTTGGTTTGATGACCATTCCAAAGGCCATGAATGAAATTTTGTTGTTGCATCGAAATTGAGCATTTTGATTTTGATATATGTTCATGTCATGAGATTTTTGCACGAATGTTGTTACTATTTCTTTTGGGACCCTGAGTATGTATTTCTTGAAAATGTTGCTAAGGTTGTGGTGAAATCTTCCTGATGATATTCATTATATAAGTTATGTATGAGTTAGAGTCGACTTGAACTAGAGGCCATGATTCGGGAGACCTTAATCGTCCACTAAAGGCCGAAGAGAAATTTATAAAAAAGAAAATTCTTACAAAGGTCGTGGCGGTTAAACTTTCGATATATATATGTGTGTGTGTGTGTTTTTGATGCTATGTAAGTCACGAAAGACTTAGAGTCGACCTAATCTAAGAGCCCATGTATCAGGAAGTCTTAATTTCCCACTGATAGCCGAAGAGAAAAAGCCATGAAATATGTTTTATTATGTGTGAGTCCCATATAAAACCATGGTTTGTTTGACAACTTATTTTTTTTATCCCGGTAATGGGGACACTTACTGAGTATTATTTCATAATACTCACCCATTCTTTTAAAAAGGTTTTCAAGTAAAGCAAGGACTTACAGGGCGAATGACGAGAATGCGTTGCGAAGGCCATGAGAAATAGAAGTCATGTCTTCCGCATACTTTGAACTTCGTTTCATGTTTTAAGTTGGTTCTTATTTAAAATTCTTCTGTCAAGAGTCGAACTTTATTTGAACAGAGGTCAAATTTGAGTTTTTTCTCTACTTTAGGGCGAGTGGACATTGTTTTAAACTGTTGATTTCTTGGGATCCCAATAAAGAAGGTATTTCGTTTTCTTTTTTACTTTTTGACTCTTTTGTTTTGGGCTTAAACGAATGCATGGTTAGTAACGACTTTAGGAAAAAAGTCTAGAAAAGTTGGGTCGTTACATTCATCTCCCTCACCATCTCTGCAATTCTATCACTCGCACAATCCACCTGTTTCTGCCCCCGCCGACTCCTTCCCTGTCACGTATCTATACATCCACCACAACACCGCTACTGCCGCCACCACACAGCTCCCAGAGAACAATAATCCCGCAGCCCCCATGACCAGAATAGTCGCCGTCGGTACATTAAAATCGGACTAAATTGGGACGAGAATCAAGTCGACGATGATCGAATTAGAACTGCTCCGATTAAGGTCAAGCCAGAGGACACGAGGAAGACGGTGCCGATGGTCGCCGCCGTCAAGAACTTGACGACTTGGCGAGAGAAGGGAGTGGAGGAATCGTAGAGCATCCAGCCGGTCACCAGTTTACTTAATAATTTAATATTTTTAATTAATTTTTCAAGTAATCAAATGACATTTCATCAACCTCAACAAATATAGACGTATCATCCTATCCACGTCATCAGATAACGGTCTAGTCAGAATTATGTTAGGTTAAAGTTAAGTCAGGGACCATTTAGAATGGTTTTACAAACCTAAGGGACTAAAATATATCTGTTGAAACCTCAGGAACCAAATAGACATCAACTCCAAACCTGGGGGACCAAAAGTGCATTTTGCCCAATATTTTATATTGAATAATTAATCCTTAAGAACTTTCCTAATTTATGGACTTGTATATTTGAAATTTTATAGACTATAAATTAATATAAATTTTGTATGAAATTATTTGTTTGTTTACTTAAGCATTAAAAAAAAAAGGAGGATGGTCAAATGAGAAATGATATACTTGTAACTCATAAAGAATGAAAGGGTAAGACAATATGATATAATATTTCAAATCATAAATTTAACATATTATTTATAGTCCTTACTCTTCCAAGTTGAGGGAGTCAAATTTTTCTTTTTAATTTCATTTTTTACATTAGAATAGTTTGGGCATTATATATAAAGCAAGTATTTTTAGTATAACAAATGGGGGTAGAGAGATTTAAAGGAGGTTGTGCGCCAATTACCACACTAAGCTCAATTTGACAAAAAAAAAATAAAAAATAAATATAGTTAAACTTATTCAAAAAAGTTTATTTTATAAAACTTTTATGTTTATTTATATTTAAATATCATAGTTTTATAAAAATCAAATAATAAATAATAAATTTTATTGATCTAATTCTTATTTTTAGTTAATGTTGTGAATCATTATACTTTTTTTTTCATATTTCAAACAATATTTTTTGAAAAAATAAAACAACTATTTTTATTATGTTTGGAAGAACATATTTATTTAGTTATACTTGTTTCAAAAAGAATATTTATTCTGTTATAGTTAATATAATTTAATACAATATAAATTAAAAATTAATATAATATTTTTTTTTGTTGTTGTTATTGATATTACAAAATATAAGAGATTTTTTTAAAAAAACAAATTGTGCGAAATTTGAATAGAATTAGCATATGAAAAATCGAATTGATAAATTATAGAAAAAAATTAACAATAAATGCTCTAAAAAGTATTTATATATGAGCATTGATTGGGTGTTGCCTGGGCAGCACCCATCTCCATGTTGTCCCCATCTCCACTCTTGAATTTCTCTTTTTTAAAATAAAAAATAAGAAAAAAAAAAGAAAAAAATGAAAGGTAGACGAGGTGGCAGCATAGAATTTGGGTGTTGCCCATGCAACACTAAGTTTTTAAATGCAATAGTAATGAAAAGGAAAAAAAAAAGAAATAATACAATCGATTTTAGATTATGAGTGTATGATGAAGAAAACTTATTTGTAACGCCCGGTATTTTTTAGGTGTTTTACTAATCTCTTAAAATTTAATTTTGGCCTCGTTCCGTAATTTCTTTTTGGATGCCTCTAAGTTTTAAGAAAAGAAAAAGGAATTAATTGTTTTTGTAAATTAGAATTAATCCTTAAAAAAAAAAGAAAGAAAGAAAACGCATGAAGCGTTCACGCCCCAACACTTTCTCTTCTTCGTCATCTTCTTCGTGAAACCAGGGTCGCCGCCGCCGCCCTTGCAGATCTGACGCCGACATCGCGCGACAGCACCCTCAACCTCTCCAACCAACCAACACCATCAGTCGCACCGCGAACGCCGTCGACAAGTCGACTTTCTGGCATCCTTCCCTCGCATTTTTTTTTCTTTTTTGGTTGACACCATTGTTCGTGCTTCACCGACAAATCGAACGTTCCCTTCGTCGCGTCTCCTCCTTTGCAGTCCCTGATTGCAGCTCGTCCCGCTGCCCTTCGACACTCGCCGAATCTGCAACCCCTCGCCGGAAAGTCACAAAACAATAAGTTTCTTTCAATCAATTAGCCTGCATAGCTTGTTGATTGGAACCTTGTGTTCTCGTGTTTGTTAAAGGGGTTGGTTTCACCGTGAATGAGTTCGCGCATGTGTAGTTGAGGATCGTCAACGTTATGCAACTTGTATTGTTCACATGGTTGTTAGTACGTATCTTCGATTACGGTCTTGTACCAAGTCAAGAGTAATGTGTCATGGAACCCGTCAGGCTAGTAGTCCCTTATCTTACTCTTTATTTAGGTGACGTTATCCTGCAGCCTTGTGTGGCGAGAAACTAGCATGCAGTATGTGTATTGATGATGTCTTGTGGTGAGCCATAGTAGATATGACAACAGACCAAAGACGAGAGTGCTTCGAGGTGAGTCATTATGAGTGTGGCAACAGACTCGGAGTGAGACGTAGCTTACGAGCGTCCTGCGGGACGGGTCTGGGCTATGTCAGAATGCTAGTTAGGGAGGTGTTTACCGACGTGAAGCAAGAAGCTGAGCAATTCTGTGTGGGCTTGGGGTAAGGCTAAGTCGGACGTCTAGCTAAGTGTGGTCTGAAGGTGGATTTTGGGTACTTTGAGGTGTTGGCTAAAAGAGAAAACCTGGTTGAATTTGGGACCCTTGAGAATGGGACGGGGATTGTAGAAATGTCTTGTTAGAATCTTAAATAACCTTTTGAAGTGCAAAACCCAGCACTTACTAAACCCCGAGTTACGCCTGAGCGAGTCGGAACCACTAGGTTGACGATATATGATAGGCTCGTGAGACTGGGTTGCGTCCCCGATGAGATCTGGGAGTGGTGGCTTTCCATTATCCCGTGCTAGCTTAGGGGCGAAACCCCATAGGGCGTGTTGGTTACGTACCTCACTACTCTATGCTAGCTTATTGTGTTGTGAGAGCCTGGGGTACGTCCCCGTTAGGGAGTGGTTGCTTTCCATTATCCCGTACTGGCTTAGGGGCGATTCCTCATAGGGCGTGTAGGATACGTACCTACCCTGCTCTATGCCAGTGAGTAGTGGTGTGAGAGTTGCTTTCTCTCATTGCATCGTCAATCAAAGTTCCAGGACCGAAGGTAGAGCTCGAGTTATTACCGCAGGGGGCTCAGGGTGAAGTGTGCTAAATGTGAGACCTGTTTGGGGTTGAGTGAGTTTAGAAGTTCAGTCTTGTTTGTTTGCATGTTAGCTTGTTTGGACGTGAGTGGGCTGCTTACTGAGTATTTTTATACTCACCCGTCTACTTTGTTGTTTTTGGTTGCAGGTAAGAAACACTCGAGGCGATGATGATGACGGCGACCGACGCAGGTCGTGGGACCTGCTTTCTTTTTGTTTTCTTTTAGCTTAGAGTCCTCGCTTGAAACAGTTATATTTTAGTTTATGTTTTATTTTGCCTGGTCGCGCATCATTATGTTGTCTCTTGTACTTCTTAGTTAGTAATTTTCATTCTGGTTGAGTTCTCTTTTCGCTGCGTGTTCGTTTGTCTAAGATATTGTGCTTTGGAACTCTGGTTGTAGCCCAACCCATTCTCTGATCGTAGTTTGGTGGGGGTTGGACATTTTTTGGGAACTCTTTGAAGTGTTTTCTGCTTGTTAGGTTCCAGGAAAAATTTCGGTTTTCGCCTTGCTATGCCGTTATGCTGCCGAAATTTTGGCGTGAACGGTGTGGCGGAGTAACTTCCCTAACGTAGTTTCATCTCAAATTTTAGGGTCGTTACAATTGGTATCAGAGCTTTAGGTTCTAGATTTTGTAGACTCGCTCACATCGTGAGCTTCCTGTTCTTCACAGCCTCTCGCGGGGATGTCGTCTCGTCGCTGCCAGGTTTGGTATCTGTTAACTAATTAGTAAAGTAGATAGGGACTAATATGTTTGCTCATCTTACTGTTCTTACTTCGCTATACATTGAATTTAGCTGACCTCACTATTAAAGTGGGTAGTCGTGAGGTGCTTGCTTGCTGGCTTGAAATTCAGGTTATTTGGCTCGTGAAAAAGGTTGAGGAAGGGATGCCGCCTGCAGGCGTGGTCAGGGTGTTCAGGGAGGTCATGGTCGTGGAGGCCATGGACGAAACCTTGCAGTTGACCCATCATTGGCCACTAGATCTTGTTTTATCTGTTGAGTGGAAGGGTCGCTTGTTGGAAGTGACCTTGATTGTCTTGGTGCTGAGCGAATTTGTTGTGATTCTTGGTTTGGTTTGGCTTGCTGCGAATCATGCCCACACCGACGGTCACTGCAGGGGGGTCGTGTTTAAACCTCCATCAGAACGGAGCTTCAAGTTCAAGGGGACCGAATCAGGATTAGTTCCAAGGGTCAGTTTAGCCCTAAAGGCAAGCAGGCTGGTTGGCCAAGGGGCTTGGGCCTTCTTGGCAAGCATGTCAGACCTAAGGAACGAGAAAGGGGACGTGTCGACAGTCACAGTAATTAGAGAGTGTGCGGATGTGTTCTCGAGGATTTACCTGGTTTACCTCCAGTAAGGGAGGTGGATTTTAATATCGAGCTGGAGTTGGGTACCGCACCTCTATCAAGAGCCCCGTATCGTTTGGCTCCAACCGAGTTGAAAGGACTCAAGATCCAGTTGCAGGAGCTGCTAGTTAGAGGTTACTTTCGCCCCAATGTTTCACCGTGGGGTGCGCCGGTACCCTTTGTGGAATTGAGAGATGGGTTGATGCGCTTATGCATTGTCCACCAAGAGTTGAGCAAAGTAACTTTAAAGGACGAGTAACCGCTCCCCAGGATCAACGATCTGCTCGACTAGATACTTGAAGCATCAGTGTTCTCAAGGTTTGTTTTGTGTTTGGGCTACCACCAGTTGAGAATAAGAGAGGACATTATGAAGACAACTTTGAGATCCAGGTTGGGAGATTGTGAGTTTACTGTGATGTCGTTCGGTTTAACGGACGCCCCGACGGAGTTTATGGACCTGATGAAGAGGGTGTTCAAGGAGATGTTGGATACCTTCGTTATCGTGTTTATTGATGACGTATCGATCTACTCGAAGTTGAGTGAAGATCACGAGGGCCACTTGAGGAGATTCTTGAATGCTTTGAGGGAGAGTCGGTTGTATGCTAAGTATTACAAATGCGAGTCTTGGTTGAATCAAGTGTTCTTTATGGGGCATGTGGTATCTAAGCAAGGAGTTTCAGTAGACTCGACAATAATGGAAGTAGTTTCGAAATAGCCTCGACTTAAGACTGTTATCGAGGTTTGCAGTTTTTGGACTTAGTCCGCTATTACCGTCAGTTCGTGAAAAGACTTATCCACGATTGTTACACCTTTCACCCAGTTGGCATGGAGAGAGAATGTGCTCGTGTGAAGTGACACGTGTGAGACGAGTTCCCAGGACTTGAATCAGAGATCTCAACGACTGATACTCACAGAGCCTGATGACTTAGGAGTTTTTGTGATGTACAATGATGCTTTCAAGAAAGGTTTGGGTCGTGTTTTGATGCACAATGGAAATGCCATTGCTCATGTTCCGTCAGTTGAAAGACTATGAGTGAAAATACCCGACTCATGACTTGGAACTTTCTGCAGTAGTCTTTGCTTTGAACTAGGGAGTGACCTTTTTGGCGGCGGGGAAAGTCAGATGTTTACAGGTCATAAGAGCTTGAAGTACTTGGTTATTTAGAAGGAATTGAGTATGAGACAACACAGATGGCTGGAGCTAGTGAAAGACTACGAGATCAAGAGTTGTAACCTTTTGGGGTACCGCAGTGGAAATGGAAAGAGTTAAAGGATTCACAGTGATCTAGATGATCGTAGACAAGTTGACTAGTCAGTGCATTTCCTTCTCGGGAAGTCGATTCTTTGCAGTGGAGAAGGAGGCGAAGCTGTTTATGGAAGAGATTGTCAGGTTGCACTGAGTTCCAGTTCAGGTAGTCTCCGACAGGGAGTCCTGAATCGCAGCTAGCTTCTAGGCGAGCTTTCAGGAAGCCTTAGGTGTTGAGTGTAGTTTCGGCGTGATGTTTCCTTCTGCAGTTAGACGAGCGGTCTGAGAGATTGAATCAATCTTAGAGGGCATGCTTCGAGCTTGAGTTTTGGGACTTTGCAGAACTTGAGTCTGGCGCCTTAGACCACTCGGCCATCCTTACCTTTTTGCGCTTTTCTGAAGGTTGCACCTAGGAAAGGCATGAAATGGAAGTTGGATCTTAGGTTCATCGGGCCATTCAAGATCTTAAAGCGATTTGGCTTGGTGGCGTACCGTCTAGCCTTGCCACCGTCTCTAGCAGTCGTGCATGGCGTGCTCCACGTGTCGATGTGTGGGAGTAGGTGCTAGATGCATATCACGTGTTACATTTCGAGCCACTGCAGGTCGATAAGGACTTGAGCTGTGAGGTTAGGCTGGTCGAGATCTTACCTCGCGAGAAGAAAGTGTTGAAGAACCTAGAAATCGACTTTGTCAAAGTCTTGTGGAGAAATCCTTCAGCTTAAGGAAGCTAGCTGGGAGCTTGAGAATGAGATGAGGGCTAACAAGTCTGAGTTGTTTGAGAACTAGCTACTTTCGAGGACGAAAGTTCTTAAGGTGGGGAAAATGTAACGCCCGGTATTTTTTAGGTGTTTTACTAATCTCTTAGAATTTAATTTTGGTCTCATTCCGTAATTTCTTTTTGGATGCCTCTAAGTTTTAAGAAAAGAAAAAGTAATTAATTGTTTTTGTAAATTAGAATTAACCCTTAAAAAAAAAAAAGAAAGAAAGAAAACGCATGAAGCGTTCATGCCCCCCCCACTTTCTCTTCTTCGTCTTCTTCTTCGTGAAACCAGGATCGCCGCCGTCGCCCTTGCAGATCCGACGCCGACATCGCGCGGCAGCACCTTCAACCTCTCCGACCAACCAACACCATCAGTCGCGTCGCGAACGCCGTCGACAAGTCGACTTTCCGGCATCCTTCCCTCGCGTTTTTTTTCTTTTTCGGTCGACACCATTGTTCGTGCTTCGCCGGCAAATCGAACGTTCCCTTCGTCGCGTCTCCTCCTTTGCAGTCCTCGATTGCAGCTCGTCCGGCTGCCCTTCGACACTCGCCGAATCTGCAACCCCTCGCCGGAAAGTCGCAAAACAATATGTTTCTTTCAATCGGCTTAAGGTTTGGTTTGCTTGATTCGCCTTCTTTTTGGCCGGTTTTCATAATTTTGACTTTGGTTTTGAATAGATCAGGCTGTGGGTTTTCCGGATCTGCGCTCCACGCGCCGCCACTCGCCGGAAGTCGTCGCCGCCGCCGCTGCCATTGTCGGTCAGGTACAGGCAGTTGCTCTCGTTTTTCTCATTCCCGTAAGTCTCTGTGCATTAGTTTTGTCATTTAAGTCAAATTATTCTGATTTTGGATGTTAGAAGCGTGTTTTTAAGGTCCTTTGTTTATCGATTAAGGGCTCGTGCGTGTTAAGGAAGTGTGTGGAACTCGGGATCGAACTCCCGAACCTTAGCTGTCGAGGTAAGTAGTTAGTTGCATTAAGCCCTTAAAGTTATCATTTGGTGTGTTTGATTATTGGTAACTCGTGATTCATGAATTGATGCGCGAAATTGTGGTATGATGCATACGTTTGATTTTTGAAGTCGTGCTAGTGTTATATGAACTAGGAATGGACTAAGGCGATATGGTTATGGAGATAGGGTCATAAGGCTACAAGTCAAGGGTGAGACTTAAAGCCTTTGATCGTAATGGGTTGAGAACAAACATTGTGGGTCTGAGACGGATGTAGTTGAAAGGTGGTTCTGCACTCGGCTTCCACCTCAGGGCTGTAGTTGGAACTTGTGAGTCACGAGTAAACCTTAGATGGGCAAGTGCGGCAAAGTGTAGTCGACCAAAACCATTAGAGGATTACTATGTTGGGCTTAAGGTCGCCTAAGTGTGAGACTGTTCTTGAAAAGGGTTCGAGTTTGGGAACTAGTTTTGGTTACCGTGGTTTGGGGCAAATGTGATCGTTGGGTGCAATGCCTTAAGCTTCGGTTCGTGTTTAAGTTGTTTGGATCGCTTTAACTAACTTGTTAGGTGTTAAAGGTGAGCCCTAGGCCACGCTAGTGACCAACTATTCCTTGGAAATGTTTTAGACGGGCTCGTGTTTGACTTTTGAAAAAAGTGGTTCTTTCTTGGATCCTCGAACCGATGTCTGTAGTCAACTTGAAACAGTAAGCGAGTTCATAAGTAAGAGGGTTTGCCTGCATAGCTTGTTGATTGGAACCTTGTGTTCTCGTGTTTGTTAAACGAGTTGGTTTCACCGTGAATGAGTTCGCGCATGTGTAGTTGAGGATCGTCAACGTTATGCAACTTGTATTGTTCACATGGTTGTTAGTACGTATCTTCGATTACGATCTTGTACCAAGTCAAGAGTAATGTGTCATGGAACCCCTCAGGCTAGTAGTCCCTTATCTTACTCTTTATTTAGGTGACGTTATCCTGCAGCCTTGTGTGGCGAGAAACTAGCATGCAGTATGTGTATTGATGATGTCTTGTGGTGAGCCATAGTAGATATGACAACAGACCAAAGACGAGAGCGCTTCGAGGTGAGTCATTATGAGTGTGGCAACAGACTCATAGTGAGACGTAGCTTACGAGCGTCCTGCGGGACGGGTCTGGGCTATGTCAGAATGCTAGTTAGGGAGGCGTTTACCGACGTGAAGCAAGAAGCTGAGCAATTCTGTGTGGGCTTGGGGTAAGGCTAAGTCGGACGTCTAGCTAAGTGTGGTCTAAAGGTGGATTTTGGGTACTTTGAGGTGTTGGCCAAAAGAGAAAACCTGGTTGAATTTGGGACTCTTGATAATGGGTCGGGGATTGTAGAAATGTCTTGTTGGAATCTTAAATAACCTTTTGAAGCGCAAAACCCAGCACTTACTAAACCCCGAGTTACGCCTGAGCGAGTCGGAACCTCTAGGTTTACGATATATGATAGGCTCGTGAGACTGGGGTTCGTCCCCGATGAGATCTGGGAGTGGTTGTTTTCCATTATCCCGTGCTAGCTTAGGGGCGAATCCCCATAGGGCATGTTTGTTACGTACCTAACTACTCTTATGCTAGCTTATTGTGTTGTGAGAGCCTGGGGTACGCCCTCGTTAGGGAGTGGTTGCTTTCCATTATCCCGTACTGGCTTAGGGGCGATTCCCCATAGGGCGTGTAGGATACGTACCTACTCTGCTCTATGCCAGTAAGTAGTGGCGTGAGAGTTGCTTTCTCTCATTGCATCGTCAATCAAAGTTCCAGGACCGAAGGTAGAGCTCGAGTTATTACCGCAGGGGGCTCAGGGTGAAGTGTGCTAAATGTGAGACCTGTTTGGGGTTGAGTGAGTTTAGAAGTTCAGTCTTGTTTGTTTGCATGTTAGCTTTTTTGGACGTGAGTGGGCTGCTTACTGAGTATTTTTATACTCACCCGTCTACTTTGTTGTTTTTGGTTGCAGGTAAGAAACCCTGAGGCAGTCGATGATGACGACGACCCGACGAGGCTGTGGGACCCTGTTTCTTTCTTGTTTTCTTTTAGCTTAGAGTCCTCGCTTGAAATGGTTATGTTTTAGTTTTTGTTTTATTTTGCCTGGTCGCGCATCATTATGTTGCCTCTTGTACTTCTTAGTTAGTAATTTTCATTCTGGTTGAGTTCTCTTTCCGGTGCGTGTTCGTTTGTCTAAGATATTGTGCTTTGGAACTCTTGTTGTAGCCCAACCCATTCTCTGATCGTAGTTTGGTGGGGGTTGAGCATTTTTTGGAAACTCTTTGAACTGTTTTCTGCTTGTTAGGTTCCAGGAAAAATTTCGGTTTTCTCCTTGTTATGCTTATGTCACTTGAAATTTTAGTGCACTAACGGTGTGGCGGAGTAACTTCCCTAACGTAGTTTCATCTCAAATTTTAGGGTCGTTACATTATTATTTTCAATATATTTTTTCTTTAAATTATTATAAGAATAATAGGAAATGGTTTAATAAATAGATTAAATCATAAAATATAACTTCAAACTAACTCTAAAAAAATAAATATAATCTTGAAAATAGCAAAAAAATTGAATAGAAGAATTAAAATAATAAAAATATTAATACCTATAAGAAAAAAAATTGATACATAAAAAATTTTAAGAATAAATAACAAATAACAATTTTTTAAGAATAAAGTACAAATAATAAAGCAAAGAAACAAAAGACATATCCTCATGCACTCGTTGAAGTTGCCATGAATGAAGATAACTTACTGGTAGATGAGGAAGAACCGTATTGAAAGCTCACCGAACGATCCTATGCGCCACTAAGTTCTATCTCTAAAGAAAAAATAACAAATAAACAAATTGAATTAAAATAACGGTAAAATGCAAAAGTGTTTAGAAAAAATATAAAATTATATATTAATTATAAAATAACTTTAAAATGTCTATGGAGAAATTGATACCTATGTTTGAGAAGATTTTGTTGAACCTTTCTCGAGTCACATTAGTGCTTAACACTACTTTGCATTAACACCAAAAAAAAAACCCTAGAAACTTAGAGAGTGATTTGAAGTGCAAGAGAAACAAACAAAGAAAAAACTCAAATTTTTGTAGAAAAGTGGTAGGAGATAGCTCTTTATATAGTTGTAGCTAGGAGTTGTAGAACATCTTTAAACTCTTGAACTTCCATTATTAAATTAAATTAAATACAATTAATGTAAAAACCCATTACCTATATAATTAATTTTCATAAGTTAAATCAACAAAAACCTTTTATATTCTAGTCTTTCATATTCTAACTTTTCTATATTTTTATACTTTCATTTTAATAATCATTTTCTTAATTTAAAAGTTAATTATGCATCAAAATATTAGATTTTTATTTTAAAAAGTTTGATTCTTTATAATTTATGTTTTAAAAAAATATTTTTAATTTTTAATTTATTTTTAAATATTCGGTTTATATAAAATTTCATTAAATATAGTTGATAGTAAATTGTGTTCAAATTTTCATTAAATATAATTAAATTAAATTATTATTATTAAATTAAATTAAACTTATGTTGGATTTTATGTTCTAAAACTCGTAGTTCGTAATTGATAAACATTTTTCGTGTTTCTTTTTCGATAAAATTGTTATTGAATTAGTATACTATAATCTTGAATCTAATAAACTAAGGTCCCGAGGCTATTTAATGTAGACTTTAACATTATGTGATGTGATGACATAAAACATGGATCAAGTTCGAGTATATAGCCTGAAATGGTCTATAGTATATGGATATGGTTGGACGCCTTATTTTGGGGACACTATGGATGTGACCTACTTTGTAGTTAGTACAAACGATGTGATCCTGAATCGTTCATATAGAGATATGTAAATGGGGGCATCTTATGCAATGAGTTTGTATAAGACTGGACCACGACTTAGTCACTTTTGCTTTATAACACCGTATAAAACTGACTAATTCAAATTTGACGACCTAGGTAACTCGATCTCAATCCTGAGCTAACTATGAACTCCTGTTTAATCAGGATTATCCTTAGATCTGCATGGGTGAGAGCAGCTCAACAGCGCTGGCTCAATAAGCCTCCCATTTCAGGGGTAAGATCGGGTAGATAGCTGAGGACATAGGGTGCAAGACGTGTTGGGTTTTGTGCCCTAAAACTCGTAGTTTGTAATTATGTTCTAATTAATGTAATAAAGTGTTATTATTTCAATAAAGAGTTATTGTTCGTTATCTACGAGTTTTCCTTTATTTAAACCCTAAATCCAATAAACTAAACATCCAAGGCTGTTATATGAATCTTTAACTGAATGTAGTGTACATATAAAGGATCTCAGTTCGAGATACAACCTAAAAGGTCTATAGTTAGGGGATAAGGTTTGGGTACCTTACCCTGGTAAAACTATGGATGTGGCCCACTTTGTATTTGATACAAACACTGTGATCCTAACGTGTTCGTGTAGATGACATGTGAGTGGGGATATCCTATGTAATGAGATTACATAAGATCGACTACACGAAATAGTAACCTCTAGTTGTAACTCCGTTGACTAGTTAGGTTTCTATTTCACTAGGATGACCTAGGCAACTTGATCTCAATCCTCGAGCAAAGGTTAGGAACTCCTGTCATGAGGGATTGTCCTTTGACTAGTATGGGTGAGAGTGGCCAGATTCTCCGACTCAATATGCCTACCTTCTTGGGGACAAGACCGAGTGAGCGGCTGAGAACTTAACTTAGCAAGATGGAATTCATTCCTTCCCGCCTACTAGGGTAAGTAGAGGAATGTTCCCTTAAGTTGTGTCTCCGGGACTTGAACAAAGGACCCGACCCTCTCATTGGCCCAAGAGGGACTCTGTTTGTTGGTTGGACCACAATCAAATTGTTCATTAGAGGAGCACTGGTACTTAAAGTACAAGATGTAACCCAGGGGGTAAAACGATAATTTGACCCAGCTGGTGTTACGAACATTCGTGAAGGATTGACTTGCTGTTATTGGTCAATATCCGTGGACACCGAAATATATCTGCAGTGTGATGAGTGCAGCTGCGGGACTTTAGTGGAGTGTTCCCGCAGTTAACGAATGTTGATTCGGTGGTTAATGAGATTAACCGAGCAATCTCGTATCGTTGGAGCTTCTGATTGTAGGTCCATTAGGTCCACCTTCTAGCTCGTAAAAGGTTCTTAGATCATTTGAATTTGAAATGTTCAAATTCCTTAGGGAATATATTTAATGTATATGGATACGATATAATATAGTTTTGGAACTATATATTATAAATTTAATGTGACTATGATTCATATTAAATTATATGAGAGAATTAAATATTTGAAAGAGTTCAAAAATTAAATTCAAATGTGAATGTGATTCATATTTGAAAACTATAGGTTAAAATTTAATGTGCACTGGATGTACATTAAAACTATAGCTTAGAGGGATATATTGATTAAATGTGATTTAATCCAAATTAATTATATGATATTTAATTTGTTTTATTTAAATATGATTTAAATTAATATTTAAATATGATTTAATTATTATTTAATTATTTTAATAATAAAATGAGGGAACGTGTCATTCAGACACGTTCCCACTATCCCTCTTCTTCTCCCTATCGATAGCTTAACAGGGAGAAGGGGTGAGTTGATCTAATCATCGATCTGTGTTTTTGGGAAGAGATCTCTTTGTAAGAATTCTCTCTCTCACTCTCTAATTCCCAATTCTTCCAAACTGTTGGAATCCTTCCCATAAAGGAGTGGTCTAAGTAGAACTCAGAGACATAAAAGGTGTTCTCTGTTTGTGGTGTCCTGTTGGTGAAAAACAGAGAACTTTTGAAGTTCCTGAGTTGCTGAATATTGGAGCAAGGAGTTGTTGTTCTGCGAAACTACAAAGGTAATCCTTTTATCTCTTTGTTAGTTTAATTGTTAAATTAATTTAAGCATGTTTGCATGTAAAACCTCCATGTTTAATTAGATTAAAGAGCATGTTTATTTTGTATGTTTTTGTCAATGTATTGGTTTTTGTTTCAACTAAAACAATCAAGCGAATTATGATCCAAACACGTTTACTCTGCTCAAAGAGATCAGATCTCCATCAATTGGTATCAGAGCAATGCTTGTATTGTTTTGTTTGAAGCAAAATTGCATTGATTTGGTGGGAAATGCATTTGGTTTGCTATAAAACTGTTTAGGAGTATTTGGCCATAATTTACTTCTTTTGATTTGATCAATTTGTATGTAAAGGCCCCTGCGTTTTTGGGCAAAAAGTGCATTATTGAGTCTGTATTTGAGTTACGAGTCGTTCGAGACCATTTTAAAGCAATTTGGTGGAGAATCGAAGGAGAAATTGCAATTGGAAGCTGCTGTGTTCGTGGAATTCTGCCACTGCCGAAGCAGCAGCGTTGCAACGTAGCCTGTGGTGTTGCAACGCCGTTCATCAACGTTGCAACGCTATAGAACGACGTTGCAACGCCAGCGCTCTCTATCGACGTGGGCGCTCAAGGGGTCGTGGCGTTGGTAACGCCGCCTCGCGCGTTAACGCCACCCCGATAGCAAAGCGCGCGAGGATGAAGCGGGCGTTACCAACGCCGCGATCGCCAGCGTAACGCCGTGGCGCCTTTCAATGTATGCAAGCAAGTCGTTCACCGGATTCGTTGATTTCGATTCGGTTCGAGCGGTTTAAGGTCGGTTCAAGGTATTTTTGGACCGGTTTTATGTAATAAAATTAATGTAATTTTATTTTTTTGCAGTTTAGGGGCTAAATTATTCCGGTTTTACAGCTTTATGTCTTTATGAATGTCATTTAGATTATTCCCACCTTAGGATAGGCATTTTCATTCATTTTATTTGTAAACATGTTAAATGAATATGGTTGAAAATGCATGATCAATTTATATTTCATGAGTAATTAATTCTAAGTGTTATAATTAGATTATATGAATATAAATTGCATGGAGCATTAAATTACTTAGTTTAAAATAAATGTTATTTTATTTAAGTAATTATATTATTCAATTAGTTGAATATTTTTATAATTCCAATTTGAAAAATAATTGTTGGATTTATAATATAGCTTCTTTATCATAGGTTAATTATTAAATTTATAAAAGTTATAAATTAAAGGGGTTTTTAGAAACCATAACCTATAATAAATAAATGCATGCAAACATAGGAACTTGGGTTAAAATTTAAATTAGTTTTAAATTGTTTAAAATTAATTTTGACCTAAGTTTTAATTTCTAGTAGGATTAGAAATTAGCCTTACATAGTATTTTAAATAGTTTAAAATATGGTTGGACTTTAGGACTTTGGTTATAAGGGAACTCTACCATGAAGTTCTGCTCTAAGGTTTGAGGGTACTTAAGTCGATGTTAACTAACACCTCCTACACTGAACCGACCGGAGCTTGAGTTGAATTAACCTTAGTTCTATTTTATATCTAGGTAATTAAAATGTTTATTCACCTAGACATAAGGTTAAAAGACCTAGTTATAATAGTTATAATAGGCATAGACTTAGATAGGTTCTTTTAACCAGAATCCGACTAAGTTAAACCTATACCCTAATTTTAGGAGCTTCAGTGGGAGAAAACGAGATGTTCGCATTGAGTTTACTCTCACGTCCTCAAGAGTTCACACCGTGAGTTCCATGCTCGGCTACGTGGCGTCAATAGGGTACCCCCCTACGATATGTGTTTGCATGGTTCGATACCAAGGTAAATGAGGGAAGTATCGATAGTAAATGGGAGCAGGACGCGTGTCAACGTATCCTACGGTCTCCTTCATTAGGTCGCACCGTGAGATTTCTATAGTCCGCATGCTAGGTTGTCCTGGAATAGCCAAACCCTACGGAGGGCCTGACTATAGGGATCGGAACACCGCGAACTCCAGAAATGGATAGGGTCTGTTTGGTAATTTGCCAACAGTTGTCTTTCTTAATAGTAGCATGTTGGCTCGGACCTATTGGATCTGAAAATGGTAGGGTCACATTTACGGGATGAGTTAAGGTAGTCAACAAGTCCTTGACCAAACAAATGGTAGCTAAGAACCATTGGGACATGAGATGTTCGTAGTGAGAATTGGTGAGAAAGTCTCAATTCGGGGATGAATGACTCATCACTTTGACGAGGCTTTTGTTCTAAACCCTTGAAGTATCGTTGCAAAATTAAAGGTTTAATTTAAACATTGGGTTTAGTTTAAACACTAGGGTTCTTTAATAATTTTTCTAAATATGATTGGTTTTAAATGGGTTAAAAGGCATAACTAATTAGAACTATTTTGGATTTTCAGCATGTCGTCCTCATATATAGCCTTACTAAAAAAGGAATGTTTAACTGGTGAAAACTTTACTACGTGGAAGTCCAACCTGGATGCGAACCTTGTTGTTGACGACCTTCGGTTCGTACTGACTGAGGAATGTCCTCAGATCCCTGCACAAAACGCACCTCAATTAGTTAATGATGTGTTTGACCGCTGGGCCAAGGCCTATATCCTGGCCGGGATATCTGATGTTTTAGCCAGGAAGTTAGAGGGTATGGTCTCAGCTCGTGAGATCATGGGTTATCTGCAGAATTGGTCTGGACAACCGTCTGAACAAATTCGACACGAATCCCTCAAGTACGTTCATAACACGCGCATGAAGGAGGGAAGTTCAGTGAGAGAACATGTTCTCGATCTTATAGTTCACTTCAACGTGGCCGAAATGAACGGAGCGGTCTTAGACGAGCAAAGTCAGGTATTCTTCATCATGGAATCTCTTCCGAAGGGTTTCCAACCATTCTGTAGCAATGCGGAGATTAACAAAAAGGAGTATAACCTGACTTCCCTCTTAAATGAACTGCAGACTTACCAGTCTCTTATGGATAATAAGGGACAGGTTGATGGAGAGGCAAATCAGTTTGCCCATTCCAAAAGGCTCCATATGGGTTCATCCTCTGGAACCAAGTCCTGCAGTTCTTCTTCTGGGATTAAGAAGACTCGGAAGAAGAGGAAAGGAGGAAAAGGGAAAGCTTCTGCTAGTGCAGACATTGAGCTCAAAGAGAAGAAAGGTAAATTAGATTTACTTGTTCTTGAAACTTGTTTAGTGGAAAATGATGATTTTACCTGGATACTTGATTCAGGAGCCACTAATCATGTTTGCTCTTTGTTTCAGAAAACTAGTTCCTTCAAGGAGCTCGAAGAGGGTGAGATGACGCTCAGGTTCGGAACGGGAGACGTCGTCTCAGCTCGTGCAGTGGGAGACGCCAAGCTGTTTTTTAGAGATAGATTTTTATTTTAGAAAATATGTATATAGTTCCTAAAATTAAGAAGAACTTAATTTATATCTCTTGTTTAATTGAACTTGGCTACTGTATTACCTTTTCATTTAATGAAGCGTTCATTTCAAAGAAAGGTGTCAATATTTGTTGTGTTAAGTTAGAAAACGGCTTGTATGTACTTAAACCGAATAGAACCAAAGCAATTTTAAATCATGAGATGTTTAAAAATGCTAATACTCAAAGTAAAAGGCAAAGAATTTCTCCAAATAATAATACCTATCTATGGCATCTTAGACTTGGTCATATTAATCTCAACCGAATTGAGAGACTCTCTAAGAATGGACTTCTAAACAAGTTAGAAGATGATTCTTTACCGCCTTGCGAGTCTTGCTTGGAAGGTAAAATGACCAAGCGATCTTTTACTGGAAAAGGTTACAGAGCCATAGAGCCCTTAGAACTTATACATTCGGATTTCTGTGGTCCGGTGAATGTTAAACCTCGAGGAGGGTACAAACATTTCATCTCTTTCATAGATGATTATTCGAGGTATGATTATCTATACCTAATGCATCACAAGTCTGAAGCTCTTGAAAAGTTCAAAGAGTATAAGGTTGAAGTAGAGAATGCATTAGGAAAAACCATTAAAACACTTCGATCCGATCGAGGTGGAGAGTATATGGATTTGAGATTCCAGGACTATATGATAGAACATGGAATTAAATCTCAACTCTCAGCACCTAATACACCACAGCAAAATGGTGTGTCGGAAAGGAGAAATAGAACCTTGTTGGACATGGTTCATTCTATGATGACCTATGCTCAATTGCCTGCCTCGTTTTGGAGATACGCAGTAGAGATTGCAGTTCAAATATTGAACACTGTTCCATCAAAGAGTGTTTCAAAAATACCTTTTGAGTTGTGGAAGGGGCGTAAACCTAGTTTACAACACTTCAGGATTTGGAGGTATTCGGCACACGTGCTGGTGACAAACCCAAAGAAACTGAAACCTCGTTCAAGATTGTGCCAATTTGTTGGTTATGCCAAAGAAACGAGAGGTGGTCTTTTCTACGACCCACAAGAAAACAAGGTGATTGTATCGACAAACGCCACGTTCTTGGAGGAAGATCACATGAGGAACCACAAACCGCGTAGTAAATTAGTACTAAATGAAGCTACAGTTGAACCAACAAGAGTTGTTGATCAAGCTGGACCTTCATCAAGAGTTGATGGAGGAGCCAGCACCTCAAGTCAGTCTCGTTCTTCTCAATCGTTGGGAATGCCTCGACGCAGTGGGAGGGTTATTTCCCAACCTGACCGCTACTTGGGTTTAGCTGAAACTCAAATCACCATACCTGATGACGGCGTAGAAAATCCATTGTCTTATAGACAAGCAATGAATGACGTAGACAAGGACCAATGGATCAAAGCCATGAACCTTGAAATGGAGTCAATGGACTTCAATTTAGTATGGGAACTTGTAGACCAACCTGAAGGGGTTAGACCCATAGGGTGTAAATGAATCTATAAGAGAAAGAGAGATGCAGCCGGAAAGGTACAAACCTTTAAGGCTAGACTTGTAGCAAAGGATTTTACTCAAAGGGAAAGAGTTGATTATGAAGAAACGTTTTCCCCTGTTGCTATGTTGAAGTCTATAAGGATACTCTTGTCCATAGCCGCGCTTTTATGATTATGAAATTTGGCAAATGGACGCCAAGATCGCTTTTTTGAATGGTAATCTTGACGAGAGCATCTATATGTCTCACCAAGGGTTCATAACCCAAGGTCGAGCAAAAAGTTTGCAAGCTCAATCGATCCATTTATGGGTTGAAACAAACGTCCAGATCTTGGAATATAAGATTTGATACTGCGATCAAGTCTTATGGCTTTGACCAAAATGTTGATGAGCCTTGTGTTTACAAGAGGATCATCAACGACAAAGTAGTTTTATTAGTACTTTATGTGGATGATATTCTACTCATTGGGAATGATGTAGGATACCTTACTGACATAAAGAATTGGTTGGCGACCCAATTCCAAATGAAAGATTTGGGAGAGGCATAATATGTTCTTGGGATTCAGATCTTTAGGAATCACAAGAACAGAACGCTAGCACTGTCTCAAGGGTCTTATATCGACAAAATGTTGTCCCGATATTTAATGCAAAATTCCAAGAGGGGCTTGTTACCCTTCAGGCATGGAGTTCATCTGTCTAAGGAACAGTGTCCTAAGACACCTCAAGAAGTTGAGGATATGAGACGAATTTCCTATGCCTCTGCAGTAGGTAGCTTAATGTATGGCTATGCTGTGCACGAGGCCGGACATTTGTTATGCAGTGGGAATAGTGACTAGGTACCAGTCCAATCCAGGGTTAGACCACTGGACAACAGTTAAAAATATCCTCAAGTATCTTAGGAGAACGAGGGACTATATGCTTGTGTATGGGTCTAAGGATTTGATCCTTACTGGATACACTGATTCCGATTTTCAGACCGATAAGGATTCTCGAAAATCCACATAAGGATTCTCGAAAATCCACAACGGGGGAACTATAGTATGGCGAAGCATCAAGAAAGGATGCATCGCTGAATCCACAATGGATGTTGGATTTTATGTCCTAAAACTCGTAGTTTGTAATTGATAAACATTTTTCATGTTTCTTTTTCGATAAAATTGTTATTGAATTAGTATACTATAATCTTGAATCCAATAAACTAAGGTCCTGAGGCTATTTGATGTAGACTTGAACATTATGTGATGTGATGACATAAAACATGGATCAAGTTCGAGTATATAGCCTAAAATGGTCTATAGTATCTGGATAAGGTTGGGCGCTTTATTCTGGGGACACTATGGATGCGACCTACTTTGTAGTTAGTACAAACGATGTGATCCTGAATCGTTCATATAGAGATATGTAAGTGGGGACATCCTATGCAATGAGTTTGTATAAGACTGGACCACGACTTAGTCACTTTTGCTTTATAACACCGTTTACTGTATAAAACTGACTAATTCAAATTTGATGACCTAGGTAACTCGATCTCAATCCTGAGCTAACTATGAACTCCTGTTTATTCGGGATTATCCTTAGATCTGCATGGGTGAGAGCAGCTCAACAACGTTGGCTCAATAAGCCTCCCATTTCAGGGGTAAGGGTAGATAGCTGGGGACATAGGGTGCAAGACGAAATTCAATCATATCCGACTCTAGGGATAGTAGATAGGTTATTCCCTTAAGTGCTGACTTCGGAACTAGAACAAGGGGTCCCACCCTCTCACCAGGCTGAGAGGGACTAGATTTGTTGGTTGGACCACAAATCAATTGTTTTATAGAGGTTTAGTACGACTTAAGAAACAAGAAGTGTTCTCGGGGGTAAAACGGTATTTTGACCCAGTCGAGACCACGAACAACCTGTGACGGATTGACTTCATCGTTTACTGGTTATGAGGTGGACAGAAATATATCTACAGTGAGGGGAGTGCAACTACGGGACTTTAGTGGAATGACCCGTTAGTTAACAAAAGTTGATTAATTTGGTTAAAGAGTTTGACCGATTAATCTCGGATTATTGGAGCCCATGATATGTAGGTCCATTAGGTCCCCATGCTAGCTCATATGGATTAAACATAGAATAGTATGTTGGATTAATTCAAATTGTTCGAGTTAGGAAATGAGTTTTAAACCGACAAGTACATGTGATATAGCTATCAGTTTTTTATGACACAATGTATTCAAATGTTATTTGAATTTCAAAAATATGAATGCAGATTCATGTTCGGGAGGTCAAAATTAGTCAAGAGTGTCAAAATCGTAAAAAGTCAAATAGTTGACTTTTAGGCTCGAGAAAAGTCAACGTTAGAGCTAGTGGAATTATCCAACTTTTTGTTGGACAATCCCACTAACTTAAGTGGACTATGTGTAAACATTATAGAATGACACATAGCTCATTTTAGTTAGTGTTCTGTGAGGTGTTGCATTTTGGTGAGTTTTGACATGCATTTTATGCATGTAATTGCTTTATAAATAGGATTGATTTTAAAACAAAGGGTTCCTCTTGCTGAATTTTTAATTTTTTCAAAAAGAAGTCTCACCAAAAAAATATTTCTTCTCCTTTCCTCACTTAAACCTAATTTGAACCTCTCATTCTTCCTTTTCATTCCATCATTCACCGGGTCCCACAACCCGGTTCTGAGTCCAGAGGATAGCGGGGAAGCTCTAGTGGTGGTCCGATTTGTGTTTGGTTTGTGCTTTGGTAAGGAGATCGTGAAGAAGAAATCAAGCTACAAAGGTTGTACTTTCTTCTCTTTTTAATTCACTGTTTTTTGGCTTGTTTGCATGTTAATTTCTATTAAGTTAGATGCAATTAGAGTGTCATTAGATCCTTTTTTCCGCTGCGTATGTCTCGTGTTCTATCAACATAATTATCATAAAAAATTAAATTAAATATAATTAAAGTTTGTGACTAAGTAAATAAAGAAAGACCTTTTTATATGATTTTATTTAAATGTCATTATTTATAATTATTAGTAATTAGTTAGGATGACATGCTTTGTAATTATAAGATTTTATAACGGGTAAAATAGTCCAAAAAAGTTTTTCAAAGATTGTGACTTTTTAATATACTAGTTTGAAACCACGTGTGTTGCACGTGTTTAGTAAAATTTAAAATATAATTTAATTTAAAAAGTCGAAATGCAAACTTTTGATGAGATATCATTCGTATGCAAGTTAAAATTAACTTCTTAATCTTTCACAATAGACATCTTATCTAATGTCTTACTTTAACTCATTTAGAGTACAACACAACTCTCAAGAAACAAATAAACCCACCTTTTCACCAATTCTTCAATCAATTGACCCAAAAATCAATATGGTAGCTCTTCAAGTTCTAAAGAAAAAAAATATCTTTGTATGTATATATTAGTCTTTAATGGCTTTGTCCATTGCATCTTTTAGTTCTAGACTTTTTATATACTATTGTCATTACTTTTCAAATATATTTCTAAAATGTATCTAAAATATACATTTTGAAAATTATATTTTGTTAAAATCATATTATAGTTTTTATTTCAAATTTATTGTTAATGATTATATGAATTAAACCTAAGAAATTATTAAATTAGTACGAAAAAAAGAAAAAAAAATAAAACTTTTTCCTTCTAAATCCTTGGTTGAGGTTGAAGATTCACTATTAATAGATACTATATGATTCCTACCATTTTTACATTTAAAAATTCATGAAATATTGTTGTTTTTTATTTTTTTTAAATTTCTTTTATATGCAATAGGTAAATTGAAGTATGATTGAAATTTAAATAAACTATTGAAATTCTAAATTGAAGTCTATAAAAAAAATTCTAAAAAAAACTTAAATAAATTTAGTACAAAAGAAATTTATATATATATATGCTTAGCAAAATAAAAAATAAAAGTTAATCAATCAACTTGGAATAAGATAGAAGCAATTCTTCTTGGCTTAGCAATGGTTTCTTTAGAAATACATGAAATTATTTATAGAAAATACATGAAACTATTTATAGGGAAGAAAATATGTTTATTTATAATCAATCATTTTTTTTTTGGAGAAATTGAAAAATATTTAAAGAATAATTTAAAGGCATTAACATATGGAGGAGTCAGTCAATTGAAGAAATAATATAATTAAGAAAGAAAATCTTTTCAATGTACACCAATGGAATTTGTAGAGAGGGCATCTTCATCAATTAATTGAAAGTCTTTTCAATTCGTCTTGTTAAGTTATAGAGAATAGAGAAAGTGTAAAAATTAATTGAAATTAATGATAATTAAATATATATATATATATATATAATAAAGAGAGGGAAAAATAAAGTTTTCAATGGCTTGATGGTTGTCGTTGTTCACACGAGATTTCAACCAACGAATGGAAATGAGACACGTGTAAATGAATTTCGTGTTTGTATAAATTTAAGGTGTTGTGAGTACAATCTCTAGTATTTGATCCTTTGATTCTCTCTCCTACTTGTATGTTGTGATTGAGGGTTAAAACAACTTGTTCTCAGTGTTGGAAACTTCAATGGATTCGTGGCGTGTTCTTCACGATCTCCAAGAGCTTCTGGAGACTTCACAACTTTATTTCTGAATTCTCTCTAAGCTTCTTCAGTTGTGAGCCCTTGAAAATGAAGGAGGAAAGTCTCTATTTATAGAGTTTCTCTAGGCCTCCTGATGGGTTTGGGCCTGCTGGACTGGGCGAAGTTGATGTTGGGCCAATCTTTTGGGTTGAGCCTTTGGATGAGCTTGTTTGACTTTGGACCAGTATTCTGGATTGGGCTAGGTTTATTTGGTCTTTCGCCTCGGGACTGGACTTGGACTTATGGCTAGACTTTGCTAAGTTGTGTCTTCAATTTGGATAGAACCCAAATGTGTACCTGAATTTTGCCATAATTTAATTTAGGGATCCTTGAAATTTAAATAATCCCTTATTAAATATGATTTCGCCATCAATCTTGGGGGATGACGTGACAATTTCGAATTTGTCAAAATTTCTATTCCAACAAATGCCCACTTTTCGAGATTTATATACAAGTATATGTGTGAATTTCGAAAAAGTTACTTTGGAATCAAAACTTAAGAGGCTTACCCTAATTTATTGAGGTTTGCTCCTAGTTTGAATTCCATTTATGTGTCAATTTAATTAAATATAAAATTTGGTTCAAGACTTGATTTTTTTTACACTTTTTTTTGGCGAATTTATAAAAAAAAATGAATTTGTGTAATTATTTTGATTTTTTTTTTGCATAAAATTTTGATTTGAATTTAGTAGAGTTTATGTTCTGCTTTAATTCAGAACAAATTTGGGTAAGGTTAAGGGCCTGTTTGGTTAGCAATCCAGATTGCTTTTTTTGTTTTCGATTCACCAATTCATGAATACGCGTTTAGCGAGCGTGTTTTTTAAAATTTGCTTTTCGGATTCTCGTGATCCAAATAGTAGAAATTACAAAACAACATTTTTATGTTTTCATTGTATCCAGTTTCGAATTTGAAATTTTAAAATGCGAATTATATTAAACAAAGATAAATATCTTAGTAAATATAGTATTTCATGTTTATAAACTTAATTTAATTTTGTTAAATTAAAATAGCTATAAGGCCCTCGCTTCCTCAGGTGGAACTCCCGGTTGAGGAGTTACTCTGGAATGTTTGCCAAGATATCGTGTATCTTTGGTTTCATATTCAGCATATATAATAAGTCAATTTTGAATCTTTAACACCACTTTGAATCCAACACTTGCTTTAGTCTCTGTTTGTGGTGACATAAGTCCCTCCCTACAACTCATGAATTAAGAATTCTCGCAACAACAAGGTCTACTCGACATGAATTAGGAGTTAATGAAACCTTTTATAGGAATCCTTTCACAAAATTCTCAACTAATATTATCAACTAATCAGAATGGTTCGTTATTAGACCATGGTATTTGATTCACCAAATACAGCATTATATATATAATATATTATAAAATATAAAATATTATATTATATTATAAAATAATAATAATATAAAATTTATAAAAAAATAACATGTTCATAAATTAATTAATAATGTCTTATATTCAACCTAATATTTAGTTTTGGAATTACAACTAATTTTATGATATATAAATATATTATAGAACACATTTTAAACTACGGTTTAAAATGGAATCAAATTTCTAAATCTGCTACCAAACACATATCTGAAAACATGAAATACAACTCTGTTTTCATTGAATCCCTTATTTTCAAATTTCTGTTTTTGGATTGCCAACCAAACAGGCCCTAAACATTCTATCTCAAAAAATTGTAATTGGATTAGGCTTCGAAATTTTACCCAAACACTTTTTTTTTTTTTGAAATTTTTAAAACTTACTCCAACTTTGGTTTAAGACAAGCTTAACCATGACATAATTGAGAATTTCATCAAAGTTTAGTTTGAGATTTTAATTCAAACTCAAAGTTTTGACCTAGAAGAGCTAAATTTGGAATATAGCCAAAATCTAGCTTGAGACAAAATTTAATTTAAACCAAAATTTAAGAGACTCAATTTAAAATTTGGTTAAAATTTTAGTGTGCATAAAAGTTTGATTTGAAGACAAAAATTAAGCTCAAAATTTGAGAAATTGGACTTAAAACTTTGATATATATTTATTTGAGACAAAATTTTAAGTTAAGCCCAAAATTTAAGAGACTTGATTTAAAATTTGGAAAAAATTTAAGTTCAACCCAAATTTTGAGAAATCCAATTAAAATTTGGCAAAGTTCGACTTATACCAAAAATTTGAAGAATTAAAACATTCGGTCCAAAATTTAATTTGTGGACAAAAAATTAAACCCCAAAAATTTGAGAAATTCATTTTGGAGTTTGATCAAAATTAGAGTTTTTTTTTTTTGTTTTATCCCAACGAATATACCAAGTCTAACACTAACTGAATACATTTTTAAATGCCGTTTAGTTTTGGACTTCATCCTTGAGCTCAAGATTCAGTGTTTATCTCCCCATTCATTGTAGACTTCGCATGAAATTCTAACAGAAATCGCGAGAGTTTGATGTGAAGGACTCCTATAAATACCACCCAACATGGCTCCTTCACCAATCAATCTTCAAGGCAGTGGGCAAATCCTCGTTGGACAACTAAAGCCGATGAGCAGCACGAAGCCGCCGGAAATTGAAACCAACGCTAGAGTTGAGGTCAAAGCTGGTCGTGAATCGCCGTAAGCTGCCGGAATAGTCGTGAATCGTTGGAGTCGAAGCCAAAACCGTCGCAGAGTTATGCTTACCGTCGCTTGGCCACGGGAGTCGTGGCCATCATATTTTTTTTTGTCCGTGGAGGTGAGTTACTCGTGAGGCAGAGAGGTTCCAAGAGAGTTTAAGAGATAGAGAGGAAGGTGTAGGACCGTATGGCAACACTAGAGGGGGGGGTGAATAGGGTTGTCTACCAACTTTTTGATTTATTAAAAAAAATTAACTTCAACACTTTTTAGGCACTTTTTTCACACAATGAGAAATTTAAGAAATTTGCACTCAATCAATTTTAATACAACAAACTTTAAACAAAAAGTAATTCAATGATAGAAAGATTGCAAACAAAACAATTAAGAGAAACAAATCCTAAATCATGCAATCTAAAAAAAATGCTAGAGCAGAAAGTAAAGTGCAAAAAATAAAAGGTTAAGGAAAAGAGGACACCGAAAATTTTATAGTGGTTCGGCAAATTGCCTACTCCACTCCCCAAGCTCCTCTTGGGTATTTCACTAAATTCGATCCTCTTGCGAGTGAGAACTAAACCGTCACGACCCTTTTTTTCCTAGGCTAAAGAGAAACCCAAATTCTTTTTCTGGTTCAGGATTAAACTAATTGAATTTTCACACAACCCAAGATGTACCCACACCTTAATACAATATTCCCGAAAGAAAGAAAATTGAACAAAAGAAAAGATTGCTTCAAAAAGCAAGATTACACAAATTTCGGATCACGCTTCAATTCCAAAATTCTCACGACAATTGCAGGATTTGCCGGTTTAGAGGATGGTGAGAATTCTTGAAGATTGGAGTCTTTTTGGAGACTTTTTGATGGCTTTTTGGTTGCTGGAAATTTTTCAAATAGTAAGTGAAAGATGATGTTTTTAGGGTTAAAAAGGATTTTAAACAAATGGAAGGTAGACCATTGGATTTAGGTCAAAAAGGATGGATGGTTGTGATAGAATGGTTGAATTTTGGAAAGATTTAAGTCCATAATTTGAGAGAAGAGAGGAGAAAATATTCTTCTCCAAAATGTCCATGTGTGACATTCTTTCCTTTTTTTTTGTTTTGTTTTGTTTAATTCATTTGAATTTCAAAAACTTGAATTTTTGAAAGCTTCTCGCCACATATACGCTTTTTATTCGTCCACGTATGTCACGTCAATCGCCATCGTCAGCTACCACGTCATCGCCACGTCAGCACAGTGCCACGTGTCAATGCCTTCTTACTTTCCCTTTTCAAACTTCTTTTGCTCATAACTCCTTCGTTTGAGCTCCGATTTGAGCGATTCAAATTGTCTTGTACTCGTCTCTTCGAGCTCTACAAGATAGACCATTTGAAATACTAAAAACGATTATTACAAAAGTTTGAGTCTATTATCATCAAAATATTTAGTTTGATTGAAGTCTTAAAGCTAACAATCTCCCCCTTTTTGATGATGACAAACCTAAAAATAATGCATACATTTTTTAATACATTCTCCCCCTTTTGTTATCACCAAAAAGACATACCATGAGGCTTCCCCTTTTTCACATAATTAAAGAGATAAAAAGCTCCCCCTGAATTCAATATACAATTAAATATATCCCCCCTCTATCAATCACAGTGATGTCATTAAATGCGAAAGATACCAAGTGCAAGTCTATTTTTACAAAATGCTTCTTCTAAGAGCTTTTGTAAAAATATATGCTACTTGTTTTTCTGTGTGAACATAATTAATGACAATTTGACATTTTTGCACATGCTCTCTAAGAAAGTGATGTCTTATATCTATATGTTTTGTCCTAAAGTGTTGAATAGGATTTTTAGTTAAATTAATTGAACTAGTATTATCACAAAAAATAGGTACTTGTTCAAAATTTAAACCAAAATCACGCAAGGTTTATTTCATCCATAAGACTTGAGAACAAAAACTTGCAACAACCATATATTCAACCTTAGTAATGGATAATGCAACAGAGTTTTGCTTTTTGCTATACCAAGAGACTAGTGAGCTACCTAAGAAGTGACATGTTCCACTAGTACTTTTCCTATCAATTAAACTTCCAGAAAAATCAGCATCAAAATATGCAATTAAATCTAAAGATGCATTCTTAGGATACCACAAACCTAAATCTACAGTTCTAAGTAGATATTTAAAAATTCTTTTTACAGCATGCAAGTGTGATTCTTTAGGACATGATTGAAATCTAGCACACATGCAAAAACTAAACATAATATCTGGCCTACTTGCAGTTAAGTAAAGTAGAGATCCGATCATACCTCGGTAAGCTTTAATATCTACGTTTTTACCATTTTCATCCTTATCAAGCTTTGTAGTTGTGCTCATTGGGGTCTTTGCTACTTTTGCATTATCAAACTTAAATCGCTTGAGTAGGTCCTTTGTATATTTTTCTTGATTTATGAAGATTCCTTCTTCGAGTTGTTTAATTTGAAGCCCGAGAAAGTGAAGGGAATCGAATCCCGCAGCGGAAGCGACTATGAATCGCGCGTTCTTAATTTCGTTACAACGATTACATTCAAGAACTAAAATAAATAGATTAAGCATAAAAACAGAATATGGACATCAAGAAATATACCTTCGAAGAACCTTTCTTCAAGTGCTCCTTTCTCCCACCATCACGATCTCAGCAACTCGAACACGAACGGGTGAAGACACGACCACTGGATCTTCTCCGTTGTTCTCTAGGTAAGGGAGGAATGTGGGTTCCCTTTAGGTGAGATGAGATGTTGTGAGAGAGAGGTTTGTGTTTTGAAACTTTTCCAACAACACAACAAAGACTTAAAATTCCTTTACTTAGTTGCATCTCATGCAACCATATATATAGGGAAATAAGATGGAAATGACCATACTACCCTTCCTTTATTCTCTCATTAGTATATGGTTTATATGTGAGTCTAATTCACATTAAAACTATATATTATATCAATTATATCATATATAATTGATATAACACCTCATGTATGAAATTGAACACTTCAATTTCATTCCTAACTTTATACCCTCAATATTACCATGTTGAGCCAATGGAGGGACCAAATGGACTTAAAGTTCATGAGCTCCAATGATGTGAAATTAACTGATCAAACTCTTTGATCCAGTTAATCAATATTCATTAACTACAAGTCACTCCACTATAGACTTGTAGCTGCACTCTCCTCACTGTAGATTATATTGTGTCCACTGATATAGTCATACCCATGAGTCGGCCCTTCACAAGTTGTTCGTGATCACAGCTGGGTCAAATTACTGTTTTACCCCTGTGATTACCTATTTGTTCCTTAAGCTTCACTGATCCTCTAATGAACAACAAGTCTAAGGTCCTACCATAGACTCATACCCTCAAAGAGGGCGGGGCCTCGTTGTTCAAGACCTGAAGTCAGTTCTTAAGGGAACAACCTATCTAATTCCTTAGTGTAGGAATGAATGAATTCCATCTTGCACAGTTAAGTTCCCAGCTACCTACGAGGTTTTGTCCCTGAGAAGGTAGGCTTATTGAGTCGGCTACAGGCCACTCTTACCCATACTAGTCTAAGGACAAACCCCTATAAATAGGAGTTTTTAACTCACTCAGGATTCAGGTCGAGTCACTAATGACCATCTATAAATTACTAGTTTTATCCTGTTAACGGTGTTACACTGGTTAGACTAATAATTTGTGGTCCGGTCTTATATGAACTCTTCATACAGGATGCCCCCACTCGCATGTCAACTACATGAATGAGTTGGATTACCTCATTTGTACTAATTACAAAGTGGTCCGCATCCATGGTGTTACCAAAATGAGGTTTCCAACCTTATTCTTATACCATAGACCATTTAGGTTATATTCTTGAATTCAACCCAAATAGTGTCCATTACACTGATGTTCAAGATAAATGTTATAACCTTGGAGCTTAGTTTATTGGATTTATTAAAGCAAGACTGTAATTCTATCAAAACAAATAACACTTTATTTAATTGATCAAAATTACACAAGTTTAGGGCATAAATCTCAACAATCTCCCACTTGACCTAAAGCTTGTGGAGTACTAAACATTACAGTAATGTAAATACAATAAACTAGGGCATTTAAACCCCTTTGTACAAAATACTCCCACTTGCCCTAGTTGGGGAAGACTTGTAAACCTAGACCTTCTAGGTGACTCTCAAATACTTTAGCCGTGAGAGCCCTTGTAAAAGGATCAACAATGTTGTGCTCTGAGATATCTTCGTGACAATCACGTCTCCTCTATGCACGATCTCCTGGATGAGATGATACTTTCGCTCTATATGCTTTCCCCTCTTGTGACTTTGGGGTTCCCTCGAATTTGCCACTACACCACTGTTATCGCAATACAACGTGATAGGCAAAATCATATTTGGAACAACTTCCAAATTTAACATGAATTTCCTTAACCAAACGGTCTGCTTAGTTGTTTCACAAGCTGCTACATATTCGGTCTCCATGGTGGAATCAACGATGCATCCTTGCTTGACGTTTCGCCATACTACAGCTCCTCCGTTAAGAGTGAATACTGACCCTGATGTCGATATCTGAGAATCTTTATCAATCTGAAAGTTAGAATCCGTGTATCCTATAAGGATCAAATCCTTAGCCCCATACACAAGCATGTAGTTCCTTGTTCTCCGAAGATACTTAAGGATTGTTTTAACCGCTGTCCAGTGTTCATGTCCTGGATTGTATTGATACCTACTGACCATCCCAACTTCAAAACAGATGTCGGGCCGAGTACACAACATGGCATACATCAGGCTCCCAACAGCTGAAGCATAAGGAATCCGTCTCATATCCTCAACTCCTTGAGATGTCTTAGGACACTGCTCCTTAGACAAATGGATTCCATGTCTAAAAGACAACAAGCCCTTTTTGGGAATCTTGCATCTTAAACCTTGACAACACTTTGTCTATGTAAGATGCTTGAGAGAAAGGCTAGTGTTTTATTCTTGCGATTCGGACAATCTGGATCCCAAGAACAAATCACATCACCCAAATATTTCATTTGGAACGTAGCTAGCTAGCCATTCCTTGATGTCAGTAAGATAACCTACATCATTCCCAATGAGTAGGATATCATCCACATAGAGAATTAGGAAAGCGACTGAACTATTGATGATTTTCTTGTAGACACAAGGTTCATCATCATTCTAGTCAAAACCATAAGATCTGATTGCCTCATCAAATCATATATTCCAGGACCTAGAGGCTTGTTTCAGTCCATAAATTGACCTTTTAAGCCTGCAAACCTTTTGCTCTTGTCCTGGTTCAATGAACCCTTTGGGTTGGTCCATGTAGATGTTTTCCTCAAGATTGCCATTCAAAAAGGTTGTCTTGACATCCATTTGACATACCTCATAGTCATAATATGCGACAATAGCAAGAAGGATACGGATAAACTTTACCATAACAACAGGTGAAAAGGTTTCTTCATAGTCAACCCCTTCAACCTGGGTATAACCCTTTGCTACTAGTCTAGCTTTAAAGGTTTGCACCTTCCCATCGACACCACGTTTTCTCTTGTAGATCCACTTACAACCTATAGGTTTTACCCCATCAGGCTTATCTACAAGATCCCAAACAGAATTGAAGTACATCGACTCCATTTCTTGGTCCATGGCTATGACCCATTTGTCTTTGTCTGTGTCAACCATTGCTTGATTATAAGTCAATGGATCCTCGCAGTTGTCATCTGGTATAATAACTTGTGTTTCAGCTAAACCCATGTAACGGTCAGGCTGTATCACAACCCTCCCACTACTTCGAGGCATACTCAATTGTTGAGATGGACTCTCTTGACTAGACAAACTAGTATCAACAACTCTTGTTGACGTACTAGTGTTCTTATTAGCAACCTTTGCTATTGTTCCGTCTAACTCACTCAACACTACTTTGCTTTTTGGTTTGCGGTCCCTAATGTGGTCCTCCTCCAAGAAAGTGGCATTTGTCGACACAAAAACCTTATCTTCCTTAGGATCATAGAATAAACCACCTCTTGTTTCTTTTGGGTATCTTACGAATAGGCATAACTTTGAACGTGAATCCAACTTCTTTTGATTTGTCACAAGCACATGTGGCTGACAACCCCAAATTCTGAAATGACATAAACTACCTTTACGTCCTTTCCAGAGTTCAAAAGGTGTTTCAGAAACACTTTTTGTGGGCACATTGTTCAAAATGTATACTGCAGTCTCCACTGCGTAACCCCAAAAGGAACTAGGGAAATGAGCATAACTCATCATTGATCGAACCATGTCCAACAAGGTTCTATTTCTCCTTTTCGATACACTGTTTTGCTGTGGTGTGTCGAAAGCTGAGAGTTGCGATGTAATTCCATGTTCTATCATATAGTTCTGGAATTTTAAATCCATGTACTCTCCACCTCGATCGATCGAAGTGTTTTAATAGTTTTACCTAATTGATTTTCAACCTCAGTCTTGAATTCCTTGAACTTTTCAAGTGCTTCAGACTTGTGATGCATTAGGTAAATATGCCCAAATCTAGAATAATCATCTATAAAAGAGATAAAATATTCATATCCTCCCACTGACTTTAACATTCATCAGACCAAAAAGGTCTGAATGTATAAGCTCTAGTGGGTCTTTGGCTCTATAACCTTTTCCACAAAAAGGTTTTTTAGTCATTTTGCCTTCTAGGCAGGATTCACATACTGGCAAAGAATCTTCTTCTAACTCGTTTAGATGTTCTTTGTTTACCAATCTCTTAATCCTATTGAGATTAATGTGACCCAATATTAGATGCCAAAGATGAGCATTTTCTTTAAGAGAAATTAGTTCGTGTACTTGCAATTTTGTAGAATTCACTGTTAAAACTATTTTAACTGAATTAAACCATTTGCAAATAATTCTCAAGAAGACCAACACATAGTACAATACTTTTCAAATGAAATAAACACTTTATTCAATTGAAAAAGGAAGCACAATGTTCGCTAAGGCAAAAAATTGAAATAAAGTTTCTAATAAACCCTTAAGCTACATGTTATCAAATAACAACTTTTCTTTGCCAGACGATTGCTCTTTATCTGCTCCTTTTCCTCTTCTTCTGTATCTTCTTAAGTTCAGAAGCATGGCTGCAGTTCTTAGTCCCAGAGGATGAATCCTCCTGAGAATTTTTGGAATGGGCAAACAAATTTGCCTCTCCATTTTGTTGTCTCTTATCATCCATAAGAAACTGATAATTCTGCAGCTCATGTAGCAGAGAAGTCAGATCATACTCTATGTTGTTCATCGCTGCATTGCTATGGAATTGCAGAAAACTCTTCGGAAGAGATTCTAGGATGAACAAAATCTGACATTTCTCATCTATGACCGCTCCGTTTAATTCCGCTATATTGAAGTGAGCAATCAGATTGAGAACATGTTCTCTCACAGATGATCCTTCCTTCATACGTGCGTTATAAACGAATTTTAGGGCTTCATGCCGAATTTGTTTGGACGGTTGTCTAGACAAATTTAGCACAAAATCCATGATCTCTCGAGCTGAGACCTTGCCCTCCAGCCTCCTGGCTAAAGCATTAGGTATGCTAGCCAGGATATAGGCTTTCGCCTTTTCATTGGCTTATAAATTACTTGGTTCCTAATTCTAATCTAATTAGAACTAGATAACCTAAGGTCTATTATTTTCAAGTTCTAAACACTTTAAAACTAATAATTAACCTTAGGTGACATGCATACTATGTTATAGTGCTTGATCATTCATCACATGAATAATAAGACATTCATAGCATATTCATCTCATGAAAAATAATGCATGTCAATGCTGTCCAAAAATTAATATAACAACCTTATATTAATTAATCATTCAAACTATATAATATAATTCCTTATATTATAAATGATGCATGAAAATGCTTAACCTAAGGTGGGATTTCTAAAATACAAGCATACACTATGCATGGCAATAATTACACAACAATTGCATAATTAAAATAGCAAAAATTAGATCAATTTTTGCACCCTAGAAATAATTGTAATTAATATAATCTAATTATATTAATTAAAATTAAAATTATTAAATATATTAAAATAAAACGTTTTTATAATTAATATAAATAATAAAATTTTGGTTTCTACTCGTTGCTCCTCGCGTGAAATGTATCTGGCGTTGCAACGCTGCTTTTGTCGTCTTCTGTAGAAGCGTTGCAGCAAGCTAAAAAGGCGTGCGTCGCGCAACGCCGCTTCTGCTGCGCGTGCTTCGCATAGCGCGCGTTGCAACGCCGATGAATGAGCGATGTTGCGCCGCACACGCACAACAACAATCTCCATTGTTTTCAGCTCGTTTTCGCTCCGATCTTCTCAGCAACCGCCTTGCCTCGATTGGCACGAACTTATAGACTCGATTTACAATTAAATTTGCCCAAAACACCGGGCCCTTACATTGAACATTTCAATGGAAATTGTAAATCTAAGTGCCAAATTTGAAAACATCTAATTTTACAAAAACCGTTCATACATCTCATGCAAAATAGTAAATCCCACATTATTCTTGAAAAATCCAGAACATAAATCAAGAACGCAATTGGACTCTGATACCAATTGAAGGGAATCGAAATGCCCGCAGCGGAAGCGATTGCGAATCGCGCGCTCTTAATTTAGTCACAACGAAAAATTCAAGAACGTAAAACATAGATTAAGCATAAAATAAGAGTTTGGACAGCAAGTATTTACCTTTGAAGAAACTTTCTTCAAGTGATCCTCTGTCCACAGTCACGATCTCAGCAACAAGAACTCCAACGTGTGAAGACACGACCACCGGATCTTCTCCGTTGTTCTCTAGGTGAGGGAGGAAGGTGGGTTCCCTTTAGGGGATGTGAGGTATTTTGAGAGAGAGATGTTTTTGTTGTCTTGGAACTCTTCCAACCACAACAAAAGAGCTTTTCTCAAACCTTAACCTAGTTGCATCTCATGCAACCATATATATAGGGGAATGGGATGGAAATGACCATCCTACCCCTCTTTAAATCTCTCTTTAGTATATAGTTTATATATGAATCTAATTCACATTAAAACTATATATTGTATCAATTATATCATATATAATTGATATAACTCCTCATGTATGAAATTAAACACTTCAATTTCACTCGTAACTTTATACCCTCAATATTACCATGTTGAGCCAACGAAGGGATCTAATGAACCTACAGATCATGAGCTCCAATGATGTGAGATTAACTGATAGAACTCTTTGATCCAGTTAATCAATATTCATTAACTACAAGTCACTTCACTATAGACTTGTAGCTGCACTCTCATCACTGTAGATATTATTGTGTCCACTGATATAGTCATTACCCATGAGTCGACCCTTCACGGTTGTTCAGTAATCACACCGGTGGGTAAAATTACTGCTTTTACCCACTGTGATTACCTCTTTGCTCCTTAAGCACCACCGATCCTCTAATGAACAACAAGTCTAAGGTCCTACCTTGGACTCATACCCTCATAGAGGTGGGGGCCCCGTTGTTCAAGACACGAGTCGCCTCTTAAGGGAACAACCTATCTAATTCCTCGAGAGAGAATGATTGAATTTCATCTTGCACAGCTTAAGTTCCCAACTACTTACGAGGTTCTTTCCTCACGAGAAGGTAGGCTTATTGAGCCTCGGCCACAGTGCCACTCTCACCCATACTAGTCTAAGGACAAATCCCTATAAGCAGGAGTTCTTAACTTGCTCAAGATTCAGATCGAGTCACTAATGACCATCTATAAATTACTAGTCTTATCCTGTTAACGCTGTTATACTCGTTAGACTAATAATTTGCGATCCAGTCTTGTATGAACTCTTCATACAGGATGTCCCCACTTGCATGTCAACTACATGAATGAGTTGCATTACCTCATTTGTACTAATTACAAAGTGGGTCGCATCCATGGTGTTACCAGAATGAGGTTTCCAACCTTATTCTTATACCATAGACTATTTAGGTTATAATCTTGAATTCAACCCAAATAGTGTCCACTACACTGATTTCAAGATAAACGTTATAACCTTGGAGCTTAGTTTATTGGATTTATTAAAGTAAGATTGTAATTCTATCAAAACAAATAACACTTTATTTAATTGATCAAAATTACACAAGTTTAGGGCATAAATCCCAACACAACATAATTTGTAAATCTAAAATGCCAAAACTGAAAACATCCAAGTTCGCAAACCAACATTCATCTCATGAAATAAGGTAATTTACCCACCTATTTTAACAAAAATCAGTGCATAACGAAGAACCATCGAAAGGGCTCTGATACCAATTGAAGGGAATGAAAATCCCCGCGCAGCGGAAGACGATTGAATCGTCAAAGGTATTGATACGCTACTTGAAATTTGCTAAAATGATCTAACACTTAGATCTAAGTTAAACATGCATAAATAAGGAAGAAAACAGCAAGAAGAACGAATTTACTTACTTGTTGAAGACTCTCTTCAATGTTTCTTCAAATGGTCATGAACACTTCGCAAACTATCACGATCTCTACGATCCCGAACGAGTCCCACGACCAAGGACACAACACAACCACTTGGAACCTTGGTTGTTCTTCTTTTTGGGAAGAAGGAGAATGGTGGGATTCTAGCGTTTTGGAGAGGGAGGAGAGTTGAGAGAATTGATACTCTTCTCTTTGGTGAAATCCAAAAAATGAGAGTGTGATTCATCCAATCCTTCTTGCAAGAAGGGATTAATAGTGGAGTTAAAATCTCCACATTATTACCATTTTACTACAACCATAGGTTATGCAAATCATATTTGCATAACCATATAATATAAGATATCTCATATCTCATATTGTAAATCACATTTGCAATAATTGTGGATTAATTAAATTGAATCACATCCAATTTAATTTCTCTCAATTAATTTCTCCAATTAGCCCTAATTCAACAATTAGGCTAACCTATAGTTTATTATGAATCTCATTCACATTAAACTATATATTATATCATTCATATCTCATATAAATGACATAAATGCCATTTAAGTGAAATTGAACACTTCAATTTCATACCAAAACATTAACCCTTCTTTTAACCCAGATTGAACCAACCAAGGGACCTAGTGGACCTACAGTGACGAGCTCCAATGATCCGAGATTAACCTATCAAACTCTTTGACCCGGTTAATCAACCTTCATTAGTCACGGTAACACTCCACTATAGCCCGTAGCTGCACTCTCGTCAGTGCAGAATATTACGTGTCCATTGATATAACCAATGCCCATGAGTCGACCCTTCACAGGTTGTTTGTAGACACGGCTGGGTCAAATTACCGTTTTACCCCTGTGTCTACCTCTTGTTCCTTAAGTCTCCACTGCTCCTCTAATGAACAACACATTGTGATGGCCCAACCATACACAACACCCTTCTCGGGCTAGTGAGAAGGTGGGTGCCCGTTGTCCAAGCCCTGGAGACAGCACTTAAGGGAACAACCCCTCTAGTTTCCCTTAAGGTGGGAACGAGTGAATTCCATCTCGCGTAGTTAAGTTCCCAGCTCCCTACTTGGTCCTGTCCCTAAGAAGATGGGCGAGTAACTGTGACTACCCTCACCCGTACTAGTCAAAGGGCGGACGCACTTCGCAGATGTGAGTCCGTAACACGCTCGTGGATTCGTGCCGAGTCACTAATGGTCATCTCTGAAGTTATTAGTCCCATCACAACGGTGTTACATCGGTGAGGTCTAACAACTCACGGTCCGGTCTTGAATCTCATTGCACAGGAAGCCCCCACTCGCATGTCAACCACATGAACAAGTCAGATCACCTCGTTTGTATCTAATACAAAGCGGGCCGCATCCACAGTGTATCCAGGATTAGGTCTACAATCCTATCCATATACTATAGATCGTTCGGGTCATTAACTCGAACGTGATCCTCCCTGTGTGTCCACTACACACCGTTCAAGTTCTAGTTCTCTCATAAATTCAATGACCCTAGAGCTTAGTCTTGGAAAAGTTTGTAAATATTGCGAGACACAAAGTAATGAAATAAATAACTCTTTTTTATTTCAAATAGTAATTTACAAACACGAGATTAGGACAAAAATCCCAACAGCCGTAACGATAAATTATGTGTGTTCGAATAAAGTCTACCACATTTTCTTTCTTGGCTTCCCTTAGCACAACTGCTTCTGCCCATCTTGAAAAGTAATATGTCGCCGCCATAATATAAGAGTGGTCTATCGAAGATTTAGGTGTTATTGGGCCAACAAGGTCAAGCCCCCAAGCTTCAAAGGACCAAGAAGCAACAGTTGGATGTAGAGGCTCTAGCGGTTGATGGATGAAGTTGACATGGAACTAGCAAGCCTCACATTTCTTTGCATACTCCATAGAGTCATAGATCATCGTAGGCCAGTAGTAACCCATTCTTTTCAACTGGAACTGAAGCTTTGGTTCAGACTGATGGGCACCATAAATGCCTGAATGCGCCTCCTCTAGTGCCTTTAAAAATTCTTCTCTTCCTAAGCATCGCAGGAAAAGATCTTCATAAGAACGTCGATAGAGAATACCTTTATAGTAGATGAACTGTGTAGCTTTCCTTCGTATTTCAGCCTTATGTCCAAGGTCAATGGGGAGTTTTCCATGCTGCAAGTAATCTATAATGGGTTGTCGCCAATCTTCTTCCTCAATTACGTAGACGGATATGAGGTCAACTTCTTCACGTTGATCTTCAGCTGGTGGAACAATCCACTTTTGGCCAAGATTAATGTTTATGGTGACATTGTCCGACACTGTCAAAGTAGTGGCTAGGTTTGCCAGAGCATTTGCCTTCATGTTTTCCATTCTAGGGACATGCTCCAATACTATGTTGTCAAATTTCTCAAACGGTTGCTTAGCGTAGATGAAATAAGGCTTTAAATCTTCATGTTTCACCTCGTATTGGAGTAAGAGTTGATTTATTATCAACTTTGAATCACCAAAGACTTCCATGTGCACAATCCCGAATTCCACAGTCATTTGAAGGTCGATGATAAGAACTCGATATTATGCTACATTGTTTGAACACAATTTAATCAAGGTGAAACTAAACGACAACATGTATTTTTCAGGCGAGATGAAGATTATGTCGACGCTTGCCCCACTTCTTCGTGATGCACCATCAAAGTACATAATCCAAGGCTCTGCGATTTCAACGTAGAATACTTCTTCGTCTGGGAGATCCTCGCATAATTTCCAATCAAAGGGGGTTGGATGATCGGCTAAGAAATCAACCACTGCTTGTCCTTTTACCGCCTTTTGAGGTATGTACACGATATCGTATTGATGTAGTATAATTGCCCACTTAGCCAAACGCCCTGAAATGATAGCTCTGGACAAAATATACTTTATGGGATCAGCTTTTGCCACCAAATGTATGGTGAAGGCTTGCATATAATGTCTCAATTTGTCAATGGAAAAGAATAAGGCGAGACACATCTTCTCGATTGGGGAGTAATTTTGTTCAGCTCCCGTTAGAGTTCTACTTAGGTAGTAGGGGTCTTGTTCTTTGTACTTTCTCTTTCTTGTGCTAATAATGCTCCAACAGATCTCTTTCGTGCAGAGATGTAAAGTATTATCGGCTTCCCAAGAAATGGAGCACCTAAAATCGGAGGATTGAGCAGATACCGTTTGATGTTATCAAAAGAATTATGACATGCTTCATCCCACTTGAACTCTGCATTTTTCTTCATAAATTTTTGTAAAAGTTGGCATCTGCCGGCTAAATTTGCAATAAACCTCCTGATATAGGCCAAACGACCTTGAAGACTTCTCAACTCATGGAAGTTTCTGGGGTTTGGCATTTTCTGAATGGCATCAATCTTGGATTGATCTATCTCAATTCCTTGATACCTTACAACGAAGCCAAGGAACTTCCCCGAAGTCACGCCGAATGCGCATTTGAGAGGGTTCATTTTCAACTGGTATTTCCTGAGGCGATTAAAGACAACTTTGAGATCTCTGAGGCGATCTTGTCGTTCTCTTAACTTGACCACGAGGTCATCTACATAACACTCAACATGCTTATGCAACATGTCATCAAATATTTTTTGCATTGCACGTTGATAAGTGGCACCTATATTCTTTAATCCGAATGGCATCACCTTGTAGCAATATATCCCTTTTGGAGTTCTAAAGGTCGTCTTCTCTTCATCTTCAAGAGTCATTCGGATTTGATTGTATCCTGATGATCCATCCATGAAGGATAGAGCTTCATGGCCCATGGTGGCATCCACAATGATTTGCGTAATAGGAAGTGGGAAATCATCCTTCGGACATGCGTTGTTCAAATCACGGAAGTCGACACAAATACGAAGTTGTCCATTCTTCTTTCTAACAGGGACAATATTTGCTATCCATGTTGGATACTTAACCTCACGAATGAAGCTTGCCTCAATCAGTTTATTAACTTCTATTTCGATCTGGGAATGAGTTTAGGCCGAAATCGCCTTTGAGCCTGCTTGATTGTCTTATGCCCCTGTTTGGTTGCAAGGCAATGTACCACCACTTTCGGATCTAACCCTGGCATCTCCTTGTAAGACCAAGCAAAAATATGTTTATACTCAGTGAGGAGATTCATATAATCACCTTCCTCTTCGCGAGTAAGTGATGAACTTATAAGAGTGGGGCATGGTTCTTCCCTCGTCCCAAGATTTACTTCTTTAAGTTCATCTACTTTTGATTGGCTACCATCCTCGAGTGATGGTGGGGCTTCGTCCACATTTACTTCAGACATTTCGACCTCCGCTTCCTCTTCAAATGTGATGTGGTGGCAAAACGCCTCACCTTCATCTTGCTCTAAGTCTTCTTTTGTGGGGTTGGTAATGACCACGTCACGTCGTTTTACCCTCAAGAAATCTTGAACCTTCTGTGTTGACTGTGACAAAAGCCTTCCTTTTCATTCGAGAAGAAACAACGTTGCATATGTCTTCATCAATTCCCTTCTTGCTATATGACACATCTTTTGAAGTCTTCACCAATCTTTCAGGTTGAATTCGATCAAAAATCGATGCGACAGACCCTTCACTTCTTGACGTGGTCACACTCAACCTTTGAAAAGCTGATGGTCGTATCGCAAACGAAGTTGAAAGTAATTTCTTCTGTTTCTTCTTGGGCACGCTTAATCTTTGAAAGGCTGATGACCTTACCATGGTTGGGCCCGATTCGATACCATTCTCTTTGCTTGCAGCATATTTAGCCTTTGGAATATTGAAGGTCGAATAACATCAGGAGTTTGATCTGCTAAGATGTTGCCTTCTCCTGTAGTAGACCTATTTAACCTCTAAAAAGCTAAACGTCGGGCAGAGTTGGCATTAGACAGTGGCTCTTCCTCACTTGTTGTAGTCTCACCTGATCTCTGTGAGATCAGAATACGTGCAGTTGATGATCCAAGGCGTCTGAGAGCTGAAATCCTTTGACTGATGTATTTCTCATTTTTTTGTATCATCAATTTCATTCACCGTTATGTTATTCACATCGACCACCTTTGCTTTTCCCCTTCTCGTTATGTAAATTGGCTCAGGCGACTTATATCCGAGTCTCTTTCTTGATGTAGGTAGGGGCGTAACCATCCTGTAACGCTTCTTTTGCATTAAAGATAATTTGGGCCTTTTCGTCAACAATCTTCAACTTTTCGAACTTGGGGTGCCTTTAAAAGTCATACCCTGCTTTTGCTAGAAGCTTGTATGCCTTTGGATCAAATTCGTCTTCCGTTCGTCTCTCAGGTAACACTGTTTTTGCTTGTTCATCATCAAGTTTCTTAGCTTCTTGTTTTGTTATCTTTGTGAGAAGCATAACGAAGTTTTGTTTCAGGATCTCTACATCGCTAACTTTTAGATTTTTTGAACATTCTGCGAAAGGTGACTCGTCCTTCTAGCATTGAGATAGGGGAATGTAATGCAAAATAGGAAGACTTGTGGCACCCCTATCTTTTGAAACTTTGCCCCCTGTCAGATTTGCTGAAGTCTGATCTTTTCCGGGGCTAGTCACATTTGGCTCTTTGGCCATTTTCTTATTCTCCAAATAGCGAGGTTCTGGTTCGCTCCTTGTGTTGGCTTTGATCATGGGGACTTCCATCCACACAACTTCCCCTATGTTGTCACCCTTCAAATAGAACTTCGCATCAACAAAATAGGATTCAGCCTCTGAAAATGGATTTGAATCAACCTCCACCTTCTTGACGCCATCTTGATAGAACTTAAAGCATTGATGCAACATGGAAGTTATCACCCCGTTTCCATGGATCAAGAGGCGACCTAGCAATAACTTGTAGGTGGTTTTGGAGTCGATGACATGAAACAATGTTTCAGCTTTTAGGCCACCAATGATGAGCTCTAAGCGAACCATGCCAATTGCTCGTTGGCCTCTTTGATTAAAGCCCTGGATCACCAACTTGCAGCTTGTCAGTTCTTCCATCGAGATGCCTAGCTGCTTCATGGTTGACTTAGGCATTATATTAACGGTTGATCCATCGTCAATGAGGATGCGACTAACCCTTTGTTTTCGGATGTATCAGGAGACGAACAATGGCCTGTTGTGAGGCTTTGACCCTAGCAGCAGGTCTTCATCAGGAAAAACCTATCGGCATACAACACGTAACGCATGAGTGTGCTATAGAGGTCGAGGCACTTGTGTCGTTGGAGTTAATCAAGGCCTCGATGAGGACTCCTTTGGCTTCTTGAGGGACTGACAACAAATCCTCTACACTGAAGGTAGATGAGGTTTCCAGCTCAGTTACCTTCTTCGAAGAGCTTGTCGGATCTTCACCGACATTGATGACATTGCATGCAGCAAACTCGACTATCTTTTCTTGGATGACTTTCATGTAATTACTTGGAAAGAATTCTGCTAAGGTGACGCTTCGTCGAGGTCGACTTAGCTCTTCATTTTCCTACACATTAAACTTCGACTTTCTAAAAATCTTCTTGTTTTTTCTCTTCGGGAGTTTACTTCTTCTCTTCTTCTCCCGAAAAACACGAGCCTCTTTTTGAGCATAGTTCTGTTGTCGCTTCTTGCGTCGAGTTACGATAGTCCATTCACCATCGTCATTTTCAATTTGTTCATTCTTCTCTTGAATGCTTTGTTTTTGGCAGCTTATCCCCTGAACGCCCTTCCTTGATACAATCCTCTGGAACTAAATCACAATGGGTTCAAGAGACCCAAACTGGATCAAACATTCTGCATTCTCGCAGAAAGGAACTGCGGGCGAGTGGACGCTTGGATTCGTCACTATTGTTGCATGGTTTGTTTGAGCTACCTCATCGAGGTCTAACTCAATTTTCTTCTCACGAGCCAATCTTAAAATTAGCTCCTTCAGGACAAAGCATTTCTCCACCGGATGGCTAATAACTCGGTGGTACTTACAATAATTAGGATTATTTACCTTTCCGAGCCTTCCTGGTCGTTACATTCTGGGAGCTCAATAAGACGTTTTTCCAGTAGCTGCTCCAACATATCTGGGACATCGGAGTCTGGAAATGGATATGTTTTCTCTTGCCTTTCTTTCAGAGTTAGGCAACGTCTTTCGCCCGCTTCTTGCTGCCCTACTGGCTTAACTTCCTTTCCTTTTGAGGAAAACTTCAGAGGGATTGTGTTGGTGACCATTGATTCTTTGGTGGCACTTTTCGTAGTCTTCTCTGCGCCTTTAAATTCTTTCTTCTCCTTTTGTGCTTTTGGGAGCAAGAGGTTTTTATTCCCTCTAGCAGCGATGCTTAGCTCCATGTCATGAGCGTGAGTCGCCAGTTTCTCGAAGAAGCGAGGTTTGATTCCCTGCAAAATGTAAAGCAGTCCCCAATGCATACCTTCGGTGCACATCTCAACGACCGATATTTCTATGAGTCGGTCCTTGCAGTCGAGGCTAAGAGCCCTCCAGCGGTTGATGTAATCAACAACAGCTCTCCTTTGCGTTGTTTGGTATTGGTGAGTTCCATCATACTGATCGTTCGCCTCGTGCTGTAGAAGCGATTTAAGATTTCTTTCTCGAACTGCTCCTAACTATCGATTGTTTCTAGCTCTAAGTCGATGTACCAGTCAAAAGCATTTCCTTTCAAGGTACACATGAATTGATTCACCAGGAGGTCACCACGCGTCCCTGTGTTTTCGCAGGTTTCAACGAAATGTGCAATGTGTTGCTTTGGGTTGCCCTTCCTGTCAAACTGTTGAAATTTTGGAGGTTGGTACCCTGTGGGCGACCTCAGGTTATCAATCCTCTTGGTGTATGGTTTGGAGTACATGAGAAGATTTTGACTGGATTCGCCATACTGAGTTCTGATAGAGTTCATGATCATGTCTTGTAGCTGTTGGACGGATAAAGAAGCAACTGAAGCAAGTTGTGATGGTTGTTCCTCATGGAAGATGCAATTTATTTTTCATATAATCTAATTATAACAATTATAAATAATTACTCATGAAAAATTAATTAAATCATGCATTTCTACCATAATATTTATACAAATAAAAATGCATGAACATGCTTATCCTAAGGTGGGAAAAAAATTTAAATGACATTCATAAAGAAAAATAGTTGTAAAACCGAAAAACTTTGGCCTCTAAAGTGCAAAAATAATAAAATTACATTAATTTAATTATAAAACCGGTCCAAAACACTTGGAATCGGGCTCAGACCACTCGAACCAGACCAAAAACGACCCGAACCACCCAAATTGGTCTTCTCCTTCAAGTTGGTGTCACGGCGTTGCAATGCTGAGGAGAGCGTTGCAACGCCGCCTCATGTCTCACGTGTGCCTGGCATCGGGGTAGCGTTGCAACGCTGCTGACTCCTCGGTCTTCCGCATCGATAGGAGCCTCGGCGTTGCGACGCCGTTCCTCAGTGTTGCAACGCTGTTGCTTCTGCAGCAACATTTTCATTCGAACACCGCAACTTAAAATGCCAAATTCTCCCTCGATACTCATATGAATTACACGAAACTGGTCCCGAACGACTCACAACTCAATTACACACTCGATTAAGCACTTAATTTCCTAAAACGCAGGGGCCTTTACACTTAATTCGATCAAATAAGAAAAAAGAAACTAAGGCCAAAATTTCCAAAACATTTTTACAGCAAACCAAATGCAAATCCCACCTATCCAATGCAAATTTGTTTCAACCAAAACAAAACAAACATTGCTCTGATACCAATTGATGGGAATCATATCCCTTGAGCAGCGAAAACGTGATAAGAAATTGATTTTGCTTGTTTATTTTTGGTTAAACACAAATACTAGTACATTGGCAATAATACAGAGATAAGCATAAATTCTAATCTAATTAGATTAAGCATGGAACTAATCATGCAAACACAACTCCTTGCTCCAATTTGACAGCAACACAACAACCAAGGTTCCTCTGTTCTTCCAACAAGACACAACCACTGTGTAAACCTTCTATCCTCTGAGTATCTACTTAGATTTCTCCTTTGTGGGAAGGAGCCAACAATTTGGAAGGTGAGGGAAATTGAGAGAGAGAATTTTGAGAGAGCAATTCACAAATTGCACTGAATCAATGATCGATTGCCTCTCTTCTCCCAATTGGAAAAGAAGAAAATTAGAGGGAAAACTTCCCCCACTCCCTATTGATGGGAGTTGGAGGGAAGTGGGGAATGTGCCACACGCCCCTTTTTTATTTTAATGTTTATTTAATTAATAATTAATCATATTAATTATTAATAAATCAATTAAATCTCATTTAATTAATTAAATTAAATATCACATATTTAATTTAGATTAAATCACATTTAATCAATTTTCCCTCTAACCTATAGTTTTAATGCACATCTCATGCACATTAAATTTTAACCTATAGCTTTCAAATATGAATCATATTCATATTTATATTAATATTTGAACTCTTTCAAATATTAAATTCTCTCATATAATTTAATACGAATCATATTCACATTAAATTTATAATATAAAGTTCCAAAACTTTATATTATAATGTATCTATATACATAAACATTTATTCCCTATTGAATTTGAACATTTCCAATTCAAACGATATAAGAATCCTTTACGAGCTAGAAGGTGGACCTACAGATCAGAAGCTCCAACGATACGAAATTATTCGGTTAATCTCATTAACCTCCTAATCACCATTCGTTAACTGCGGGAACACTCCACTAAAGTCTCGCAGGTGCACTCTTCTCACTACAAATATATTTTTGTGTTCATAGATATTGACCAATAACAACAAGTCAATCCTTCACGAATGTTCGTAACACCAGCTGGGTCAAATTACCGTTTTACCCCTAGGTTCCATCTTGTACCTTAAGTACCAGTGCTCCTCTAATGAACAATTTGTTTGTGGTCCTACCAACAAACAGAAGTCTCTCTCGGGCCAATGAGAGGGTCGGACCATTTGTTCAAGTCCAAGAGACATCACTTAAGGGAACATTCATCTACTTACCCTAGTAGTCGGGAAGGAGTGAATTCCATCTTGTTAGGCTAAGTCCCTAGCTGCTCACTCGGTCTTGTCCCCAAGAAGGTAAGCATATTGAGTCGGCGAATCTGGCCACTCTCACCCATACTAGTCAAAGGACAATCCCTCGCAAACAGGAGTTCCTAACCCGCTCAGGATTGAGATCAAGTTGCCTAAGTCATCCTAGTGAAATAGAAACCTAGCTAGTCAACGGAATTACATCTAGTGGTTACTATTTCGCAGTCCGGTCTTAAGTAATCTCATTACATAAGATATCCCCACTCACATGTCATCTACACGAACACGTTAGGATCACTGTATTTGTATCAAATACAAAGTGGGCAACATCTATAGTATTACCAGGGTAAGGTACCCAAACGTTATCTCCTTATTATAAACCCTTTAGGCTATATCTCGAACCGAGATCCTTTTTATGTACACTACATTCAGTTCAAGAGACATTTTACAACCTTGGATGTTCAGTTTATTGGATTTAGGGTTAAAATAAGGGTAATCTCGTAAATAACGAATAATGACTCTTTATTGAAATAATAACACCTTATTACAATAATTAGAATAAAATTACAAACTACGAGTTTTAGGGCACAAACACCAACATGAGTTTTGTTTGATGTGTGTGTAGGAGGAAGATGAAGGTTGTGGCACCATTACTACAACACTGCTGCAATATTAGCTTTAAAGAGCAGGAGAAGGCACGATGTGGCAGCAATGTGGTAGCATTGCTGCAATATCACAACATTGTCGCAACATTAATTTCGGGACAAATAAGTCAAATCTGGGGCTCACCTCTTGGAATGACGTGATTTTGGGGCCAAAAATCTATTTTTTAAGTTTGTGATTGGCTTTTTATGGAAAAAAAAAAGGTTTAGGGGCTTGGGTGCAAAAGGAAGAAAATAAAAAGTCTACCCTAATTGAGAAAGAGGAGTGACCCACGGTTTTGGAGAGGAAGAAGAAGAAAGTTGCTGCCATTTTCACAGAAGAAGAAGAAGAAGATCCTTCATCACCCTCTCTTTCTCCCTCGTTTTGTTGTTGTTGTTTTAGTTTTATTGTTGATTTTCTTTTGCCCTAGGTTTTTCTTGGGTTTTAGCTAAGTTTTTTAGGTTTGTTGTCATTTTAGTGTAATCTTCATCTTATCCTTTCAAGATGTTGCTGATTTCTCGTTTATTTAAGTTCATTTTCAGCTTTATAGCTATGGGCTGATTGTTTTAGGGTTGGAAATGATTGGTTGTGGTTTGTTTGAACTATTTTGATTCAATGCACTTGAATGAGGTTACATTTCCATTTGTGGTGTTTATTGCAAGTTCTTATTTGAGTTTGATTACCTTAAATAGGGCATTAGCTTGTTCTTAATACTGAAAGGGTTAGAAATGGGTAGATTAGCACAAATGGAGCAAGTGGCTTCTCATGGGGAGAAGTTGTAGGGAGTAGACATACATTCTAAACTTGTGTTTTTTTTAGGGAATTTGGGCTTTTTAATGTCCGTTAGCATTGGATTTTCATAGACATATTCTTAACTCTGTGTTGAAGGTGAGAAAGTCGAGTTCGGGAAGTCTTGGGTCGGTTTTAGCATAAAATTTCCTGCTATATATGTGACGCCCGATAATTTCAAGTAAGTTATAATTCTTTCTAAATCAATTCCGGGCTCATGTCGTCATTTTTTAAAGTGTTGGGTTAAGAATTTGATTATCGAATCTTACAGGGACCCATTAAACTTCTAAATCTCGCTTTAAATAGGGTGGTCAGCCTAAGCTCCTCATCGAGCGTCTTGGGAGAAGGGATTCAAGGTAACCTTTCTTTTTCTTTCTTTTAAAGTTCTAGGGTTTTGTTTTTTTTAAAAAAAAAAAAAAAGGGGAGAGGAGTTCGCGAGAGCCGCCGTCCCCTCCCCCCCTCGACTTCTCCTTCGTCGCGCAGAGGCGTCGCGCGCCCGCGTCCGTCGAGGTCGTGCCGCCGGCCGGCGGCCTCGACGCCTTCTCTCCCCCGTCGTCGTCCGCTCCGACCTCTCTCTCTCTCTCCCTCGGCGATCCCTTCTTCGTTCGTTCTTCTCTCCCCCTCATCCGATCCATCTCCTCTCCTCCGTCTCTCGTTCTCTCTCAGTCTCCTCATTCGCCGCATCTCCCTCTCCGCTTTCGTCTCCTCCTACTCGATCGTGCCGCTCCTCCTCTTCCATCTCTCGACTGCCGCCCTCTTCTTCCTCTTCTCCTTCATTTTTTCCTCTCCAAGCCGACCCTTTGACCTCAGTCCGCCGCCGCCTCTCCCTCTCTCGTTCAGCTCTCTCTCTCTTATTCGATATGCTCTCTCTCCCTCTCCCTCTCTTCAGATCCGCCGTCTGTCTCTCTCTCCCTCGTATCTGAACTGATCTGCCCCTAACCGAATTGTTTCCCCTCGCTGATTTGTGTTGGTTTTGGTGGACAGGAACAAATCTGTTGGCGAAGGAGTAGGTCTGTGGAGGGATCTCGAGGCTAAGATCGAGCGGGGAACCAGTTCAACTTGTAATCGTGGGTAAGACTCGTTCTCGAATCTTTTTGTTCTGAATTGTAAGCTTAGGATATGTTGGTTTGGCGATGAGTTCTTGTTGGATGAGTTAAAGGTTTCGGTTAGCTCGGTTGGGTTCACTTTTGTATCGTGCCTCATGGGTAGGGCCACGTGGTTGATTCACAACTGAACTTGTGCATCGTTTGTGATGTTCTGTAGGTGCTTAGGGCTGCTAGCAGGAGTAAGGACCTCCCTTTTGCGCACTTTATTCGAGGTAAGTAGCTGTTTGGTTTAAGCATCAAGCTCATAAGCGAATGAGTTTGAGTATAGGGTCGTTGTGGTTGACTTTATAACTGTTGTGTGGTTGTTATTGTTGCTTGGTGCATGAGACTCTGAATATCCTGTTCTGGTGGTGGTTACCTTGTACCGCTTGTAAGTTTTGTGGTTGAATCACTTGTGTGCCCTGAATGTATTGTTTAGCTCATGAATGTGCTCTTATGACTCGTGATTGGTTGCTGAGTGAGACTCGAGTCTGTATGGTAGAGCGAGTTGTGTGGTTGACCCCTAGAATGGAGAAGGATGAGCTGTATGGTGGTTTAGTCTAGGAATGGCTGGTTGGTTTTGTGGATGGGCCAAGGGTTTGTTGGCGGGCTGTGTGGTTGGCAAGTTAGGCTGTTGGTCAGGGACTCGGTTTCAAGACGACTTGGAACGGTTTAGGGGAAGCCTAGGAGAAACGTTAGAGCTTGACTTCTTAGGCTAGCGTTACCAAACCCACTGAGTGACCCCGAGCGAGACAAAAACCTTTAGGCTGGCATCTCTGTATGGGCATTAGGGTCGAGTGCGCCCTTTTGCGAGCTGTGTGGGCATTAGGGTCGAGTGCGCCCTTTTGCTAGCTGTGTGGGCATTAGGGTCGCGTGCGCCCTTTTGCGAGCTGAGTGGACATGGGGTCGAGCACCCTTTGTGATCTCTGTGTGGGCACCTGGGTGGGCCGCCTTTGTGCGATCTGTGTGGGCTTTAGAGTCGAGGCTCTATTGCGTTCTGTGTGGGCGTTAGAGTGATTACTCTTTCGCGTTGGGGCGCGTCCCGCCTATGGCCGCCTAGGTTTCTGGATCGTCGGTGAGTCTCGGGGTGAGGTAGACACGTGAGCGTCTAGTCTTGAGTCCCTAAGGTGCTTGGGTTGTGAATCCTGTTTTACCTCTGTGTGTACACTTGTGAATTGTAGCTTGGACGTGAGTGGGCTACTTACTGAGTATTCTTATACTCACCCATCTACTTTATTGTCTTTGGTTGCAGGTAAGGGAAAACAGTGAGTTGGAGAGCGACGGTGGCGACATGACGGGGCTATGAGACCACTTTCGACTTAGAGGAACATTATTTTTGGATCTTAGGAAGCTTTTTGTATTATGAGTTGAACTTTGATTCCTTTTAATTATTCGTTGGTTCCTGAACTCTTTGAGTTGTTGAGCATGACGTTATTCTTTTAGTTTTCCTTGTTCAGCATGTTGTTTAACTTTTGTCCAATGTTTTCGTTGCCTCTATTGTGTGTTCTGCTGGAGCCCGACCTGTTTTGTTGTAGTCTGGGAGGAGGTCGGGCGTTGAAAAAGGTATTTAGAAGTGTTCTTGCTTAAACAGGCTAAGTAAATTTTTGGATTCGTCCGGATAAGCGTAGTTATCTTTGCACAAATTTCAGTGTGAGGGTGCTATCTAGTGACGTCCCTAGTTGGATTTGTGTCGAAAATTAGGGGCGTTACAATATAACAGTGTGGTGAGTAACGTTGCAGCATTGTTTTATCCATTTTATTACGAAAACAACCCACTGCTTTCCAAAAATTCCAGCCCTCTGTTTTATCCATTTTATTACTTGTTTAGCATCTTAAACCTTTATTTTAAGCTAGTTTTTGGTTTCTTTAAGTCTCATTTACTTTATTGGTCACTTCGGTGCTTGTTTTAGTCGTTTTGCATGTTTAGTTGGGTTCTTTAATATAGTTTTAAACTTAGTAGTTCGTACTTAATTTCATCATTTTCGCTAACTTTAGTCCCTGTGGGATCGACCTTGTTCACCAAATACTACCTATGATTGTGTAGTGAGTTTTTGCACAATAAGTTTTTGTCTAGCCATGAGTTCTTTATTGGATTAGGGTTTCAAAACATACAATTCACTTTATTCAATAACACCTTTATTTGAATAAATCTCAATAACATCTTTATTCCAAAATATAATATGCATTCAGTTTACAAACCCACGAGTTTTAGATCATAAAACCCAACAAGTTAGATATTTGAAGTTAAAATTATTGTTGGATTATATATGCATGGTTGAAGTTGTCACACCCTCTCCCGAACTACTCTACTTAGCCCGGAAGACGGCGTGAATCCAACAGACATTGTTTACCTCTTAACAATACCTGTTGGCTTCACGCCGTCTTCCGGGCTAAGTAGTGAGTAGTTCGGGAGAGGGTGTGACAACTATCACTTAGCCATGCTCTCTATGTGATATGAACCACCAGGGCATCAAATTGTTATTTTCTAATTTTTATATATTTCTATTATTTTCTCAATTTTATCATTTTTTTGACATTTTAAGTAGGGGTATTTTTGTCATTTGTCATGATATGACATTTAGGATTTTCGGAAGCTATTTAAAGCTTGGCCATTAGGTTGTACAAGATAGTTTTTTGGATGAATGAAATTTGTGTGATTTAATGCAGAGCCACCATCACCTTTGCAATTCTTGAGTTTAGGGTTGCAAGCTAGGAACATTCAAGTAGGTTTGATCAACTTGCTTGTGGAGTGTTCCATCCTTGAGTGAGGAACTAGTTTCCTTACCTCTTGGTCTTCGATCATAAGGTAATCCACATCTAGTCCTTTTCCTTGGGATTGAATCGAATCGATTTGGGGTTTTAGTGTTTGAGAATTAGGGTTTCACATAACCAAAGGGTTCCTAATTCCAATTCGCTAGGGTTTTCTTATCACTATGGCTTACCTACCTCCTGTGAGGAATTAGCATGCTGCTTAATTATGGCCCCTATCTGGACTCTCGGGGCACTAGATCCCCTCTCATATTGGGCTTGGGTAGGATCCTGCGTCCCGTCCTGATCCTGCCTGCATCGTCTACTAGCACGTGGTGGCATGACTTCTATAACATATCAACATACTAGACATGTAATGAATACTTAACTCAAATGCACAATTTTAAACTTGTGTTCACATTCTAGTCCTGACTGGACTTACTCTTATCCTTACTTGGACCATGCTCTGCTAGTTCTATTGAATTAATTCAATAACTTGCTATTACTCCTTCCTTTAACTTCCTCTCACGAGGCTCTCTGGTTTTCCTTGATAAAATGACAAGGAAATGGAAAGAAGGTGAATTAAATCATTTTAGAAAAGCTTGGCGGTGGAAACAGTTTTTTTGTCCTTTTCCTTTTTGCTTTTTCTTTTTTCTTTATTCTTTTCCTTTATCCCTTTCTTCCTTTTCTTTTCTTTTCTTTTCTTTTCTTTTCTTTTTAAAACACACAAGGCGTCCCAAGGAAGTCTCAACTTCTTGCTTAATGAATCTGCTACTATGTTCGCCTTACCTGGATGGTATTCTAAAGGATTCTAAGGCAGTTGTGACTGTAGAGAATTCAGGGGGTCTTTTAGCTTATTTCCAGGTCAGGTCTTCGCTCGTAGCAGAGATTGTGAGAAGACAACCAGAGAATAGTAACTTGCAGAAAATGTTTGAAATATCCAAACAAGGCCCAGAGGCATAATTTAGAATGAGAACAGACGAAACCATAGTTAAGCAGAGAAAACTATGTCCCCGAGTATTAGTGAGCTTAAAGATGCTATTTTAGAGGAAGCTCATAGTTCAACTTACACTATGCATCTAGGAAGCACCAAGATGTACAAATTTTAAAGAGAACGTATGGATAGTCATAATGAAGCGAGAGGTAACTGATTGAGTTGGTAAGATGTTTAAAATGCCAACAAGTTATACAAATTAGACAGAGGCCAGGAGGACTCCTTAATCCACTGCCAATGCTGGAGTGGAAATGAGAGCATGTCACTTTGGATTTTCTATTTGGATTACCACGTACTTCTAGTAGGCATGATGGTATTTGGGTAATTATGGATAGACTCACTAAGACAACACGGTTTATACTGATTTAAGCTACATCTACACTTGATCAGCGGTGCTAGACTAAAGAGAGTTGTAGGGAGACCTAGGCAACACGGGAAGGTCTACGCTATGACTCAGCAAGAAGCAGAAGATGCACCAGATGTGATTACTGGTACAATTTCTATTTGTAATGTACCTACACGTGTTTTAATAGATCCAGGTGTTACGCATTCCTTTGTTTCTAGTATGTTCTTAACTAAGCTGAATAGAAAGTTAGAGTCTTTAATTGAAAGGTTAGTTATATACACATCCGTTGGGAATCTCAATTTCATTTCTTCATATGATTTTTAGAAGGTTCAAAAAGGAAGAGTTTGGTATAAAGTACATCCTATTTGGCTAAGTAACGAAGGAGTTATGGATGTCTGAAATCAGGGTATGGAATCTGAAAAATGCTGGAAAATTTAATGGTGTGTTTTTTTGTAATCTCAAGGTTGAAATTCATTGGCTCGAGGTTCTAATGCTTAGTTTTGGTTTGTTGGACAGGCCAAGAGAAAATAGGTCGAGTGCACGGGCAAAGGTTCTAGTTCTAACACTGTGAGTGACAAAACGAACCTCGAAAACGGTTTATAGGCTTGTATTATGCTTATGAAAATGCAAGGTTTTGCTAAACGAAATGATTTCAATGCTTATTGTTTTCCTTTGAACACATGTTTATGAGTATTCATGGTTTCCTAGAAATGGTTTCAAGTATTCGTTGTGAGCCTAGATTTCCTGATGGAATTTATATGTGAGCATATGCTATTGATTTCCAAAATTTAGTGAAAATGTTATGATTTCGAGCAAGCATGTACTACCAAGTATGATTTAAAGATTTCCAGTTTTATGAACAAGCTGAGTAAGCTTGAGTTTTACGAAAGAAAAGATACTAGGCATATTCAAGTATTTTTATGTGTTTTCTAGGACTCGATTAAGCAAATGACTGAGACATTGAGCCCGAGGTTGTATAGTACCCTGTGCACACAGGTCATTTTCTGTTGTCGACGTTGAGTGTACTCCGTGACAACAATGCTGTCGTGAGTGTTGGGCGGGTCCTACTACGACAAAGACGATGGGAGTGCTGGGCGGGCCCCACTACATCGTAGAGTAAACGTTGGTTGTACATGGTGGGTCGTACACAACGTAGATTGTCAAATGTTCTATAAGGGTTAAAATTAATGATATGCCTTATGAGATTTTAATGACATACATGTTGGTTTTCTGAAAAGCTATTATGAATATACGTTTATATTTAATGCTTGATTACAGATGCATATGCTCATAGATGGTCAGGTGATATGATTTACGAGTTAATAGTTTTTAAACTTGGTCACTCACTGAGCTTCATAGCTCATTCTTTCAGTGTTTTTCCACTTTTTCAAGTAGAGATCGAGCTCCCAGTGCCTGATTTCCTGCCATAGTCTGTTGGAAGCTCCACGAGTTTGATATTTTGTACGTGGTTGGAGTTGTATAGCAAGTCTATATGTATTGTAGGAGGACTATGTAGTTATGTTTGTGTGTATATTCTAGGTTGTGGCTGTGTAAACCATGGTTGGGTATGTTTTTGGTTGTGATGCCCTTACCCGTTCTAGTTTCAAGAGAGACTTAAGAAGAGTTTCTCATTACGTATGTTTAGTAGTTGTCGAGTTTCCGCTGTTTTATGTTTAAAGTGTTCCATATGCAAGTATAGTATGTTTATCAGGTATAACAGAGTCAACATGTATTGTTAAGAGGTAAACAATGTCTGTTGGTTTCACGCCGTCTTCCGGGCTAAGTAGTGAGTAGTTCGGGAGAGGGTGTGACAGAAGTATTCATGGAACTTAAAATCAAAATCTTGAATTCTGATTTGTCTTTCTTTTAATTTTCTTATGCCTTAAACAATTTAATATTCCATGTTCTTAAGCTCTCACTAAGAATCCCAATATGATTATTATTTAATTAAAAGGTTGAATATGGTTAGTATTTTAGAGGGTGTTTGACTTAATTAATTATGGGGTGAGTTTGCATAACAAACGAAATTGCTTAACTTCCCTTCTCTTTGTCTGATCTTGGTTCTGTTGTTACTTTTGTTTAACTTATGATACTCTGAATGATCGTATTCTATTGATTTGGAGCCCAACCTATGATGTGTAGTAGTTTGGTAGAGGTTGGGCAAGTCTGAGTAATTTTAGAAGTGTTTTTTCTCTTCTCCAGGTTATAATTTTTTTTTTCTGATTCTCCAGGTTATGCCGTTATGCTGCCAAAATTTCGGCACGAGCAGTGTGGCTTGGGATAACGCCATAGATAGGATCATGCAAGGTTTAGGGTCGTTATAATTGCTAAGATTTTTTAATCCTACATTTTGTGTAAATGACATGATAACCGTTATTTTGTAACTTGAAACTTTACTATGTGTAATTTGTAAACTTTTCTTATAATGGTTTCATGTGTGGATATGAATCAAAGGAAATTGTTTAGTTTTCCTTGTCTTTGTCTGATCTTAGTTCTACGAAATTGTTTAGTTTTATCCTTGTCTTTGTCTGATCTTGGTTCTTTTGTTGCCCAACCTATGATGTGTAGTAGTTTGGTAGAGGTTGGGCAAGTCTAAGTATCTTTATAAGTGCTTTTACTTGTTCTCCAGGTTATAATTTTGTTTTGGGATTCTAGGTTATGTCGTTATGTTGCCAAAATTTTGGCACGAGCGGTGTGGCTTGGGATAACGTTGTAGATAGGATAAAGCTTAGTACACTATGTGTAATTTGGAAACTTTTCTTAGAATGGTTTCATGTGTGGATATGAATCTTAGTTGCCTTATTTTTATGAGTGTGTAATTATTTCATTTTCATTCAAGTTAACATATATTTGATCTCATATAGTTTCAGGGACACTTTAGAATGAATATTCTTTCCAAATAAATTCTTTTAAAAAATATATAAAATTTTGCGACAAATAATAATATCGTCACATTTCATTTAGAAAAGGAAAAAATATGTTACATGTAAAAAAAAAAGTGTGACGAACCAATTTACGTCGCAAAGCTTTTAACGTGCGACGAAAATATTTTCGTTGCACTTTTTTTCTTTGCGACGAATATATTTCGTCGCTATCTGCGACGTACAACAAAAACATCGCAGGTTGCGACGAAAATGAACAGTTGCCTCTAAAACGATCCACCGACTGTGCTTTAGCGACGTTTCTTGCTTCGTCACTAAGAACGTTTTGCGTCGAATTTATATCTTTTGTGTCGTATTAATTTCGTCGCTAAAGGTCATTTTTCTTGTAGTGACTCTCATTCTTGAATCGGTCGCAAATATTATTATTTTTTTAATTTCTCATCGGCCTCAAGCTTGATTTGACCTCCATCTGCTGCAATAGAAGTAGAGATTTCAAAATCACCCTCATCGAAATATTTGTTCCCTTCCTCTTCAACATCGATGCCACTTTTATAATCCTTTATAAGACTATCGGTGAGATTGATATGGTCAACTATAATTAGTTCATTGTATTCATGGGCGTCACTCTATCCACCACCACCTTTTCTGTTCTCTCATGCATTTTAGTCGAGCTCAAACCGACCCTCACCACTGAAGTCAACGAAACCACCATAGTCATTGTCGCCTTCAATAACGTCACCGCCTGGATCTTCTTCACACTCGTCGTCGCCATTATCAGATACCAAATGCGAGAGAAACACAAGAGTCCATTTGTTTTCGTGTGGGTCCTACTTTAGAGAGTCCAATTTTATGGTTTTTATGATAGTGGTGACCAAATTTGGAATGATTTAAAATTTTTTTTAAAAAAAATAACAAACAAGTATCTATCATAACCAACATGTGACTTTGGACATGTGTGGGAAACATTTCTAACGATTATGGAAACATAAACTTAACCGGAGTGTAAATTGATATGTTTATTCAAGATTGAGATTTAAATTGATGAAATTAAAAGTTTAAAGATAAAATTGATACAATTTATCAAGTTTGAAGTTAAAATTGATACAATTTATTAAGTTTGAAGTTAAGATTGATACAATGAATAAAGTGGTTAAAAATGTTTTTTTTCTAAAGAAGAATCGAATCCCTCGAGTCAATAAATAAAATTATATACTTCAAAAGGAGACAAAAGAAATAAATAAATAAGAGAGTCGAGGCAGACGGAAAAACCCGTTTGTGCGGGGCGTGTCGAGGTTTCCCGCGAAATAAAATTTAGCACTCATTAACCAAAAAAAATTTCCAAGAAAATTCGTCATCTCCTTCTAGACTTTTTGCTTTCGCTCACTCGATTCTTTGATTCTTTGAATTTTTTTTTTGTCTGTTTATATGTGGATATTCGTTTGGAAATGTTTGTAATCAGTTGCTGCAAATTTCTCCCGCAATATAATATTACTAAATTCTTGTTTTCTCTCTCCCTTAATCCTTCCGGTAAACGACCGAAATTGAAATTGTCGTACAGGGGAGTAGACCTCACGCGTAAGGATAATTAAAGCCCTCTTGCGAAGTCAAAAAATCCTAGAGATGGAATCAAAGTCTTCGTTCAACGATTCAAGGTATCTCTCACCCTTCATTTTAATTTTATATATACTATACTTGTATTGGTTGATTGGTCGATTGGAGCATTTATTTTTTTATTATTTTGGCTTACCTATTTATGCCCTTCATTTGATTAATTTTTTTCAATCCAAGGGTGAAACACACAGTTTGCTTTTTCTCCCTTGCTGTCCAGTGTTTATACTTTGGCGCTTCTTCTTTGTTTGTTCCTTTTTTCCACTCCTTCTGGTCTGTTTTCCGGCATTTCATTGGCTTTTCTGTCAGATTTTTTAGGGAAGTTAAGTGGGTTTTGTTTTGTTTTGCTATTTAGCTCTTTTTTCCATTGGTTGGCTTGAGATTTTGTGTAACTGTTTCGGGGTTTGACTCTCTTGGTTTCCACTTTGGCTTTCTTGTTTCTCGGGATTTGAAATTTCACTTTTTGGGGATTTTTTTTTTTGCTATTGGGGTGCTTTTGCAATACATAAAGAAGCTGACATTTATCATTCAATAAGCTTCTTTTTCCCCAGGAGGAACTTCTATGTTTCTTCAAGTTGGTTTGATTTGAAGACTTGGGGAATTTCGGTTGTTGGTGGTGGTGGCCTGTTTTGGTGTTTGACTAGATTTTGTGTTGCTCCGGGAGAAAATGAGGGCTGGGAACCGAAAGAGGAAGCTAAAGCTTAGCAAGATCTATTCATTTGCCTGCGGAAGATCTTCATTGAAAGATGAAGATCATTCACAAATTGGGATGCCCGGGTTCTCCCGGGTGGTTTTCTGTAATGATCCTGATTGTTTGGAGGCTGGAATGCGTAATTATGTTAACAATTCCATCAGCTCTACAAAGTACACACCCATCACTTTTTTGCCCAAGTCCCTGTTTGAGCAGTTCAGGAGGGTGGCTAATTTTTACTTCTTGATTGCTGGTATTCTAGCCTTCACTCCTCTTGCTCCTTATTCTGCTGTCAGTGCAATTATCCCTCTTATTGCAGTCATTATTGCGACAATGATTAAAGAAGGTATTGAAGATTGGCGACGAAAGGCACAGGTAACAATTATTCTCCATCTTATTTGGCTTCATAATCTATATATATTGTATCTGTTCCATCATTATTTATGTAGATTGATAGCTAGGGGATGATTAACTTTGATATTCTGGGAAATGTTTTCCACTCCATTTTGCATAATGTGCTAAAATGATTAGGAAATATCTCTAAGGATGAAAAAGATACTACTGAACATGATGGAGTCCGATATTTTTCTTTTCTTTAACATTAAGTTAAGAAAATGTTTTCAAATGCTAACTAGTCTTTTAACACAAAGTTCTTTCTATAACGATGACTGGGCTAATCAATTCTTCTGGAAAATTTAATTGAATTTGAGGAAATACTGAGGATGCAATAAATACAGTGCTATAGTAAATTCCAAATTCTTCCCATGCTGTATAGTAAATTCCAATTTCTTCCCATGCTGTAGTCAAATGGGCTATTTTATTAAGTGTGGTTGAGGTCAGTTTTCTCATTTAACTTTGTATATAATAGAACATTACTTTAAACTGTTTTTGAATGGATGAAGCTTTCAATATTTTTTTGAGTAAAAGAATGAATGTTGTGTTTACAATGAAGATAATAACATTTACTTTAAAAAGAATTGAAATAAACAAGTTAAGATTATTTTTTATTTTTACTTTTAGACTTTTATGACAATGATATAATATTTGTTTAGTTTAAATCAAAAGTTGTAGATAAAATTTTAAAAGTAGAAATGAAAACATTTAAAGACAACATCTTTAAGACTGTAAAAAGATATTCATGTTGCAAAAAGAAAAGTACCTGTAGTCTCTGGTCCCTGGGCTGAAATGTTCCTATTTAGGGTCAACCTACATGGAAAGTACGAACTTTACCCTTTACATTTATATACATTAATAGGAATGTATCATAACAAATGTGTTTCTGTTAGGTCTAATATATAATAAATAAAAATGCGATCTCTCTTTCTGGATCAAATCTCTATTTTACTCATTTTAAAAGAAATCTTTATTTTACATTCAAGATAATTGATTTCTAGTGTGTTGGCCTTTTCAACTAATAGTAATAATAATAAAGTGGCATGTTCTTGCTGCAGAAAGATTTATTTTGTTGTACGCAGTTTGTAATGTATCTATGATAAAACAATAGACTGTTTCTTTGTGACTTTCTTAATTTCTCGAGTGGCGTGTTTATCCAGGATATTGAGGTGAATAATAGAAAGGTTAAAGTACATCAAGGCAATGGAGTTTTCGATTATGCTGAATGGAAAACTTTGAGGGTTGGAGATATAGTGAAGGTTGAAAAGGATCAATACTTTCCAGCCGACCTTCTTTTGATTTCATCCTGCTATGAGGATGGAATCTGTTATGTAGAAACAATGAACCTTGATGGGGAAACAAATCTAAAGGTAAAGCAAGCACTGGATGTTACTGCATTTGCAAATGAGGATTCTAGCTTCCGTGACTTTAAGGCTACTATCAAATGTGAAGACCCAAATGCAAATCTTTATACCTTTGTTGGGAGCATGGACTTTGAAGAGCAACAATATCCACTTTCTCCACAAAATCTTCTCCTGAGAGACTCCAAACTCCGAAACACAGAATATATATATGGGGCTGTTGTCTTTACTGGTCATGATTCCAAGGTTATTCAAAATTCTACTGATCCGCCTTCTAAGAGAAGCAAAGTTGAGAAGAAGATGGATAAAATCATATATCTGTTGTTCAGCATCCTATTCTTGCTGGCGTTTATTGGATCTATAGTCTTCGGTGTCATGACTAAAGATGATCTGAAAAATGGGAGGATGAAGAGATGGTATCTTAGACCAGATGATTCTACTATTTACTTTGATCCCAAAAATGCACCAGCTGCTGCGATTTTTCACTTTCTGACAGCACTGATGTTGTATAACTACTTTATCCCTATATCCTTGTACGTGTCTATTGAAATTGTCAAAGTTCTTCAGAGCATTTTCATCAATCAAGACATTCACATGTACTATGAAGAAGCTGACAAACCAGCACATGCCCGCACCTCCAATTTGAATGAGGAACTTGGTCAAGTTGACACTATACTCTCTGACAAGACTGGAACTTTGACGTGTAACTCAATGGAGTTTATTAAGTGTTCTGTTGCTGGAACAGCTTATGGCAGTGGAGTCACTGAAACTGAAAGAGCTATGGAAGGAAGAAATGGTATGCCTATGCTTAATGGCAATGGTAATGGAAATATCTATAAACACAATGAGGATGCTACAGATACAACTCCCTCTGTCAAAGGCTTTAATTTTAAGGACAAAAGGATTATGAATGGAAACTGGGTTAATGAACCTCATGCAGATGTCATCCAGAAGTTCTTCCGCCTCCTTGCAACTTGTCATACAGCTATTCCTGATGTGGATGAAAACACAGGCAAGGTTTCATATGAAGCTGAATCGCCAGATGAAGCAGCATTTGTAATTGCTGCCAGAGAAATTGGTTTTGAATTCTACCAGAGGACACAGACAAGTATATCAATTCGTGAACTGGATCCTAGGTCTGGAAGGAAGGTCGAAAGGTTAGTCTATAGCTTTGGGATATAAGTTCGATAAGAACCTCTCTTTCCATTTGAACAGCCTTCTCTCTAATTCATTTAATATGCATGCATGAAATGTGGATTAGTATGCTTGTCTGATTGTTTACTGCATCTTGTTTGTGCTTGAATTGATAATTATGGATGGTCAGCACCTTTCTTCTCACACTCTTGCTATGTGAATAGTGGTGTTAACAACACTATTGCTGTAGTTATTAACTTTAAATTTTACAGGTCCTATAAGCTTTTAAATGTTTTGGAGTTCAATAGTGCCCGGAAGAGGATGTCTGTCATAATAAGAGATGAAGAAGGGAAAGTACTATTACTATGCAAAGGTGCTGACAGGTATGTGAATTGTCATCAATACTATCTTCAATTCAAGTCCTTACATCTACTCTAATTGCAATGTATCATCATAATATGATCTCCATGCAGTGTCATGTTTGAGAGGCTTGCCAAGAATGCTAGTGAATTTGAAGAGAAAACGAAGGACCATATCAATGAGTATGCTGATGCAGGGCTAAGGACCTTGGTACTTGCTTATCGTGAACTTGAGGAGGAGGAATACAAAGAATTTGATAGGAAATTCTATGAAGCAAAGAATTCAATTAGTGCAGAGAGGGACTCATTGATTGATAAAGTAACAGATCGCATTGAAAGGGATTTAATTCTTCTCGGTTCCACAGCAGTTGAGGACAAGCTTCAAAATGGGGTGAGTGGAATGCTTAGGTTTATTAACGGTTAAACCTTTTTCTTGTGTGATTTAAGGGTGACCTCACCTAACGAAGGATTTCCTCCATTGGAGGTTTGAGAGAGTCAGAATATGTGTCCCTCTCCTGTATTTAAGTCCTTGTTCTCCTGTTGCCCTTTTCCATAGGCTTCCTACTTTCTTTATAGTTAATATTATTGGACTTGAAATTGAACTTTTTCTGCATTTCCCTTGTGTTTACTAGGTCCCTGAATGCATAGACAAACTTGCTCAAGCTGGGATTAAGATCTGGGTTTTGACTGGGGACAAGATGGAGACTGCGATCAATATTGGGTATGGATTTTTAGAAAATAAAGTTTACTTCTTTATATTAGTGACAGATTTTTACTCACACAAGATCTGGGAATTTGCAGTTTCGCATGTAGTTTGCTTAGACAAGGAATGAAACAGATTATTATAACTCTGGATACACCAGAAATTCAAGCCTTAGAAAGGACGGGAGAGAAGGATATGATCACTAAGGTACTATATACGACCCGACCCCTGACCTTTTATTACATGCATGAATCATGATGAATATTTAGTTATTTTATTACTTTATTTTTTAATTATTGTGATTGAAGAATCTAATGGCAGTCATTGAACTGACTGATGGCCAACTCAATCACATTTTAAGTTTTTAACAATGCCATTTGTAGTTTTTGTTAAAAAAGAAAAAAATCCCAGATATAGAGAAAATAAGCCCAAGAATGTCAGCACTTAGCTTTGATATCATGAATTATACGCTAGCAGAATTTATATTTATGTTAGGAAACGTGAATATAAAAATCCTTCCAATTTTTGGCAACTTTGCTGTGGTACTATGAGTATACATGTTGAATTTAGTTTTCCTTTACTGAGGAAGTGAGAAATCTCTAGCGTTGGACCGAGAGGAAGTTTCAAAATGTGGTTCTACATCGTTTCAATTGTTAAATTGCTAGCATGTTAATATTACTTTTCTGATTATCTAATAGGCATCAAAAGAAAGTGTCGTCCACAAGATAACTCGGGCAAGGTCTCAGCTCACTGCATCAAGTGGAAGCTCTGAGGCTTATGCATTGATAATTGATGGGAAATCACTTACCTATGCTCTAGAGGATGAGGTGAAGGATACATTCCTTGAGCTTGCTATTGGATGTGCATCTGTTATTTGCTGTCGTTCATCTCCAAAGCAAAAGGCAATGGTAATTGTTTAGATCTCTATCTCAGTGTTTGAAAGCGTCATTTCAAATATTGTTCTCAACAATGGGAAAAAAAATAATCAGGTCACTAAGTTGGTTAAACTTGCGACGGGGAAAACAACATTAGCAATTGGTGATGGCGCAAATGATGTTGGAATGCTTCAAGAAGCAGATATTGGAGTTGGAATCAGTGGTGCCGAAGGAATGCAGGCATGGAAAGCGCTTATTAGCATAATAATATCCAAGTTATTTACTTCAGCCTTTTGTTCTGTTTCTTATATCTTCTGTTGCATTTTGTCACATTTGATCTCCTCAGGCAGTCATGTCGAGTGATATTGCAATTGCTCAGTTCAGATATTTGGAGCGTCTACTCCTTGTGCATGGACATTGGTGCTACAGAAGATTATCATCTATGGTAATTCCATTCACCAAGATGGATACACTCTGATTTTCGTATTTAAAATTTTTTTGTCAATTTGATCTTCTGAAAGTAATTTATCTCTCTTCTAACATTTCTCTTATTTGCCGGCTCTTCTTTTTGGCAGATATGCTACTTTTTCTACAAGAATTTCACATTTGGTTTTACAATTTTCTTATATGAGGCATACACTTCATTCTCCGCACAACCTGCATATAACGACTGGTTTATGTCACTCTACAATGTTGTGTTCTCCGCACTGCCAGTTGTGGCTCTCGGGGTGTTTGACCAGGACGTGTCTGCAAGATATTGCCTCAAGGTAAAATGTGGCATTTTCATTTTCTTTTCTTGGTTTTGTGGGGGCCATTAATTCCTTGTATTGTTATTGTACGTATGTATGTATAGACAGAGCTAGATGACGATTGATAGGTAACCATTTTATGAATCCTCAGGACCATATGAAAGCTTAAATCTTTAATAAACTTAACTAGGCTTATACTCACTGTATCTTCAAAAAATAATATTAAACAATGCTTGAATGTAAGAACTGCTATTATTCCTTGTTAGGTAGGTAGAATGGCTATTGTTTATAATTTAAAGTTCCACGAAGACTACCACGAAATCTTCTGATTTGTTATGCATGTTTTCGTTCGTAATTGTGAAAAATGAGAATAATTAAATAGTTATTGATGTGTCCTAAACCTTTACATTTGATTTGGCAGTTTCCTATGTTGTACCAACAAGGTGTGCAGAATGTCCTCTTCAGCTGGGTCCGGATACTCAGCTGGATGTTTAATGGTCTGTGCAGTGCATTGATCATTTTCTTTTTCTGCACAAGTGGAATGCAGCACCAAGCATTTAACCCCGACGGGAAAACCGTGGGGAGGGATATTCTTGGAGCGACGATGCTGTCATGTGTTGTTTGGGTTGTCAATTTGCAGATGGCACTCGCTGTTAGCTACTTCACCTTGTTGCAGCATATTTTCATCTGGGCTTCAATCTTTATCTGGTACCTCTTTTTGATGATATATGGAGCCTTTCCTGGCACCATATCGACGAATGCATATCGTGTATTCCTCGAAGCCCTTGCTCCTGCCGGGTCTTATTGGGTTCTGCTGATCTTTGTGGTGATCTCTACTCTCATTCCATTCTTTATATACTCAGCATTACAGATAAATTTCTTCCCCATGTACCATGAAAAAATACAGTGGATAAGGCATGATGGTAAGGGTCGGATAGACGATCCTGAGTTTGTCAATATGGTCAGGCAAAGCTCGTTGAGACCGACAAGTGTGGGCTTCACTGCTCGTTTGGCAGCCAAAATAAGAAGAGATAAATCATAGTATGTTGGTTCTCAGAGACGCAGATCGATTGCTGTATGTTTAAATTCTGAAGTTGCTACATTGACTGGTTTGTACAGATGCATCAGCCTGCTTTATCATACAATGATAGAAAATGCTTTGAATATTGTTATTATTCTTGGTTTCCTTTTGTGGGAAGGGTTAGAATTTTTGTTCTTAATAGTATCATGTACTTTGTACAATAGACAGCTGAGAGATCAGCTATCTGGTAGGATAGATCATATGTTTATGCCATAATAAAGAGCAGCCCCCCTGTTCTTGAATTTTATATTTCAATATAATTTTTTTGCTGATAGATTCACAGCCTATTCAGATTTTTACACATTCAAGAGAAAGGGTAAAAAAAAGAAAAAGAATAAGAAAAACCTTCTATTTTTTTAGATCAACAACATTTTGAGGGTGTTGGAATTCGAACGTGTGACCTCTTAATTGATGGTCCATGTCAAATACTGTTGAGCTACGCTCACTTTAGCAGAAGAAAACCTTCTTCGATATATTACATGTTAGCTCTCTCTTCCTCTATATGGTTATTATATTTCTGATATTTTGATCAAATTTGGCAGAAGAACAGCAGGAAATGAAGAATGATTAGTCATACTAAAGGAAAAAATAGAAAAGGCATCTCATGTAGAAGGAATTACTTGAATTAATTGAAATTGTACATTTGTAGGACTAAATTGCTCTTGATCTCTGCAAGAACCTGAAATTGAATTACCCTTTCCCCAAAAGCTTCCAAAACCAAACTCTCCTTTCTCCTGCAAATCCTCCATCACCTTCTCAATCTCTTCCATACAACAACTCAAACCCAACCCATCTCCTTCATTTCTCATGCATCTTCCATTACTAATTCCTCTAAGCTCATCTTTAGAACCACTCATTACTCTCTCTACCATCTTTTCCTCTTTTTCTCTCTGTCTTAGCCTTCTTTTGGCAAATTCTCTCGTCTTCCGAACGAGTTTCCACGGAAGCTTGAGTAACAAAAGGAGAACGATCTGCAACGCCAGGCATTCGCAGCAACAGCATACGACAATGCAGTCAGCTGCTAGTGTGTTCGGGTCTTCCATGGTCACGGAAAATGGCCGAAGGAAGGGAGGGATGGAGGAGAAGCAGATGATAAAAAAAGGGGGGGAAGACATTGCTTTGCTTGTTGAGGTAATAGTTCCCTGTGTTTGAAAATGGATTTGATTAGGAAAGGGTAAAGCAAAGATCATTGATTTGTGGTTGGGAATGAAAAAAAAGGTAGCAAAATGGATCTTTCCTTTGAATAATTGCTTAACTTTAAATCTAACTTTTTTCTGTAGCATCCATATGGGTTTGACAGATAAGATGGGAATGTTAAAGTTGAAGGACAAGGCAAACTAAAATGCCTTTCCTTTTTGGGTCTCATGGACCAACACTGCCAAATCCTAAGCAAAGTTTGGATTCTACAATCACATAAAATGATACTTTTCTTCATCAGCTCCACAAGGTTACAACTTACATTCATTAGGTCATGACATGAGATCATCATATACCACTTTGTTTCTCAATTGAGATCGTTTATCGAAAATTGATCCGAAACTTCTTGTATCATATCAATAAATGATCCCGAACATCATTGATTTAAACTTTATTGTAGCATGACAACATGCTCACACTTTTAGTTAAACAGTGGTGGATCTAGAATTTTATTTTAAATAAATAGAAATAAATATTTTAATTGTTGAAAGATATAACTCAACTTTATTTTAAAAAAAAATTATTTCAATTAATTTTAAAATGTAAATGTTGGTATCTAAGGATACATTAATAATATATTGTCTAAAAATTTGAAAATGATTATATATCAGCCTCCAATTATTTAGGGATTTTTTTTTCAATATTGGAGGAAAAGATTTTGAGTCAATATTCCAAAAAATTTAGTGGAATAGTATGGAATAAAAGCATAGATCTCTCATGTTAATATGAAAGTGAATGAAACATCTTTTTCTTTTCTTTTTTTTTTTTTCCTTTTGAAAATGTGCCTCAAGTATTTTGCATATTATATTTCCTTCATTAATAATATAGCTTTTATATAAAAATAATTAGAAATTAATTATAGCGTCGTGTTACTATCTGCAAGTAAAAAATAATTAGAAATTCAAATAAGACTAATTACATATCTAATTTTTAAGTATATAACAATTAAGAAAAATTCTTAACATTAAAATTCAATACAAGAATTAGAAATTACGACATAATGCTTTAGTTGAGCTATGCTCCATTCAACTTTCTACTCTCAAATCCTCTGGCTAATATTTTTGTTTCAGCATCATTTACAAAACTTTTTTGACCAAATTTCAATTCAACAACGCTATTGAAATTAAATAACAAAATAGTAACATAGACCTTTTAAAAACGTTTTATAAGCTAAGATATATTAATATTAAATATCCACCCACCTACACTTAATTAAAAAATCCAACTACCCCTGCCCAAATTAAAATCTCACCAAGCTATCATTGTAAAACAATTCACATACCACGTCATCATTCATTATCCAATTTAATTGAGAACAAATACAAATTTAATTTAGATTTTTTTAAACATTCAAAACGAAATTTGATCAAATGAAAATTGATGTACACGCAAAATTGAAATGACTTTGTTCACGCAAAATTTCCACAAAGAAATTTACTAATAAATTTGATTTTATTAATTTTTGTGAAGTGACACCATCTCTAATATTTATTCTCGGTTTCTTTTTCTTAAATATGTAAGCGCCTATATACTTGTTGATCTTGGATCGACCTGTTTATTTGATGATTTTGGATTGACTTGTCGGTTTGTTGATCTTGGAATGCTGACTTTGGTTTGTTGAAGCATTCCAGTCGTTGAATCTTTTGAATACTGAATCTTAGGATATTCATAATTCTTTGGGCTCTCTTACTAAATTTGAATCTTTGGATTCTCTAGCTAAGCTTAAAGCTTCTGAATTATGACTCTAGAAGACTGAATTCTTTGGACCCTTAATTCTCTGGTTCAATGTTCTGGATTCTGACTCTTCTGAATTGTCTTCAAATGAAGGGTGGTCTCCTTATTTATAGAATTTGATGAACCTTTTGGGTTGTTTGGCGTGCTGTTTTGGAATCAGAACCCTGGAGTTTCTTGGTTTGAGGGGTTTCTGATTCCAATGTTTGGGGTGTTGGGTTGTGTTCGGTTGGTTTGCTGAAACCTGTGTTTGGGATGCAGGGTTAGGTTGAATTGTGTTTGTTTAGACTGTATTTTTATAAGTTTTAGGATATTTTTTTTCTAGATCCATTTTTTTTTTACTTGAAAATTGTTTGTTGAAGTGCATATCAATATTTTTAACCAATTATGTGAATCAATTGTTAGTTAAATATGGATGTGTAGTTTGTACAATTAATACTCTATTTCACAAAATACTCAGAAAACTATTTTAGAAATTAAAAAATTTGAAGTTTATTTAATAAATGAGAGAATCTAAAGCTCTATTTTATAAAGTATTCAAAAACCTAGTTTTGAAGCTCTATATTAGAGATTACAAAAAATAGAAATCTATCTAAGATATTAGAGAAAACTCTATTTCAAAAAGTATTCATAGACCTATTTTTGGAACTTTATTTTACAAATTAAAATATTGGAGGTTTATTTAAGAAATTATGGAATTGAAATAAAATTGTTCACTGTATTTTAAAACATATTTCAAGGATAAATGAGTTTTTGTTGGGTTTTATGTCCTAAAACTCGTGGTTTTGTAAACGGAATATATATTCTATTTCGCAATAAAGTTGTTATTGAAATTTATTCAGTAAAGGTGTTATTGAATAAAGTGCATTGTGTATTGTGTAACTTTAATCCAATAAATAACCCTTGGCTATAGGATGAATACTTGAACTTTATGTGTGACATAAAAGTGGATAAAGTTCAAATCATACCCAGAACGGTGTATAGTATAAGGATAGGGTTGGGTACCTTATCCTGGGAACACTATGGATGCGGCCCACTTTGTAGAGTACAAACGATGTGATCCTAAATCGTTCATGTGGAGACATGCGAGTGGGGGCGTCCTATGCAATGAGTTTGCATAAGATTGGACCGCGAGATAGTCACTTAGACTTTATAACGCCGTTTACTGTCTTAACTGACTATATTCATACGATGACCTAGGTAACTCGATCTTAATCCTGAGCGTTCTATGAATTCCTGTTTATTCGGATTACCCTTAGATTTTCATGGGTGAGAGTGGCCCAAGACTGCCGACTCAATAAGCCTCCCATTTCAGGGATAAGTCCGGGTAGATAGCTGGGAACATAGTTCTGCAAGATAGAATTCACTCCTACCCGCTTTAGGGATTAGTAGAGAGGTTGTTCCTTGGCATCTTGACTCAGGAGTCTTGAACAAAGGGCCCACCCCTCTCATTGGCCCGAGAGGGATTAGGTTTGCTGGTTGGACCATTAACCAATGGTTCATTAGAGGATCAGTGGGACTTAAGGAACAAGAGGTAATTACAGGGGTAAAACGGTAATTTTGACCCAACTGTAATTACGAACGACTGTGAAGAAGGATCGACTTACTAATCATGGTTATATCGAGGATGAAAATATATCTACAGTGAGGAGAGTGCGAGCCTTTGGCTTTAGTGGAGTGCCCGGTGGTTAACGAATGTTGATTAGCTAGGCTAAAGAGTTTGGTCGGTTAATCTCGTATCGTTGGAGCTCATGATTTGTAGGTCCATTAGGTCTTCCTTACTAGTTCGGACTAAGCCTTGTAATATTTTGAGAGAAAGAATTTGAATTGTTCAAATTCGATTTTGGGAGAAATCGTTAATTATATGTGATATATTTAACGAGTCATAGCTTAATTATGAATTAAACTATGATTAAATGGAGGTGAATATATTTAAATATGATTTAAATATTGGATCGGTTTATAGCATGAATAAGGATTCATGTTCGAAAAATCGATCGGGATCGGACAATTTATTTAATTTAATATTTGGTATTAAATTAAATTAAAAATTAATTAATTAAATTATTTTTGAATGATTTAATTAATTAAATTAATTTTAATTTAAAATCAATTTAATATTGATTTTTTGAATTAAAATGAAATGAAAAAATGAAGGATTTTCATGATTTTCATGAAAATCAACTTACCAACTTGCCCAATCCCTCTCATCATCAAATTGGCCAAAATTGGCCACCTCCATCTCAAAGCATCCTCATCACCCTTGAGTTGTCACTCTAATGAAGCTTGTTGAAGGTTTATATAATGGTGATTTGAGGTAATTTGAGAGAATTTTACAGAAAATTCTAAATATCCCGCTTTGTGACCTTTGAGATCTTTTCTTCCAAATTCTCTCAACCTAGGATCCCACAATTCGTTCCAAGACCTGAGGATAGTGGAGAAGACTCTAACGGTTGTCCACGAAGTGTTCGTATTGAAAACCATCCACCGGTTGAAGAGAATTTGATCTTCAGAGTTGAGTTTTCTATCCTTTTATTTTTCCAACTTTGAGCATGCATTTTATTTTGCAAAATCGATCAACTTAGAGTGTTCAAGATACAAAATTGCTTCCGTTTTCTTAATCTAGACTCTTTCAGTTATAAAATTTGAATTATCCTTTCCAACATGAATTGAACTAAGCAGGATCCAAAGGATGCAATTTTTAGAAATTAAAATATAAGAAACTATATTTTGTATAGTATTTTGAAACCTATTTCAAACATATAGTTGATTAAAAAAATTTGTTAGTTACCATTTTTTTTTAATTTTTAACCTTTTAAAAAATTCACTAGGTGGTTGGGTGGTTGGTTGTCAGTGGCCGCCGATGGTGATTGCACAGTTGTTAGGTCGTCGTGGGTCGTTGGAGTGGTCATTAGGGTGGTCATATCGTCGAAGTGCTTGTTTGGTGGTTATGATAGTAGTTGTCAAGTGATCGAGTCGCTGAAGTTGTTGCCAGAGTAGTGAATATGATGGTTTGGTTGTTTGGTGGTCACTAAAGTGATCACCAAGTGGTTGTCAACAATAGTTTTGGGTGGTTGGGTACAGTTGGGGTGATCATCGAAGTAGTCGTCGACGTGATCGGGTTGCTAGGATGGTCGGGTCATTGAAGTGGTCACTAGGTGGTCATCGATAGTGGTTGCTAGGTGGTCAAATTTTTGGGATGATTGTCAAGTATGGGTTGTTTAGTAGTCGAAGTGGTTGTCAGATGGTCGTTGTCGGTAGTTCGAACCAGTTAGGGTTGCGGTGGTTGAGGCATCAAAGTATCAAGTTGTTTGGGCGATCGTTAAATTAATCTATAGAGTTTTCATTGTACTTATCGATCGAGGTAATCATCGCGGTAGTCGGGTCGTTAGTGTGGTCGTCGAAGTTTTTGTTATCGATAGTGATCAGGCGGTCGTTGGAGTTGTCATTAGAGTTAGTTGGGTCGCCAGTGTGGTCATCAGAATTGTCATCAGAGTTGGTCGGGTCTCTGGTGTGATTATCAAAGTTGTCATCAGAGTTGGTCGGGTTGCCGTTGTAATCGTTGAAGTTGTCGTTGTTGGTGGTCGTCAGAGTTGGTCAGGTCACCAGAGTAGTCGTCGGAGTTGTTACCAAAGTTGTCATCGGAGTTGTTGTCGAAGTGGTCATAAAAAATGGAAAACGACAAATGGAAGTGAAAAACATGGTACAAAACTCATAGGGTTACACTGTAGTAACCCATGAGGTTGTGTTTCGAAACCCCTTATACCAAACATGGTTTTGGGTTTGAAACCCAAAGCCACCCTGACCCAAAACCATGGGCCAAACACCTCCCTTTATGGGATTCGGCTTGGTTGACTTTGGACCAACTTTTAGACTTAGCCTTATTTGGGCTTAATCCAATTATTTTTAAATAGGCTTGTATTATCTAAATTTAGCTCAATCCATTTTTAACGATCTCGGGATAAATTGGTTGCAGGTCCAATCGCCATGTACCATAATTTGATTGGGTCGACTTAAGCCGTCAAATGGATAAATATTAGACATGTGGTATTATTTAATTTGCTCACTTTTCATGTCTTTTAATTTTAGGACACATGTAAATTTATAAATGATCCCAATTTTTTTTTACCATTAACTTAAATTAATGATGTGGAGATTTGTGATTTGTTGACATTTCTTATTCAACAGATTTATCCTTAACGGGGTATTTTTGGCCCCTGAGTTGAGTTAACCCCAACTTATCGTTTGACCCATGAAAAAATTAACTCATCATAAGAAAATTTAACTCTACCGACTTGCTATAGTATTAAGATATTAACTCCACCGACTTTTACAGTAACTCTATTAACATATTTTATCATCGTTTCTCCAACAATTAGTGACCACCGCCATCAACCTTTTCCGGTAATCGACGGCTACCTCCAATGACCTTCTCCGACGACCACCACCAACAACCACCTCTGATGACCAACAACCATCTTCAGTGAGTGATAGCCACCTCCGACAACCGCCATCGACAATCTCCTCTGATGATCGACGACCACCATTGATGACCTTCTCCGTTAATAGACGTGCTGAGTTTTATGCCTTAAAACTCGTATTTGTAAATTTGTAATTTGTTTCAATTCTATCAATAAAGTGTTATTTCATTTATTCAATAAAGTGTTGTTGTTCTATATATTAGTTTGCCTTAAAATAACCCTAAATCCAATAAACAAACATTCTAAGTTGTATTATGTGTCTTGAACAGTAGGTGGAGACATACGGGGGATCAAAAGTTCAAGAAACAACCTAAAAGGATTATGGTATAGGAATGGGGTTAGGTACCTTATCCTGGTGACACTATAGGTATGACCCACTTTGTATTTGATACAAACGTAATGATTCAATGCGTTCACGTAGGTGACATGCGAGTGGAGGCATCCTATGTGATGAGTTCACATAAGGGCGGACTGCGAAATAGTAACCGATAGATTTAACTCCGTTGACTAATTAGGTTTTTATTTCAATAGGATGACCTAGGACCCTTGATCTTAATCCTGAGCAGATTACGAACTCTTGTATGTGAGAGATTATCCTTGATGGTTTCAAAAAACCAATTGCGGCGGAAGCCAATTGGATCTATCGCATTGATACTGATTTCTAAAATACCAGTACATTGGCAAATAAACGATAAACAACATCTATGATTTACACAGAACAAATCCAGAAATAAATTCTAAATTAAAAAGGTTTTAAAAAAATTTAACTTTTGGCTTTTAGAAATTCTACAGCAAAAAAGTTTTCTGTAATTCACACCAATTGCCAATTCCAAAACCTTTTTGGAATTTTGAAAAACACGATCACTAAGGAAAAATTCCCTATTCTCTAAGTTTTTAAGATCAAGGTTTTGTTGGAAACCTTTCTTAAAAAAGTTTTTGGGAATTTTTGGCAGAGAGAATCGATCAACTACCCAACACTCTTTTTCTCTATCTTTTTATCGATGGAGAAAGGAGAGGGAGAGAAAGAGAGAAGTGGGGAGAGAGATGGGAAGTGGGAATGTACACAACACACGTTCCCTATATTTAATTTTAATAAATGAAATAAAATTAAATAATTAAATAATTAGTTAATTTAATTAAATATTAATCAAATTAATTATCATTTAAATGCACATCTCTTATAACCTATAGTTTTAATTAATTTAATTAAATCAAATTTAATTAACTTAATTAAACTCACAAATTAATTATTTCACCAATTAATTAATTTATGAATTAAACATCATATATTAAATTTAGGTTATTATGATTAAATCATATTTAATCATTCTCTCACGACCTATAGTTTTAATGTACATCTTATGTGCATTAAATTTTAACCTATAGTTTTTAATATGAATCATATTCACATTAAAACAATATTTGAACTCTTTCAAATATTTTATTCTCTCATAAATGAATTTTGAATCATATCCAAAATTAAATTTATATTATAAAGTTTTAATCAATATAAAACTTTATATTATAATGTATCTCCATATGTTGAATTCATTCCCAAATTGAATTTGAACATTTCAAATTCTAATTAAGATCTAGTAATCTTAAAACTCTTTACGAGCTAGGAAGTGAACCTAATGGACCTAGAGATCAAAAGCTCCAACAACACAAGATTAATTTGCTTATCTCATTAACCACTTAATCAACATTCGTTAACTGCAGGTACACTCTACTAAAGACTCGCAACTGCACTCTTCTCACTGTAGATATTTTTATGTGTCCAAGGATAAAAGACCAATAACAACAAGTCAATCCTTCACGAGTGTTCGTAGCAACAGCTGGGTTAAATTACCATTTTACCCCTAGGTTATATCTATGGCCTTAAGTACTAGTGCTCCTCTAATGAACAACTTGTTTATGGTTCAACTAATAAATAGAAATCTCTCTCGAGCCAATGAGAGGGTAGGACCCTTTGTTCAAGTGTCGGAGGCACTACTTAAGGGAACACTCATCTACTTACCCTAAGTTTAAGAAGGAGTGAATTCCATCTTTCTAGGTTAAGCTCCCAGTTGCCCACGCAGTTTTGTCCCCAAGAAGGTAGGCTTATTGAGTCGGCGTCAAAGGCCACTCTCACCCATACTAGTCAAAGGACAATACCTTGTAAACAAGAGTTTGTAACCTGATCAGGATTGAGATTAAGTTGCCTAGGTCATCCTATTGAAATAGAAACCTAACTAGTCAACGGAGTTACATCTATTGGTTACTATTTCGCGGTTCGGTTTTATGTGATCTCATCACATAGGATATCCCCACTCACATGTCATTTACACAAACACGTTGGATCATTGTGTTTGTATCATATACAAAGTGGGACATATCCATAGTGTCACCAGGATAAGATACCCAACCTCATCCCTATACTGTTAGAATTTGTGCTCCAAAGCTCATAGTTTTGTAATTTAACATTTTCTCATTTATGAATAAAATAATTGTTATTTTACATTTTGTATAACATTATTCAATATTGTGTAAAATCCATGGTTATTAGTGTAATCTTGAACAATATGTGGTTGACATAGGAGAGGATCATGTTCAAGAAATAACCTAAAGGGTCATAGTATTTGGATAAGGTTGGGTGCCTTATCCTGGTAACACTATTGATAGACACACTTTATAATAGTTACAAATGATTTGATCCAAATCATTCATATGGAGACATGTGAGTGGAGGTATCATATGTAATGAGTTTGTATAAAACTGGACCACAAAATATTAATCTCTCTTTATAAATCCGTTAATGGAGAAAATTAATATTTCACCAGGATGATCATATGCGACTCAATCCTAATCCTGAGTGAGTTATGAACTCCTGCCTGTGAGGGTTTGTCCTTTGATTTTGATGGGTGAGGGTGGCTTTTGTAGCCAATTCAATAAACCTACCATTTTGGGGACTTGACCAAATAGGGAGCTGGGAACATAATCTCACAAGATGGAATTCACTCTTTCCCATATAGGGTAAGTAGATGAGTAGTTCCCTTAAGTGTTGATTTCAGGACTTGAACAAATGGGGCCCCACCCTCTCACTGGCCCGAGAGAGACTTAGTTTATGGTTGGATCATATCATTAGAGAATCAGTGGTACTTAAGGTGCAAGATGTAATTACAGGGGTAAAACGGACTTTTGACCCAACTGTAATTACGAACAACTCGTGAAGGATTGACTTGCATGAAATGATTAAATCCATGGACGCAACTTGTCCTACAGTGCATAAGAGTGCAACTGTAGGTCTATAGTGGAATGACCTAGAGTTAATAATGAAAATTGATTAATTAAAGAGTTTAATTAATTAATTTTTGCATCATTAGAGCTTATAAACTGTAGGTTCATAAGGTCACCTTGCTAGCTCATACGAACAATAAAGGATCAATTGGTTGAAAGAATGTTTGAAATGTTCAAATTAATATTTAATATATGTGATATATTAATAAAGGAAAATATGTTTATTATATTTGATATATTAATGTATTTAGATACATTAAAGAAAAAGATATTTATTAAAAATTTGAATGAGATTTAAATAAAGAAATAAATATTGTAGGAGAATTCAAAAGATTTGAATAAGATTCAAATAAGTTAAATACATATATATATTTTGTTATATTTGATATGAAATATATATATTATCTAATTATGACAAAGATTTTCCTTGGGTCACTATAAATAGGACCCTAGGGTTGTGCCATAAGACAATTACAACAAACCTAGAGAAAGCTCTCTAGAAATTCTCCCCCAATTCCCTTTTTTTCTTTCTAACAAGGTTCCCACAAGCCATTATTCTTTGAGTCATAGCGAGGAAGACTTTGTAGAGAGGAGATAAAGACCCGCCAGAAAGTTTCTCCATATTCTCCAATGTAAGTTTTAGCTTAACCTCATTATTTTTAATTTAATTCTAAATAAAATCAAAGGCAATCCAACGCTTCCGCTGCGGAGTGAACCGTTCATTCCTATATATACTATAGACCTTTTAGGTTGTTTCTCAAACCGTGATCCTCATATGTATTCTACATACAGTTCAAGAGACATATAACAACCTAGGATGTTCATTTATTGGATTTAGGGTTAATATCAGGCAATATATAGAAATAATAAAACCAATAACTTTATTGAATTAAATTAAACAAAATTACAAACTACGAATTTTATGGCACAAAACCCAACAGTCCTTTGACTGGTATGGGTGAGAATGATCCGAGACGCCGACTCAATAAGCCTACCTTCTTGGGGACAAACCCACGTGGGTAGTTGGGGACTTAACCTTGCAAGATGAAATTCACTCATTCCCAACTTATGGTAAGTAGATGAGTGTTCTCTTAAGTAGTGCCTCCGGGACTTGAAAAAAGGGCTTTACCTTCTCATTGGCTTGAGAGAAGTTTCTATTTATTGGTTGGACCATAAACAAGTTGTTCATTAGAGGAGTACTGGTACTTAAGGCCATAGATGTAACCTAGGGGTAAACACAATAATTTGACTCAGCTGGTGTTATGAACACTCGTGAAGAATTGACTTGCTGCTATTGGTTTATGTCCATGGACACAGAAAAATATCTACAGTGAGAAGAGTGCAGCTACGAGTATTTAGTAGAGTGTACCCGCAGTTAATGAATGTTGATTAATTGGTTAATGAGATTAACCAATTAATCTTGTATCATTGGAGCTTATAATCTGTAGGTTCATTAGATCCACTTCATAGCTCGTAAAGGGTTATGAGATTGTTAAACCTTGATCATAGTTTGACATATTCAAATTTGCATTGGGAATTAACATGATGTATGGAATACTTTATAATATAAAGTTTTTATGTTGATTGGAACTTTATAATATAAATCTAATTTTGGATATGATTCAAAATTTATGAGAGAATTATTTGAAAGAGTTTAAATATTATTTGAATGTGAATAAGATTCCTATTGAAAAACTATAGGTTAAAATTTAATGCACATAAAATGGACATTAAAAATTATAGATTATGAGAGAATGATTAAATATAATTTAATCATGATAACCTAAATTAAATAATATGATAATTAATTAATCTCTAACTTTAATTAAGTTAATTAAATTTGATTTAATTAAGTTATTTAAAATTATAGGTTATATGAGAGGTAAATGTGATTTAAATGGAAATTAAAATTAATGTAATTAATGGTTGATTAAATTAATTAATTAATTAATTAATTACTTTTTATTTTTTATTAATTAATTAAGAGACGCGCGTTCTCCATCTCTCCATCTCTCCCACCATTCTATTTTCTTCCCTATCGATAAAACAAACGAAGTTGAGAGATCAAATGGTTATTGGTTAAAAATTTTGATAACTCTCTCTTGTGTGTGTGATTCCCAAAATTGAGATAGATTTCCACCTACAAGGAGTTTACTATGTCGTTGTGTCGAACTGGAAGTATTTGTTCGTGATTCACAAAAACAAAAAGAATTGTGTTGTTGTACGTATTGTCGATAATTAAAAGGTAAGTATTTTCTTGATCCTTTTAGTTTATATAACTAACTGTGGAATGATTGTGTTTTATAATTGTTTTTCCTACTTATCGTTGTTTATTGCCTATGTACTTATATTTTGGTTCTAAAATAAAATCGAGTTATCGATCCAATTTGGCTTCCGCTGCGTTTTAGGAATTTTGATTCCATCAAGACGACTATATGCGATAACTGACGACCACTGCCGACTACCTTCTTCGACGATTGACTGCAATTGTTGGCGACCATATTCGACAATCAACAGTACCTTATCCAACGACTATCGCTGGCAACAATTCTCGACGACCACCACATGGTTCAAAATAATATAAAATGCAAATGTACTTAGTTATTCTGACACTCTGCTCCAACAGTCTTTCTTTGGACTTACGAGGTTGACCCATTGTTGGTCATTGCTTATATTTTGTGAACCATAATTATATTTTGGGAATTATGTAAATAGGCTATTGATGACCTCCTACTATTTTGTTAATATTCTAATCCACATGATACTAATGTTGAAATATATTGTCATTTTCTTGTCATCTTGAAAAGTAAAATAATGACATTCTCTTTTCTAAAGATCTTCAATTTAGTACTGTTAAGGAGAGTGTGACGAAAAAAATATAATCAATCTAAATTCTACCAGATTCAGACAATATATATTTTATCTCAAATCCTAGATTACGTTATAATTCCAAATATTTTGCGGAATAATCATTTTGGAATTAGCAAGCCTAAAAGAATAAATAAACCAACCTAAACCTTTAAGTTACAAGAACGATAAATAAACCAAGTTTAAGGGAAGAGAAATTGACACCAAATTTATACTAGTTCACCCAATGATGGCTACGTCCAGTTCTCTACTACCATTGCAGGTTCCACTATAATTGTCATGGAGAAAGTTACAAGAGTTCACAACGCTCAATAGTGACTTCTCTCACTTTTCTCTCTAGGAAAAGCCTCACGAATCACTCTACAATAAGAGCTCAAAACTCTATAATGCAAGAGAAACGCTATCGCAAAACAACGCCATAAAAAGAACTCACTCACGACTTTCTATTTTTCTCCTTTTGTTTTTCTTCTTTTGTTCCATAACTTACTGTTGTAACCCATACACTGTCGCATAAAAAAAAATCTGCCACACAAGTATATATATATATATATATATATTCTTAGGTTAAGAGTGAGAAGTTGGCCAATGGGCCTTGTTTTGGGCTTCAGAATTCTCAATAATCTCTCACTTGGAGACCAAAACAAGCAACATGTCTCCCCTACAACGATAACGACTTCTCTTTACCCGTGGAAAAGTCCAAGTGAAGTTGCACACAACTTCAGTTTGTCAACAGGAACGGTCTTGGTAAACATATCCGCTGGATTCTGACTTCCTGGAATCTTTTCAAGTACCAGCACTCCATCTTCTAAAACTGATCTGATAAAATGGTACCTCACCTGTATGTGTTTTGTTCTCAAATGAAACATTAGATTTTTTGTTAAATGAATAACACTTTGACTGTCACAATGCAAAGTCCCCTTTTCCAGTTTTAAGCCAAGTTATTCTAAAAAGGATTGAAGACATATCATCTTTTTACCTGCCCTAGTAACAACAACATACTCAATCTCTGTAGTAGATAGAGCTACTATCTTCTGCAGTTTAGAAACCCAGCTAATATCAATATCAACCAAAGTAAAAACATACCCGGTAGTACTTTTCCTGTCATCTGTATCACCTGCCATATCTGCATCTACATAGCCCTGTAGTTTAAAATCTGACTTCTTAAAATGCAGAGCATAGATCAGTTGTCCCTCTCAGATATCTGAAAATCTACTTCACAGCCTCTCAGTGTTGCTTCCCTAGATTAGTCATGTACCTACTAACAACTCCCACTGCATGTGCAATGTCTGGTCTAAAGGAATCTAGATCCCTAATGCACAACAGAAACGTAATTTGGATAAAAAACGCGATTTGGTTTGACAAATAAAAATACCAGTACATTGAAAAATTAACTTATCGATAAGTAATTAAGCATGGAAAAGCAGTAAACATGCTGGAAACAAATTTTCTCAACTAAAGTTTAAGAAAATTTTACCTTTGTAGTTTTTCCAGAATAGCAGTAGCTTGCACCTCGCAAATTTACACAACACACCTTTTTTTACCTCTTCCAACAAAACACCACCAGTATGATCACTGCCTATTCTCTAAGTGCTTTGATCAAACCTTGTAGGAGGTTTTTCAACTTTTGGGAGAAGGAAAATTTGAGAGAGAGAATTTCAATTTTTGGAAGAACAACCAATTCTATCAACCAAAAAGCTCAATTGATCGATTAATTCAACACCCAATCTTCATCTCCCTCTTTCTGCACTTATCGATAAAAAGGGAGAATGAAGTGGTAAGTGGGGAGTGGGGAACGTGTGTGACTCGTTCCCATTAATTAAATAAATCAAATTAATTTAATTAATATAATTATAATAATTAAATCAAATTTAATTAATATATATATATATATATATATATATATATATATAACCTAATTTAATTTAATTCAATTAATTAATTCTTAAATTAATTAATCAAATATCACATATTCAATTTAGGTTATAAAATGATTAAATCATATGTAATCATACTCCCTTTTAACCTATACTTTGAATGCACATCTTATGCACATTATGCACATTAAATTTTAACCTATAGTTTTAAATATGAATCCTATTCACATTTAAACAATATTTGAACACCATCAAATATTCAATTCTCTCAAGTAATTTACTTTGAATCATATTCAAATTAAATTTATACCATAAAGTTTTAATATGCATAAAAACTTTATATTATAATGTATCTCCATACATCTTGCTTATTCCCTAATCAAATTTGAACATTTCAAATTCTAATCATTATTTAATAATCTAAGAACCCTTTATGAGCTAGGAAGTAGACCTAATGTACCTACAGATCAGAAGCTCCAACGATACAAGATTATTAGGTTAATCTCATTAACCCCTTAATCAACATTCGTTAATTGCGGGATCACTCCATTAAAGTCCCGTAGTTGCACTCTTCTCACTGCAGATATATTTTTGTGTCCATGGATAATGACCAATAACAACAAGTCAATCCTTCACGAATGTTCGTAATGTTGGAGTTTGTGCCCTAAAACTCGTAGTTTGTAATTTTGTTCTAATTATTGTAATAAAGAGTTATTATTTCAATAAAGAGTTATTGTTCGTTATTTACGATATTGTCCTTGTTTTAACGCTAAATCCAATAAACTAAACATCCAAGACTGTAAAATGTCTCTTTAACTGAATGTAATGTACATATAAAGGATCTCGGTTCGAGATACAACCTAAAAGATCTATAGTAAGGGGATAAGATTTGGGTACCTTACCCTAGTAATACTATGGATGTGGCACACTTTGTATATGATACAAACACTGTGATCCTAACGTGTTCGTGTAGATGACATGTGAGTGGAGATATCCTATGTGATGAGATTACATAAGACCGGACCGCGAAATAGTAACCACTAGATGTAACTCCGTTGACTAGCTAAGTTTCTATTTCAATAGGATGACCTAGGCAACTTGATCTCAATCCTGAGCAGGTTACAAACTCCTGTTTACAAGGGATTGTTCTTTCACTAGTATGGGTGAGAGTGACCAGATTCACCGACTCAATATGCCTACCTTCTTCGGGACAAGACCGAGTGAGCGGCTGGGGACTTAACTTAGCAAGATGGAATTCACTCCTTCCCGCTTACTAGGGTAAGTAGATGAATGTTCCCTTCAGTGGTGTCTTCGAGACTTGAACAAAGAGCCTGACCCTCTCATTGGCCTGAGAGGGACTTCTGTTTGTTGGTAGGACAACAAACAAATTGTTCATTAGAGGAGCACTGGTACTTAAGGTACAAGATGTAATCCAGGGGTAAAACGGTAATTTGACCCAGCTCGTGTTACGAACATTCGTGAAGGATTGACTTGTTGTTATTGGTCAATATCTGTGGACACAGAAATATATCTGCAGTGAGAAGAGTGCAGTTGCGGGACTATAGTAGAGTGTTCCTGCAGTTAACGAATGTTGATTAGGAGGTTAATGAGATTAACCGAATAATTTCGTATCGTTGAAGCTTCTGATTTGTAGGTCCATTAGGTCCACCTTCTAGCTCGTAAAGAGTTCTTAGATCGTTTGAATTTGAAATATTCAAATTTATTTGGGAATAAATTTAATGTATATAGATACGTTATAATATAAAGTTTTGGAACTTTATATTATAAATTTAATGTGAATATGATTCATATTATATTATATGAAAGAATTATATATTTGAAAGAGTTCAAATATTAATTTAAATGTGAATGAGATTCATATTTAAAAACTATATGTTAAAATTTAATGTGCATTAGATGTGCATTAAAACTATAAGTTAAGGGGTAAAATGATTAAATGAGATTTAATCATAATTAATTATATGGTATTTAATTAAATATGATTTAATTAAAATAAATATTAATATAATTAATTTGATTAATTATATTAAATATTAATTAATTAATTGTTAATTAATTTAAGAATGTGTCACGATGACACGTTCCTATCACTCTCCAATCCCCTCTCGATAGGGAGTGGGAAGTTACCCTTTCTTTTGTACTTCTTCTCCTGGTGAGAGGAAGTGATCGATGAATGATTAATTCTGTGCAATTTGTGAAATTGCTGTAATACTCTCTCTCTCAAATTTCTTTCCTCTCCAATAGTTGGAATCCTTCCCACGAAGGATAAGATCTAAGTAGTATCCAAAGGATAGAAGGTTTACTGCGTGGTGTTGTCCTTTTAGATAAGAAAGAATAGAGAAGTTCTTTTGTGTTGCTGTGCAAAAGGAACAAGGAGTTGCTGTTGAGAAACTTCAAAGGTAATTAGTTTCTTATTTTTTAGTTTAAGGGATTGTTTACAGCATGATTGCATATTTTAATTTCCATGCTTTAATTAGATTAAATGTTGCTTATTCTCTGTTTTTACTAATCTATTGGTATTTGAAGTAAACCAAAAACAAACGAGCAATTACGATTTTAAACACGTTTTCGCTACTCAAGGGGATCCGATTCCCATCACGTAACACAAGCTGGGTCAAATTATCGTTTTACCCCTAAGTTACATCTTTTACCTTAAGTACCAGTGCTCCTCTAATGAACAACCTGTTTATGGTCCTACCAATAAATAGAAGTCCCTCTCGGGCCAATGAGAGGGTCGAGCCCTTTGTTAAAGTCCCAGATGAAGGGAATCGAATCCTCATGAGCAACGGAAACATGATTTAAGATCGATTACTTATTTATTTTTTTTTGTTTACTTAAAAAACCAGTACATTGGCAATTAACAGAGAGATAAACAATCTAATAATTAAAGCATGGATTAAGCAATACTAAAAGTATGCTGTAAAAATCTAAACTAAAAGGGTTCAAAGTTTATTACGTGTTGGGTTTTATGTCCTAAAACTCGTGATTTTGTAAACTGAATGTATATTCTATTTTGCAATAAAGATGTTATTGAGATTTATTCAGTAAAGGTGTTATTGACTATTGTGTATTGTCTAACCTTAATCCAATAAAGAACCCTTGGCTATGGGATGAATACTTGAACTTTATGTGTGACATAAAAGTGGATCAAGTTCAAGTTATAGCCAAAACAGTCTATAGTAAAAGGATAGGGCTGGGTACCTTATCCTAGGGACACTATGGACGCGACCCACTTTGTAGAGAACAAACGATGTGATCCTAAATCGTTCATGTGGAGACATGTGAGTGGGGGCGCCCTATGCAATGAGTTTGCATAAGACTGGACCGCAAAATAGTCACTTAGACTTTATAACTCCGTTTACTGTTGTTGCGTGATATTTATGATATCGCAATACCGCAGTGTATGGGTCAAGTTTTAGTATAGTGATTTATGAGTCCAAGTATCGTCCTCGGGAATGGGTTTCTAGATTAATAAAGTATTAAGGTACTAATCTTCAATTTTAGCTAAAGAAACATAACATGGATAGGTGATGAAAGTAAAAACAAATTGAAAACAAGCAAACAAACTAACATGTGGAGACACGAATTGATAGAATGGTGGGAAGTGATTTTACAAGTTAAAGACCTAACTAACACATGTATTGAACCAATGAGATGAAATTATAAACAAGAAGTAAAATACTCAAGAAAATCTCTCGATTCTTAGTGAGCCTCACACATGCAATAAACTCATAGTCTCCATATGAACCTACAACATGCATGACATTAAACAACTTCTTTATGTGTTTTCCTAAGATTTCTAAGTCATTCGCATGCCAGAATTCTAAGGGTTTTGATAATTTTGCTATAATTCAAGTTTTATCTCTCGAGTCCACTTGAATCAACGAATTAAGGAGTGCAGAGCGAATGGCCAAAAATAAGAACAAAACATGCTTCAATATAATGTAATAAAGTCATAACAAATAAATCAAATCCTACTACAATGTTTAGCTACTCTAAATCACATGAAAAATAAACTAAACAAGTAGAAAACGTCTTAGAACGCTATTACAAATTGAAAGAAAGAGAAATAAACTTAGGTGTCGATGCCAGTCCTTCGTCTCCGAGCTCCCGTCTTCGATCTCGAGCCTCCACGAATGCTTTGGCTCCCAAAATCACTCTTTTCTCTCTTCTTACAAGGTGTGTTTCGAAATTAGGGCAAAACTCTACCAAATTGTGCTCCCTTTTGCAAGAATCATAAAGTTGTATTTATAGGCATCAATGGGAAAGCGTTGCAACGCTAGGGACAGCGTTGCAACGCTGTACCCTAAACGCGTGGTAAATATGGAAACTATCGGCAGCGTTACAACGCTGCTACCTTAACGCGCACGTCCCTATCGATTTGGCGTTGCGGCCTTTGCAAGCGGCGTTACGCTGCAACGCCTCTCATGCGACTTCTCATGCGTGCGCCCTTATCGATCTAGCGTTGCGACGCTGCATTGCAACGCTATTGGCAGTGATCTTCAAAGTTGTTTGGCTGCACGTTCGGCGTTGCAACGCTCTATATGGCGTTGCAACGCCATCACCTCGGGTCTTCAGCTTGGTTTGGTTTTCTCTCTTCCATTTGATGTTATATTTAGCTCCAAATAGCCTTGTTTTGATCCCGAGTGATCCAAATTGCCTCCAAGAGCTCCGTTTAAACTTGTCACCTGAAATTTAGTGAATTAAACACGTAAAAGCCCTGAAATCATCATAAAACTAGCAATACTTAAGCCTAAGGATAACACATTTTGTGTGCTATCAACTGTCTTAACTGACTATATTCATACGATGACCTAGGTAACTCGATCTTAATCTTGAGCGTTCTATGGACCCCTGTTTATTCGGATTATCCTTAGATTTGCATGGGTGAGAGTGGCCCGAGACTGTCGACTCAATAAGACTCCCATTTCAGGGATAAAACCGGGTAGATAGCTGGAAACATAGTTCTGCAAGATGGAATTCACTCCTACCCGCTTTAGGGATTAGTAGAGAGGTTGTTCCCTTAAGCACTGACTCCGGGTCTTGAACAATGGGCCCACCCCTCTCATTGGCCCGAGAGGGATTCAGTTTGCTGGTTGGACCACAAACCAATTGTTCATTAGAGGATCAGTGAGACTTAAGGAACAAGAGGTAATTACAGGGGTAAAACGATAATTTTTGACCCAGCTGTAATTACGAACGACCTGTGAAGGATCGACTTACTAATCATGGTTATATCGAGTGGACAGAAATATATCTACAGTGAGGAGAATGCAGCCACTGGGCTTTAGTGGAGTGTCCCGATGGTTAACGAATGTTGATTAGCTATGCTAAAGAGTTTGGCCGATTAATCTCGTATCGTTGGAGCTCATGATCTGTAGGTCCATTAGGTCCTCCTTACTAGCTCGGACTTAGCCTTATAACATTTTGAGAGAAAAGAATTTGAATTGTTCAAATTCGAGTTTGGAAGAAAGCGTTAATTATATGTGATATATTTAACGAATCATAGTTTAATTATGAATTAAACTATGATTAATAAGAGGTGGATATATTTAAATATGATTTAAATATTTGATCGGTTTATAGCATGAATAAGGATTCATGTTCGGAAAATCGATCGGGATTGGACAATTTATTTAATTTAATATTTGATATTAAATTAAATTAAAAATTAATTAATTAAATTAGTTTTGAATTATTTAATTAATTATATTAATTTTAATTAAAAATTAATTTAATATTGATTTTTGAATTAAAATTAAATGAAAAATGTTGACATAGAAATTTCGACCAATCTCCAATTGCCACGTCGTTATTCTAAATTAATGACGAAGTTGTAAATGATTAATTTTGGGATAGATGATAAATTGACACGTGTCCTAAATTTAATTTGAAGACAACAATTGACAAATTCTAAAAATGAAGGGGCAACATGCAATTTGCCAAAATAATTAAATTTAATTTTGGTCAAATTGGATTATATGGAATTGGCTAAGATAAATAAAACTCAAATCCAAATGATTAGGCTCAAATCCAATAAAGCCCAAGTTCAGGTTGTTGGGCCCAAAAGTCATTAAAGCCCAAACCCACATGCCCTGGAAAACTCTATAAATAGAGAGCTTCCCATTCATTCCAAGGATTCAGAAATTTCACTCCCAAAAGGAACTCATAGAATTCAGAGCAAAATCCTCAGGTGCTGTACACTCTCTGAAGTCCTTAGTGCTAAACACTGCAAGACGAGTCTCCAAGCGCGGAAGACGAGTCTCCAAGTGCGGAAGACGAGTCTCCAAGCGCGGAAGACGAGTCTCCAAGCGCGGAAGACGAGTCTCCAAGTGCGGAACGCGGAAGACGAGTCTCCAAGTGCGAAAGACAAGTCTCCAAGCGCGGAAGACGAGTCTCTAAGTGCAAAAGACGAGTCTCCAAGCGCGGAAGACGAGTCTCCAAGTGCGGAAGACGAGACTCCAAGTGCGAAAGACGAGTCTCCAAGTGCGAAACGCTGCAAGACGAGTCTCCAAGTGCGGAACGCTGCAAGACGAGTCTCTAGGTGCGGAATGTTGGGACACGAACCTTTAAGTGCGGAGCATTGTAAGACAAGTCTTTAAGGGCGGAATACTGTAAGACAAGTCCTTAAATGTTTCGCGAAGGACTTTTACAAGTTACAAGTTAAAAGACTTCAATAACCTACATGCTGAAGGACTTCAACATGCTACAAGCCGAAGACTTCAACACGCTACAAGCAGCCGAAGTCCTTCAATAAGCAACAAGCCGAAGACCTTCAACACGCTGCAACTCGAAGACTTCAACACGCTACAAGCCGAAGACCTTCAACACGCTACAAGTTGAAGACCTTCAACAAGCAACAAGCGCCGAAGTCCTTCAACAAGCTGCAAGCCGAAGCCCTTCAACAAGCAATAAGTCGAAGACCTTTAACAAGCAACAAGCCGAAGTCCTTCAACAAACAACAAGTCGAATGCCTTCAACAAGCTCCAAGCCGAAGTCCTTCAACAAGCTACAAGCCGAAGTCCTTCAACAAGCTGCAAGCCGAAGACCTTCAACAAGCTGCAAGCCGAAGCCCTTCAACAAGCAATAAGTCGAAGACCTTTAACAAGCTACAAGTCGAAGCCCTTCAACAAGCAATAAGCCGAAGACCTTCAAGCTACAAGCCAAGTCCTTCAACAAGTCATGTAGTCAAGTCATTCAACATGCAACAAGTCGAAGACCTTCAACAACCTGCAAGCCGAAGGCTTTCAACAAGCTACGAGCCGAAGACCTTCAACAAGCTGCAAACTCCTCAAGATAAGTCTACACTTGGGAACAAGCTGCAGAGCCCTCAAGACAAGTCTACGTTCGAGAACACGCTGCGAAGCCCTCGAATCAAGTCTACGTCCGAGAACAAGTCAGAAAGCCCTCGGACAAATTACACTTGAGAGAGAGAAGAATCAGAGGATAAACATTAGAGATTGTAACTCACAACATTCAAATTAATACAAACACAACGTTAAATTACACGTGTCTCGTTTATATTTCTTCGCTGAAATCACGTGTAAACAAAAAATAAATAGATTTTCATGATTTTCATGAAAATCAACTTGACAAGTTGCTTAATCCTCATCATCTTCAAAATTATACAAAATTAGCCACCTCCACCTCTATCAATCCTCATCACTGTTGAGATGTCACTCTAATGAAGCTTGTTGAAGCTTTATATAATGGTGATTTGAGGCAATATGTGAGAATTTTACAGAAAATTCAATATTCCCGAATTAGTGACCTTTGAGGTCTTTTCTTCCAAATTCTCTCAACCTAGGATCCCACAATCCGTTCTAAGGCCTGAGGATAGTAGGGAAGACTCTAACGGTTGTTCACGAAGTGTTCGTGTTGAAAACTATCCACCGGGTGAAGAGAATTTGTTCTTCAAAGTTGAGTTTTCTATCCCTCTATTTTTCCAGCTTTGAGCATGCATTTTATTTTAGAAAATTGATCAACTTAGAGTGTTCAAGATCTAAAATTGCTTCCGCTTTCTTAATCTAGACTCTTTCATTATGTTTGTAGTTTCAATTGCCAACTCCTTGCCTCCTTTTGCAACAAATTCCACAACACAACAAAACTTCTCTTCCTCTGTAAAACAGGACAACACCACTTGGAGAACCTTCTATCCTCTGAATTCTTTCGATCTCTCCTTGGTGGGAAGGAGTTCCAACAATTGGAAGTGGTGAGGGAATTGTTGAGAGAGAGAATTTTTCAGTTGCAATTCACCAAATGCACAGAATAATCAATTGTCCTCTTCATCTCCCAAAGGGAGAAAGAGTAAACCGAGGGATAACTTCCCCCCACTCCCTATTGATAGAGAGTTGGAGGGAAGTGGGGAACGTGTCCTCCTGACACGTTTTCATTTATTTAATATTAAATAATTAAATAATATAATTAATTATTATATTAATTAAAGCATATTTAATTAATTTAAATATATTATATTTAATCAAGATTAAATCACATTTAATCATATTTCCCTATAACCGATAGTTTTAATGCACATCTTATGTACATTAAATTTTAACCTATAGTTTTAAATAAGAATCTCATTCACATTTAAAATAATATTTGAACTCTTTCAAATATTTAATTATCTCATGTAATTTAATATGAATCATATTCAAATTAAATTTATAACATAAAGTTCCAAAACTTTATATTATATTGTATCTTTATACATTAATGTTTATTCCCTAATTGAATTTGAACGTTTCAAATTCAAATGATCTAAGAACCCTTTACGAGCTAGAAGGTGGACCTAATGGACCTACAGATCAGAAGCTCCAACGATACGAGATTATTCGGTTAATCTCATTAACCCCCTAATCAATATTCGTTAACTGCGGGAACACTCCACTAAAGTCCCACAACTGCTCTCTTCTCACTCAGATATATTTTTGTGTCCACGAATATTGACCAATAACAACAAGTCAATCCTTCACGAATGTTCGTAACACCAGCTGGGTCAAATTACCGTTTTACCCCTCGGTTACATCTTTTACCTTAAGTTCCAGTGCTCCTCTAATGAACAATTTGTTTGTGGTCCTACCAACAAACAGAAGTCCCTCTTAGGCCAATGAGAGAGTCAGACTCTTTGTTCAAGTCCCGGAGACACCACTTAGGGGAACATTGATCTACTTACCCAAATAGGCGGGAAGGAGTGAATTTCATCTTGCTAGATTAAGTCCCCAATGATGGGAATCCGATCCCCTTGAGCAACGAAAACGTGATTAAAAATCGATTTTGCTTGTTTGTTTTTGGTTAAATACAAATACCAATACATTGGTAAAATACAAAGATAAGCATAATCCTAATCTAATTAGATTAAACATGGAGTTAAATAGGCAAACATATACATGTTGTATAACAACAGAACAAAAAAGGAAATTGAAATTTACCTTTGTAGTTTCACAGCAACAACTTCTTGTACCAATTCACACAACAATACAACAAACAATGGTTCCTCTGTTCTTTCAACAGGACACAACCACTGTGTAATCCTCCTATGTCTCTGAGTACCACTTAGATCTCCATTGGTGGAAAAGGGTTCTAACAATTTGGAAGGTGAGAGAATGAGAGAGGGAGAGAATGACAGTAATTCAACAAATGCTTAAACTGCATCGATCAACAAAACCCCTCTGCCTAGAGAAGTTTATTTCAAGAGGAGTTCTTCCCCCCACTCCCTATCGACAGGGAGTTAGTGGGGAAGAAGGGAACGTGTCCTCCTGACACGTTCTAATTAATTAATTAATTAATTAATCATTTAATTAATTAAATCAAATTTAATTAATTATTTAATTAAATATCATATATTTGATTAATCTTTAAATATCATATATTTAAATAAGATTAAATCTTATTTAATCTATTTCTCCTCTAACCTATAGTTTTAATGCGCATCTCATGCACATTAAATTTTAACCTATAGTTTTTAAATATGAATCACATTCACATTTAAATTAATATTTGAACTCTTTCAAATATTAAATTCTCTCATATAATTTAATATGAATCATATTCACATTAATATTATAATATAAAGTTCCAAAACTTTATATTATAACGTATCTATATACATTAATGTTGATTCCCTAATGAATTTGAACATTTCAAATTCAAACGATCTAAGAACCCTTTACGAGCTAAAAGGTGGACCTAATGGACCTACAGATCAGAAGCTCCAACGATACGAGATTATTTGATTAATCTCATTAACCTCCTAATCACCACTTGTTAACTGCAGGAACACTCCACTAAAGTCCCACAGCTGCACTCTTCTCACTGCAGATATATTTCTGTGTCCACAAATATTGACCAATAACAGCAAGTCAATCTTTCACAAATGCTCGTAACACCATCTGGGTCAAATTATCGTTTTACCCCTGAGTTAAATTTTGTACCTTAAGTACCAGTGCTCTTGTAATGAACAATTTGTTTGTGGTCCTACTAACAAACAGAAGTCTCTCTCAGGCCAATGAGAGGGTCGGGCCCTTTGTTCAAGTCCCGGAGACACCACTTAAGGGAACATTTATCTACTTACCCTAGTAGTCGGGAATGAGTGAATTCCATCTTGCTAGGCTAAGTCTCCAGCTGCTCACTCGGTCTTGTCCTCAAGAAGATAGGTGTATTGAGTCGGCAAATCTGGCCACTCTCACCCATACTAGTCAAAGGGCAATCCCTCGCAAACAGGAGTTCATAACCCGCTCAGGATTGAGATCAAGTTGCCTAGGCCATCCTAGTGAAATAGAAACCTAGCTAGTCAACGGATTTACATCTAATGGTTAATATCTCGCGGTCCGGTCTTATGTAATCACATTACATATGATATCCCCACTCACATGTCATCTACACAAACACGTTAGGATCACAGTGTTTGCATCATATACAAAGTGGGCCACATCCATAGTGTTACCTGAAGGGAATGAAATCCCGTGCAGCGGAAGGACGATCAAATCGTCATGGTATCGTTGCGAAATTTGTTTTCTTAAAATTGAACTATCACATAGTATCTAGGCTAAACATGCTAAATGAGAAGAAAAACTAGTAAGAACACTTACTTGTTGAAGAACAACCTTCAAGTTTTCCTTCCCTGTTCACGAACCCTTCGTGATCACGATCTCAACGTCTTCGATCTCCTCGAACAGTGAATAACCGGACACTTTCACTTAGTTTCTCGGTTGTTCTACGTTTGGTAGAAGGAGAGTGGTGGAACTCCTTTTTGGTGAGGGACGGAGAGATTGAGAGAGGATTTTGAGAAAGTTTTGCAATGCTCTTTTGGTGAGAAATCCAAAAAATGAGCAATTAGCCTTACAACTTCTTCTTGCAAAGTAGTTTATATAATGGTGATAGGTGGAGTTGAAATCTCCACCTATTTACCATTTTACCACAACCATAGGTTATGCAAATCAAATTTGCATAACCACATATAATAAGATATCTCATATCTCATTATACAAATCACATTTGTATAATTGTGGATTTTTAAATTGAATCACATTCAATTTAATTTCTCTCAATCTAATTTCTCCAAATTAGCCATAATTAGAAAATTAGGCTATCCTATAGTTTATTATGAATCTCATTCACATTAAACTATATAATATGTCATACATATCTCATATAAATGACATAATTACCCTTTAGTGAACTTGAACACTTCAAATTCACATCGAAACTGTAAACCTTCTAATAATCTAGTTTGAGCCAACCGAATGACCTAATGGATCTACAGTGACGAGCTCCAATGATCCGAGACTAACCTGTCAAACTCTTTGACCCGATTAATCAACATTTATTAGTTACGGTAACCCTCCACTAAAGCCCGTAGCTGCACTCCCGTCACAGTAAGACAAGTTGTGTCCACTGATATCACTAATACCCATGAGTCGACTCTTCATAGGTTTTTCAAATTACCGTTTTACCCCTGTGTCTACTTCTTGCTCCTTAAGTCCCCACTGCTCTTCTAATGAACAACAACGTTGTAATGGTCCAACCATACACAACACCCCTCTCGGGCTAGTGAGAGAGTGGGCGCCCGTTGTCCAAGCCCTGGAGACAATACTTAAGGGAACAACCCCTCTAGTTTCCTTAAAGGCGGGAACGAGTGAATTCCATCTCGCGTAGTTAAGTTCCCAGCTCCCCACGTGGTCCTGTCCCTGAGAAGATAGGCATATTGGGCGAGTAACTGTGACCACCCTCACTCGTACTAGTCAAAGGACAAACCCCCGCAGACAGGAGTCCGTAACACGCTCAGGATTTAGGTCGAGTCACTAATGGTCATCTACGAAGTTATTAGTCCCATACTGTTAACGGTGTTGCACCAGTAAGTCTTATAATTCACGACCCGGTCTTGTACAATCTCATTGCACAGGATGCCCCCACTCACATGTCAACCATATGAACGAGTCAGATCATCTCGTTTGTATCTAATACGAAGCGGGCCGCATCCACAACGTATCCAGGATTAGGTCTCCAACCCTATCCATATACTATAGACCGTTCGGGTCATTAACTCGAACGTGATCCTCTCTGTGTGTCCACTGCACACTGTTCAAGTTCTAGTTCTCTCATAAATTCAATGACCTTGGAGCTTAGTTTATTGGACAAAGTTTGTAAAATTTGCAAGACACAAAGTAATGAAATAAATAACTCTTATTAATTTCAAATAGTAATTTACAAACACGAGATTAGGACAAAAATCCCAACAAACTCCCACTTGGACTAAGCTAGTGGAGCAAACATACATTTCTCAAATGTACAATAGATTACAATAAAATAATACAATAAATTAGGGCATTTAATACCCTTTACATTACTCCCACTTGGCCTAGTCAGAAAGCACTCGAAGACCTAGACTCTCTCGGTGACCCTCAAACACCTTAGCCGTGTGGGCTTTTGTAAATGGATCAGCAACGTTGTGCTCCGACGCTATCTGCGTGACTGTCACGTCGCCGTGGAGCACAATCTCCCGTATCAGGTGATACTTCCGCTCAATGTGCTTGCCACTCTTATGACTCCAATGCTCTCTAGAGTTGGCTACAACACCACTGCTGTCACAAAACAGCGTGATCAGCAAGTTCATATTTGGAACAACTTCCAAATCCGTCATGAACTTCCTAAGCCAAACATCTTCCTTTGCAGCTTCACAAGCCATAACGTACTCAACTTCCATAGTGGAATCATCGATGCATCCCTGCTTGATGCTCCGCCATACTACAGCTTCTCCATTCAGAATGAATGCCGACCCCGAAGTAAATTTCCTAGAATCTTTATCAGTTTGAAAATCAGAATCTGTGTATCCCGTAAGGATCAAATCCCCACTCCCATACACTAGACTGTAGTTCCTCGTTCTCCTAAGATACTTGAGGATTGCCTTTACGGCTGTCCAGTGATATAATCCTGGATTGGATTGATACCTACTGACAATCCCTACTGCATAACAGATGTGGGGCCTAGTACACAACATGGCATACATGAGGCTCCCTACAGCTGAAGCATAGGGAATCCGTCTCATATCCTCAACCTCTTGAGGAGTCTTAGGACATTGATCCTTAGATAGGTGAACCCCATGCCTGAAAAGCAGCAAGCCCTTCTTGGAGTTCTGCATCTTATATCTAAACAACATCTTGTCAATATAAGATGCCTGAGACATGGCCAGAGTTCTGTTCTTCCGGTTCCGGACTATCTGGATACCTAGAACATACTGAGCTTCTCCCAAATCTTTCATTTGGAATTGCGAAGCTAACCATTTGTTTACGTCAGTAAGAAATCCTACCTCATTCCCAAGGAGAAGGATATCATCCACGTACAATACCAGAAATGTGACAGTTTTGTGGACGATTTTCTTGTAGACACAAGGCTCGTCAAATTTTTTATTAAAGCCATAAGATTTGATCGCCTCATCAAATCTTATATTCCAAGACCTCGAGGCTTGTTTCATCCATAAATTGACTTATGAAGCTGACAAGCCTTTTGCTCTTGGCCTTGAGTTATGAACCCCTTGGGCTGGTCTATGTAGATGGTTTCGTCAAGGTTGCCTTTCAGAAAGGCTGTCTTGACATCCATCTGCCATACCTCATAGTCATAATATGCGACAATGACCAGAAGGATCTTGATCGACTTTACCATGGCAACAGGTGAAAAGGTTTCCTCATAGTCAACCCCTTCAACCTGGGTAAAACCCTTTGCCACTAGTCGTGCGTTGAAGGTTTGCACCTTCCCATATACGCCACGTTTACGCTTGTAGATCCATTTGCATCCAATAGGTTTTACCCCATCCGGTTGATCCACAAGCTCCAAGACGGAATTGAAGTACATCGACTCCATTTCCTGGTCCATAGCTTTAATCCATTCGTCCTTGTCAACGTCTGCCATTGCCTGATCATAGTTCAATGGATCCTCGCAGTCATCATCAGGGGTGACGACTTGAGTTTTAGCTAAACCCATGTATCGTTCAGGTTGTCTCACAACCCTCCCACTACGTCGAGACATTTCCAACTATTGGGAACAGACTTGACTAGACGTGCTAAGATCAACAACGCTTGTTGACGCACTAGCCCCATTAACAACTCTTGCTGACGTACTGTCTATTTCATTCAACACGATTTTGCTTCTATGCAAATGATCCCTGACGTGGTCTTCCTCAAGGAATGTGGCGTTTGTTGACATAAGCACCATATTTTCCTTAGGATCGTAAAATAGACCACCCATAGTCTCTTTTGGGTAACCTACACATAGGCACAATTTTGAACGGGGTTCCAACTTCTTCAGGTTTAACACCAACACATGGGCCAGACATCCTCAAATTTTGAAATGGTGTAAACTACCTTTACGTCCATTCTAGAGTCGAAAGGTGTTTCACAAACACTATTCGACGGAACGTTGTTCAAAATATACACCACAGTCTCCACTTCGTAACCCCAAAAAGAATCAGGGAGACGATCATAGTTCATCATCGACCGAACCATGTCCAACAAGGTTCTGTTTCTCCTCTCCGATACACCATTCTGCTGTGGCATACAAGGTGTTAGGAGTTGGGACGTAATTCCGTGTTCTATCATATAGTCCTGAAATTCAGTGTCCATATACTCTCCACCTCAATCCGATCGAAGTGTTTTTATCGTTTTACCTAACAGGTTTTCAACCTCAGTCTTGTACTCCTTGAACTTTTCAAGAGTTTCAGACTTCTTATGCATTAGGTAAATATACCCATACCTTCAATAGTCATCTATGAAAGATACAAAGTATTTGTAACCTTCTCTTGCTTTAACACTTATCGGACCACAGAGGTCAGAATGTATAAGCTCAAGGGGCTCTTTGGCGCTCTATCCTTTTCCACTAAAAGGACGTTTGGTCATTTTACCTTCAAGGCATGACTCACATACCGGTAAAGAGTTTTCTTCCAACTCGCTTAGAAGTCCACTTTTCACCAGTCTCTCAATCCTATTGAGATTAATGTGACCTAACCGTAGATGCCAAAGATGGGCATTTTCTTTAGGAGAAACTTTCACTCTTTTAGTTCGTGTTTCTGCTGTTTTAAATAATTCAATATTCAAAACGCTTTTGATCGAATTTGGTTTCAAAACATACAGATTAGACTCAAGTGAAGCAGAACAAATCAAATTGCCTTTGAAAGAAATAAACGCTTTATTATGTTCAAAGGAAATTGAAATACATTGTTCAATCAAGCAGGAAATAGAAACAAGGTTTCTAGTAAACTCTGGGACTATATACAAATTATCTAATAATAAGTAATTCCTACCAAAAAAGAACTTTACTTTTTCGATCGCTGCAGCAGAGACAATCTCCTCGGATCCAACCCGTAGAGTCACCTCACCCTCTCGCAGCTGCTACCAGGAACTAATTCCCTAAAAAGAAGAACAAATGTGGTTAGTGGCACCCGAATCCAATATCCAGGTAGAGTCATTACGCTCCACTAAACAGATTTCAGTTACTAGTAAATCATATTTACCTGAATTCTTCCGTCGACAAGGAAATGGGGGCAGTTTCTCTTCCAGTGGTCGTCCCCATTGTAGTGGAAACACTTTCTTTTCTCTGCAACTTCCTTGACCTTTTTGCCCTTTTGGGCGGCAGCACGGTCAGCTTTGCCCTTATTCATCTTCTTTTTCTTCCCTTTCGGGTGAGAAAGAGCTACAGGTTTTGTCCTAGAGGTCGAACCCCTGTGATAGAACCTGAAGGCAACATTTGGCTCGGCTTTCGGTGTCCTGATCCTCATCAAGGACTGGAAGTTCTGTATGAAGGGATCGGATCCTGCAGTGGAAGCGATTGTGAATCGCGTGTTCTTATTTAGTCTCATGGATTTCAATCAAGATAAAATAAAGCTAAGATTAAGAATGCTATAAGATATTGGATAGCAAGAAATTACCTTTGAAGAACTCTTTCTTCAAGTGCTCCTTCTCCCACGATCACAATCTCAGCAACTCGAACCCGAACGATCACGGACACCACCACCGGATCTTCTCTGTTGTTCTCTAGGAGAGGGAGGAAGGTGGGTTCCTTTTAGGGTGAGATGTAGAGTTTTGAGAGAAGGTGTGTGTGGAACTTTTCAAACTACACAACAATAGAATAATCTAGGGTTTACAGAGATTAGATTGCTTAGCCATAAAGTTGCATCGCATGCAACTATTTATAGGGAAATGGAATGGAAATTACCATCTTATCCCTCCTTCATTCCCTCATTAGTATATAGTTTATATATGAATCTAATTCACATTAAAACCATATATTATATCAACTATATCACATATAACTGATGTAACACCTCATATATGAAATTGAACACTTTAATTTCATTCCTAACTTTATACCCTAAATATTACCATGTTGAGCCAACGGAAGGACCTAATGGACCTATAGTTCATGAGCTTCAATGATGTGAGATTGACTGATCAAACCCTTTGATCTAGTTAATCAATATTCATTAACTACAAGTCACTCCACTATAGACTTGTAGCTGCAATCTCCTCACTGTAGATTATATTGTGTCCATTGATATAATCATTACCCATGAGTTGACCCTTCACAGGTTGTTCGTAATCACAGTTGGGTCAAATTACCGTTTTACCCCTGTGATTCCCTCTTTGTTCCTTAAGCACCACTTATCCTCTAATGAACAACAAGTCTATGGTCCTACCATAGACTCATACCCTCTTAAGTCAGTTTAGAGGGCGGGGCCCCGTTGTTCAAGACCTGGACTCAGTTCTTAAGGGAACAACCTATCTAATTCCTTAGTGTAGGAATGAGTGAATTCCATCTCGCATAGTAAAGTCCCCAGCTACCTACGAGGTTCTGTCCTTGAGAAGGTAGGCTTATTGAGTCGGCTACAGACCACTCTCACCCATAAGAGTCTAAGGACAAACGCCTATAAGTAGGAGTTCTTAACTTCCTCAGGATTCAGGCCGAGTCACTAATGACCATCTATAAATTATTAGTCTTATCCTGTTAACGACGTTATAATGGTTAGACTAATAATTTGCAGTCCAGTCTTGTATGAACTCTTCATACACGCTGCCCCTACTCGCATGTCAACCACATGAATGAGTTGGATTACCTCATTTGTACTAATTACAAAGTGGGTCGCATCCATGGTGTTACTAGAATAACATTTCCAACCTTATTCTTATACCATAGACCATTTAGGTTATATTCTTGAACACAATCCAAATAGTGTCTACTACACTGATGTTCAAGATACATTATAACCTTAGAGCTTAGTTTATTGGATTTATAAAACAATAATATAATTTTATCAAAATAAATAACTCTTTATTTATTTGATCAAAATTACATAAGTTTAGGGCACAAATCCCAACAATCTTCCACTTGACCTAAAGCTTGTGGAGTACTAAAACATTACAATAATGTAAATACAATAAACTAGGAGATTTAAACCCTTTGTACAGTATACTCCCACTTGCCCTAGTTGGGGAAGACTTGTAAACCTAGACCTTCTAGGTGACTCTAAAAAACTTTAGCCTTGAGAGCATTTGTAAAAGGATCAGCAACGTTGTGCTTTGAGGCTATCTTCGTGATGATCACGTCTCCTCGATGCACGATCTCCCCGATGAGATGATATTTTCGATCAATATGCTTTTTCCTCTTGTGACTTCGTGGTTCCCTTGAATTTGCCACGACACCACCGTTATCACACTACAACGTAATGGGCAAACTCATATTTGGAACAACTTCCAAGTTTAGCATGAATTTCCTTAACCAAACGACCTCTTTAGCTGCTTCACAAGCTGCTACATATTCGACCTCCATGGTGGAATCAGCGATGCATCCCTACTTGACGCTTCTCCATACTACAACTCCTTCATTAAGAGTGAATACTGACCCTGATGTAGATTTTCGAGAAACTTTATCAGACTGAAAGTCAGAATCCGTGTATCTTATAAGGATCAAATCCTTAGCATACACAAGCATGTAGTTCCTTGTTCTCCGTAGATACTTAAGGGTTAACAACCGTTGTCCAGTGTTCAGGTCCTGGATTGGATTGATACCTACTGATCATTTCAACTACAAAACAGATGTCTGGCCTAGTACACAACATGGCGTACATCAGGCTCCCAATAACTGATGCGTAAGGAATCCGTCTCATATCACTAACTCCTTGAGGTGTCTTAGGACACTGTTCCTTAGACAAATGGACTCCATGTCTAAAAGGCAATAAACCCTTTTTGGAGTCTTGCATCTTAAACCTCGACAACACTTTTTCGATGTAAGATGTCTGAGACAAGGCTAGTGTTTTATTCTTGCGGTTCCAGACAATCTGGATCCAAAAGACAAACTGCGCTTCACCCAAATCTTTCATTTGGAGTTGCGTAGCTAGCAATTCTTAATGTCAATAAGATGTCCTACATCATTCCCAATGAGTAGGATATCATCCAATATAGAACTAGGAATGCGACAGAACTATTGATGATTTTCTTGTAGACACAAGGTTCATCATCATTCTGATCAAAGCCATAGGATTTGATTGCCTCATCAAATCTTATATTCCAGGACCTAGAGGCTTGTTTGAGTCCATAGATTTACCTTTTAAGCCTGCAAACCTTTTGCTCTTGTCCTGGTTCAATGAATCCTTTGGGTTGGTCCATGTAGATGTTCTCGTCAAGATTGCCATTCAAAAAGGCTGTCTTGTCATCCATTTTCCATAACTCATAGTCATAATATGCGACAAGTAGTATACGAATAGACTTTACCATAGCAACAGGTGAAAAGGTTTCCTCATAGTCAACCCCTTCAACTTGGGTATAACCCTTTGCTACTAGTCTAGCTTTAAAGGTTTGCACCTTTCCATCTACACCACACTTTCTCTTGTAGATCCACTTACAACCTATAGGTTTTACCCCATCAGGTTTATCTACAAGATCCCAAACAAAATTGAAGTACATAGACTCCATTTCTTGGTCCATGGCTATGACCCATTTGTCTTTGTCTTTGTCAACCATCGCTTGATTATAAGTCGATGGATCCTCATAGTCGTCATCTGGTATAACAACTTAGATTTCAGATAAACCCATGTAACGGTCAGGTTGTGTTATAACCCTCCGACTACGTCGAGGCATACTCAAAACTCTTGAGATGGACTCTATAGACTAGACAAGCTAATGTTGTCAACAACTCTTGTTGACGTACTAGTTTTATTAGCAACCTTTGCTATTGTTCCGTCTAACTCACTTAACACAACTTTACTTCTTGGTTTGTGGTCCCTTATGTGGTCCTCCTCTAAGAAAGTGACATTTGTCGACACAAAAACCTTATCTTCCTTAGGATCATAGAATAAACCACCTCTTGTTTCTTTTGGGTAGCCTACGAATAGGCACAATTTTGAATGTGAATCCAACTTCTTTGGATTTGTCACAAGCACATGTGCTGGACAACCCCAAATTCTGAAATGAGAAAAACTACCTTTATGTCCTTTTCAGAGTTCAAAAGGTGTTTCAGAAACACTTTTTAATGGCACATTGTTCACAATGTATCCATGATCTCTCTCACAGTAACCCCAATTAATTAGGAGATGAGCATAACTCATCATTGATCGAACCATGTCCAACAAGGTTCTATTTCTCCTTTCCGATACACCATTTTGCTATGGCGTACCGGGAGCTGAGAGTTGTGATGTAATTCCTGAAAGTGTCTAGATTAAGAAAGCGGAAACAATTTTAGATCTTGAGCACTCTAAGTTGATCAATTTTGTAAAATAAAATGCATGCTCAAAGCTGGAAAAACAGAGGGATAGAAAACTCAACTTTAAAGATCAAATTCTCTTCACCCGGTGGATGGTTTTCAACACGAACACTTCGTGGACAACCGTTAGAGTCTTCCCTACTATCCTTAGGCCTTGGAACGGATTGTGGGATCCTAGGTTGAGAGAATTTGGAAGAAAAGGCCTCAAAGGTCACTAATTTGGGAATTTAGAATTTTCTGCAAAATTCTCTCAAAACACCTCAAAGCACCATTAAATAAAGCTTCATCAAGCTTCATTTGAGTGACAACTCAAGTGTGATGAGGATGGTTTGAGATAGAAGTGGCTAATTTTGGTGAATTTTGAAAATGAGTAGGATCGGGCAAGTTGGCAACTTGATTTTCATGAAAATCATGAAAATCCCCATTTTACAATTAATTTTAATTCTAAAAATAATATTAAATTGATTTTTAATTAAAATTAATATAATTAATTAAATAATTCAAAATTAATTTAATTAATTAATTTATAATTTAATTTAATATCAAGTATTAAATTAAATAAATTGTCCGATCCCGATCGATTTTCCGAACATGAATCCTTAATCATGCTATAAACCGATCCAATATTTAAATCATATTTAAATATATACACCTCATTTTAATCATAGTTTAATTCATAATTAAGCTATGATTCATTAAATATATCACATATAATTAACGCTTTCTCCCAAACTCGAATTTGAACAATTCAAATTCTTTTCTCTCAAAATGTTACAAGGCTTAGTCCGAGCTAGTAAGGAGGACCTAATGGACCTACAGATCATGAACTCCAACGATACGTGATTAACCGGTCAAACTCTTTAACTTAGCTAATCAACATTCGTTAACCACCGGGACAATCCACTAAAGCCCAAAGGTTGCACTCTCTCTCCTTTGTAGATATATTTCACGTCCCACTCGATATAACCATGATTAGTAAATCGATCCTTCACAAGTCGTTCGTAATTACAGCTGGGTCAAAATTACCGTTTTACCCCTATGATTACCTCTTGTTCCTTAAGTACCACTGATCCTCTAATGAACAATTGGTTTGTGGTCCAACCAGCAAACCGAATCCCTCTCGAGCCAATGAGAGGGATGGGCCCATTGTTCAAGACCCGGAGTCGAGACTTAAGGGAACAACCTCTCTACTAATCCCTAAAGCTGGTAGGAGTGAATTCCATCTTGCAGAACTATGTTCCCAGCTATCTACCCAGTTTTATTCCTGAAATGGGAGGCTTATTGAGTCGGCAATCTCGAGCCACTCTCACCCATGCAAATCTAAGGATAATCCGAATAAACAGGAGTCCATAGAACGCTCAGGATTAAGATCGAGTTACCTAGGTCATCGTATGAATATAGTCAGTTAAGACAGTAAACGGAGTTATAAAGTCTAAGTGACTATTTCGCGGTTCAGTCTTATGAAAACTCATTGCATAGGGCGCCCCCACTCACATGTCTCCACATGAACGATTTAGAATCACATCGTTTGTACTCTACAAAGTGGGTCGCATCCATAGTGTCCCCAGGATAAGGTACCCAACCCTATCCTTATACTATAGACTATTCTGGCTATAACTTCAACTTGATCAACTTTTATGTCACACATAAAGTTCAAGTATTCATCCTATAGCCAAGGGTTCTTTATTGGATTAAGGTTACACAATACACAATATTCAATAACACCTTTACTGAATAAATTACAATAACAACTTTATTGTGAAATAGAATATACATTCAGTTTACAAAACCACGAGTTTTAGGACATAAAACCCAACAAACTCCCACTTGGACTAAAACGTCTGTGGGGTAAAACATGCTAAGCAAAGAAAAACTACCCTATTGAACAACCCGTAGTCCTAGACTCTCTAGGTGTCCCTCAAACACTTTAGCCGTGAGGGCCTTTGTAAACGGATTAGCAATGTTGTGCTCCGTAGCGATCTGCGTGACGATCACGTCTCCTCGTTGCACAATCTCCCTGATGAGATGATATTTGCGCTCTATGTGCTTTCTGCGCTTATGGCTTCTAGGTTCTTTGGAATTTGCCACTGCACCACTATTATCACAATAAAGGGTGATAGGCAAATTCATATTTGGAACAATTTCCAAATCAGTCAAGAACTTCCTAAGCCATACAGTCTCCTTCGCTGCTTCGCAAGCTGCGACATACTCAGCCTCCATGGTGGAGTCAGCAATACAACCTTGCTTTATACTCCTCCATACTATAGCTCATCCGTTAAGAGTGAACACTGATCCTGATGTAGATTTCCTCGAATCTACATCATCCCTCAAAAATCGAGTCGATGTATCCTGCAAGGATCAAATCCTTTGCACCATACACAAGCATATAGTCCCTCGTTCTCCTAAGATACTTGAGGATGTTCTTAACGGCAGTCCAATGATCATATCCTGGATTAGACTGATACCTGCTGAAAATTCCCACTACATAGCATATGTCGGGTCTAGTACATAGCATGGCATACATCAGACTACCGACAGCTGATGCATAGGGAATGCGTCTCATATCCTCAACTTCTTGAGGTGTCTTAGGACACTGTTCCTTAGACAAATGAATTCCATGTCTGAAAGGTAATAAACCCTTCTTGGAATTCTCGCATCTTATATCTAACCAACATCTTGTCAATATAAGATGCCCGAGATAAGTGCTAAGCGTTTTGTTCTTGCGATTCCGAACGATTTGGATTCCAAGAACAAACTGAGCCTCTCCCAAATCTTTCATTTGGAATTTGGTTGCTAGCCATTGCTTAATGCTAGTCAGGAATCCTGCATCATTCCCAATGAGCAAGATATCGTCTACGTATAGAACTAAGAAAGCTACAGTGGTATTGACTATCTTTTGTAAACACAAGGCTCGTCAATATTCTGTTCAAAGCCATAAGATTTGATCGCAATATCAAATCTTATATTCCAGGATCTAGAAGCTTGTTTCAATCCATAGATGGATCGTTTAAGCTTGCAAACCTTTTGCTCTTGACCCTGAACTATGAACCCCTCTAGTTGATCCATATAGATACTCTCTTCAAAATTGCCATTCAGAAAGGCTGTCTTGACATCTATTTGCCAAATTTCATAGTCATAAAATGTGGTAATGGACAAGAGTATTCTAATGGACTTGAGCATGGCAACAGGGGAGAAGGTTTCTTCATAGTCCACCCCTTCCCTTTGAGTATAACCCTTTGCCACAAGTCGAGCCTTAAAGGTTTGCACCTTACCGGCTTGATCTCGTTTCCTTTTATAGATCCACTTGCAACCGATAGGTCTTTCACCATCTGGTTGATCTACAAGTTTCCAGACTGAATTGAAGTACATTGACTCCATTTCAAGGTCCATGGCTTTAATCCACTGGTCCCTATCTATATCATTCATTGCATGTTTATAGGTCAATGGATCCTCAATGCCATCATCAGGTATGACAATGGTCGGGTTGTCTAACATCCCTCTCACTACGTCGAGGCATTCTCAACTCTTGAGAAGGACCAGCTTCATCAACAACTCTTGTTGATTTATCTGTAGCTTCCTTGGAAATTTCGCTCAAGATAATCCTGCTTCGAGGCTGATGATCTCTCATGTGGTCTTCCTCTAAGAACGTGGCGTTTGTCGACACAAACACCTTGTCCTCTTGAGGATCATAAAACAGACCACCTTTCGTTTCTTTGGAGTATCCTACGAATAGGCATAATTTTGAACGATGTTCCAATTTCATTGGATTGGACACCAACACATGTGTCAGACATCCCCAAATCCTGAAGTGACGTAAACTCCCTTTACGCCCTTTCCATAACTCATATGGTGTTTCTGAAACACTCTTAGAGGGAACCATGTTCAAAATATATACAACAGCTTCTACTGCATATCCCCAAAACAAACTAGGCAGCTGAGCGTAGCTCATCATGGATCGAACCATGTCTAACTGAGTTCTATTTCTCCTCTCAGATACACCATTCTGCTGAGGTGTACCTGGGCGAGAGAGTTGGATATACGATTCCATGTTCTATCATATAGTCTTGGAATCTCAAATCCATGTACTCTTCACCTCGATCTGATCGAAGTGTTTTAATCATTTTACCTAATGTGTTCTCAACCTCTGCCTTATACTCCTTGAACTTTTCAAGGATTTCAGACTTATGATGCATTAGGTATAGATGACCATACCTAGAATAATCATCAATAAAACTGATGAAATATTCATACCCTCCTCGTGCCTTGACATTCATAGGACCACAAAGATCCGAATGCACGAGTTCCAAGGGGTCTTTGGCTCTAATACCTTTTTCAGAAAAAGGTCTTTTAGTCATTTTTCCCTCAAAACAGGACTCACATGGTGGTAAAGAGTTGTCCTCTAACTGACTTAGGAGACCACTCTTGACCAATCTCTCAATCCTATTGAGATTAATGTGGCCTAGTCTCAAGTGCCAAAGATAGGTATTAGGAGAAAGTTTCTGACTTTTATTTTGAGTATCAACTGTTTTAAACATCTCAGTGTTCAAAATAGCTTTTACTTCATTGGTCTTAACACGTATAAGTTGTTTTCAAGTTTACTGTAACATATTCGTACACCTCTTTTTGCAAATGAACGCTTCATTATGATCAAAAGATACTTTATACATATGTTCAAGCAAACACGAGATAGATACAAGATTTCTTTTAATTCCGGGAACCAAAAGTACATTTTCTAATAAAACGAATCTATCTCTAAACAACACTTCACTACTCCCTCTTGCTTTGGCTGAGAGACAACCTCTCCGCTCCAACCTCGAGAGTTATCTCCCCATCATGCAAAGTTTCTTTGCCAGAACTAGTTTCTGAAAAGAAGAACAAACATGGTTAGTGGCTCCTGAATCTAATATCCAAAGCGGAATCATCATGTTCCACTAAACATGTTTCAACAACAAGTAAATCATATTTACCTTGTTTTTCCTTCTCGACTTTCTTTTTCGCAAGGTACTTTGGGCAATTCCTCTTCCAAAGGTGCCGCCACCACCACAATGGAAACATTTTCCCGTGGCCTTAGCCTTGCGTGTGGGAGCTTGTCCTTCCCTTTGTCCTTCTTCTTCTTCTTCAATACTCTTATTCATGGTAAAGAAGGACTGGACTTGGTCCATGAGGACGATCCTTTTAGGAACTTCTTCGAAGTGACAACATTTGCCTCCTTCTCTTTTCCTTTTGATTTCATAAGGGATTCAAAAGTCTGAAGCTCATTGAGGAGAGTGGTCAGGTTATACTCTATTTTATTCATCACCGCATTGGTGCGAAATGGCAGGAAACTCTTCGGAAGAGATTCCATAATAAAGGTTACCTGACTCTTCTCATTTATGACAACCCCATTTACTTCAGCTACGTTGAAGTAGACCATCATGTCAAGGACATGTTCCCTAACAGAGGCTCCCTCCTTCATACGGGAGTTGTAAACGTATTTGAGAGCATCATAATGGACCGATGAGGACGGTTATCCGAACATCGCCTGTAACGATCCCATGATCTCCTTCGCGGTGACCATGCTCTCATGCTTCTTAGAGAGCACATCAGATATGTTGGCTAAGATGTAGACTCGGGCCTTCTCATTAGCCCTAATCCATCTGTCATAAGCATCCCGAACAATTCGGTTTGGTGTCGAGCTAGGAGGGGGAGGACATTCCTCCGTTAAGACGAACCTCAGATCATCAAGAACAAGAATCGTATTCAAGTTTGATTTCCAGGTTCCATAATTATCGCCGCTAAGTTTATTGAAGGCGAGTAACTGGATAAAAGAGTTCGACATGCTGAAAAAGAATGAATGCTATTAGTGAATTGTTTGTAACCTATCCAATTTAAGAATTTAGCAAAAGTAATAATGTAACCATAAACTCATTATTATTTTTGCAACGATACTTCAGTGAGTCAGAGCAACCGCTACCGAGGGGAAGTCAATCACTCCTTCACTGAACCAAGACATTCTTGACTAAATGTTAATACCAGAATAACTCTTATTCCTATAACATTCTAGTTATCGCTACTGTGGTCAAGAACTTACTAACACTTAGCAATTCTTATATGTGTGACCCGCCATTTTCAGACCTCAGAGGTCGGCTCCAATAATGCTACCGAACTGGAGAGACAAAGCTGAGAATGGACCTAAGAGACCCTATCCATTTCTAGAGTTTGAGTTGTTCCGAATCCCATGTTACATCCCTCCGAATGGATGGTGCTACTTTGGGCAACCTGCAGGCGCAACATGGGAATCTCACGGTCCAACCTAATGGAGGAGACCGTAGGATGTGTTGACACACTTCCTTCGCTCACTTACTATAAATACTTTCTCCATTCACCTTGCTCTTGATTTATGCAAACACCATTCGAATGGAGATGCCCTATTGACATCACGAGGCCGAGCATAAATCTCACGGTGTGAACTTCGTGGAGAGCGTAAGAGAAAATTGATATATCATATATACCTTTTCACTCCCACTAAGTATTTTAAACTATTTGGGTATACTTTTACTTAGGCATATAACCTAAGTCTACCAATATAACAATTATACTGGAATTACCTAAGTCTATTAACCTTTTAATAAACCTAGGTCTATGAGTTTAATTTATTAACTTTTAATAAACGCCACTCACGAAAGATAATTTATAAACCTATGGATTAAATTCACTCCCAGGTCAGTTCCCAGGTAGGGGTTTCCGTTTCCGTCAGCTTAAGTACCCCAACCTAGCCAGAACCTTCCTTAGTCAGAGTCCCTCTTTAATCAAAGTTTATAAATTATTGGTTTCCTAATTCTAATCTTATTAGAACTAGATAACCTAAGGTCTACTTAATTCCAGTTCTAAAACCATTTTAAAACTAATTAATTAACCTTAGGTTACATGCATTTCTATGTTATAAATTGCTTCATCATTCATCACATGAATAAACATTCATTTATAACAAATTCATCACATGAACAAATGCATAGCAATTATATGTTTAATTTTTAATTAATATAACCCTTATATTAATTATATTTAAAATATATAATACTTGTTCCATAAATTAATATAACACTTATATTAATTCTTATGAAACCTAATAAACATGCATATAATATATTATAACACTTATAACATACTTTCAATGCATGGAGCATGCTTCCTATGGTGGGATTTTAAAATCTATATGGCATACTTTATGCACATACAATTAGGGATTTTAATTAAAACATACATTCACAATGCATAATTAATTAAACACACTAAAGTGGACTGGTTTTGGCATCTAATGCAAACAAACTACTAAATTATTACAATAATAATCTAGAAATAATATCGAACAACTTCGAACACTTTGAATTTGGGTCGAACCGGCTTGCAAATGTGTGAACCGGACCTTCAAAAGGTTGAACCAGGCCTCCAAATGATGAAATGGACCCCAAAATGGAAAAACCGGCCTCGAAATAGTCAGAATCGATCTAAATTACCCGAACCAGACCGAAAACGAGCCAAACCGACCCAAAATAGTTGAACCAGTCAAAGTAAATCGAACCGGAGTGAAAGTCAACGGTCAACGGACCGGTCAACTCCATCTTCTCAAAAGCACGGGCCTCTGTTTTGTTGTATCAGTGACCTCTATGGCTTCTCTCTTCAAATTGAAGGTCTTCCCGAACTCCGATCGATCCAAAACTTGTATCGATTATTCTACACACATTACAACTCAAACACACTTGAGCAATTTGAAAATAAAGCACCAATTGATCCTCAATTTAATTGCCAAATCCAGAAGAACACTTTAGACGCCCAGAAAAAATAGATTTCAAAAAACACCCACCACAGAACAAAATAGATCAAATTGAGTGCTCAAAATTGCTCTGATACCAATTGAAAGTGTCTAGATTAAGAAAGCGGAAGCAATTTTAGATCTTGAACACTCTAATTGATCAATTTTGTAAAATAAAATGCATGCTCAAAGCTGGAAAAACAGAGGGATAGAAAACTCAATTTTGAAGATCAAATTCTCTTCACCCGGTGGATGATTTCAACACGAACACTTCGTGGACAACCGTTAGAGTCTTCCCTACTATCCTCAAGCCTTGGAACGGATTGTGGGATCCTAGGTTGAGATAATTTGGAAGAAAAGACCTTAAAGGTCACTAATTTGGGAATTTAGAATTTTCTGCAAAATTCTCTCAAAACACCTCAAAGCACCATTGAATAAAGCTTCATTTGAGTGACAACTCAAGTGCGATGAGGATGGTTTGAGATGGAGGTGACTAATTTTGGTGAATTTTGAAAATGAGTAGGATTGGGCAAGTTGGCAACTTGATTTTCATGAAAATCATGAAAATCCCCATTTTACAATTAATTTTAATTCTAAAAATAATATTAAATTGATTTTTAATTAAAATTAATATAATTAATTAAATAATTCAAAATTAATTTAATTAATTAATTTTTAATTTAATTTAATATCAAATATTAAATTAAATAAATTGCCCGATCGCGATCGATTTTTCGAACATGAATCCTTATTCATGCTATAAATCGATCCAATATTTAAATTATATTTAAATATATACACCTCCTTTTAATCATAGTTTAATTCATAATTAAGCTATGATTCGTTAAATATATCACATATAATTAACGCTTTCTCCCAAACTCGAATTTGAACAATTCAAATTCTTTTCTCTCAAAATGTTACAAGGCTTAGTCCGAGCTAGTAAGGAGGACCTAATGGACGTACAGATCATGAACTCCAACGATACGTGATTAACCGGTCAAACTCTTTAACTTAGTTAATCAACATTCGTTAACCACTGGGACAATTCACTAAAGCCCAGTGGCTGCACTCTCCTCACTGTAGATATATTTCTATCCACTCGATATACCCATGATTAGTAAGTCGATCCTTCACAGGTCGTTCGTAATTACAGCTGGGTCAAAATTACGTTTTACCCCTATAATTACCTCTTGTTCCTTAAGTACCACTGATCCTCTAATGAACAATTGGTTTGTGGTCCAACCAGCAAACCGAATCCCTCTCGGGCCAATGAGAGGGGTGGGCCCATTGTTCAAGACTCGGAGTCAGCACTTAAGGGAACAACCTCTCTACTAATCCCTAAAGTGGGTAGGAGTGAATTCCATCTTGCAGAACTATGTTCCCAGCTATCTACCCGGTTTTATCCCTGAAATGAGAGGCTTATTGAGTCGGCAATCTCGAGCCACTCTCACCCATGCAAATCTAAGGATAATCCGAATAAGCAGTCCATAGAACGCTCGAGATTAAGATCGAGTTACCTAGGTCATCGTATGAATATAGTCGGTTAAGACGATGGCGGAGTTATAAAGTCTAAGTGACTATTTCGCGATCCAGTCTTATGAAAACTCATTGCATAGGGCGCCCCCACTCACATGTCTCCACATGAACGATTTAGAATCACATCGTTTGTACTCTACAAAGTGGGTCGCGTCCATAGTGTCCCCAGGATAAGGTACCCAACCCTATCCTTATACTATAGACTATTCTGGCTATAACTTCAACTTGATCCACTTTTATGTCACACATAAAGTTCAAGTATTCATCCTATAGCCAAGGGTTCTTTATTGGATTAAGGTTACACAATACACAATATTCAATAACACCTTTACTGAATAAATTACAATAACAACTTTATTGTGAAATAGAATATACATTCAGTTTACAAAACCACGAGTTTTAGGACATAAAACCCAACAATTCCATGTTCTATTATATAGTTCTGGAATTTTAAATCCATGTACTCTCCACCTCGATCTGATCGAAGTGTTTTAATTGTTTTACCTAATTGATTTTCAACTTCAGTCTTGAATTCCTTGAACTTTTCAAGTGCTTCAAACTTGTGATGCATTAGGTAAATATGCCCAAATCTAGCATAATCATCTATAAAATAGATGAAATATTCATAACCTCCTCTGGCTTTAACATTCATCGGACCACAAAGGTCTGAATGTATAAGCTCAAGAAGTTCTTTGGCTCTGTAACCTTTTCCACTAAAAGATCTTTTAGTCATTTTGCCTTCTAGGCAGGATTCATATACAAGTAAAGTATTTTCTTCTAACTCATTTAGAAGTCCATACTTTACCAATCTCTCAATCCTATTGAGATTAATGTGACTCAATCTAAGATGTCAAACATGAGCATTTTCTTTAGGAGAAATTTTACGTTTCTTAGTTTGTGTGTTTGTAGTTTTAAATAATTCAGTGTTCAAAACCATTTTGACTAAATTAGACCTTAAAACATACAATCCATTTTCTAATGAAGCTGAACATATTTCCACACCTTTCTTTAAAATAAACACTTTATTCAAAGAAAAAAAAAATAGAAATACATTGTTCTATAAGGCAAGAAATTGAAATAAGGTTTCTAGTAAACCCTGGTATCACTAATATATTATCTAACAACATATATTTCTTGCCAAAATTAAGCTTCATCGTGCCTATTGCTACTACTGAGACGACTTAAACATTACCAACCCGAAACGTTATCTCTCCTTTCTATAGTTGCTGCTAGGAATCAATTCCTTGAAAAGAAGAGCAAACATGATTACTGGCGCCTGAATCAAGTATCCAACTTTATCATTATCCACTAAACAAACTTCTAAGCAAAGTAAATCATATTTACCTTCCTTCTTCTTTTCTGCAATGTACCTCAGACAGTTCTGTTTCCAATGCCCGTCTTCGTTGCAGTGGAAACACTTTCCTTTGTCTTCAACTTCTTTGACCTTCTTGCCCTTCTAGGCGGTAGCTTTGTCAGCTCGTTTCCCTTTACCAACCTTCTTCATGTTCTTCTTCTTCCCTTTCAAGTTAGAAGAAGATGAAGCCATTGGTTTTGATCCAGAGGTCGAACCTCTATGATAACTCCTACTGGCAACATTTTCCTCACCTTTCGATCCCTGAATTTTCATCAAAGATTGAAAGGTTTGGAGTTCATTCAGAATGGATGTAAGATTAAAAGTAAGCTTGTTCATAATAACATTACTTCTAAACTGTAGGAAACTATCTGGAAGGGTTTCCAGAATGAAGCTGACCTGACTCGATTCATCGATGGAAGTACCATTCGACTCCGCGATGTTAAAGTGTAGCATCCTCGAGTTGAATATACTTGAGGCCATTGTGTCGGGCCTGTGTAGACTGTTGTCCAAACATACCCTGCACTGAATCCATGATTTCCTTAGCGGTCATCATGCCCTCGTGCTTCCTGGCTAATATGTCAGACATACTTGCCAGCATGTAGACCTTGGCCTTATCATTGGCCTTGATTCATCGATCATATGCATCACGAACATTTCGTGAAGCATTCGAGCTTGGTACTTGAGGACACTCCTCAGTTAACACAAACTTCAGATCATCCACTACCAAAATGTTGTTGAGTTTGTTTTTCCACGTCATCATATTATCTCCGGTTAATTTTTCCGCACCCAATAAGGAAATTATAGAGCTAGACATTTTGCTGAAAATTTACAAAAAAAACTTGTATGAGCTTCTTGCTATAATTGTCTAATCCAATCATGTTTTAGCTAATTATTAAATGATTCTTAGGTCATTTAAAATTTGCAATGATACTCCAAAGGTTTAGAATGTATGATACCGAAGGGTATTAAAAAATACTCCTCCTTTGGATCAAGACACTCTTGACCAAAACCTAATGCCAGAATAACTCTTATTCCAATAGGCCTTAGTTACCATTATTCCGTCAGGATACATACACTACTTATGTACCTTGTGAGTGTAACCCTCTGTCTTTAGACCCAAGTGTCTCCATCCAATAAAATCCGCCAAAGGGAGGACTAGATTAAAAAACATACTAAGGAAATCTTTATCCCTTTCGGGTGTCTACTGTGTTCGATCCCCTATGATCAAGCCCTTTGAAGGGATTGTCTGGTCCAGGTCAAACTAGCAGGATGACCATAGTGATCTTACGGTGTAAACCGATAGAAGAGACCATAGGTTTTGTTTTCACTAAACCTGCTCTCACTCACTATAACTACCCTCTCCATTCACCTTGATATTGACTCATACAAACACCATCCGAAGGAGGACGCTCCCGTTTGCGCCACGAGGCCAAGTATGAGTCTCATGGTGTGAACTTCCCAGAGATACGTAGGTGAAAAAATATGTATCATATACACTTTTCCTCCCACTGGATACTTTAAATCTATAGGAAATTTAAACTCGACTAATGGTTTTACCTAGACTTATCAATATAACTCTTATATTGATAATCAATGTAACTCTTATATTGATAATCAATGTAACTCTTATATTGATTTTATCCTAAGTTTGCTAATATAACTCTTTATATTAAGCCTAGGATTTCTAGTTTATTAACCCCTTAATAAACCCGCTAATGCTACTATAATTTATAAACTCTCTGATTAAATTTCACTCCCAGGTCAGTTCCCTGGTATGGATGTTCCGTTTCCGTCAGCTTAAATACCCCAATCTAGACAGAACATTTCTTAGTAAGAGTTCCTCTTTTAATCATTGTTTATAAATTACTTTGTTTCTAATTCTAATCTAATTAGAACTAGATAACCTAAGGTCTATTAATTCCAAATTCTAAACATTTTAAAACTAATAATTAACCTTAAGTGACATGCATTCTATGTAATAGTGCTTGATCATTCATCTCATGAATAATAAAACATACATAACATAATCATCTCATGAATTATAATGCATGTCAATGCTGTCAATAAATTAATATAACACTTTATATTAATTAATCATGCAAACTATATGATATAACACTTTATATTATAAATGGTGCATGAAATGCTTAACCTAAGGTGGGATATCTAAAATAAAAGCATACATTATGCATGGCAATAATTATACAACAATTGCATAATTTAAATAGCAAAATTAGACCAATTTTGGAACCCTAAAATTAATTTTAATTAATATAACCTAATTATATTAATTATAATTAAATAAAATAAATATAATTAAATATAAAACGTTTTTATATTTAATATATAAATTAAAAAAAAAAATTTCGCCCGTTTGAAAGCTTTCTGAAACGCCTTCGGCGTTGCAACGCTGATAGAAGCGTTGCAACGCTGCGCCTTGTTTGTTTCTGCCCGTTTGAGCGTGTTGCAACGCTGATGGCAGCGTTGCAACACTAACTCTGATGCGCGCCTCCTTCCGCAAGCGTAGCGTTGCAACACCAATGATCAGCGTTGCAATGCTAATGAACAACGTTGCAACGCTGCACGCATACCAACATGATATCTTCCATGTTTTTACCTCGTTTTTGCTCCGTTTTTCTTAGCAACCACATTGCCTCGATCGACACGGACTTACAGACTCGATACAATCAAAATTGCCCAATACACTGGGCCTTTACATTGAACGATTCAATGGAAAAATTGTAAATCTAAGTACCAAAATTGAAAACGTCTAATTTGCAAACCGTTCATTCATCACATGAAAAACAGTAAATCTCACCTTTGATCTTGATAAATCAAGAACTAAATAAAGAACACAATTGGGCTCTGATACCAATTGAAGGGATCGGATCCCGCAGTAGAAGCGATTGTGAATCACGTGTTCTTATTTAGTCTCATGAATTTCAATCAAGATCAAATAAAGCTAAGATTAAGCATGCTATAAGATATTGGACTACAAGAAATTACCTTTGAAGAACTCTTTCTTCAAGTGCTCCTTCTCCCATGATCACGATCACAGCAACTCGAACCCGAATAATCACGGACACCACCACCGGATCTTCTCCGTTGTTCTCTAGGTGAGGGAGGAAGGTGGGTTCCTTTTACGGTGAGATGTGGAGTTTTGAGAGAACGTGTGTGTGGAACTTTTCCAACTACACAACAATAGAATAATCTAGGGTTTCCAAAGATTAGATTGCTTAGCCACAAAGTTGCATCGCATGCAACTATTTATAGGGAAATGGAATGAAAATTACCATCTTATCCCTCCTTCATTCCCTCATTAGTATATAGTTTATATATGAATCTAATTCACATTAAAACCATATATTATATCAACTATATCACATATAACTGATGTAACACCTCATATATGAAATTGAACACTTTAATTTCATTCCTAACTTTATACCTTCAATATTACCATGTTGAGCCAACGGAGGGACCTAATGGACCTATAGTTCATGAGCTTCAATGATGTGAGATTGACTGATCAAACCCTTTGATCCAGTTAATCAATATTCATTAACTACAAGTCACTCCACTATAGACTTGTAGCTGCAATCTCCTCACTGTAGATTATATTGTGTCCATTGATATAATCATTACCCATGAGTTGACCCTTCACAGGTTGTTCGTAATCACAGATGGGTCAAATTACCGTTTTACCCTTGTGATTACCTCTTTGTTCCTTAAGCACCACTCATCCTCTAATGAACAACAAGTCTATGGTCCTACCATAGACTCATACCTTCTTAAGTCAGTTTAGAGGGCGGGGCCCCGTTGTTCAAGACCTGGACTCAGTTCTTAAGGGAACAACCTATCTAATTTCTTAGTGTAGGAATGAGTGAATTCCATCTCGCAGAGTAAAGTCCCCAGCTACCTACGAGGTTCTGTCCCTGAGAAGGTAGGCTTATTGAGTCGGCTACATGACATTCTCACCCGTACTAGTCTAAGGAGAAACGCCTATAAGCAGGAGTTCTTAACTTGCTCAGGATTCAGGTCGAGTCACTAATGACTATTTATAAATTATTAGTCTTATCCTGTTAACGGTGTTATACTGGTTAGACTAATAATTTGCAGTCTAGTCTTCTATGAACTCTTCATACACGATGCCCCCACTCGCATGACATGAATGAGTTGGATTACCTCATTTGTACTAATTACAAAGTGGGTTGCATCCACGGTGTTACCAGAATAAGGTTTCCAACCTTATTCTTATACCATAGACCATTTAGGTTATATTCTTGAACACAATCCATATAGTGTCTATTACACTGATGTTCAAGATACATTATAACCTTGGAGCTTAGTTTATTGGATTTATAAAGCAAGAATATAATTTTATCAAATAACTCTTTATTTATTTGATCAAAATTATATAAGTTTAGGGCATAAATCCCAACACTGTAACTCGTTCAGAAGGGTGGTTAGTGTGTACCTAATTTTGTTCATAACAACATTGCTACGAAATTGAAGGAAACTCTTCGGAAGAGTCTCCAAGATGAAGCTGACCTGGCTCGACTCATTGATCGAAGCCCCGTTCATCTCTCCCAGATTAAAGTGGGTCATCATGTCTAGAACGTGTTCTCAGACATACGTCCATTCTTTCATCTGGGTATTGAAGACGTGTTTGAGCGAGTCATGTCAGACCTGAAAGGACTGTTGCCCAAACATATCCTGCAATGACTCCATGATCTCCTTAGCGGTGAGCATCAACTCATGCCTCTTTGCCAAGACTTCAGATAAACTGGCAATTATGTAGACCTTGGCCTTTTCATTAGTCCTGATCCACCGATCGTATGCATCACGAACACTTTGTGATGCAGTCGAGCTCGGCAACTGAGGACACTCCTCAGTAAGCACGAACTTAAGGTCGTCGATTACTAGTATCGTGTTAATATTGTTTTTCCATGTTTGGAAATTATCTCACACTAGTTTGTCGGATGCTAGTAATGCTATTATTGAGCTAGACATTTTTGCTGAAAAAATAAATAAAAGCTTTGTGCAGTCTCGCAAAAAAAAACTTTTGAAATCCAATCAAGTTTTAGCAAAAATTTATCCTAAGATCCCTAGGTCATTAAAATTTGCAATGATATCCCAGAGGTTTAGAATGACCGCCACCAAAGGGTGAACAAAAACACTTCTCCTCTAGGATGTGACTATCTCGACCAGACCCTAATTCCAGACTAACTCTTATTCCATTAGGCGTCCAGTTACCATTTTTCGGTCGAATCCATTAACTCTTAATGAATCCTGTGAGTGTCACCCTCAATCTTTAAGTTTCCAAGTATCTGTCCAAACAATAGCGACCGAAGGGTGAACCAAGAAGGAAAACCAACAAGAAAACTGTATCCCTTTCGGGAATTCACGGTGTTCCGACTCCCATGATTAAGGCCCTCCGAAGGGATTGTCTTGTCCCATTTGTGCCACGAGGCCGAGTATGGATCTCACGGTGCGAACTTTAACGGAGATTTTGGTCGAAAATTCAAATGTATCTCATACACTTCATTTCTTCGGACTCAACACTTTATATTATTCGAGATTTACCTAGATAAATCGGCTAATATTTACCTAAGCCTACCAATATAACTCTTATATTGATTTAACCTAAGTTTATAATCACATTATTAACTTAGGTCTATGTGAGTAAAATAATATATTTTTAATTAACGCCACTCACGGGAATATAATCTAAGCATCTCTAGACCAAATTCACTCTCAGGTCGGTTTCAAGGTAGGGGTGTTCCGCAAGCGTCAACTTAAATATCCCAGCCTTAGACAAAACCTTCCTTAGACAAAGTTAATTATCAGTCACCATTCAAAGGTCATATTTTGATTTCCTAATTCTAATCTTATTAGAACTAGAAAACCCAAGTCTAATTATTGAAGTTCTAACTTAGGTTACATGCATTTCTATGTTATAGTGTTTGATCATTCATCACATGAATAACTATATACTATAACAAATATTCATCACATGAATTAAATGCATGAGCATGCTTTTAATATAAAAATATAACTCTTATATTAAATAAATTAAAACATGCTTTTAATTATATTATAACACTTATAATATAACCTATCAGGCATACTATATATTATAACACTTACAATATAAAATGATGCATAAAATGTTTAACCTAAGTTGGGATTTTAAATCTATGTGACAAACATTATGCACGTAAAATTAAATATTTCATACATCTCATGCATAAAATAATTAAATAGCAAAAATTGGACCCGTTTTGGCACTTAGGGGCATTAAATAAATTAATTAACATTAATATAACATTTATATTAATATTAATTAATTAATTTAATTAAAATAAAAAATAATTTACATTTTACATAAATTAAAGTAAAATACAAAAACGGCCCACGTTTGAAGCATTGAAGCAACACCCACGTCTCGCGTGAAAAAACTGTTGGAACCACCCACTATGCACGCAGTGTTGCAACGCCGTGGGCAGCGTTGCAACGCTGCAACACTCAGCGTCGCACGCCGCGTGCTCCATGCCAGAGCATTGAAATGCTGATCTGCAGCCAGGCTATCCTTCGTGCGGACAATGTTGAGATGCCGAAGAACAGCGTCTCAACGTCGTCGACAGAACAACAAGCTCCTTTTGCTATTTTTCGTCGTTTCTCGCCCGTTTTCGCTCCGATTTCTTCACACCAACTCTTGCCGCCAAAGACACAGACTTACAGACTTGATTTATTTTCTAATTTGTCCAAAAACCCGGGCCTTTACATTTGATCTCATCAAACAGAAAATAAACCTAAACTAGTGCCAAAACCGAAAACACCCAATTATGCAAACCAAAATCATCTCATGAATTGAATAAATTACCTACCTAATTTTAAGAAAACAAATGTACAACGAGAAGCCATTGATTGGCTCTGATACCAATTGAAGGGAATGAAATCCCGTGCAGCGGAAGGACGATCGAATCGTCATGGTATCGTTGCGAAATTTGTTTTCTTAAAATTGAACTATCACATAGTATTTAGGCTAAGCATGCTAAATGAAAGAAAAACTAGTAAGAACACTTACTTGTTGAAGAACTGCCTTCAAGTTTTCGTTCTCCGTTCACGAACCCTTCGTGATCACGATCTCAACGTCCTCGATTTCCTCGAACAGTGAATAACGGGACACTTCCACGCAGTTTCTCGGTTGTTCTACGTTTGGTAGAAGAAGACTGGTGGAACTCCTTTTTGGTGAGGGAAGGAGAGATTGAGAGAAGATTTTGAGAGAGTTTTGCAATGCTCTTTTGGTGAGAAATCCAAAAAATGAGCAATTAGCCTTACAACTTCTTCTTGCAAAGGAGTTTATATAATGGTGATAGGTGAAGTTGAAATCTCCACCTATTTACCATTTTACCACAACCATAGGTTATGCAAATCATATTTGCATAACCACATATAATAAGATATCTCATATCTCATTATACAAATCACATTTGTATAATTGTGGATTTTTAAATTGAATCACATTCAATTTAATTTCTCTCAATCTAATTTCTCCAAATTAGTCCTAATTAGACAATTAGGCTAAATTATAGTTTATTATGAATCTTATTCACATTAAACTATATAATATATCATACATATCTCATATAAATGACATAATTACCCTTTAGTGAAGTTGAACACTTCAAATTCACACCAAAACTGTAAACCTTCTAATAATCCAGTTTAAGCCAATCGAGGGACCTAATGGACCTATAGTGACGAGCTCCAATGATCCGAGACTAACCTGTTAAACTCTTGCACCCGGTTAATCAACATTCATTAGCTACGGTAACACTCCACTAAAGGTCGTAGCTGAGCTGCACTCCCGTCATAGTAAGACAAGTTGTGTCCACTGATATCACCAATACGCATGAGTCGACCCTTCACTTTTGGGATTTTTGTCCTCATCTCGTGTTTGTAAATTACTATTTGAAATTAATAAGAGTTATTTATTTCATCACTTTGTGTCTCACAATATTTATAAAGTTTTCCAATAAACTAAGCTTCTTAAATCTAAGTGTTCCTACGTGTGTGTGTGATTAGCCTTAAACATAACACTTCAACAAGTAATTTAAAACCTTTCCTAAGTGTTCCTACGTGTGTGTGTGATTAGCCTATGTTCCCTTCATTTTTACTAAGCCCGGATCAACTTTATTAGGCTCTCCATTCAACTTCCCCCTACACTGATCATAATTACTAATCCTTGAGTCTTCTACATTCAAGAAATAAATAACTCTATTTAGCACTTAATCATTATTATATAAATGTTTTTTTTTTATGCAAGAGCACTAGCTTTCACACATCCACTGCAGGGACCCTTACCTAGAGCACTCGCTCAATGAGTGGCCTAACTGATCACAGTGGAGGTAGCTCTTTTTGCCCTCACGAGTTTTTTCTTTAGCAAACAAACAACAGAAACAACATAGTTCACATATTATACAGATCATGCGCTTCATATTGTCATTTACCCTATCCTGCAATTTTAATTCTCAAATCAGTTCTTAGACCTATCGAGGTGACATCAAACTTCTAAGCCTAATAACTTTGTTCTAAGCATTTCAAAACTACAGGAACACATGCTATGTGCATAATGGTGCAGGAAAACCTCAAGAAAATTTTAAATTAACTCAAATTCATGTCATGCTCTCAAGTTTCAGCAGAATCACAAGGATTTCCAATTAAATCTCATCCTAGGCTATCATGATCATACTTATGCAAAAGATTAATCAACAATTCAGCACATACTAAGGACAGTCTCATGAGATGAACAACATCTCACCCCCAAACTTAAACTAAACATTGTCCCCAATGTTTGCAGAACTAAGCACAAATTAAGTGTCAGGGTAAGAGTGAACAATACTGTCCTGGTTTATAGAGCTCTTTCTGGTATTCTAGGATATCCAAAGCATGTGTGTTGGAGTTCCTCAGAATGGGAGCATGGATTTCAACGAAGAGGGACATCTCCACCACCTACGAAGTAAAACAACAAACTAATAAGGAAACTAAGAATGGAAGAATAACTAAAAAACAAACTAACGCAAGCTAAAGGCAGAAAAGAAAAAGTAAGTAAAGCTTGGGTTGCCTCCCAAGAAGCGCTTTGTTTAACGTCTTTAGCTAGACTGTATTCCCTCAAGATTGGCGTCAAGGCACGTAAAACTGCTCATATTTCTTCGGGCCCTTCTTGCTTGAATCGATATAGCCTTCTAAGTCTAAAAGACTATCTTCCTTCTCTTGGGCGCCTGACAGAAAATTATTTTTGGTATTTTTGTTTAATAACACTGAAGAACATAAATCAAAACAAGACTCGTGAGTGTAGGACAAATGGTTATCAAAACTAAAGGGATTTTCTGGGGATAAGAGGAAAGAAGATTTCTCAGCCTCTAACTCTATCACCTGGATCTCCCCTGTGGAACTAAATGTATCACCACTGCCTTCCTCACTAACTTGATCATGGTGTGCCTCAGTCTCCCCCAAACTATCCTCATTATCATCTGAATAAATCCTCCTAGGTGGCATCTCTTGAGTGGTAAGGAGTAGAAATTGTTCTTGTAAGGTCTTAAGGAAACTACTAATTGATTAAGATCTCGGGATCTATCCCGCACTATTTTCCAAAGCCTTACCACCTCAGCTTCTAACCTATCCAACCTTTCGAATTTATCATGAACCAAATTTTTAATTTTCAATTCTAAGGTATATTCCATCAATTGGTCCACAAGAGAAGATTTTTCAAAGGGTTGGTTAAGGTACGAAAAATTCTGGTTCCAAGTGCCTAAATAACTACCCTCATGTGAATTCTCATATATGTCAGGTACAGAATGGTAAAAATTAGACACATGGTATTCAGAAAAATTATGATGCACAAAACTAGGGTCCTGAGAGGAGTAATAGAATGATGGAGAAAAATCATGCAAAGTCATGCTTGAAAAATTACTAATTCAGCCAAGACTTCTACACAATAGCAACACAACCAAAAACAGGGGACAACCTCAAAAACAAACAAAACTAAAATAACACAAATAAAGAAACAAACAATCACACAAAACAATTAAGGAAAGACAAACAAACAAGCTTTAGTCTAAAATTTCAAATTTTCTCCTAATATTAATTAATCTAAATAATCGACATTCCTCGACAACGGCGCCAAAAACTTGTTGCGTAAAATTATATTGCAATACCGCAAGTGTACGGGTCAAGTTTTAGTATAGTGATTTATGAGTCCAAGTATCGTCCTCGGGAATGGGTTTCTAGATTAATTAATTATTAAGGTACTAATTCTCGATTTTAGCTAAAGAAACATAACATGGATAGTTGGTTGAAGTAAATACAAACAAACGAACAAACATGTGGAGACACAAATTGATAGAATTAAAGGAAGTGATCTTACAAGTTAAAGACCTAACTAGCACATGCATTGAATCAATGAGATGAAATTATAAACAAGAAGTGAAATACTCAAGAAAATCTCTCGATTCTTAGTGAGCCTCACACATGCAATAAACTCATAGTCTCTATATGAACCTACAACATGCATGGCATTAAGCAACTTCTTTATGTGTTTCCCTAAGATTTCTAGGTCACTCTCGTGCCAGACTTCCAAGGGTTTTGACAATTTTGCTCAAATTCAAGCTTTATCTCTCGAGTCCACTTAAATCAACAAATTAAAAAGTAAAGAACGAATTGCCAAAAATAACGACATAACATGCTTCAATACATCACAAGAAAGTCATTACAAGTAAATCAAGTCCTACTACAATGTTTAGCTACTCTAAATCACATGAAAAACAACTAAACAAGTAGAAAACGTCTTAGAACACTATTACAAATTGAAAGAAAGAGAAATAAACTTAGGTGTCGATGCCGGTCCTTCGTCTCCGAGCTCCCGTCTTCGATCTCGAACCTCCACGAATGCTTTGGCTCCCAAAATCACTCTTTTCTCTCTTCTTACAAGGTGTATTTCGAATTTAGGGCAAAACTCTACCAAATTGTGCTCCCCTTTCTCAATTGCATAATGTTGTATTTATAGGCCTCAATGGGACAGCGTTGCAACGCTAGGGACAGCGTTGCAACGCTGTACCTTAAACGCGTGGTAAATATGGAAACTATCGGCAGCGTTGCAACGCTAAGAACAACGTTGCAACGCTGCTACCTTAACGCGCGTGCGCCTATCGATCTGGCGTTGCGACGCTGCAAGGCAGCGTTGCAACACCCCGTGCGCTTCTTATGTATGCGGCGCCTTATTGATATAGCGCGCGCGACGCTTGCAGCGGCGTTGCAACGCTTATCTCAGCGATGATCTTGAGTTGTTTGGTCACACGTTCGGCGTTGCAACGCTCTAACGACGTTACCGCGCCATCGCCTTGGGTCATCATGCTTGGATTGGTCTTCTCTCCTCCATTTGATGTTATATTTAGCTCCAAATAGCCTTGTTTTGATCCCGAGTGATCCAATTTGTCTCTAATAGTTCCGTTTAAGCTCAAACTCAAAATTGAATGAATTAAACACGTAAAAGCCTTGAAATCATTATAAAACTAGCAATTATTAAGCCTAAGGATAGCACATTTTGTGTGCTATCAAAGCTCCAGGGTCATTGAATTTATGAGAGAACTAGAACTTGAACGGTGTGTAGTGGACACACAGGGAGGATCACGTTCGAGTTAATGACCCGAACGATCTACAGTATATGGATAGAGTTGGAGACCTAATCCTGGATACATCGTGGATGCGACCCGCTTTGTATTAGATACAAACGAGGTGATCGACTTCGTTCATGTGGTTGACATGCGAGTGGGGGCATCTGTGCAATGAGATTGTACAAGATCCGGACCGTGAATTATTAGACCTCTTGATGTAACACCGCTTGTGATGAGGACTAATAACCGTGAGATGACCATTAGTGACTTGACTCGAGTCCCGAGCGTGTTACGCACTCCTGTCTGCGGGGGTCTATCCATTGACTAGTACGGGTGAAGGTGGTCACAGCTACTCGCCCAATATGCCTATCTTCTCAGGGACAGGACCAAGTAGGGAGCTGGGAACTTAACTACGCGAGATGGAATTCACTCGTTCCCACCTTTAGGGAAACTAGAGGGGTTGTTCCCTTAAGTGCTGTCTCCAGGGCTTGGACAACGGGCGCCCACCTTCTCACTGGTCCGAGAAAAGTGTTGTGTATGGTTGGACCATCACAATATGTTGTTCATTAGAGGAGCAGTGGGGACTTAAGGAACAAGAGGTAGACACAGGGGTAAAATTGTAATTTGACCCAATCGTATCTACGAACAACCTGTGAAGGGTCGACTCATGGGTATTGGTTATATCAGTGGACACGTAATATTCTGCACTTACGGGAGTGCAACTACGGGCTATAGTGGAGTGTTACCGTAGCTAATGAATGTTGATTAACCGGGTCAAAGAGTTTGACAGGTTAATCTCGGATCATTGGAGCCCGTCACTGTAGGTCCATTAGGTCCCTCGGTTGGCTCAATCTGGATTAAAAGAAGGGTTAATGTTTTGGTATGAAATTGAAGTGTTCAATTTCACGTTAATGACATTTATGTCATTTATATGAGATATGAAAGATATAATATATAGTTTAATGTGAATGAGATTCATAATAAACTATAGGTTAGCCTAATTGTTGAATTAGGGCTAATTGGAGAAATAAATTGAGAGAAATTAAATTGGATGTGATTCAATTTAATTAATCCACAATTATTGCAAATGAGAATTGCAATATGAGATATGAGATGTCTTATATTATGTGATTATGCAAATGAGATTTGCATAACCTATGGTTATGGTAATGTGGTAATAATGTGGAGATTTTAACTCCATCATTCCCACTATTTAAACCCTTTGCAAGAAGTGATTGGTGTGCATTTCTCTCATTTTTTGATTTTGATCAAAGAGAGGAGATCAAAATTCTCTCTACTCTCTCAACTCTCCTCCCTCTCCAAAACACTAAGAGTCCCACAACTCTCCATCTTTCCAAAGGAAGAACAACCGAGACTCCAAGTGGTTGTGTTCGGATTTCGTTCGAGAGAAGGCTTTGCTAGAGTTCGAGAAGAACGAAGTGTTCGTGACCGAGGAAGAAACCTTGAAGTTTTTGTCTACAACAAGTAAACTTCTCCTTACTGTTTTTCTTCCTCTTTTTGCAAGTTTAGCCTAGATCTAATAGTTAGATCATTTTAACAAAATTCGAGTAGCGTAATGATACCATGATGATTCGATCGTCTTCCGCTGCACGGGGATTTTCATTCCCTTCAATTGGTATCAGAGCCATTTTGATGGTTCTTCATTATGCACTATTTTTTGTAAAAAATAGGTGGGTAATTTACTTTGAATTCATGAGATGAATGTTGGTTTGCGAATTTGGATGTTTTCGGTTTTGGCACTAGATTAGATTTACAATTTATGTTGATGAGATCAATGTAAGGGCCCGTTATTTTTGGGCATTTTGTTGTAAATCGAGTGTGTAAAGTCTGAGTCTTTAGTAGCAAGTGTTGCTGTGAAGAAATCGGAGCAGAAACGGGCGTTTTTCGAAGCACAAACAGCAAAGGTGTTTGCTGTACAGGCGACGACGTTGAGACATTGGTCCTTGGCGTCTCAACGTTGTGCCAGCGGGAGCAAGGCGCGCTGCAGGACAGCATTGCGACGCTAGGCGTAGCGTTGCAACGCCACTGGGTCGACGCTGGAAGCGACAGCGTTGCAACGCTGCCCACGGCGTTGCAACGCTGCACGCGTTAGTGGGCAGTTCGCAAGGCAGTTTCGCGGACGTGGGCATAAGGCTTCTTTAGTGGGCAATTTTTTTTAAAAAAAAATTATTTATTTATTTATTAATTGTAAAATGTATTTTTATTTAATTAATTAATTATTTTGTTAAATAATATTAATATAAGTGTTATATTAATATTATTTAATTAAATAATTGCCCCTAGGTGCCAAAACCGGTCCATTTTTGCTATTTAATTATTTTATGCATGAGATGTATGATTTAATTAAATTCTATGTGCATATTGTATGTCATATAGATTTAAAATCCCACCTTAGGTTAAACATTTTCATGCATCATTTATATTATAAGAGTTATAATATATAGTTTGCATGATAGGTTATATTATAAGAGTTATAATATAATTAAATGCATGTTTAATTTAATTAATATAAGTGTTATATTTTTTAGATTAAAGTATGCTCATGCATTTATATTAATGTGATGAATAATATTATGTTATAGTATATAGTTATTCATGTGATGAATGATCAAACACTATAACATAGAAATGCATGCAACCGAAGTTAATTATTAGTTTTAAAGAGTTTAGAACTTGAATAATTAGACTTAGGTTTTCTGTTTTCTAATGAGATTAGAAATTAGGAAATCAAAGTTTAGTCTATGAATAGAGACTGATTAGTAACTCTGTCTAAGGAAGGTTTTGTTTAAGGCTGGGGTATTTATGTTGACGCTTGCGGAACACCCCTACCTTGAAACCGACCTGGGAGTGAATTTTGTCCGGAGATTCTTAGATTATACTTATCGTGAGTGCCGCTAATTAAAATTGTTTTAATTTACTCACATAGACCTAAGTTATAATGTGATTATAGACTTAGGTAAATACCATATAAGAGTTATATTGGTAGACTTAGGTAAATTTTAGCCGGTTTATCTGTTGGGATTTATGCCCTAAACTTGTGTTATTTTGATCCATTAAATAAAGTGTTATTTGTTTTGATAAGATTACAGTCTTGCTTTTATAAATCCAATAAACTAAACTCCAAGGTTATAACATTTATCTTGAAATGAGTGTAGTGGACACTATTTGGGTTGATTTCAAGATTATAACCTAAACAGTCTATGGTATAAGAATAAGGTTGGAAACCTCATTCTGGTAACACCATGGATGCGACCCACTTTGTAATTAGTACAAATGATGTAATCCAACTCATTCATGTAGTTGACATGCGAGTGGGGGCATCCTGTATGAAGAGTTCATACAAGACTGGATCGCAAATTATTAGTCTAACCAGTACAACACCGCTAACAGGATAAGACTAGTAATTTATAGATGGTCATTAGTGACTTGACTCAATCTGAGCAAGTTAAGAACTCCCGCTATAGGGGTTTGTCCTTAGACTAGAATGGGTGAGAGTGGCACATGGCCGACTCAATAAGCCTACCTTCTCGGGGACGAGAACCTCGTAGGTAGTGGGAACTTAATTCAAAGATGGAATTCACTCATTCCTCTCTTGAGGAATGAGATAGGTTGTTCCCTTGAGGCGAATCGACTCTTGTCTTGAACAACGGGGGCCGCCCTCTAAGAGGGTATAAGTTTAAGGTAGGACCTTAGACTTGTTGTTCATTAGAGGATCAATGGTGCTTAAGGAGCAAAGAGGTAATCACAGGGGTAAAACGGTAATTTGACCCAGCTGTAATTACGAACAACCCGTGAAGGGTCGACTCATGGGCAATGACTATATCGATGGACACAATAATATCTACAATGAGGAGAGTGCGCTTACAAGTCTATAGTGGAGTGACTTGTAGTTAATGAATATTGATTAAGCTGGATTAAAGAATTTGATCAGTTAATCTCACATCATTGGAGCTCATGATCTGTAGGTCCATTAGATCCCTCTGTTGGCTCAACATGGTAATATTGAGGGTATAAAGTTAGGAGTGAAATTGAAGTGTTCAATTTCATACATGAGGAGTTATATCAATTATATATGATATAATTATATAATATATAGTTTTAATGTGAATTAGATTCGTATATAAACTATATACTAAAGAGAGATAAAAGGAAGGGTAGGATGGTCATTTCCATCCCATTCCCCTATATATATGGTTGATGAGATTCAACTAGGGTAAGTGTAAGTTTTGACAAGCCTCCTTGTTGTGTTGTTGGAAGAGTTCCAAAACACAAATCTCTCTCAAAATACCTCACATCTCCTAAAGGGAACCCACCTTCCTCCCTCATCTAGAGAACAACGGAGAAGATCCGGTGGTCGTGTCTTCGTGCGTTGGAGTTCTCGTTACTGAGATCGTGACCGTGGAGAGAGGAGCACTAGAAGAAAGGTTCTTCAAAGGTAAACTTCTTGCTGTCCATTTATATGTTTATGCTTAATCCATGTTTTATGTTTCTTGAATTTTCCATTGTAACTAAATCAAGAACACGCGATTCACAATCGCTTCCGCTGCGGGGACTCCGATTCCCTTCATTATCTAGGTCAATCCCTATTAAAATTAAAGTGCTGAGTGAGAGGAAATAAAGTGTATGAGATACATTTGAATTTCCAACCACAAATCTCCTTAAAGTCCGCACCGTGAGATCTATACTCGGCCTCGTGGCGCAAATGGGCGTCCTTCTTCGTGGCATTTGTATAGGTCAATATCATCGTGGATGGAAAGAGTACTTATAGTGAGTGGGAGCGGGACTTGTGGCAAACGACCCCACGGTCTCTTCTTTCGATTCACACCGTGAGACGCCTATGATCCGCTTTGCTAGTTTGGCTGGACTGCACAATCCCTTCGGAGGGCTGATCATGGGAGTCGGAACACCGTGAATTCTCAAAAGGATCTGATTTCCTAGTTGGTTTTCCTTCTTGGTTCACCCTTCCGGTGGCTATTGTTTGGACGGATACTTGGAAACTTAAAGATTGAGGGTGACACTCACAGAATTCGTTAAGTGTTAATGAATTCGACCAAACAATGGTAATTAGATGCCTAATTGAATAAGAGTTATTCTGGGATTAGGGTCTGATCGAGAAAGTCTTGTCCTAGAGGAGAAGTGTTCTGTTCACCCTTCGGTGGAGGTCATTCTAAACCTTTAGGATATCATTGCAAAATATTGAATGACTTAGGGATCATGAAACAATTTTGCTAAAACTTGATTGGATTTCAAAAGTTTTTTTGCGAGAGTAACACAAAGTTTTCTTAATTTTTCAGCTTAAAACATGTCTAGCGCAAATATAGCTCTACTCGCGTCCGATAAATTAGTGGGAGATAATTACCAAAGTTGAAAAAATAACATAAACACAATTTTGGTAACTGACGACATTAAGTTCGTGCTCTCTGAGGAGTGTCCTCAGATGCCGGGCTCGACTGCGTCGCGAAGTGTTCGCGATGCATACAATCGATGGATCAGGATCAATGAAAAGGCCAAGGTCTACATCATTGCCAGCATGTCTGATGTATTGGCAAAGAAGCATGAGTTGATGGTCACCGCCAAGGAGATCATGGAGTCCTTGTAGGAAATGTTTGGACAACAATCCTTTCAGGTCCGGCATGACTCGCTCAAATACGTCTTCAATGCACGGATGAAAGAGGGGTCGTCTGTCCGTGAACATGTTCTAGACATGATGACCCACTTTTATCTAGCTGAGATGAACGGGGCTTCGATTGACGAGTCGAGCCAAGTCAGTTTTATTCTAGAGACTCTTCCGAAGAGTTTCCTTCAGTTTCGTAGCAATGCTGTTATGAACATAATTAGCTACACTCTGACTGCCCTCCTCAATGAGCTACAGAATTTTCAGTCCTTGAACAGGGTCAAGGCATCGGAATCTGAGGCAAATGTTGCCTACAAGTCTTATCACAGGGGTTCAATCTCTGGGACGAAACCTGTTGCTCCTTCACGCCCGAAAGGGAAGAAGAGAATGAAGAGGGGTAAAACTGACCGAGCTGCCACCCACAAAGGCAAGAAGGTCAAGGACGTTGCAGAGAAAGGAAAGTGTTTCTACTGCAATGGGGGCGGACACTGGAAGAGGAACTGTCCCAAATTCCTAGGCGAGGGAAGAATCAAGGTAAATGTGATTTACTTGTGACAGAAACTTGTTTAGTGGAGAGTAGTGACTCTGCTGGATATTGGATTAGGCGCCACTAACCATGTTTGTTCTTCTTTCGAGGATTGATTCTGGCAAACACACTGCGAGAGGGTGAGGTGACTCTACGGGTTAGATCCGGGGAGGTTGTCTCTGCTGCAGCGATCGACACGGTGAACCTACATTTTGGCAGGAACTACATTTTGTTGGACAATATGTATATAGTTCCAGGGTTTACTAGAAACTTAGTTTCTATTTCCTGCCTTTTAGAACAGTGTATTTCTGTTTCATTCCATGGTAATAAAGCGTTTATTTCCAGAAATGACAATCTTATTTGTTCTGCTTCACTTGAGCATAATCTGTATGTTTTGAAACCTAATTTGGTCAAAAGTGTTTTGAATATCTTTGAATTATTTAAGACTAGTGAAACACAAACTAAGAAAGCGAAAGTTTCTCCTAAAGAAAATGCCCATCTTTGGCATCTACTAGTTAGGCTACATTAATCTCAATAGGATTGAGAAACTAGTGAAGAGTGGACTTCTAAACGAGTTGGAAGAAAACTCTTTACCGGTGTGTGAGTCATGCCTCGAAGGCAAGATGACCAAACGTCCTTTTAGTGGAAAAGGATATAGAGCCAAAGAGCCTCTTGAGTTAGTACATTCCGACCCTCGTGGTCCGATGAATGTTAAAGCTCGGGCGGTTATGAGTACTTCGTGTCTTTCATGACGATTACTCCGGATATGGGTATATTTACCTAATGCACAGAAGTGCAAAACTCTTGAAAAGTTCAAGGAGTACAAGACTGAGGTTGAGAACCTCTTAGGTAAATCGCTTAAAACACTTCGATCAGATCGAGGTGGAGAGTATATGGACACTAAATTCAAGGACTATATGATAGAACATGGAATTACGTCCCAACTCTTAGCGCCTGGTATGCCACAACAGAATGGTGTATCGGAGAGGAGAAACAGAACCTTGTTGGACATGGTTCCATCGATGATGAGCTATGCTCGTCTCCATGATTCTTTTTGGGGTTACGCAATGGAGACTGCGGTCTATATTTTGAACAACGTTCCATCGAAGAGTGTTTGTGAAACACCTTTCGAGCTCTAGAGTGGACGTAAAGGCAGTTTACATCACTTCAGAATTTGGGGATGCCCGACCCACGTGTTGGTGTCAAACCTGAAAAAGTTGGAACCTCGTTCGAAATTGTGCCTATTCGTAGGTTACCCTAAAGAGACTAGGGGTGGTCTGTGTTACGATCCAAAGGAAAATAGGGTGCTTGTGTCGACAAACGCCACTTTCCTAGAGGAAGACCACGTCAGGGATCATTTACCAAGGAGTAAAATTGTGTTAAATGAAATGAACAGTACATCAGCAAGAGTTGCTGATGGGGCTAGTACGTCAACAAGTGTTGTTGATCCTAGCACGTCTAGTCAAATCCATTCCCAAGAGTTGGGAATGCCTCGACGTAGTGGGAGGGTTGTGAGACAGCCTGATCGCTACATGGGTTTAGCTGAAACCTCAGTTGTCGCTCCTGATGATGACTATGAGGATCCATTGACCTATGATCAGGCAATGGTTGATGTTGACAAAGACGAATGGATTAAAGCTATGGACCAGGAAATGGAGTCTATGTACTTCAATTCTGTCTGGGAGCTTGTGGATCAACCAGATGGGGTAAAACCTATTGGTTGCAAATGGATCTACAAGCGTAAACGTGGCGTAGATGAGAAGGTGCAGACCTTCAAAGTCCAACTAGTGGCAAAGGGTTTTACCCAGGTTGAAGGGGTTGACTATGAGGAGACGTTTTCACTTGTTGCCATGGTGAAGTCGATCAGGATCCTTCTGCCATTGCCGCATATTATGACTACGAGGTATGGCAGATGGACGTCAAGACAACCCTTCTGAATGGCAAACTTGATGAGACCATCTACATGGACCAGCCCAAAGGGTTCATTGCCCAAGGCCAAGAGCAAAAGGTTTGCTGGCTTCATAGGTCCATTTATGGGCTGAAACAAGCTTCGAGGTCTTGGAATATAAGGTTTGATGAGGCGATCAAATCTTATGGCTTTGATCAAAATGTCGACGAGCCTTGTGTCTACAAGAAAATCGTTGACAAAACTGCGCATTTTTGGTGTTATAAGTGGATGATATTCTTCTCATTGGGAATGAGGTAGAATTTCTTACTGACGTTAAGAAGTGGCTAGCTTCGCAATTCCAAATGAAAGATTTGGGAGAAGCTCAGTATGTTCTAGGTATCCAGATTGTCCGGAACCGGAAGAACAGAACGCTAGCTTATCTCAGGCGTCTTATATTGAGAAGATGTTGTCTAGATATAAGATGCATAACTCCAAGAAGGGCTTGCTGCCTTTCAGGCATGGGGTTCACTTGTCAAGGATCGGTGTCCTAAGACTCCTCAAGATGTTGAGGATATGAGGCCATTCCATATGCTTGGTGTGTAGGGAGCTTTGATGTATGCCATGTTGTGTACTAGGCCCAACATCTGTTATGCAGTAGGAATTGTTAGTAGATATCAATCAAATCCAGGATTAGATCACTGGACAGCCGTAAAGGAAATCCTCAAGTATCTTAGGAGAACGAGGAACTACAGCTTAGTGTATGGCAGTGGAGATTTGATCCTTACGGGATACACGGATTCTGACTTTCAGACCAATAAGGATTCTAGGAAATCCACTTCGTGGTCAACCTTCGTTCTGAATGGAGGAGCTGTAATATGGCGAAGCATCAAGCAGAGATGCATCATTGATTCCACTATGGAAGCGGAGTATGTTGTGGCTTGTGAAGCTGCAAAGGAAGCTGTTTGGCTTAGGAAGTTCATGACGGATTTGGAAGTTGTTCCAAATATGAACTTGCCAATCACACTGTTCTGTGATAACAGTGGTGCAGTAGCAAACTCACATGAGCCTCGGAGCCATAAGAGAGGCAAACACATTGAGCGAAAGTATCATCTGATACGGGAGATTGTGCACCGCGAGAGGCGTGATGATCACACGATATAGCGTCGGAGCACAACGTAGCTGATCCATTTACAAAGCCCCTCACGGCTAAGGTGTTTGAGAGTCACCTAGAGAGTCTAGGTCTTTGAGAGCTTCCTGACTAGGGCAAGTGGGAGATGCGTGAACGGGTATTCAATGTCCTAGTTTATTGTATTACGTCATTGTAATTTATGTACATTTCGAAAATGTATTTTCTCCACTAGCTTAGTACAAGTGGGAGTTTGTTAGGATTTTTGTCCTAATCTCGTGTTTGTAAATTACTATTTGAAATTAATAAGAGTTATTTATTTCATCACTTTGTGTCTCGCAATATTTATAAACTTTTCCAATAAACTAAGCTCCAAGGTCATTGAATTTATGAGAGAACTAGAACTTGAACGGTGTGTAGTGGACACACAGGGAGGATCACGTTCGAGTTAATGACCCAAACGGTCTACAGTATATGGATAGGGTTGGAGACCTAATCCTTGATACACTGTGGATGCGGCCCGCTTTGTATTAGATACAAACGAGGTGATCTGACTCGTTCATGTGGTTGACATGCGAGTGGGGGCATCCTGTACAATGAGATTGTACAAGACCGAACCGTGAATTATTAGACCTCACGATGTAACACCGCTGACGATGAAGGACTAATAACCGTAGATGACCATGAGTGACTCGACCTGAATCCTGAGCGTGTTACGGACTCTTGTCTGCGGGGGTCTGTCCTTTGACTAGTACGGGTGAGGGTGGTCCCAACTACTCGCCCAATATGCCTATCTTCTCAGGGACAGGACCAAGTAGGGAGCTGGGAACTTAACTACGGGAGATGGAATTCACTCATTCCCGCCTTTAGGGAAACTAGAGGGGTTGTTCCCTTAAGTGCTGTCTCCAAGGCTTCGACAAGGGGCGTCCACCTTCTCACTGGCCCGAGAAGGGTGTTGTGTATTGTTGGACCATCACAATATGTTGTTCATTAGAGGAGCAGTGGGGACTTAAGAAACAAGAGGTAGACACATGGGTAAAACGGTAATTTGACCCAGCCGTGTCTACGAACAACCTGTGAAGGGTCGACTCATGGGTATTGGTTATATCAGTGGACACGTAATATTCTGCAATGACGGGAGTGCAGCTACGGGCTATAGTGGAGTGTTACCGTAGCTAATGAATGTTGATTAATCGAGTCAAAGAGTTTGACAGGTTAATCTCGGATCATTGGAGCCCGTCACTGTAGGTCCATTAGGTCCCTTGGTCGGCTCAATCTGGATTAAAAGAAGGGTTAATGTTTTGGTATGAAATTGAAGTGTTCAATTTCACTTTAAGGGCATTTATGTCATTTATATGAGATATGAATGATATAAGATATAGTTTAATGTGAATGAGATTCATAATAAACTATAGGTTAGCCTAATTGTTGAATTAGGGCTAATTGGAGAAACTAATTGAGAGAAATTAAATTGGATGTGATTCAATTTAATTAATCCACAATTATTGCAAACGAGATTTGCAATATGAGATATGAGATGTCTTATATTATGTGATTATGCAAATGAGATTTGCATAACCTATGGTTGTGGTAAAGTGGTAATAATGTGGAGATTTTAACTCCATCATTCCCACTATTTAAACCCTTTGCAAGAAGGGATTGGTGTGCATTTCTCTCATTTTTTGATTTTGATCAAAGAGAAGAGATCAAAATTCTCTCTACTCTCTCAACTCTCCTCCCTCTCCAAAACCCTAAGAGTCCCACAACTCTCCTCCTTTCCAAAGGAAGAACAACCGAGACTCCAAGTGGTTGTGTTCGGGTTTCGTTCGAGAGAAGGCTTTGCTAGAGTTCGAGAAGCACGAAGTGTTCGTGACCGAGGAAGAAACCTTGAAGTTTTTGTCTACAACAAGTAAGTAAACTTCTCCTTACTGTTTTTCTTCCTCTTTTTGCAAGTTTAGCCTAGATCTAATAGTTAGATCGTTTTAACAAAAATCGAGTAGTGTAATGATGCCATGAAGATTCGATCGTCTTCCGCTGCGCGGGGATTTTCATTCCCTTCATTTACAGATTGTTCGTAGACATTGCTGGATCAAATTACCGTTTTACTCCTGTGTTTATTTCTTGTTCCTTAAGTCCCCACTGCTCCTCTAATGAACAACAACGTTGTAATGGTCCAACCATACACAACACCTCTCTCGGGCCAGTGAGAGGGTGGGTGCCCGTTGTCCAAGACCTAGAGACAACACTTAAGGGAACAACCCCTCTAGTTTCCTTAAAGGCGGGAACGAGTGAATTCCATCTCGCGTAGTTAAGTTCCCAGCTACTCACGTGGTCCTGTCACTGAGAAGATAGGCATATTGGGTGAGTAACTGTGACCCCCCTCACCCGTATTTAGTCAAAGATGATGCACCCACGCATGTGAGTCTGTAACACGCTCAGGATTCAGGTCGAGTCACTAATGGTCATCTACGAAGTTATTAGTCTCATACTGTTAACGGTGTTACATTAGTGGGTCTAATAATTCATGGTCCGATCTTGTACAATCTCATTGCACAGGATGCCCCACTCGCATGTCAACCACATGAACGAGTCACATAACCTCGTTTGTATATAATACAAAGCGGGCCGCATCCACAACGTATCCAAGATTAGGTCTCCAACCCTATCCATATACTGTAGACCGTTCGGATCATTGTTCGGATCATTCACTCGAACGTGATCCTCACTGTGTGTCTACTACACACTGTTTAAGTTCTAGTTCTCTCATAAATTCAATGACCCTAGAGCTTAGTTTATTGGACAAAGTTTGTAAAATTTGCGAGACACAAAGAAATGAAAGAAATAACTCTTATTAATTTCAAATGGTAAATTACAAACAAAACGAGATTAGGACATACATCCCAACATTACCAGGGTAAGGTACCCAAACCTTATCCCCTTACTATAGACCTTTTAGGCTGTATCTTGAACCGAGATCCTTTTTATGTATACTACATTCAGTTCAAGAGACATTTTACATCCTTGGATGTTTAGTTTATTGGATTTAGGGTTAAAACAAGAGCAACATCGAACAATAACTCTGTATTGAAATAATAACACTTTATTACAATAATTAAAACAAAATTACAAACTACGAGTTTTAGGGCACAAACTCAACCCCAATTGTCTTGTCCCAAAGAAGGTAACCATATTGAGTCGGCGAATCTGGCCATTCTCACCCATACTAGTCAAAGGACAATCTCTCGCAAACAGGAGTTTGTAACCTGCTCAGGATTGAGATCAAGTTGCCTAGGTCATCCTAGTGAAATAGAAACCTAACTAGTCAACGGAGTTACACCTAGTGGTTACTATTTTGTGGTCCGGTCTTATGCAATCTCATTACATAGGATATCCCCACTCACATCTCGTCTACACGAACACGTTAGGATCACTATGTTTGTATCATATACAAAGTGGGTCATATCCATAGTATTACCAGGGTAAGGTACCCAAACCTTATCCCCTTACTATAGACCTTTTAGGCTGTATCTTGAACTGAGATCCTTTATATGTACACTACATCCAGTTCAAGAGACATTTTACAACCTTGGATGTTAGTTTATTAGATTTAGGGTTAATAAAAGGGCAATGTTTCAAACAATGAACAATAACTCTTTATTGAAAATAATAACTTTTTATTACATTAATTAGAACAATATTTTTAAACTACGAGTTTTAGGGCACTAAACCCTAACAAACTCCCACTTGAATTAAAACTCTAGTGGGGCACATTTCAATCTAAAATACAGTGGTTACAGAGATACAAAATATAATAAACTATGGCATCCAAATACCCATTACATATCTCTCACTTGCCCTAGATTAACCTATGTACATATCTCGTAGGCCTAGACTCTCCAGATGGCCCTCAAACACTTTAGCCGTGAGAGTTTTTGTAAACGGATCAACTATGTTGTGCTCCAAATCGATCTTTGTGACTGTCACATCTCATCGTTGCACTATCTTCCGTATCAGGTGATACTTCCTCTCGATGTGTTTGCCTCGCTTATGGCTACGAGGTTCCTTTGAATTGGCTACCGCACCACTGTTGTCATAGTATAAGGTGATGGAAAATTCCATATTTGGAACAACTTCCAAATCAATAAGGAATTTCCTTAGCCAAACAACCTCTTTAGCTCCTTCACAAGCAGCGACATACTCTTCCTCCATGGTGGAGTCAGCGATGCATCCTTGCTTGATGTTTTACCACACTATAACTCCCCCGTTAAGGGTGAAAACTGATCCCGATGTGGATTTCCTAGAATCCTTATCAGTCTGAAAATCAGAATCAGTGTATCCAGTAAGGATCAAATCCTTAGTCCCAAACACAAGCGTATAGTCCCTCGTTCTCCTAAGATTCTTGAGGATATTCTTAACTGCGGTCAGTGGTCTAACCCTGGATTGGAGTGGTACCTACTGATTATTCCCACTGCATAACAAATGTCTTGCCTTGTGCACAGCATAGTATACATTAAGCTACCTACTGTCGAGGCATAGGGAATACGTCTCATATCCTCAACTTTTTGAGGTGTCTTAGGAGACTGTTCCTTAGACAGATGAATTCTATGCTTGACAGGTAATAAACCTCTCTTGAAATTCTACATCGAATATCGGGCCAACATTTTGTCGATATAAGATGCTTAAGACAGAGCTAACGTTATGTTTTTGCGATTCCTAAAAATTTGAATCCCAAGAACATATTGCACCTCTCCCAAATCTTTCATTTGGAATTGGGTCACTAGCCAATTCTTTGTGTCAGTTAGGTATCCCACATCATTTCTAATGAGTAGGATATCATCCACATAAAGTATTAAGAAATCTATTTTGTCGTTGATGATCCTCTTGTAAACACAAGGCTCATCAACATTTTGATCAAAGTCATAAGACTTGATCGCAGTATCAAATCTTATGTTCCAAGATCTGGATGTTTGTTTCAATCCATAAATAGATCGATTGAGCTTGCAAACTTTTTGCTCCTGACCTTGTGCTATGAACCCTTCAGGCTGAGACATATAGATGCTCTCGTCAAGATTACCATTCAAAAAGGCAGTCTTGACGTCCATTTTCCAGATCTCATAATCATAAAATGCGGCTATGGATAAGAGTATCCTAATTGACTTAAGCATAGCAACAGGGGGAAAAGTCTCTTCATAGTCAACTCATTCCCTTTGGGTGAAACCCTTTGGTACAAGTCTTGTCTTAAAGGTTTGTACCTCTCTGTCTGCATCTCTCTGATGGTGATCCGATCCGTTTGAGCAGCGGAAACGAATTTGGAATCGTAATTTGCAAGTTTTGTTTTGCTTGAAATGCAAAAATCCATACATTGATAAAAAAAGAACAAGCATGCAAATTCTAATCTAATTAGACATGGATTAATTGCATACAAACATGCTAAAGTTTAACCATTAAACTAAAGAGGAAAGAAGGAATACCTTTGTAGTTTTTCCAGCAACTCCTTGCTCCTATTTCAGCAACACAAGAACTTCTATGCTTCTCTCCTTCTACAACATGGCACTACCACGAGGAAAACCCTCTATGCTCTGAGTTCTACTTAGATCTTTTCCTTTGGTGGGAAGGAATTCCAACAAATTAGAAGAGAGTTTTTGGGAATTAGAGAGTGTGAGAGAGAGAGAAAATTCTTTCTTCTATAAGTTTGCAATTCAACAATTGGAAGATGAACCATCTGTTGAACAATCAACCCCCTTCTCCTTGTTAAGCTATCGATAGGGAGAAGGAGAAGGGTAGTGGGAAAGTGTCTGGATGGCACGTTCCCTCATTATATTATTAAAATAATAAAATAATAATTAAATCATATTTAATTATTAATTTAAATCATATTTAAATAAAAAAAATTAAATATCATATATTTAATTTGGATTAAATCACATTTAATCAATGTGTCCCTCTAACCTATAGTTTTAATGCACATCTAATGCACATTAAATTTACCCTATAGTTTACAAATATGAATCACATTCACATCTGACTTTAATATTTGAACTCTTTCAAATATTCAATTCTCTCACATAATTTAATATGAATCATATTCACATTAAATTTATAATATATAGTTCCAAAACTATATATTATATCGTATCAATATACATTTAGTTTATTCCCTTATGAATTTGAACATTTCAAATTCAAATGATCTAAGAACCCTTTATGAGCTAGAAGGTGAACCAAATGGACCTACAGATCAGAAGTTTCAACGATACGAGATTGCTTGGTCAATCTCATTAACCACCAAATCAACATTAGTTAACTGCCGGAAGACTCCACTAAAGTCCCGCAGCTGCACTCTTCTCACTGCAGATATATTTCTGTGTCCACGGATATTGACCAATAACAGCAAGTCAATCCTTCACGAATGTTCGTAACACCAGCTGGGTCCAATTACCGTTTTACCCCTAGGCTACATCTTGTGCCTTAAGTACTAGTGCTCCTCTAATGAACAATTTGTTTGTGGTCCTACCAACAAACATAGTCTCTCTCGGGCCAATGAGAGGGTCGGGTCCTTTGTTCAAGTCCCGGAGACACCACTTAAGTGAACATTCCTCTACTTACCCTAGTAGGCGGGGAATGAGTGAATTCCATCTTGCTAAGTTAAGTTCCCAGCCGCTCACTCGGTCTTGTCCCCAAGAAGGTAGGCATATTGAGTCGGCAAATCTGGCCACTCTCACCCATACTAGTTAAAGGACAATCCCTCGTGAGCAGGAGTTCGTAACCTGCTCAGGATTGAGATCAAGTTGCCTAAGTCATCCTAGTGAAATAGAAACCTAACTAGTCAACGGAGTTACATCTAGTGGTTACTATTTCGCGGTCCGGTCTTATGTAATCTCATTACATAGGATATCCCCACTCACATGTCATCTACACGAACACGTTAGGATCACAGTGTTTGTATCAAATACAAAGTGGGCCACATCCATAGTTTTACCAGGGTAAGGTACCCAAATCTTATCCCCTAACTATAGACCCTTTAGGCTGTATCTCGAACCGAGATTCTTTATATGTACACTACACTAAGTTAAATATTCATTTAACAGCCTTGGATGTCTAGTTTATTGGATTTAGGGTTTAAATAAAAGCAAACTCGTAGATAACGAACAATAACTTTTTATTGAAATAATAACACTTTATTACATTAATTAGAACATAATTACAAACTATGAGTTTTAGGGCACAAACTCCAACAAACTCCCACTTGAACTAAAACTCTAGGAGGGTACATCATAATCTAAAACAGTGGTTACAGAGATAAAAAAAATACAATAAACTAGGGCATCCATATACCCCATTACATATCTCCCACTTGCCTTAGATTAGCCTATGTACATATCTCGTAGACCAGACTTTCTAGATGACCCTCGAACACTTTAGCCGTGAGAGTCTTTGTAAACGGATCAAAAATATTGTGCTCCGAAGCGATCTTCGTGACTGTCACATCTCCACGTTGCACTATTTCTCATATCAAGTGATACTTCATCTCGATGTGCTTGCCTCACTTATGGCTGCGAGGTTCCTTTGAATTGGCTACCACACCACTGTTGTCACAGTATAAGGTGATGGAAAATTCCATATTTGGAACTACTTCCAAATCTGTAAGGAATTTCCTTAGCCAAATAACCTCCTTAGCTGCTTCACAAGCAACGACATACTTAGTCTCCATCATGGAGTTAGCGATGCATCCTTGCTTGATGCTTCGCCATACTATAGCTCCCCCGTTAAGGGTGAAAACTAATATCGATGTGGATTTTCGAGAATCCTTATCGGTCTGAAAATCAGAATCAGTGTATCCTGTAAGGATCAAATCCTTAGTCCCATACACAAGCTTATAGTCCCCCGTTCTCCTAAGATACTTAAGGATATTTTTAACTGTTGTCCAGTGGTCTAACCTTGGATTGGACTGGTACCTACTGACTATTCCCACTGCATAACAAATGTCCAGCCTCGTGCATAGCATAACATACATTAAGCTACCTACTACAGATGCATAGGGAATACGTCTCATATCCTCAACTTCTTGAGGTGTCTTAGGACACTGTTCCTTATACAGATGAACTCCATGCCTGAAGGGCAACAAGCCCCTCTTGGAATTCTGCATCGAATATCGGGACAACATTTTGTCGATATAAGACGCTTGAGACAGTGCTAGCGTTCTGTTCTTGCGATTCCTGAAGATCTGAATCCCAAGAACATATTGCGCCACTCCCAAATCATTCATTTGGAATTGGGTCGCCAGCCAATTCTTTATGTCAGTTAGGTATCCTACATCATTTCCAATGAGTAGGATATCATCCACATAAAGTACTAGGAAAGCTACTTTGTCGTTGATGATGCTCTTGTAAACACAAGGCTCATCAACGTTTTGGTCAAAGCCATAAGACTTGATCGCTATATCAAATCTTATATTCCAAGATCTGGATGTTTGTTTCAACCCATAAATGGATCGATTGAGCTTGCAAACTTTTTGCTCCTGACCTTGGGTTATGAACCTTTCGGGCTGAGACATATAGATGCTCTCGTCAAGATTACCATTCAAAAAGGCAGTCTTGACGTCCATTTGCCAAATTTCATAATCATAAAACGCGGCTATTGACAAGAGTATCCTTATAGACTTCAGTATAGCAACAGAGGAAAAAGTTTATTCATAATCAACTCCTTCCCTTTGGGTAAAACCCTTTTCCACAAGTTTAGCCTTAAAGGTCTGTACCTTTCCGGCTGCATCTCTCTTTCTCTTATAGATCCATTTGCACCCTATGGGTCTAACCCCTTCAGGTTGGTCTACAAGTTCCCATACTGAATTAAAGTCCATTGACTCCATTTCAAGGTCCATGGCTTTGATCCATTGGTCCTTGTCTACGTCATTCATTGCCTTTTTATAAGACAATGGATCTTCTACGCCATCATCAAGTATGACGACTTGAGTTTCAGCTAAACCTAAGTAGCGGTCAGGTTGGGAAACAACCCTCCCACTGCGTCGAGACATTCCCAACGATTGAGAAGGATGTGACTGATTTGAGGTGTTGGCTCCTCCATCAACTCTTGATGAAGGTCCAGCTTGATCAACAACTCTTGTTGTTTCATCTGTAGCTTCATTTAGTACTAATTTACTACGCAGTTTGTGGTTCCTCATGTGATCTTCCTCTAAGAACGTGGCATTTGTCGATACAATCACCTTTTTTTCTTGTGGGTCGTAGAAAAGACCATCTCTCGTTTCTTTGGGATAGCCAACAAATTGGCACAATCTTGAACGAGGTTCTAATTTCTTTTGATTTGTCACTAGCACGTGTGTCGGACAACCCCAAATCCATAAGTGTTGTAAACTAGGTTTACGCCCCTTCCACAACTCAAAAGGTGTTTCTGAAACACTCTTTGATGGAAGAGTGTTCAAGATTTGAACTGCAGTCTCTACTGCGTATCCCCAAGACGAGGCAGGCAATTGAGCATAGCTCATCATAGAACGAACCATGTCAAACAAGGTTCGATTTCTCCTTTATGACACATCATTATGCTGTGGTGTATTAGGTGCTGAGAGTTGAGATTTAATTCCATGTTCTATCATATAGTCCTAGAATCTTAAATCCATATACTCTCCACCTTGATCGGATCGAAGTGTTTTAATGGTTTTCTCTAATGCATTCTCTACTTCAACCTTATACTCTTTGAACTTTTCAAGAGCCCCAGACTTGTGATGCATTAGATATGGATAACCATACCTCGAATAATCATCTATGAAAGAGATGAAATACTCGTATCCTCCTCGAGCTTTAACATTCACCGGACCACAAAGATCCGAATGTACAAGTTTTAAGGGCTCTATGGCTCTGTAACCTTTTCCAGTAAAAGGTCGCTTGGTCATTTTACCTTCCAAGCAAGACTCCCAGGGAGGTAAAGAATCATCTTCTAACTTGTTTAGAAGTCCATTCTTAGAGAGTCTTTCAATCCGGTTGAGATTAATATGACCAAGTCTAAGAATGCCATAGATAGGTATTATTATTTGGAGAAATTCGTTGCCTTTTACCTTGAGTATTAGCATTTTTAAACATCTCATGATTTAAAATTGCTTTAGTCTGATTCGGTTTAAGTACATACAAGCCATTTTTCAATTTCGCAGAACAAATATTGACACCCTCTTTTAAAATGAACGCTTCATTCAAAGAAAAAAAAATACAATAACCAAGTTTTATTAAACAAGAGATAGAAATTAAGTTCCTCTTAATTCTAGGAACTATATACAAATTTTTTAATAAAATAAATCTATCTCCGAAAAACAGCTTGGCATCTCCCACTGCACGAGCTGAGACGACGTCTCTCGTTCCGACACTGAGCGTCATCTCACCCTCTTCGAGCTCCTTGAAGGAACTAGTTTCCTGAAACGAAGAGCAAACATGATTAGTGGCTCCTGAATCAAGTATCCAGGTAAAATCATCATTTTCCACTAAACAAGTTTCAAGAATAAGTAAATCTAGTTTTCTTTCTTCTCTTTGAGATCAACAAGGTATTTTGGGCAGTTTCGCTTCCAGTGCCCATCCACGTTGCAGTGGAAACACTTTCCTTTATCTGCAACCTTGGCATGTCCCTTACCTTTAGCAGCAGGTGCCTTTCCTTTCCCTCCTATCATCTTCTTTTGGGTCTTCTTAAGCCCAGAGGTTGAACCACAGGACTTAGTCCTAGAGGATGAACCCTTCTGGAACCTTCTAGATTGGGCAAATAGATTTGCCTCTCCATCAGCCTGTCCCTTATTCTTCATAAGAGACTGGAAAATTTGTAGTTCATTGAGGAGAGTAGTCAGGTTATACTCTATCTTGTTCACACCGCATTGCTGCATAACTGCAGAAAACTCTTCGGAAGAGATTCCAGGATGAACGAGACCTGACTTTGCTTGTCAATGAACGCTCCGTTCATCTCAGCCACGTTGAAGTGGACCATCAGATCGGGAACATGTTCTCTCATTGATGACCCCTCCTTCATACGGGAGTTATAAACGTATTTAAGGGATTCGTGTCGATTCTGTCCAGACGGTTGCCAAAACATATCCTACAACGAACTCATGATCTCACGAGCTGAGACCATGCCCTCGTGCGTTTTGGCTAGAACTTGAGAAACACTAGCCAAAATGTAGACCTTGGCCTTATCATTGGCCTTGATCCAGCGGTCATACGCCTCCTTAACAGATTGAGGAGCGTTTCGAGCAAGGGCCTGAGGACATTCCTCAGTCAGTACAAATCGTAGGTTGTCAACAACAAGAATCGTATTCAAGTTGGACTTCCACGTAGTAAAATTTTCACCAATTAAACGATCGCTTTTAAGTAAGACTATTATTGAGGACGACATCCTAAAAGTCCAAAATAGTTCTAATTAGTTAAGCCTTTTAACCCATTGTAAAACCAATCATATTTAGCAAAATTATTAAGAACCCTAGTGTTTAAACTAAACCCAGTGTTTAAATTAAACCTTTAATTTTGTAACGATATTTCAAGTGTTTAGAACAAAAGCCTCAGTCGGGCGGTCAGTCATTCCTCCCCTGAATTGAGACTTTCTCAGCCAATTCTCACTACCAGAACATCTCATGTCCCAATGGTCCTTAGCTACCGTTTGTTTGGTCAAGAACTTGTTAACTAGCTTAACTCATCCCGTAAATGTGACCCTACCATTTTCAGATCCAATAGGTCCGAGTCAACATGCTACTATTAAGAAAGACAACTGTTGGCAAATTACCTAAGAGACCCTATCCATTTCTGGAGTTCGCGGTGTTCCGATCCCTATAGTAAGTCCCTCCGTAGGGTTTCGCTGTTCCAGGACAACCTAGCAGGCGGACTCTAGAAATCTCACGGTGCGACCTAATGGAGGAGACTGTAGGATACGTTGACACACGTCCTGGTCCCATTTACTATGGATACTTCCCTCATTCACCTTGGTATTGAACCATGCAAACACATACCGTAGGGGGACGCCCTATTGACGCCGCGTAGCTGAGCATGGAACTCACGGTGTGAACTCTTGAGGACGTGAGAGTAATGCAAACATCTCGTTTTCTCCCACTGAAGCTCCCTGTTAGGGTATAAGTTTAACTTAGTCGGATTCTGGCTAAAATAATCTATCTAAGTCTATGCCTATTATAACTATTATAACTAGGTCTTTTAACCTTATGTTTAGGTAAATAAATATTTTAATTACCTAGAGATAAAATAGAACTAAGGTTAATTCAACTCAAGTTCTGGATCAGTTCCCAGGTAGGAGGTGTTCCGTTAACCGTCAGCTTAAGTGCCCCAAACTTTAGACAGAACTTCACCAGTAGAGTTCCCTTATAACCAAAGTCCTAATGTCCTATTATTTTTTAAACTATTTAAAATACTACGTAAGACTAAATTCTAATCCTATTAGAAATTAAAACTTAGGTCTAAATTAATTTTAAACAATTTCAAACTAATTTAAATTTTAACCCAAGTTCCTATGTTTGATTGCATTTCTTTATTATACGTTATGATTTCTAAAACCCATTTAATTTATAACTTTTATAAATATAATAATTAACCTATGATAAAGAAACTATATTATAAAACCATTCTTGGAATTATAAATAAAATAAATATTCAACTAATTGAATAATTAAATTACTTAAAATAAAATAACATTTATTTTAAACTAAGTAATTTTATGCTCCATGCAATTTATTTTTGATATAATCTAATTATAACAATTATAATTCATTACTCATGAAAAATAAATGAATCATGCATCTTAATTGACATGGATTAATTGCATACAAACATGTTAAAGTTTAACCATTAATCTAAACAGAAAATAAGGAATACCTTTGTAGTTTTTCCAGCAACTCCTTACTCCTATTTCAGCAACACAATAACTTCTCTGCTTCTACAACAGGACACTACCACGAGGAAAACCCTCTATGCTCTGAGTTCTGCTTAGACCATTTCCTTTGGTGGGAAGGAATTCCAACAAATTGGAAGAGAGTTTTTGAGAATTAGAGAGTGTGAGAGAGAGAATTCTTTCTTCTGTAAGTTTGCAATTCAAGAATTGCAAGATGAACCATCTGTTGAACAATCAAGCCCCTTCTTCCTGTTAAGCTATCGATAGGGAGAATGAGAGGTGTAGTGGGAACGTGTCTGGATGACACGTTCCCTCATTTTATTATTAAAATAATAAAATAATAATTAAATTATTTAATAATTAATTTAAATCAGATTTAAATAAAATAAAATAAATATCATATATTTAATTTGGATTAAATCATATTTAATCAATGTGTCCCTCTAACCTATAGTTTTAATGCACATCTAATGCACATTAAATTTAACCTATAGTTTACAAATATGAATCACATTCACATCTGACTTTAATATTTGAACTCTTTCAAATATTCAATTCTCTCACATAATTTAATATGAATCATATTCACATTAAATTTAATAATATATATAGTTCCAAAACTATATATTATATCATATCAATATACATTTAGTTTATTCCCTTATGAATTTGAACATTTCAAATTCAAATGATCTAAGAACCGTTTACGAGCTAGAAGGTGGACCTAATGGACCTACAGATCAGAAGCTCCAACGATACGAGATTGTTTGCTCAATCTCATTAACCTCCCAATCAACATTCGTTAACTGCGGGAACACTCCACTAAAGTCCCGCAACTGCACTCTTCTCACTGTAGATATATTTCTGTGTTCACGGATATTGAGCAATAACAACAAGTCAATCCTTCACGAATGTTCGTAACACCAGTTGGATCAAATTATCGTTTTACCCCCGGGCTACATCTTGTGCCTTAAGTACAAGTGCTTCTCTAATGAACAATTTATTTGTGGTCTTACCAACAAACAGAGTCCCTCTCGGTCCAATGAGAGGGTCGGGCCCTTGTTCAAGTCCCGAAGTCACCACTTAAGGGAAGATTACTCTACTTACCCTAGTAGGAGGAAAGAAGTGAATTCCATCTTGTTAAGTTAAGTTCCCAGCCGCTCACTCGGTCTTGTCCCCAAAAAGGTAGGCATATTGAGTCGGTGAATCTGGTCACTCTCACCCATACTAGTCAAAGGACAATCCTCGCGAATGTAGTTCGTAAACTCCGCTCAGATTGAGATCAAGTTGCCTAGGTCATCCTACTGAAATAAAAACCTAACTAGTCAACGGAGTTACATCTACTGGTTACTATTTCGCTGTCCAGTCTTATGTAATCTCATTACATAGGATATCCCCACTCACATGTCATCTACACGAACACGTTAGGATCACATTGTTTGTATCAAATACAAAGTGGGCCAAGTCCATAGTTTTACCAGGGTAAGGTACCCAAACCTTTTCCCCTAACTATAGACCCTTTAGGCTGTATCTCGAACCTAGATCCTTTATATGTACACTACATTTAGTTAAAGATTCATTTAACAGCCTTGGATGTTTAGTTTATTGGATTTAGGGTTTAAATAAAGGCAAACTCGTAGATAACGAACAATAACTCTTTATTGAAATAATAACACTTTATTACATTAATTAGAACATAATTACAAACTACGAGTTTTAGGGCACAAACCGCAACACTCTCTTTCTCTTATCGATCCATTTGCACCCTATGGGTCTTACCCCGTTAGGCTGGTCTACAAGTTCCCAAACTTAATTGAAGTACATTGACTCCATTTCAAGGTTCATGGCTTTGATCCATTGGTCCTTATCTACGTCATTTATTGTCTGTTTATAAGTCAATGGATCCTCTACGTCGTCATCAGGTATGACAACTTGAGTTTCAGCTAAACCCATGTAGCGGCCAGGTTAGGAAACGACCCTCCCACTGCGTCGAGGTATACCCAACGATTGAGAAGGACGAGACTGATTCGATGTGCCGACTTCTTCATCAACTCTTGATGAAGGTCCAGCTTGATCAACAACTCTTGTTGACTCATCTGTAGCTTCATTTATTACCAACTTACTACGCGGTTTATGGTTCCTCATGTGATCTTCCTCCAAGAAAGTGGCGTTTGTCGATAGAATCACCTTGTTTTCTTGTGGGTCGTAGAGAAGACCACTTCTCGTTTCTTTGGTATAGCCAATAAATTGGCATAATCTTGTACGAGGTTCCAATTTCTTTGGGTTTGTCACCAGCATGTGTGCCGGACACCCCAAATCCTAAAGTGTTGTAAACTAGATTTACGCCCCTTCCATAACTCAAAAGGTGTTTCTGAAACACTCTTCGATGGAAGAGTGTTTAAGATTTGAACCGAAGTCTCTTCTACGTATCCCTAAAACGAGGTAGGCAATTGAGTATAGCTCATCATAGATCGAACCATGTCTAACAAGATTTTATTTCTCATTTCTGATACACCGTTTTGTTGTGGTGTATTAGGTGTTGAGAGTTGAGACTGGATTTCATGTTCTATCAAATAGTCATGGAATCTCAAATCCATATACTCTCCACTTCGATCAGATTGAAGTAACTTAATGGTTTTCCCTAATGCATTCTCTACCTCAACCTTATACTCTTTGAACTTTTCAAGAGCCTCACACTTATGATGCATTAGGTATAGATAACCATACCTCGAATAATAATCTATGAAAGAGATGAAATATTCGTACCCTCCTCGAGCTTTAACATTCACTAGACCACAAAGATCCGAATGTATAAGCTCTAAGGGCTCCTTGGCTCTATAACCATTTCCAGTAAAAGGTCGCTTAGTCATTTTACCTTCCAAGCATGATTCACAAGAAGGTAAAGAATCATCTTCTAACTTGTTTATAAATCCATTCTTAGATAATCTCTCAATTCGGTTGAGATTTATATGACCAAGTCTAAGATGTCGCAGATAGGTATTGCTATTAGGAGAAATTCTTTGTCTTTTACTTTGAGTATTCACAGTTTTAAACATCTCATGATTTAAATTACTTTAGTTTGGTTCGGTTTAAGTATGTATAAGCCGTTTTGTGACTTAGCTGAACAAATATTGACACCCTTTTTCGAAATGAACACTTCATTAATAGAAAATGTAATACAATATCCGTGTTCAATTAAGCAAGAGATAGAAATTAAGTTCCTCTTAATCTTGGGAACTATGTACAGATTTTCTAAAAATAAAAATCTATCTCTAAAAAACAGCTTGGCATCTCCCACTGCATGAGCTGAGACGACGTCTCCCGTTCCGACCCTGAGCGTCATCTCACTCTCTTCGAGCTTCTTGAAGGAACTAGTTTCCTATAAAGAAGAGCAAACGTGGTTAGTGGCCCCTGAATCAAATATCTAGATAAAGTCATTACTTTCCACTAAACAAGTTTCAAGAATGAGTAAATCGCATTTACCTTTCTTCTCTATGAGCTCAGCAAGGTATTTTGTGCAGTTTCGTTTCCAGTGGTCGTCCATGTTGCAGTGGAAACACTTTCCTTTGTCTGCAACCTTGGCCTTTCCCTTGCCTTTATCAACAGTAGCGGGTGCCTTCCGTTTCTCTCCCTTCTTCTTCTTTTTGGTCTTCTTAAGCCTAGAAGATGGACCGTAGGCTTTAGTCCTAGAGGATAAACCCTTATGGAACCTTCTGGAATAGGCAAACAAATTTTCCTCTCCATCAGCCTGCCCTTTATTCTTCATAAGAGACTAGAAAGTCTGCAGTTCATTGAGGAGAGTAGTAAGGTTGTACTCTATCTTGTTCATCATCGCATTGCTGTGAAATTGCAGGAAACTCTTCGGAAGAGATTCTAGAATGAAAGACACCTGAATTTCCTCGTCGATGACCGCGCCGTTCATTTCTGCCACGTTGAAGTGGACCATCAGATCGAGAACGTGTTCTCTCACTAAAGTTTCCTCCTTCATACGGGAGTTATAAACGTACTTGAGGGATTCGTGCCGAAGCTGTCCAGACGGTTGTCCAAACATATTATGCAACGAACTCATGATCTCACGAGCTGAGACCATGCCCTGGTGCTTTTTTACCAAAACTTTAGAAACACTAGCCAAAATGTAGACCTTGGCCTTGTCATTGGCCTTGATCCAACAATCATACACATCCTTAACAGTTTGAGGAGCATTTTGAGTAGAGACCTAAGGACATTCCTCAGTCAGTACAAACCGTAAGTCGTCAACAACTAGAATCGTATTCAGGTTAGACTTCCACGTAGTGCAATTTTTGCCAGTTTAACGTTCGCTTTTGAGTAATGCTATCATTGAGGACGACATGCTGAAATTACAAAAATAGTTCTAATTAGTTTTTTTCTTTAACCCATTACTAACCAATCAATTTTAACAAAATTATTAAAGAACCCTAGCGTTTAAACTAAACCTTTCAATGATACTTCAAGGATTTAGAATAAAAGCCACCGTCGGCTGGTCAGTCACTCATCCCCTGAATTGAGACTATCTCAACTAATTCTCACTACCAGAACATCTCATGTCCCAATGATTCTTAGCTACCGTTTATTTGGTCAAGGGCTTGTTAACTAGCTGAACTTATCCCGTAAATGTGACCCTCTCATTTTCAGATCCAATAGGTCCAAGCCAACAAACTACTATTAAGCAAGACAACTGTTGGCAAATTACCTAAGAGACCCTATCCATTTATGGAGTTCGCGGTGTTTCGATCCCTATAGTCAGACCCTCCATAGTGATTGGTTGTTCCATGACAACCTAGCAGGCGGACTATCAAAATCTCACGGTGCGACCTAATGGAGGAGACCGTAGGATACGTTGACATGCGTTCTACTCCCATTTACTATGGATACTCCCCTCATTGACCTTGGTATTGAACCATGCAAACACTTACTACAGGGGGACGCCTATTGATGCCACGTAGCCGAGCATGAAACTCACGGTGTGAACTCTTGAGGACGTGAGAGTAAACTCGATGCGAACATCTCATTTTCTCCCACTGAAGCTCCTAAGGTTAGGGTATAGGTTTAACTTGATCAGATTCCAGCTAAAAGAATCTATCTAAGTCTATGCCTATTCTAACTATTATAATTAGGTCTTTTAACCTTATGTCTAGGTGAATAAACATTTTAATTACCTAGATATAACACAGGAATATGGTTAATTCAACTCAAGCTCGAAGTCAGTTCCCAGGTAGGAGGTGTTTCGTTAACCATCAGCTTAAGTACCCCCCAACCTTAGACAGAACATTACTAGTAGAGTTCCCTTATAACCAATGTCCTATTGCCCTACTATATTTTAAACTATTTAAAATACTATGTAAGACTAACTTCTAGTCCTATTAGAAATTAAACTTAGGTCTAAATTAATTTTGAACAATTTAAAACTAATTTAATTTAACTGAAGTTCCTATGTTTGCATGCAGTTTTTTGTTGTAGGTTATGGTTTCTAAAACCCCTTTATAACTTTTATAAATTTTAATTAATTAACTTATGACAAGCGAACCATATGATAACTCCAACAAACGATTTCTAATTGAAATTACATACAACTACTTGAATCATGCAAATTACTTTAAAAAATAACACTTTATTTTACACTAAATAATTTCATGCTTCATGCTATTTATTTTTCATATAATCTAATTATAATATTTATAATTAATTACTCACGAGAAATAAATTGAATCTTGCATTTCTATCATATTTATATAACACTTATACAAATAAAATGCATGAACATGTTTATCCTAAGGTGGAAAAAATTCTAAATGACATTCATAAAGAACATAACCGTAAAACTGGAAAAAAATTGGCCCCTAAACTGCAAAAATAATAAAATTACACTAATATTATTACAAAACTGGTCCAAAAAACATTGAATCGAAGTCAGACTGCTCGAACTGGACCTTCCACGAGTCGAACTGCTCGAACCATGCCCGAATCGATGCGCTCATCCGAGATCTTTGCCACGTCGTTGTTAACGGTTAGGGAGCGCGTTACCGCGCGCCTCCTCTCGCGCTCGCGTCAGACATCGGGGTAGCGTTGCAACACCATGAGACGGCGTTGCAACGCTGCCACCCCCTCAATTTCCTTGTCGATAGGGGCCTTCGGCGTTGCGACGCCATTCTTCACCATTGCAACGCTGCTGAACGCCGTTGCAACGCCACTGGTAGCGTTGCAACGTTGTTGCTTTTGCCAGTGCCTCTTCTTCGAAAAACAGCAGCTTCAAATGCTAATTTATCACCCGAATCTCATTCGAATTGCTTCAAATTTGTCTCGAACGACTCGAAAATAAATTTACAGACTCTAATTGTACTTTAATTGCCCAAAACTCAGGGGCTTTTACATTTAAATTGATCAAATCACAATTAAAACTAAAGCCAAAATTTTCCTAAACAGTTTTACAATAAACCAAATGCAATTCCCACCTAACCAATGCAAATTTGTTTCAACCAAAACCAAACAAGCATTGCTCTGATACCAATTGAAGGGAATCGAATCTCCATGAGCAGCGGAAACGTGGTTTAAGATCGATTACTTGTTTTTTTTGGTTTACTTAAAAAACCAATACATTGGCAATTAACAGAGAGATAAACAATCTAATAATTAAAGCATGGATTAAGCAATACTAAAAGCATGCTGTAAAAATCTAAACTAAAAGGGATTCAAAGTTTATTACCTTTGTAGTTTCAATTGGCAACTCTTTGCCTCATTTTGCAGCAAATTCCACAGCACAATAAAACTTCTCTTCCTCTATAAAACAGGACAACACCACTTGGAGAACCTTCTATCCTCAGAATTCTTTCGATCTCTCCTTGGTGGGAAGGAGTTCCAACAATTGGAAGTGGTCAGGAAATTGTTGAGAGAAAGAATTTTTTAGTTGCAATACACCAAATGCACAGAATAGTCAATAGTCCTCTTCATCTCCCAAAGGGAGAAGAATGAAACCGAGGGATAACTTCCCCCACTCCCTATCGATAGGGATTTGGAGGGAAGTGGGGAACGTGTCTTCCTGACACGTTCCCATTTATTTAATATTAAATAATTAAATAAATAATAATTAATCTAATTAATTAAATCATATTTAATTAATTTAAATATCTTATATTTAATCAAGATTAAATCACATTTCATCATATTTCCCTCTAACCTATAACATATCTTATGTACATTAAATTTTTAACCTATAGTTTTAAATATGAATCTTATTCACATTTAAAATAATATTGGAACTCTTTCAAATATTTAATTCTCTCATGTAATTTAATATGAATCATATTCAAATTAAATTTATAACATAAAGTTCCAAAACTTTATATTATATTGTATTTTTATACATTAATGTTTATTCCCTAATTGAATTTGAACATTTCAAATTCAAATGATCTAAGAACCCTTTACGAGCTAGAAGGTGGACCTGATGGACCTACAGATCAGAAGCTCCAACGATACGAGATTATTCGGTTAATCTCATTAACCCCCTAATCAACATTCGTTAACTGCGGGAACATTCCACTAAAGTCCCGCAACTACACTCTTCTCATTGCAGATATATTTCTGTGTCCACGGATATTGACCAATAACAACAAGTCAATCCTCAACGAATGTTCGTAACACCAGCTGGGTCAAATTATCGTTTTACCCCTAGATTACATCTTTCAGCTTAAGTACCAGTGCTCCTCTAATGAACAATTTGTTTATGGTCCTACCAACAAACAGAAGTCCTTCTCGGGCCAATGAGAGGGTCGGGCTCTTTGTTCAAGTCCCAGAGACACCACTTAAGGAAAAATTCATCTACTTACCCTAATAGGCGGGAAGGAGTAAATTCCATCTTGCTAGGTTAAATCCCCAGCTGCCTGCTCGGCCTTGTCCCAAAGAAGGTAGGCATATTGAGTCGGTGAATCTGACCACTCTCACCCATACTAGTCAAATGGCAATCCCTCGCAAACAGGAGTTCATAACCTGCTCAGGATTGAGATCAAGTTGCCTAGGTCATCCTAGTGAAATAGAAATCTAACTAGTCAATGGAGTTACACCTAGTGGTTACTATTTCATGGTTCGGTCTTATGCAATCTCATTACATAGGATATCCCCACTCACATGTCGTCTACATGAACACGTTATGATCACTGTGTTTGTATCATATACAAAGTGGGTCATATCTATAGTATTACCCGGTTAAGGTACCCAAGCCTTTTCCCCTTACTATAGATTCTTTAGGTTGTATCTCGAACTGAGATCCTTTATATGTACACTACATCCAATTCAAGAGACATTTTACAATCTTGGATGTTAGTTTATTGGATTTAGGGTTAATAAAATGGCAATGTTGCAAACAATGAACAATAACTCTTTATTGAAAATAGTAACTCTTTATTACATTAATTAGAACAATATTTACAAACTACGAGGATGAGTCCCGCTTTGTATTTGGTACAAACGAGTTAATCCAACTTGTTCATGTGGTAGACATGCGAGTGGGGGCATCTTGTACAATGAGATTATACAAGACCGGACCACAAATTATTAACCTACTTGTGTAACACCGTTATCAAGATAGGTATAATAATTTGTAGATGATCATGAGTGACTTGACCTGAATCCTTAGCAAGCTACGAACTCCTGCTTATGAGGTTTGTCCTTAGACTAGTATGGTTGAGAGTGGCATGTAGCCGACTTAATGAGCCTACCTTCTAAGGGACATAACTTTGTAGGTAGCTGGGAACTTAACTATGCAAGATGGAATTCACTCATTCCTAAATTAGGGCATCAGATAGGTCGTTCTCTTAAGAACTGAATCCAAGTCTTGAACAATGGGGCCTTACCTTCTTACTGGCCTAAGAAGGATTGAGTTTATGTTAGGACCATAGACTGATTGTTCATTAGAGGATCAGTGGAGCTTAAGGAGCAAGATGTATTCACAGGGGTAAAACGATAATTTGACCCAGTTGTGATTACGAACACCCTGTGAAGGGTCGAAAAAGTATTGATTATATCAGCGGATACAACATAGCCTATAGTGAGGATAGTGCAACTACGAGTCTATAGTGGTGTGACTCATAGTTAATAAATGTTGGTGAATTGAATTAAAGATGTTGATCGATTAATCTTGTATCATTAGAGCTCATAATCTGTAGATCCATTAGGTCCGTCCGTTGGCTCAACATGGAAATAATGAGGGTTTATAGTTTGGAGTGAAATTGAAATGTTCAATTTCATGTTTAAGGAATATATCAAATATATATGATGTAATTGATATAACATATGGTTTAATTCATGGGAATATATCATAAGAGCACTATAGGGGTAGGATGGTCATTTCAATCATATTTTCCTATAAATATGTGCATGAGATGCACATTTGAGTAGGCTATTCCAACGTAACCCTAGTGCTCTTTTTGGCAAGTGTTTTTGTTGGAAAAGTTCCAAAACACTTGTCTCTGTCAAAATCCCTCCCAACTCCAAAAGAGGTTCAACCACTTTCCCTCTCCTAGAGATACAACGGGCACTTGACTACGTGAGATGAAATTAACTCATTCCTGAATTAGAATCGATTCCGATACAACAACCCCTCTAGTTTTGATTTGATCTATGTAACTCTTTACAAGAACATGCGATCAGAATCACTTCCGCTACGAGATTCAATCCTTTTAGTAAAGAGTTGGGAACTTGACTACGTGAGATAAAATTCACTCATTCCCGAATTAGGGAAACTAGAGGGGTTGTTCACTTAAGTGTTGTCTCTAGGGCTTGGGCAACGGGCACCCACCCTCTCACTGGCCCGAGAGGGATGTTGATCATGGTTGGACAATGCAACGAAGTTATTCATTAGAGGAGTAGTGGGGCTTAAGGAGCAAGAGGTAGACACAAGGGTAAAACGGTAATTTGACAAAACAATGTCTACAAACAACCTGTGAAGGGTCGACTCACAGGCATTGGTTATATCAATGGACACAACTTGTCCTACAGTGATGTGAGTACAACTACAGGTTTTAGTGGAGTGTTACCGTAGCTAATGAATGTTGAATAACCGGGTCAAAGAGTTTGACAGGTTAATCTCGAATCATTGGAGCTCGTCATCTGTAGGTCCATTAGGTCCCTCGGTTGTCTCAAACTTGATAAATTGAGGAGTTACAGTTTTGTGTGAATTTGAAGTGTTCATATTCATTAAAAGGGTATTTATGTCATTTATATGAGATATAATTGACATAATATATAGTTTAATGTGAATGAGATTCATAATAAACTATAGGTTAGCCTAATTGATTAATTAGTGCTAATTTGGAGAAATTGAATTGAGGAAAATTAAATTGAATATGATTCAATTTAAAATTTCACAATTATGGAAATGAGATTTGTATTATAAGGTATGAGATACCTTATATTATGTGATATGCAAATATGATTTGCATATCATATGATTGTGGTAAATTGGTAAATGGTGGAGATTTTAACTCCACCATATTGCATTATAAAAGGATGGAATGTGAGACATTTCATAACACTTCTTCTCATTTTTTGGAATTCACTATCCAAAGTGAAAAGAATTCTCCCAAAAGTTCTCTCTAATCTCACAATAATTTCTCTCCACCCAAACCAAAGGGAGTTCTACCACTCTCCCTCAACTGATCGAGAACAACGAAAAGATCGTTTTGAAGGTGGCCAATTTGTTCGGTTCGAGAGATCGCGTGAAGAGATCGTTGGCACGAAAAGTTTGTGATCGGAGAAGAAATTGTCGAAGAAAGGTTATTCAACAAGTAAGTATACGTATGCTTTCTGTTTTTCTTCTTCTAAAGGCATGTTTAGCCTAGAATTAAATAGTTTAGTTCAATTTTAAGAAAAGATTTTCACAACGAACACCACAACGTTCAAAGTCGTTTCCGCTGCGGGAGTTTCATTCCCGTCAATTGGTATTGGAACCAAGTTGACTTTTTCGTTGTGTAATTTGTTTTTCTTAAAATTCGGTGGGTAGCTTCAAATTCATGAGATGAAATTGTTGTTTGCATATTGGATAGTTTTGATTTTGGTACTTAATTTAGATTTACTTTTTTCGTTGATGAGATCAATGTAAGGGCCCATTGATTGATGGAACACAAGACATACGCAACGGAATAAGGATCTAATGACACTCTAATTGCATCTAAATTAATAGAAATTAACATGCAAACATACAAAAAACAGTAAACTAAAAAGGGAAGAAAGTACAGCCTTTGTAGCTTGATTTCTTCTCGATCTCCTTGCCAAATCACAAACCGACCACTAGAGATTCCCAGCTATCCTCTGGACTCAGAACCGAGTTGTGGGCCCCGGTGAATGAAGGATTGAAAAGGAAGAATGGGAGGTTCAAAGTATTAAGTGAGAAAAAGGAAAAGAAGTAAGTTTTGGTGAGACTTATTTTTTAAAAACTAAAACTTCAGCAAAAAAGAACCCTTTGTTTTGAAAACAAACCTATTTATAAAGGAATTACATGCATCAAATGCATGTCAAAAGTCACTAAAATGCAACACCTCACAAAACACTAACTAAAGACTTGGTTATGTGTCATTCTATAATGTTTACACATAGTCCACTTAAGTTAGTGGAATTGTCCAACAAAAACTTGGATAATTCCACTAACTCTAGTCAAGGGTAAAATAGTATTTTCCATTTGGTCAAAGTCAAACTTTGACTTTTCCTGAGCAAAAAAAGTCAACCCTTTGACTTTTTACGATTTTGACCCTCTTGACTGATTTTGACCTCCCGAACATGAATCCGCATTCATATTTTTGAAATTCAAATCACATTTGAATATATTGTGTCATAAAAAATCGATAGTTATATCACATATACTTGTCAGTTTAAAACTTCTTTTCTAATTCGAACAATTCGAATTAAACCATCATACTGTTCTAAGTTTAATCCATATGAGCTAGTAGGGGGACCTAATAGCCCTAAAGATCATGGGCTCCAACAATCCGAGATTAACCGGTCAAACTCTTTAACCTAATTAATCAATTTTTGTTAACTAACAGATCATTCCACTAAAGTCCCGTAGTTGCACTCCCCTCACTGTAGATATATTTCTGTCCATCGGATATAACCGTAACCAGTAAGTCATTCCTTCACAGGTTGTTCGTGGTCTCAGCTGGGTCAAAATACCGTTTTACCCCCGAGAACACTTCTTGTTCCTTAAGTCCTAGTAAACCTCTATAGAACAATTGATTTGTGGTCCAACCAACAAATCTAGTCCCTCTCAGCCTAGTGAGAGGGTGGGGCCCCTTGTTCTAGTTCCGAAGTCAGCACTTAATGGAACAACCTATCTACTATCCCTAGAGTCGGGCAGGAGTGAATTCCGTCTTGCACCCTATGTCCCCAGCTATCTATCCGATCTTACCCACACGAAATGGGAGGCTTATTGAGCCAGTATTTGCTGAAATGCTCTCACCCATGCAGATCTAAGGATAATCCCGAATAAACTAGGAGTTCATAGTTAGCTCAGGATTGAGATCGAGTTACCTAGGCCATCAAAATTGAATTAGTCAATTTTATACAGTAAACGGTGTTATAAAGCAAAAGTGACTAAGTCGTGGTCCAGTCTTATACAAACTCATTGCATAGGATGCCCCCACTTATATCTCTATATGAACGATTCAGGATCACATCGTTTGTACTAACTACAAAGTAGGTCGCAGACATAGTGTCCCCAGAATAAGGCACCCAACCTTATCCCTATACTATAGACCATTTCAGGCTATATACTGGAACTTGATCCATGTTTTAAGTCATCACATCACATAAAGTTCAAGTCTATATTAAATAGCCTCGAGACCTTAGTTTATTGGATCAAGATTATAGCATACTAATTCAATAACAATTTTATCGAAAAAGGAACAAAAAAATGTTTATCAATTACAAACTACGAGTTTTAGGACATAAAATCCAACATTATTTTGGGAAAATTGTATGTAAATCGAGTTTGTAAGTCAGTGTCGTTCGTGGCAAGATTTGCTGTGAAGAAATCGGAGCGGAAACAGACGAAAAACGACCAAGAACAGCAAAGGTGTTTGTTGTTCTGTCGATGGCGTTGAGACACTATTCTTCGGCGTCTCAACGGCGTCCGCGCTGATGGTGGTTGTGCTGCAGAGCAGTGTTGCAACGCAAGGAGTAGCGTTGCAACGCTGGGGCATGGGGCGCGCGAGGCTTGACGCTTGGCATCGCAGCGGCGTTACGCGCCAGCCACAACGTTACAACGCGTTCTTTGTGTAGTGAAGCAAGCAGTCGCGAGAAAGCGTGTCAGCGGTGGCATGAGGGCAATTTTTCAAGTGATGGATGGTTTTTTCCTTCATTTTATTTTATATTTAATTTATTTTATTTGTAAAATATATTTTTAATTAATTTAATCAATTAATATTGATATAAGAGTTAAATTGATATTAATTAATTGAATTAAAAGTCCCTAGGGTTCCAAAAACTAATCCAATATTGCTATTTATTTAATTTTATGTATGTGATGTATGAAATTTATTTATCTATGTGCATAATGTATGTCATATAGATTAAAATCCCACTTAGGTTAAACATTTCATGCATCATATTTTATATTATAAGAGTTATAATATATATTATGCATGATAGGATTATTTTATAAGGGTTATAATATAATGCATGTTTTTAATTTAATTAATATAATTGTTATATTTCTTAGATTAAAAGCATTAATATCCATTAATACATGTGATGTATGTATATTATATAGTTTGTTATTCATGTGATGAATGATCAAACACTATTATATGGCAATGCATGTAACCTAAGTTAATTATTAGTTTTAAATGGTTTAGAACTTGAATAATTAGACTTAGGTTTTCTAGTTCTAATAAGATTAGAATTCGGAAATCAAATATGACTTATGAATGGTGCCTAATTAGTAACTCTGTCTAAGGAAGATTTTGTCTAAGGCTGGGGTATTTAAGCTGACGCTCTTCGGAATACCCTTACCTGGGAATCGACCTGGGAGTGAATTTGGTCTGGAGATTCATAGGTTATATTATCGTGAGTGACGTTTAATTAAAAGTTGATTAAATTACTCACTTAGACCTAAGTTAATAATGTGATTATAGACATAGGCTAATCCAATATAAGTGTTATATTGGTAGACTTAGGTAAATATTAGTCGAATTATCTACGCCAATCCCGATTATTTTAAAGTGTTGGGTGGGAGGAAATAAGGTATATGAGATACATTTTATTTTCCGACCACAAATCTCCGTTAAGTTCACACCGTGAGATCCATACTCGGCCTCGTAGGGCAAATGGGAGCGTCTCCCTTTGGATGGTATTTGTATGGGTCAATATTCAACGTGAATGGAGAGAGTACATATAGTGAGTGGGAGCGGGACCTGTGAAAAAAGGACCCACGGTCTCTTTTAACGATTCACACCGTGAGACGCCTATGATCTGCCTGCTAGTTTGGCCTGGACCAGACAATCCCTTCGGAGGGTCTTGATCATGGGTGTCGGAACACCATGAATTCCTGAAAGGGATACGATTTCCTTGTTGGTCTTCCGTAGTTCATGTTGGGATTTATGCTTTAAACAAGTGTAGTTTTGTAATTATCATTGCACAATAAATAAAGTTGTTATTTATTATATTCTCGCATATAAATCTAAATCCAATAAACTAAGTTCCAAGGTTATAATGATAGATCTTGAACATTTATGTAGTAGACATGTGTTGGATTAAGTTGTTCAAGTATAACCTAAAAGGTTTATGGTATATGCATAGGGTTGGGAACTTTATACTGGTAACATCATGGATGCGGCCCGCTTTGTATTTGATACAAACGAGGTAATCCAACTCGGTCATGTGGTAAACATGCGAGTGGGGGCATCATGTATAATGAGATTATACAAGACCGGACCGCGAGTTATTAACCTACTAGAGTAACACCGTTATCAAAATAGGTACAATAATTCATAGATGATCATTAGTGACTTGACCTGAATCCTGAGCAAGCTACGAACTCCTACTTATGAGGTTCGTCCTTAGACTAGTATGGGTGAGAGTGCTTGTAGCCGACTCAATAAGCCTACCTTCTTAGGGACATAATTTTGTAAGTAGCTGAGAACTTAACTATGCAAGAAGCAATTCACTCATTCCTGAATTAGGGAATCAGATAGGTTGTTCTCTTAAGAACTTAATCCAAGTCTTGAACAATGGGGCCCCGCCTTCTTAGTAGCTTTAGAAGGATCAAAGTTTTATGGTAGGACCATAGACTGATTGCTCATTAGAGGATCAGTAGAGCTTAAGGAACAAGATGTATTCACAGGGGTAAACTGTGATTACGAACAACCTTTGAAGGGTCGACTCACAAGTATTGATTATATCAATATATACAACATAGTCTACAGTGAGGAGAATGCAACTATGAGTCTATAGTGGAATGACTTATAGTTAATGAATGTTGATTAATTGAATCAAAGAGTTTGATCGATTAATCTTGTATCATTGGAGCTCATGATCTGTAGATCTATTAGGTCCCTCCGTTGGCTCAACATGGAAACAAGAAGGGTTTATAGTTTGGAGTGAGATTGAAATGTTCAATTTCATGTTTAAAGGGATATGCCAATTATATATGATATAATTGATATAACATATGATTAAATCCATGAGAAATATATCATAAGGGCACTATAAGGGTATGATGGTCATTTCCATCCCATTTCCCTATAAATATGTGCATGAGATGCACATTTGTTAACCTAATTTCAATAGGCAACCCTAGTGCTCTTTTGCAAGTGCTTTTGTTGGAAAAGTTCCAAAGCACTTGTTTTCTTAAAATTCTCTCCCAACTCCAAAGGAGGTTCCACCACCTTCCCTCTCCTAGAGATGCAACGGAGAAGATCTAGCGGACAGATTGAAAACTACTTAGTAGTTTGTAGAGTACGCAAGATTGTTGAGATCGTGAGAACGTGAGGATCAAAAGAGCACGTGTTGTTTTTTCTACAAAGGTAATACACTTGTTGTCCATATGATCTAGTATGCATGCTTAATCATTTTATGTACGTTTTGATTTGATCTATGTAATACATTATAAGAACACGTGATTCAAATCGCTTCCGCAACGAGATTCAATCCCATCAATTGGTATCAGAGCACAATTGTGTTCTTGTTTTTTGTTCTAGATTTGTCAAAAACATAGGTGGGATTACATTTTGTTCATGAGATGAATGAAGGATTGCAAAATTAGATGTTTACATTTTTGGCAGTGAGATTTACAATTTTTTCATTGAATTGTTCAATGTAAGGGCCCGATGTTTTGGGCAATTTTAATTGTAAATCGAGTCTGTAAGTCCATGTCAATCGAGGCAAAGGGGTTCCTGAAAAGAACGGAGGAAAATCGAGTAAAAAATTGGCAAAACCATTCTGTTCTGTGAACGGCGTTACAACGCCACTACGATAGGCGCGCGACTGAGAAGACGACAGCGTTGTGCAACGCTAATGGTGAGGCACGCTTCAACGGTCAGAAACGGATAAAAGACAACGTTGCTGTAAACCCAAGATCTTCCTTTCGAACTTCCTTATAAAAAAAATAAAAGAAAAGAAATGAAGTGAAAGATAAAAGGAAAACAAGGAAGGAAAAGCTTAAACCATTTTGGTTTGGTTTGCTAAAAAAATAATGAAGAAAATGAAATGAAAGGAATGGATATTATATCATGTTTTGTTTTGTTTAGAAAAGAAAAGAAAAGAAAAGAAAAGAAAGAAAGGGATAAAGGAAAGGAAAAAGAAAAGGAAAAAGAAAAGAAAAAGCAAAAGGGGAAAAAGACTAAGTTTGCCTCCACCGTTTGTTTTTTTAAAATGACTTTATCTTCTCCATTTTCTTCTTCATTTACCAAGAGGAAGCTGTAAGCTTCGTGAGTTGAAGTTCAAGGGAGAAGAAGAAGGAGAAAAGCTCTGATTTTGGAGCTGGAGTTGCAGAAGAAAGGAGAAGAACTCAAGGGAATTATTATTGCAGCAAGGTGATCAACTCAGACCAGTTCTAATGTTTTGATCTTCTCGAGCTCTACAAGAAGAGGTAAGTGTTGAAGTTTGCTATTCCTGAAAGCTAACTCATTTTTAAGCAAAGTTCATGAAGGAAGCTCGAGCAAATGCTTATGTTAAGTTACTGTTTTGTTAAGAGGAAGGCAAAAGAAAGAAGTTTGCTGTCAAATCTGGGAACTCTCTGATGTTTTTGTTGTTCTGATCTGTATTCTTGGAGTTAGAAGCTCTAATTGGTATGGTTCGAAAGCTTATTGAATTTCCTACAACTTTCGTGAATAAATCGTGAGTAGAAAATGTCTAGAAGATGTTTTAAATATCAGGTTAAATTTGTTGTGCAGCAGGAAATCCAAATCTGGAAACAGCAGAAGTCTGTTTTGAGGAAAGTAGCTTTCGAGGTATTTCTGAACAAATCCGTTTAGAAGTTCAATTTCATGTCTTCATATGAGTTTTAGTGGGTTCAAAAAGGAAGAGTTTGGTATAAATTACATTATTTGTGGATAAGTAAGGAAGAAGTTATGGCTGTCTGAAAACAGGGTAGAAAATTTGAAAATGTTGGAAATTTGAAAGTGTGTCTTCTTGCAAGTTTTAAGGTCAAAAATCATGAGCTCGAGGTTCTAATGGTTGAGTTGGTTTGTTTGACAGGCCAAGAGCAAATAGGTCAAGTTTACAAGCCAAGGTTCTAATTCTAATACTGTGAGTAACTCTATTTTAGAATTATGCTTGACCTATGTTTTTCTTAAAAAACATAATTGTTGATCATTGAATCTTGTTTGAACTAATTATGTATAGCTTCATGGAGTTTCTAACATAAAGTTCATGATGGAACCTAAGCATGTTTTGAATTAGTTGTAACTATAAATCCAAGTATGGAAACTAAATTATGAAAGTATGCTTTCCTTTAGAGAATGTTTCGTGTAAATCCACTTGGGAACATGTTTAGATGATACTGTGAAAATGTCAAGAAATTGTTGTATGTGTTATAAAGACATGATTCTCATGGTAAACAAATTATGCTCTTGTTTGTGGTTAACCCCTAATACTGAAGGACATTAGAGAAGGTACTTAGGGGGGGAATGAATCATGATATCCCGATACGGAAAGACAATGAGAAGGTATCCGGGAAGTAAATAGTTTTACCTTAGTACTGAAGGACAATGAGAAGGTATTCGGGTAGTAAATGGTTTTACCTTAATACTGAAGGACATAGAGAAGGTATTAGGGAAAACCAAACGATCAAAGGTATTTCACGTGCACGTGAGAGAGAGAGGTATGAACCTTATTGGTATAAATGTAACTCTACCACCTCTATGGTTTGATGTGGTATCATGTCATGTGTTTTATTGTTGTGAGCTTCTATATTATTGATTTATCTACCCTCGATATGATAGTACATTTCGAGTTGTGTGCTATGCATAAGTGGTGACTTAAACCTGTAAATTGGAAGCATGGTTTGTTTATGTTTACAAACAGATGTTAAGCTATTTTCTACTTATAATCTGCCATTATTATGAATCACCTGTGAGCTTATAATGTTTTAAAGATAGACACTCACTGAGCTTTTTAGCTCATTCTTTCAATGTTTTCAAACCTTTTCAGGTAGAGATCGAGCTCCTGGTACCTGACATCCTGTCATAGTCTGCTGGAAGTTTCATAAGTTGATAGTTTGTACGTGGCTGGCATTGTATAGCAAGTCGTTATGTAGTTATAGTTGTTTGTACATAAGAGGTTGTATAAACAGTGGGTTGGCATGTTCTGAGTTGTGATGTTATTTGCTCGTTTATGTTTTCAAATGAGAGACTTAAGAAATGTTTCTCCCTATGTATGTTTAGTAGTTATCAAGTTTCCGCTGTGTTATGTTAAAGTTTACCATATACGAGCATAGTATGTTTATCAGGTAGAATAGGGTCATCAGGTATTGTTAAGAGGTGAGCAATGTCTGTTGACTTCATGCCTCTTTCCGGGCTAAGTTAGCAGGTGGTTCGGAAGGGGGTGTGACAACTTGGTATCAGAGCAAAGTTAGCTCCATGGGAATGAGACAGGGCAAGTTAGCTCTGAGAGTAAAGTAAAAAGTCATAACAAGTTATTGAGTTAGTTCAGATCAAACTAGTAGAGTATGGTCCAAGACAGGATAAGAGTAAGTCCAGTTAGGGCTAAAATGTGAATAGAAGTTTAGTACTGCGTATTGGAGTTAGATATTCATAGCATGTCTAATGTGTTGATATGTTATAGGAGTCATGCCACCACGTACTAGCGCAGCGGCCGCAGCAGGCGGATCATCGGGGCGGGAGGCGGGATCCTACCCAAGGTCAATCTGAGAGGGGATCTAGTGCCCCGAGAGTCCAAATCGAGGCTGGCTGGATGAGCAACATGTTAGTTTCTCACAGGGAGGCGTGGTAGGCGAGAGAGTAGGGCCAAGTTATTCAAAAAAAAAAAAGGCGTATGGAATTGAACGTCTAAAGAAATTAGGAGTCACAGTATTTGAGGGTTCCATAGATCCGGCTGATGCCGAGGTTTGGCTGAATATGCTACAAAATGTTTTGATGTAATGAGTTGCCCCGAGGAGCAAAGTCAAGCTAGCCACATTCCTACTAGAGAAAGCGCGAGAAGGTGGTGGAAGTCAATCACGAGCTAGGCACGATGATGCACGCACTTTAGATTGACAAACTTTCGAGCATATTTGAAGATAAGTATTACCTGGCACATATCTGCATGAGGCGACGAGGAATGAATTTTTAGAACTGAAGCAAGGGCCACTTTCAGTGGCCGACTATGAGAGAAGGTATACCGAGCTGTCACGGTATGCTGATGTGATTGTGGCATCTGAGAGTGACAGGTGTCGGAGATTTGAAAGAGGGTTATGTCTGAGATACGAACCCCGATCACGAGCATTGCAAAGTGGGTGACTTTTCCTCGCTTATAGAGAGTGCTCTACGTGTTGAGCAGAGCATAACAGAGGCAGAAACAGTGGTGAAGCCTACTCGAGGGCCTTCAACGACGAGCAGTTTTCATGGTCGTCAGCAGCGACGATTCACACCTGGAGTGAATGTTTTGAGTCGTCAGAACTTTAAAAGTCGAGCTGGCGGCCAAACATCGAGGCAAACACATGTTAGTGGTGCCTATCAGAGGCAGAGCCAAAGAGCACCTAGTCAATCTGCCAGATCCACAGTAAGACCACCGACAATACAGGAGTCTGTTGCAATTGCAACAAGGAGAACTCCATGTACAAATTGTGGCAAGAGTCATCGAGGCCAATGTCTTGTGGGTGTCGATGTGTGTTACCAGTGTGGACAGCCCGAGCATTTCAAGAGGGATTATCCACAGATGAGAGCAGCCACACAGAGGGACCAGGGAGTTGGGTCCCAGACAGTTGAGCAGCCAAGAGTTCCAGTAGCTGCAAGAGAGGGCACCAGTGGTGCTAAATAGAAAGGAAGTTGTTTTCAAGAAACCAGGATTAGCTGAAGTGGTTTTCAGGGGTGAAAGGAAGATTATCCCTACGAGCTTGATTTCCACATTAAAAGCTGAAAAGTTGTTGAGGAAAGGTTGCATGGCATTTATTGCACACGTAGTGGAGGTGCAGGAAGAAAAGCTAAAACCAGAAGATGTTCTTGTTGTGAACGAATTTCTTGATGTTTTTCCAGCAGATCTGTCAGGGTTGCCACCTGATAGGGAAGTTGAGTTCACTATTGAATTGCTACCAGGAACAACACCTATTACGCAAGCGTCGTATGGAATGGATCCAAGCGAGCTCAAAGAGCTGAGGACGCAGTTACAATACCTAGTTGATAAGGGATACATCAGACCTAGTGTATCACCCTGGGGAGCTCCAGTGTTATTTGTAAAGAAGAAAGATGGTACCCTTAGATTATGCATTGATTATAGACAGTTAAACAAGTCACGATATGTAATAAGTATCCTTTACCCCGTATGGATGACTTGTTTGACCAGTTACGAGGAGCATCAATGTTTTCTAAGATTGATTTGAGATCAGGATACCATCAGTTAAAGGTAAGGGAATCAGACATTCCTAAAACAACATTCAAAACGAGGTATGGGCATTATGAGTTTTTAGTAATGTCGTTCGGTTTGACGAATGCACCAGCAGTTTTCATGGACCTCATGAACAAGATATTCCACCAGTATTTGGATTAGTTCGTGATAGTATTTATTGATGATATACTAGTTTACTCAATTGATAGAAAAGCTCATGAGGAACATTTGAGGATTATACTGCAAACACTACGAGGTAAACAGTTGTATGCTAAATTTACCAAATGTGAGTTTTTGTTGAATCAGGTAGTATTTTTTGGGGCATGTTGTGTCAACAAATGGTGTTAGTGTGGATCCAAATAAAGTGAAAGTTGTGGTCAACTGGGAGAGACCACCAGATGATGCAGGTGCGTAGTTTCCTAGGCTTGGCAGGATACTACAGACGGTTTGTTGAGGATTTCTCACGATTAGCATTACCCTTAATAGCTTTAACAAGGAAGAATGTTAAGTTTGAATGGTCAGATAAGTGTTAACAGAGTTTTCAGGAGCTGAAAAAGAGATTAGCTACAACACCTATTCTGACACTTCCTGTAACGGGAAAAGAGTATGTGATTTACTTTGATGCCTCGAGCCAAGGTTTAGGGTGTGTGCTCATGCAAGAAGGAAAAGTAATAGCTTATGCGTCAAGACAATTGAAAAAGTACGAATGTAATTACCCTACCCATGATCTCGAGCTAGCAAAGTAGCTTGTTTTATGCAATCAAGATCCGGAGACATTACTTGTTTGGTGAAAGGTGTCACATTTACACAGATCATAAGAGTCTGAAATATATCTTTGATCAGAAGGAGTTGAATATGAGACAAAGAAGATGGTTAGAACTGATTAAAGATTATGATTGTACCATAGAATACCATCCAGGTAAGGCAAATGTGGTAGCAGATGCATTGAGTAGGAAGTCAAGACTTCCTAAGCACGCCTTGCGTGGTATTCGAGCGACATTTTTAAGTACTCTATGGGATTCTAAGGCAGTTGTGATTGCAGAGAATTCAGGGTGTCATTTAGCTCAATTCCAAGTCAAGTCTTCGCTCGTAGCAGAGATTGTAAGAAGACAACCAGATGATAGTAACTTGCAGAAAATGTTTGGAAAGTCCAAACAGGGCCCAGAGGCAGAATTTTAAAGGAGATCAGATGGAGCCATAGAGAGGCAAGGAAGACTTTATGTTCCGAGTGTTAGTGAGCTTAAAGATGCTATTCTAGAAGAAGCTCACAGTTCAGCTTACGCTATGCATCCGGGAAGCACCAAGATGTATAAGACATTGAAAGGGAACGTATTGGTGGCCTGGGATGAAGCGGGAGGTAGCTGAATATGTTGATAATGTTTGATCTGCCAACAGGTTAAACAAGTTAGATAGAGACCAGGAGGACTCCTTAATCCATTGCCAGTGCCGGAATGGAAATGGGAGCATATCACTATGGATTTTCTTTTTGGATTACTACGTACTTCAAGTGGACATGATGGTATTTGGGTAATAGTGGATAGACTAACTAAGACATCACGGTTTATACCGATTAAAGCGACGTCTACGCTTGATCAGCTAGCTAAGCTATACGTCGACAGAATTGTGAGTCAATACGGAGTGCCAGTGTCCATAGTTTCAGATAGAAATCCAAGATTTACTTCTAAGTTTTGGCCTAGCTTACATAAATCTATGGGGACAAAGCTGAATTTTAGTACAACATTCCATCCTCAAACAGATGGGCAGTCAGAGAGGATCATCCAGACCCTAAAGGACATGTTGAGGGCATGTGTTCTTCACTTTAAGGGTAGTTGTGATACACACCTATCACTTATGGAATTCGCTTATAATAACAGCTATTAGTCAAGTATTGGCATGGCACCATTTGAGGCTCTGTATGGAAGACCATGTAGAACGTCGTATGTTGGAATGAAGTAGGAGAGCGGAAGCTAATCGGTCCTGAGTTGGTTCAAATTACGACAGACAATATTAAGGTAATCAGAGACAATCTGAAAGTAGCACAAGATCGTCAGAAGAGTTATGCAGATAAGCGATGAAAGGACTTAGAATTCCAGGTCGGAGATCAAGTTTTCTTGAAGTTATCTCCGTGGAGAGGTGTCCTTCGTTTTGGCAAGAAAGGTAAACTAAGCCCTAGATATATTGGTCCTTATCCAAAGATGAACGGACGAGTTGGGCCAAAGAACCTCTGAGATCGGAGTTGGCAGTGGAACTATCTCGAGTACATGATGTTTTTTATGTGTCCATGTTGAGGAAGTATTTTCCAGATCCGACACATTTGTTGCAATCACAACCAGTTGAGTTGAAAGAAGACATGAGTTACATAGAGGATGCAGTTCAAATCCTCGACAGGAAAGAAAAAGTTTTGAGAAACAAGACGATCTCCCTCGTTAAGGTTCGTTGGAGACATCACGGAGTGGAGGAGGCAACCTGGGAATTAGAGGACCTAATGAGGAGGAAGTACTCGATGATTTTCACTTAAGACTACTCAATTTCGAGGACGAAATTTCTTAAGGGGAGGTAAGATGTAAACCCAAGATCTTCCTTTCGAACTTCCTTATAAAAAAAAAACAAAAGAAAGGAAATGAAGTGAAAGATAAAAGGAAAACAAGGAAGGAAAAGCTTAAACCATTTTGGTTTGGTTTGCTTTAAAAATAATGAAGAAAATGAAATGAAAGGAATGGATATTATATCATGTTTTGTTTTGTTTAGAAAAGAAAAGAAAAGAAAAGAAAGAAAGGGATAAAGGAAAGGATAAAGAAAAGAAAAAAGAAAAGAAAAAGCAAAAGGGGAAAAAGACAAAGTTTGCCTCCACCGTTTGTTTTTTTAAAATGACTTTATCTTCTCCATTTTCTTCTTCATTTACCAAGAGGAAGCTGTAAGCTTCGTGAGTTGAAGTTCAAGGGAGAAGAAGAAGGAGAAAAGCTCTGATTTTGGAGCTGGAGTTGCAGAAGAAAGGAGAAGAACTCAAGGGAATTATTATTGCAGCAAGGTGATCAACTTAGACCAGTTCTGATGTTTTGATCTTCTCGAGCTCTACAAGAAGAGGTAAGTGTTGAAGTTTTCTTTTCCTGAAAGCTAACTCATTTTTAAGCAAAGTTCATGAAGGAAGCTCGAGCAAATTCTTATGTTAAGTTACTGTTTTGTTAAGAGGAAGGCAGAAGACAGAAGTTTGTTGTCAAATCTGGGAAGTCTCTGATGTTTTTGTTGTTCTGATCTGTATTCTTGGAGTTAGAAGCTCTAATTGGTATGGTTCGAAAGCTTATTGCATTTTCTACAACTTTCGTGAATAAATCGTGAGTAGAAAATGTCTAGAAGATGTTTTAAATATCAGGTTAAATTTGTTGTGCAGCAGGAAATCCGAATCTGAAAACAGCAGAAGTCTGTTTTGAGGAAAGTAGCTTTCGAGGTATTTCTGAACAAATTCGTTTAGAATTTCAATTTTATGACTTCATATGAGTTTTAGTGGGTTCAAAAGGGAAGAGTTTGGTATAAATTACATTATTTTTGGATAAGTAATGAAGAAGTTATGGCTGTCTGAAAATAGGGTAGAAAATGCTGGAAATGCTGGAAATTTGAAAGTGTGTTTTCTTGCAGGTTTTAAGGTCAAAAATCATGAGCTCGAGGTTCTAATGGTTGAGTTGGTTTGTTTGACAGGCCAAGAGCAAATAGGTCAAGTTTACAAGCCAAGGTTCTAATTCTAATACTGTGAGTGACTCTATTTTAGAATTATGCTTGACCTATGTTTTCCTTAAAAAACATAATTGTTTATCATTGAATCTTGATTGAACTAATTATGTATAGCTTCATGGAGTTTCTAACATAAAGTTCATGATGGAACCTAAGCATGCTTTGAATTAGTTGTAACTATAAATCCAAGTATGGAAACTAAATTATGAAAGTATGCTTTCCTTTAGAGAATGTTTTCTGTAAATCCACTTGGGAACATGTTTAGATGATAATGTGAAAATGTCAAGAAATTGTTGTATGTGTTATAAAGACATGATTCCCATGGTAAACAAATTATGCTCTTTTTTGTGGTTAACCCCAATCTTGAAGGACATTAGAGAAGGTACTTAGGGGAAATGAATCATGATATCTCGAAATCTTCAAGGACAATGAGAAGGTATCCGGAAGTAAATGGTTTTACCTTAATACTGAAGGACAATGAGAAGGTATTCGGGTAGTAAATGGTTTTACCTTAATACTGAAGGACATAGAGAAGGTATTAGGGAAAACCAAACGACCAAAGGTATTCCACATGCACGTGAGAGAGAGAGAGGTATAAACCTTATTGGTATAAATGTAACTCTACCACCTCTATGGTTTGATGTGGTATCATGTCATGTGTTTAATTGTTGTGAGCTTCTATATTATTGATTTATCTACCCTCGATATGATAGTACATTTCGAGTTGTGTGCTATGCATAAGTGGTGACTTAAACCTGTAAATTGGAAGCATGGTTTGTTTATGTTTACAAACAGATGTTAAGCTATTTTCTACTTATAACCTGCCATTATTATGAATCACCTGTGAGCTTATAATGTTTTAAAGATAGACACTCACTGAGATTTTTAGCTCATTCTTTCAATGTTTTCAAACCTTTTCAGGTAGAGATCGAGTTCCTGGTACCTGACATCCTGCCATAGTCTGCTGGAAGTTTCATAAGTTGATAGTTTGTACGTGGCTGCCATTGTATAGCAAGTCGTTATGTAGTTATAGTTGTTTGTACATAAGAGGTTGTATAAATAGTGGGTTGGCATGTTCTGAGTTGTGATGCTATTTGCTCGTTTAAGTTTTCAAATGAGAGACTTAAGAAATGTTTCTCCCTATGTATGTTTAGTAGTTATCAAGTTTCTGCTGTGTTATGTTAAAGTTTACCATATACGAGCATAGTATGTTTATCAGGTAGAATATGGTCATCAGGTATTGTTAAGAGGTGAGCAATGTCTGTTGACTTCATGCCTCATTCCGGGCTAAGTTAGCAGGTGGTTCGGGAAGGGGGGTGACAGTTGCAACGCCGCAGGCGTTTTACGGAAAGTAGCAACGGGCAGAAAACGTTTATTTTAATATTATTTAATATATAAAACATTTTTTATATTAATTAATATTAATTTTATTTATTTTAATTAATATACTTAGATTATATTAATTAAAATTTTTTTAGTGTGCCAAAAATGGTATAATTTTTGCTATTTAATTTTATGCAATTGTTGTATAATTATATCCATGCATAATGTATGCTATTTAGAAAATCCCAGCTTAGGTTAAGCATTTCCATGCATCATTTATAATATAAAGTGTTATATTATATAGTTTGCATGTATGATTAATATAAGAAGTTATATCAATTTTTGGATATCATTGACATGCATTATAATTCATGAGGTGAATATGCTATGTATGTTTATTATTCATGTGATGGATGATCAAGAAAATATAACATAGTATGCATGTCACCTAAGGTTAATTATTAGTTTTAAAATGTTTAGAACTTGGAATTAATAGACCTTTGGTTATCTCGTTCTAATTAGATTAGAATTAGAAACCTTGTAATTTATAAACAATGATTAAAAGAGGGAATCTGTCTAAGGAAGGTTCTGTCTAGGCTGGGGTATTTAAACTGACGGAAACGGAGAACCCCTACCTAGGAACTGACTTGGGAGTGAATTTTAATCAGAGAGTTTATAAATTATAGTAGCTTCAACAAGTTTATTAAGGGGTTAATAAACTAGAAATCCTTGGTATAATATGAAGAGTTATATTAGCAAACTTAGGATAAAATCAATATAAGAGTTATATTGATTATTAATATAAGGGTTATATTAATAAGTTTAGGTAAAAACCATTAGCTGGGTTTAGCCTAGGTAAATTTCCTATAGAGTTAAAGTATCCAGTGGGAGGAAAAGTGTATATGATACATATATTTCCACCTACATATCTCCGAAAAATTCACACCGTGAGATCCATACTGGTGCAAACGGGAGCGTCCCCCTTCGGATGGTGTTTGTATGGATCAATAGCAAGGTGAATGGAGAGGGTACTTATAGTGAGTGGGAGCAGGTTTAGTGAAAACAAATCCTATGGTCTCTTTTATCGGTTCACACCGTGAGATTACTATGATCAGCCTGCTAGTTTGGCCTGGACAGGACAATCCCTTCGGAGGGCTTTGATCATAGAGATCGGAACACAGTGAGCACCTGAACAAGGATAAAGATTACCTTAGTTTATTTTCCAACCTAGTCCTCCCTTCAGCGAATTTTTTTGGATCGGGACTCTGGAATCCAAAGATAAAGGGTTACACTCACATAATACATTAGTTGTAATTGTATCTAGACCAAATAATGGTAACTAAAGCCTATAGCAATAAGAGTTATTCTGGCATTAGGTTTTGGTCAAGAATGTCTTGATCCAGAGGAGAAATGTTTTTTATTACCCTTTGTTGTCATACATTCTAAAACTTTGGAGTATCATTGCGATTTATTAATGACATAGGAATCATTAGATAATTAGCTAAAAATGATTGAATTAATTAAAGGTTTAACGAAAATTAATACAAACAATTTTGTATTTCAACAATATGAATAGCTCAATCCTTTCCTTACTGGCTACTGAGAAATTAACCAGAGAAAATATGATGACCTGGAAAAACAATCTTAATATCATCTTGGTTGCGGACGATCTAAAGTTTGTGCTTACTAAGGAGTGTCCTCATGTGCCAAGCTCGAATGTGTCACGAAATGTAAGACCTAAACTCTGTTTTTTTTTAATTTATTTTTATCATTTTGCACTCATACATGATGTTTTGACATATGCAAAATGATATAGGTTGCATGTGTTTTAAACCGATTTTCTGTATCTAATGAATTGGGGACTAAAATGTGTTTAAAGCTTCTTAAGGAGATAGGTAAGCCATTGAAATAAGCATATTAAAAGTTGAATTGAAGTAAGTTAGGATCATTAGCAAGTTGGATAAATTTTAGGTGCATTATGTATTGAATGAAAAGCTCTTATTCCTCACAAACATAGGTAAAGTTGGATAAATGCTCTAGGTTGATTTACTTACTTATTTTGGTATTTTAAAAAGGGGATTATGATGTAAATATTAAAGTAGGAGTTGGCCAAAGGAGGTGAAGCCTCAGAGTTAAATTTGGCAAGTAGGTGCTGTCAAATTTTTAGTAAAAACAACAAGCTGCTGGAAAATGGATCAACTTCAAACGACCATATCTCTTAGTTTACTGACCCAAATTCGATGATTTTTGAGTCCCAATCTCAGAAATTGAGTGTAGAATACGAAACTGGTCGACTTTTATTAAATACGAAGAGGAAGAAGGAGAAAAGTGCAGAACACTGAGAAGCGTTCATCGTTCTTGGGTAGCAGAACAGTGTGAGGAGATTAGTCTATTTTGAGCTCTTGAGTGGTGACTTAAACCTGTAAATTGATAGCATAACTTGATTATGTTTATAATTAAGTGTTAAGTTTTTTTCTCCTTACTACCTGTCCATTATTATGCTTCACCTTTGAGCTTATAATGTATTAAAATAGACACTCACTGGGCTTCCCAGCTCACGTTTTCATTATGTTTACTCTTCCCAGGTAGTAGACGAGTTCCCGATGCTTAGCCTTGATGAGACCTGTTTGCCACCACACCGTTTTAGCTCCTTGTATATACACTTTCTTATGTATATGGTTTGTAGTGAAAACATATAAGTTGGGTTGTAATAAACTTAAAAGCTTTATGACTAGCTAAAGAACATAGTACTGAAAGTGAATGTGTCTTACTTATATGTGTATTTCAGTGTTCAATCTTGCTTGTTCAAACGTGTTGTGTTGCGTTTAATTTTATGTTAAGTCTTGGGTTAGTCAGGGAGAGCCAATAAGAGGGTTGGTTTTCTCTGTCTTTGCATCTCTTCCTAGGTTAAGCAAGTAAGCTGGGAGGGGGTGTGACACGAAATGTTCATGATGCATACGATAGATGGATCAAGGCCAATGACAAGGCCAAGGTCTACATCTTGGCAAGTATGTCAGACAGACTAGCCAAGAAGCACGAGGGCATGATGACCGCCAAGGAAATCATGGATTCGTTGCAGGGCATGTTCGGACAACAATCTATTCAGGTCAGGCACAATGCCCTCAAGTACATCTTCAACGCTAGAATGGCAGAGGGGTCATCTGTTCGGGATCATGTTCTCGATATGATGGTTCACTTCAACACGGCAGAGTCGAATGGTGCTTCTATCGACGAATTGAGCCAAGTCAGCTTTATACTAGAAACTCTACCAGTGAGTTTTCCACAGTTTCGAAGTAATGCTATTATGAACAAGCTTACTTTTAACCATACCTCTATTCTGAATGAACTCTAAACCTTCCAATCTTTGATGAAAATCAAGGGATCAAAAGGTGAGGCAAATGTTGCTAGTAGGAGTAATCACGGAGGTTCAACCTCTGGAACAAAATCAGTGACTTCATCTTCCTCAAGCCTGAAAGGCAAGAAGAAGAAAATGAAGAAGGTTGGTAAAGGGAAACGGGCTGACAAAGTTGCCGCCGAGAAGGGCAAGAAGGTCAAAGAATTTGCAGACAGAGGAAAATGTTTCCACTGCAATAAAGACGGACATTAGAAACGGAACTGTCCGAAGTACATTGCAGAAAAGAAGAAAGAAGGTAAATATGATTTACTTTGCTTAGAAGCTTGTTTAGTGGATGATGATAACTCTGCCTGGATTTGGATTCAGGAGCCACGAATCATGTCTGTTCTTCTTTTCATGAATTAGTTCCTGACAGCAGTTACAAGAAGGAGAGATAACACTCCGTTTTGAAAATGGGGAAGTTGTCTCAGCTGTAGTAGCAGGCACCATGAAGCTATTTTTTGGCAAGAAACATATGTTGTTGGACAATGTACTAGTGATACCAGGGTTTACTAGAAACCTAATTTCAATTTCTTGCCTAATAGAACAATGTATTTCAATATCTTTTTCTTCTAATAAAGTGTTTATTTTTAAGAATGGTATTGAAAATATGTGTAGCTTCATTAGAAATTGGGTTGTATGTTTTAAGACCTAATTCAGTCAAAATTGTTTTGAACACTGAATTATTTAAAACTGCAAATACACAAACTAAGAAACGTAAGATTTCTCCTAAAGAAAATGCTAAACTTTGGCACCTTCGGTTAGGTCACATTAACCTCAATAGGATTGAGAGATTGGTAAGAATTGAACTTCTAAATGAGTTAGAAGAAAATGCCTTACCAGTATGTGAGTCCTGCTTAGAAGGAAAAATGATTAAAAGACCTTTTAGTGGAAAAGGTTATAGGGCCAAAGAACCTTTTGAGCTTATACATTCAGACCTTTGTGGTCCGATGAATGTTAAAGACAGAGGAGGTTATGAATATTTCATCTCTATTATAGATGATTATTCCAGATTTTGGCATATTTATCTAATGCATCATAAGTATGAAGAACTTGAAAAGTTGAAGGAATTCAAGACTGAAGTTGAGAATCAATTAGGTAAAATAATTAAAACACTTCAATCGGATCGAGGTGGAGAGTATATGGATTTAAAATTCTAAGACTATATGATAGAACATGGAAGTACATCTCAACTCTCAACACCTTGTACGCCTCAACAGAACGGTGTATCAGAAAGGAGAAATAGAACCTTGTTGGACATGGTTCGATCAATGATGAGTTATACTCATCTCCTAACTCGTTCTAGGGATACGCAGTAGAGACTGTTGTATACATTTTGAATAATGTTCCATCGAAAAGTGTTTTGGAAACACCATTTGAACTCTGGAAAGGACGTAAAGGTAGTTTACGCCATTTTAGAATTTGGGGATGTCCAGCACATGTGCTCGTGACAAACCAAAGAAATTGGAATCACGTTCAAATTATGCCTTTTTGTAGGGTACCCAAAAGAAATGAGAGGTGGGTTATTCTATGATCCTAAGGAAGATAAGGTACTTGTGTCGACAAATGCCACTTTCTTAGAGGAGGACCACATAAGGGATCACCAACCAAGAAGTAAAGTTGTGTTAAGTGAGTTAGATGAAACAACAACAAAAGTTGCTGATAGTACATCAACAAGAGTTGTTGATACAAATTTGTCAAGTCCACCTCAAGAGTTGAGAGTGCCTCGACGTAGTGGGAGAGTTTTAACACAATCTGACCGTTACATGGGTTTAACTGAAACAAAAATTGTCATATCAAATGATGATTGCGAGGATCCATTAACATATAATCAATCAATGATTGACAAAGACAAAGATAAATGGGTCATAGCCATGAACCAAGAAATGGAGTGTATGCACTTCAATTCTGTTTGGAATCTTGTAGATATACCTGATGGGGTAAAATCTATAGGTTATAAGTGGATCTACAAGAGAAAACGTGGTGTAGTTGGAAAAGTGCAAACTTTTAAGGCTAGACTAGTTGGAAAGGGTTATACCTAGGTAGAAGGGGTGGACTATGAGGTTTTTCACCTGTTGCTATGGTAAAGTCTATCCGTATTCTACTTGCCATTTTCGCATATTATGACTATGAGGTATGGAAAATTGATGCCAAGACAACAATCTTAAATGGGAATCTTGACGAAAACATCTACATGGAGCAACCCAAAGGGTTCGTTCAACTAGGACTAGAGCAAAAGGTTTGCAAGCTTAAAAGGTCCATCTATGGACGGAGATAAGCTTCTAGGTCCTGGAATATAAGATTTGATGAGGCAGTCAAATCTTATGGCTTTGATCAAAATAATGATGAACCTTGTGTCTACAAGAAAATCATTAATAGTTCTATCGCTTTCCTAGTCTTATATGTAGATGATATCCTACTCATTGGGAATGATGTAGGCTATCTTATTGACATTAAGAAATGGCTAGCTACGCAATTCCGAATGAAAGATTTGGAAGAGTGGTAGTTTGTCCTTGGAATCCAGATTGTCCGAAATCGCAAGAACAAAACTCTAGCATTGTCTCAAACATCTTATATCGACAAAGTGTTATCAAGATTTAAGATGCAAGATTCCAAGAAAGGTTTATTACCTTTCAGGCATGGAGTTTATCTTTCTAAGGAACAATGTCCTAAGACACCTCAAGAAGTTGAGGATATGAGATGAATTCCTTATGCATCAGCTATTGGTAGCCTGATGTACACAATGTTGTGTACTAGGCCAGACATATGATTTGCAGTAGTAATGGTCTGTAAATATCAATCTAATCTAGGTTCAGAACACTGGACAACAATTAAGACAATCCTCAAGTATGTTCGGAGAACGAGGAACTACATGCTTGTGTATGGAGCTAAGGATTTGATCCTTACAAGATACACAGATTCTAACTTCCAAACTAACATAGATTCGAGGAAATCTATGTCGGGGTCAGTTTTCACTCTTAATGGAGGGGTTGTAGTTTGGCGAAGCATCAAGCAAGGATGCATCGCAGATTCAACTATGGAAGTCGAATATGTAGCAGCTTGTGAAGCAGCTAAAGATGTCGTATGGCTAAGGGAATTCCTGATGGATTTGGAAATTATTCCAAACATGAATTTTCCAATCACACTTTATTGTGATAACAGTGGTGCTATGGCAAATTCAAAAGAACCCCGAAGTCACAAGAGGGGTAAACACATTGAGCGAAAGTATTACCTAATCAGGGAGATAGTGCATCGAGGAGATGTGATCGTCACAAAGATAGCTTCGGAGCACAATTCTGTTGACCTATTTACAAAGGCTCTCTCGGCTAAAGTTTTGAGAGTCATCTAGAAGGTCTAAGACTACGTATCTTACCCTAACTAGGGCAAGTGGGAGTATGTTGTACAAAGGGTATTCAGTGCTCTAGTTTATTGTATTTACATTACTGTAATGCTCATTATGTACTTCACTAGCTTTAGGACAAGTGGGAGATTGTTGGGATTTATGCCCTAAACAAGTGTAGTTTTTAAATTATCATTGCACAATAAATAAATTTATTATTTATTATATTCTCGCATATGAATCTAAATCCAATAAACTAAGTTCCAAGGTTATAATGAGAGATCTTGAACATTTATGTAGTAGACATAAGTTGGATTAAGTTGTTCAAGTATAACCTAAAAGGCTTATGGTATATGCATAGGGTTGGGAACCTTATACTGGTAACACCATGGATGCGACCCGGTTTGTATTTGATACAAACGAGGTAATCTAACTCGTTCATGTGGTAAACATGCGAGTGAAGGTATCCTGTATAATGAGATTATACAAGACCGGACTGCGATAACCTACTAGAGTAACACTGTTATCAAGATAGTTATAATAATTCATAGAGAATCATTAGTGACTTGACCTGAATCCTGAGCAAGCTACGAACTCGTGCTTTTGAGGTTCGTCCTTAGACTAGTATGGGTGAGAGTGGCCTGTATCCGACACAATAAGCCTACCTTCTCAGGGACATAACTCTGTAAGTAGCTGGGAACTTAAGTATGCAAGAAGGAATTCACTCATTCCTGAATTAGGGAAACATATATGTTGTTCTCTTAAGAACTGAATCCATGTCTCGAACAATGGGGCCCCGCTTTCTTACTAGCTTAAGAAGGATCAAGTTTTATGGTAGGACCATAGACTGATTGTTCATTAGAGGATCAGTAGAGCTTAAGGAACAAGATGTATTCACAGTGATAAACGGTAATTTGACACAGCTGTGATTACGAACAACTTGTGAAGGGTCGACTCACAAGTATTGATTATATCAGTAGATACAACATAGTCTACAGTGAGGAGAGTGCAACTATGAGTCTATAGTGGAATGACTTATAGTTAATGAATGTTGATTAATTGAATCAAAGAGTTTGATCGATTAATCTTTTATCATTGGAGCTCATGATCTGTAGATCCATTAGGTCCCTCCGTTGGCTCAACATGGAAATAAGAAGGGCTTATAGTTTGGAGTGAGATTGAAATGTTAAATTTCATGTTTAAAGGGATATGCCAATTATATATGATATAATTGATATAACATATAGTTAAATCCATGAGAAATATATCATAAGAGCACTATGAAGGTAGGATGGTCATTTCCATCCCATTTCTCTCTAAATATTTGCATGAGATGCCATTTGTTAACCTAATTTCAATAGGCAACCCTAGTGCTCTTTTGCAAGTGTTTTTGTTGGAAAAGTTCCAAATCACTTGTTTTCTTAAAATTCTCTCCCAACTCCAAAAGAGGTTCCACCATCTTCCCTCTCCTAGATATACAACGGAGAAGATCTAGCGGACGGATTGAAAACTACTTCGTAGTTTGTGGAGTACGCAAGATTGTTGAGATCGTGAGAACGTAAGGATCAAAGGAGCAAGTGTTGTTTTGTCTACAAAGGTAATACACTTGTTGTCCATATGATCTAGTATGCATGCTTAATCATTTTATGTATATTTTGATTTGATCTATGTAATACATTACAAGAACACGCTATTCAAATCGCTTTCGCAACGGGATTCATTCCCACCAATTGGTATCAAAGAACAATTGTGTTCTTGTTTTTTGTTCTAGATCTGTCAAAAACATATGTGGGATTACATTTTGTTCATGAGATGAATGAAGGATTGCAAAATTAGATGTTTACATTTTTGGCACTTAGATTTACAATTTTTTCATTGAATTGTTCAATGTAAGGGTCTGGTGTTTTGGGCAATTTTAATTGTAAATCGAGTCTGTAAGTTCGTGTCGATCGAGGAAAAGTCGTTGCTGAAAAGAACGGAGGAAAATCGAGCAAAAAATTGACAAAACCATTCTGTTCTGTAACGTTGTTGTTCATTGGCGCGCGACTGAGAAGACGACAATGTTGCAACGCTAATGGTGAGGCACGCTTCAACTGTCAGAAATGGACAAAAGAAACAGGAAACAAGAAAGTTATCAAACGAACCTTTAAGGGCTCATTTGATAACGTTCTCGTTTCCGGTTTCCTGTTTCTATTTCTTGTTTCCTGTTCTCGTTTCTTAAAAATTAAAAACAGAAACATGTTTGATAACTATTTTTGTTTCTTGTTTCTTTAAAAAAAAAATATAAACAGATATGCATTTGATAACTATTTCTTGTTTTTTGTTTCTTTAGTAAAAATAAATTTAATACATAGAAAATAATAAAATATATCACTTGCATTAAAATAATTATAAAATCATCATAAAGAGTTTATAGTATTTTATTCCAAACCAACACAAAATTTAATAATAATAATAAATTTTATCTTGTTCAAATTTGATTTGTAATGTCATTTATCTCTCAAATCAATTCACTTTATACTATTTTGGCTTATAGAAGTTAGTTCAATTAAACTAATTTATGAATTGTAAGGTTAGTCCATTGAGCATATACACAGTTCTTTAATTTAATAATAAACTTTTTTTTCTTTAAAAATGTATTAGTCATATACACAAAGTAATATTAGAAAAAAAAGAGAGAATACATATATATTTGTTATATTTAATCGTAACAAAAGAAAAAAATAATAACGAAAAGAGTAAACAGAAAAACATAAAATAAAAGTGAAAATAAAAAAAGAACTATTAAAAGAAAAAACAAATGTTACAATGGAAGAGAGAGAAACAAGAGAGAAAAAAATAAAAAGAAAAAAGTATTAAAAGAAAAAAAATAGAGTGGGAGACGGAAAAAGACGAGGAGGGAGAGATGAGTGTAGATAGTAGGACTAGGGATACATGCATGAAACTTCAGAAAAGAAACAGGAGCAGAATTTGAGAAACTACATTTTGTAGTTTCTCAAAATCTACAACTTTTTGAGAAACGTTTCTAAAAAAAATAGAAACAAGAAAGATGAATGTTTATCAAACAAGTTTGTTTCTTAAGAATGAGAAACGGGCGGGAACAAGAAGCAAGAAACAAGAATGTTATCAAATGAACCCTTAGATTTATAGAACAATATATCAGACTTGTTCCTATTTCCTGTTTCTTGTCCCCATTTCTCATTTTTCAAGAATCAGACTTATTTGATAAACGTTCCTAATTCTTGTCTCTAAGATTTTAAAAACGTTTCTTAAAATGGGGCAATATTTGAGAAACTACAAATTGGAGTTTCTCTGTTCCGTTTCTAGTTATATTATTTTGTTCCTCTTTAATAGTGAAATTGTTTCTTGCTTTGTTTGTGTCGAACGCCTTTAAACTCCACAAATTTTTAGTACACTTGGAACTCATTAAGATTTTACGGTATATAAAATTTGCTCATTAAAACGTAATTTTGACCTCGCTTTTAATATTTTACAACCATAAGATTTATAGAACAATATAATTGAGTTGGATCTGAATCGACATCATTTAACGTGAATGACTCGATTAAGAGATAACATTGCAACCAAATTTGGATAACATTTGAAGGATAAAACAATTTTATTTATTTAATTTTTTAGTGTAGAAACAATTTTATTATTGTTATTTATTTTGCATCGAGACTTTTGGTAGAGAATGTATATTTTTTATAATTATTTTTTTATATGTTTTAATGCATGTTTTATATTTCATATTATATAACTAAAGTCTTTTTGAGCTATAAAAATAAGAATAAAAAAGAACAAGAAAGAAATAAGAAACACGAAATAGTTATACAAACAAACTTCTGCTTTTGTTTCTTGTTTTCAAGAAACAAGAAACAAAAATAGAAATAGTTATAAAAAATATTCTTGTTTCTTATTCTTAAAAAATGGGAAACAAGAAACAAGAAACAAAAAACAGGAAATAAGAAACAAAAACGTTATCAAACGAGACCTTAATATCACGAAATTTTGAGTTCGGTAAATTCCTACAACTTATAAGTTTCAGAAATCTGTTTCTTCTTCAATGGATTGGCCATGGACAAAATTCAAGTACAGTTTTGTTATTAAAATTTGCCAAACAAAATATTAATCTCAATTAAAAATACCCGATCACTGTATTTAAACACAAAAATAGTCGTTGGAAACATGGCCCCGTTTGATAACGTTTCTGTTTCTTGTTTCCATTTCTTGTTTCTCGTTTCTCATTTCTTAAGAATAAGAAACAATAATGTGTTTGATAACTATTTTCGTTTCTTGTTTCTTGAAAACAAGAAGCAAACACAGAAGTATGTTTGATAACTATTTTTTGTTTCTTGTTCTTGAATGTTTTTCTTCTTCTAATTTTTTTTCTCATATTTTATAATTTTAAAAGAATTTAGTTATATAATATAAAATATATAACATGCATTAAAACATATAAGAATACAATTACTTATAAAAAAATCATATTATCTAATATCAATAAGTCTCAATGCAAAATTAACAACAATAAAAGTAAATAAATAAAATTATTTTATCCTTCAAATGTTATCCAAATTTGATGTGCAATGTTAATTCTTACTCAATTATATTGCTAAATCTTGTGGTTATAAAATATTAAAATGAAGCTAAATGCATTTTTTAGTAATCAAAATTTATTTATTGAAAAATTCTAACGATTTCTTAGTGTACTAAAAATTAAAATAATATATATTACAAAAAAAATTAAAAAATTAAAACAATATATAAATACAGATATAAAAAATCTAAAATATAAAATATAAAATTCAAAGTTAAAATTAATATATATATATATTATTTATTTATTACAAAATTAAAAATTAAAATTAAAATAATATATAACTATATCAAAAATTTAAAATTAAAATTAAAAATAATATATAAATAAACATATTCAAAATTACAATAATAAACAAATATAAAGATGGCAAAATTTAAAATTCAAAATTAAAATAATACATAAATATTGAAAAAATTAAAAATTAAAATTAATATATATAAAAACTGAAAAATTCGGAATTAGATTTAAAAAAAAACGTGTAAAATTAGAAAGTGATACACACAATGAGACTCGAACGAGGAACATGAAAAGCAAAAGAAGACAGGCAAGCATGTTTCGCCAACAAACCAAGGTTGTGTGTTTATAATTGAAGAGAAATGTTTATGTAAATATAAATGAAATAAAGAGAAACTACTATTTGTAGTTTCTAAGATTTAGCTCTAAATTTAGAAACATTTTTCAAATTTTAGGAATAAGAAAATAGGGATTATCGAACAAGTCTATTTCTTAAAAAATGAGAAACAAAAAAAAAAACAAGAAACGGGAACGTTATCAAATGAGCCCTATGTTTTCTAATTCTCGCTCTTTTTTATTCTTCTTCTAGAGTATTATATTCAGCCTTTACTTTATTTAAAAAAAAATTAGTTTACCTAAGAGTTTTTTTTTAAGGTGCCTAAAAGATTTGTTGTATCTATTTAATCAATTAAACTTTAACAAATTATAATGTTCATTCAATTTTTATTTCAATAATTTTGTATCGTTACTGGATATCAATATCCAAATTTAAAAATTTACAGAGAATGATAAAATATAAATATAGAGCAGACATGTCGAAATTTCACTGAGCCATGTCCATTATTCAAGCCACTGTAGTTGTTGAACAAGGAGGCCCATTTTGAGTTGTTAGGTGGAAAGTTGCAAGGCAAAGGATACTTGTACTAAAAGTTATTCCTTCTCCTATTGATCTAACTAATGTGGGACAAATATAAGTAGATTTTTTTTCTTTCAATTTCCACCACACCAACGTGCAATTTCGATATCCTAGATCCATACTATGACTCCCAACTGGGATGAATAGTATTTATTAAAAGAAAAAGTCTGTATATATTTCTACAGTTAGTCTAGTTTGCACATAAGTCATCGTCATCTCGATGGATATCAGATTGGAGAGGAGATGGTGGAGATATCACGCTCCATAAGTGGATTAACCAACCCACAGGCCAACGCGGTTAGCGATGATTGAATCCAGAAAGGACAAAATTGCTACGTCCAATTGTTCGAATAATTTCAAAGGAGAAAGGGAGAATGCTTATGGTAATAATGGCGGGGAACCCGAGTAAGACCCGAGATGCATTCAATTCCTGAGAAATTAAGATGAATAATATTGTTGACGTATAGCAATTCAATCCTGGCCATTCAGGAGAAGCTGGGTGACATCACCAATCGATAAAAGGGGATAAAGACGTCCGATTCAAGACTAGTGCAGATATATCAAATCTATCTTTAATGCTTTCCAACTGTATTTTGTAATTATCTGTTTGTAATTTTGTGTTTTTTAATTTTATGCTTTATTCGATTATGGAGATAAAGTTAAGTTGGGGTCTTGTCCCACCAACCGTAAATCTTATCATAATCATTTACTTTTTCAAAAAGAAAGATTGCAAAAGGACAAAATGTCAGTCATGGGTCCAATGATGTTGGCCACCTTTGGAATTATTTGTCAATGTAACCAATTATTGTCGAGATGCGTGAAAAATCTTATATGGAATTTTGATACTATGAGCAGCACAAGGAAGAATTCTATATAAAGAGCACATGTCCGACCCTTAAACTTTTTCTTTAAAACAATAGAAACTCTTATTTATTCATTCAAATAAATTTCATGTTTTCTAAATATTTTTTTTAGAAAATTTCGTTCTTATCAACATTTTCATATAAATAATATTTATATTTTTAAATATAATGATTAAAAATGGTCAATTATAACCATCGTGAGCATTACTCAACTGACATAAAGTGTATATTCCCAGCTAAGATGTCAGAGGTTTGAATTTTCCACCCTACATTTTGTAAAAAAAATGGTCAATTATAGCTTAATTAATCCACAATTAAAGTCTCTTCAAATCATTCACAAAACTTCCATCAATTCAATACAAATATTATACATTTTTTAAATATGATGGTTAAAAATGAAAAATTATACTTGTTCACACGAGATTTCAACAAAGAAATTTAGTACGTGTAAATAATTTGTATTTGTATTAATTTAAGTATTGTGAGTACAATCTCTTATATTTGATCATCTGATTTTCTCTCCTAGTTATATGCTTTGCTCGAGGGTTGAAAAACTTATTCTCGATGTTGAAAACTTTGATGGAATCTTAGAGCATTCTTAATCTCCATGAAGTGTTCTTCGTTCAGATAGTGTTTGATATTTAGGAGGTTCTAGAGACATCACAACTTCGTTTCTAAATTCTCTTTGAGCTTCTTTAGTTCTGAGGTTGAAACTTCAATGAATTCTTAGAACGATCTTGATCTTCATGAAGTATTTGATAACTCTCATTTATGAGAGTTATTTAAGAATCTGGCCATGCAGAAGGAAAAAACGCGGGAATCAAGGAAAATATTAAAGCATGAAAATCAAGCCGAAGTTCAAGGGAAAGAATGTAAGTTGATTAACGAAAACCCTAAGGACAAGCTACCTTATAAATAGGTGAACAAGCACTCGATAAAACACACTAGGGAAAGAGGAATCTGCACAAAAATCATTGTCTTATGTTCTGTTGATTTTCTTACTATTGTAATTAAGTTTTTGAAACGTCCCAACTCAGAACCTTGTGTTTTTGCTTTATTCTTAGTTCAGTTTAGTTCTTGATGTTTATTTCACTTCTATAGTACGGTAATCATCGCTAGATTGTTTAATTTATGTTATTCTAGTTCAATATGATATTTCATTCCGTTATGTAGTTCTTGTTTCGCAAACTTGCTGTTACTTTCAATAAAAGACTAGTCATTCCATTTCATTCTTACTTTGAAAGCTTTCTTCATTTACAACTTGGGTACCATCTCGGTTCATGCTTAAAAGTGGTAGATCGAGAAGGGTGACTTGAGATGTTGTCTTTATCTATTCAGTTTGTATTTAATTTTACTGTCTCATCCATAAGAAGCTAACTTCCCTTAGGGATTCAGAATGTGAATGCCCTAAGGGAAGACAACAAGACCCCAAATCAAGAGCAATTTTGTTAGACCTCCAAGTAAGTTTACTTTTGGTGGTTGTATGGTGGGAAACCATAGTTGGCCATCTAAGGTGACCTATTAAGCTTGAGTTTGACATCGAAAGGGTTGAACTAAAGCGGAGTTCGCAAAAGTAATGGAGTAATGGGGCTTAGACATAAGACCCGAACGTTGACCCTAAGCATAGGGCAAGACTCCAAGATCATAGAGTCGTGGTTATAAGTACCTGAGATAGATTGACCATAGACATATAGGCTCAATCACTCAGCCTCTTAACGATACTTCATCGAAGGTCAAATGGGCGTAGGGATTGGTTTACTTGCTTGGGGAGTTTAACCAGATTATATCGCTTGGCAGTGAATCGTTGATGCAGTACAAGGAATTGCGTCGCGACGGTAGGAGAATACAACTACACGGTAAAGCAGCGCAAGGAAATTGCAATGTTTTGCCTTCATAAGCTTGTATGTTGATTATCGTGCCATTGCTGCCTCGCGCTATAAGGTGTAACTGTCACGCAAGGCAATTGCCTCGAGTTGCATTGTCTTTTATTAGTGGACTTAACATTCTAAATCCCTTCCTTCATTATTGCATTTATCCTTAGACATAATTTGTAACACCCCAAAAATTCCTAGTACCTTTTAAGTTGTACTTGGATTAATTTAATGTAAATTAAATTTAATTGGGCCTTGGGCCTTTGTAATTTATTTTAAGATTCATCCAATTGGCGAATTTTGTGTAATTAAAGGACCTTTGAAGCAATTAAATATGATTAAAGGCTTGTTGGGTTTAAAAGAAAAAGAAAGGGGCATTTTGTAGTTAGGAGTTATTATAGGGGCATTGTTGTAATTTGCTAGAAAAAGGATTAGGGTTTACCTTTTTGTAAGATACGTTTTTCGAGGGTTCCCTTTCTTCTTCCTCATCTTCTTCACCCTAACGACAGTCACCATGGGAGAAGGGCCAAGCTTCACCGGAATTTCAGCCACCAGAGACAAACGCCCAGACCTACACAGTCAGACGTCGTCGAGCTCGTCGTAGTTCCTCGCCATCCAAGTTGTCTTCCACCTGGAACGTCAGATCCCTCGCGATTCTAACCCAACCGTCGTTTGATTCCGTCCAGCCACCGTTCTACCTCTTCTGTCAAGCCGCCGCTCGCGAGTTATCAACCCACGTCGAGCATTCGAACCGTGTACCACCACCGTCTCCTCAGATCTCGCAGGAAAACATCCAGATCGAAAAGTTGAAAAGCCAAAAACCTTGTGCCATTAGATTAGCCACCGACTCTGTCTGCTGCACGCGAAGCCTATGCAGCCGATCGTGAAGATGAAGTTGTGGTTGTTGTTTGAACGAAGGTGGGGAGTAGCGCTGGTTTGATCGGTTCACTACTTTTTCGGCCGGTTTCGGGCGAATGGTGACTGGTTTCGAGTAGATCGACAAGTGGGCATCCCAGATCTGACCTCCATGCGCCACCAACACGTCGCCGCTCGCTGATCAACGGTCAACGCTACTGGTCAACGGTCAACACCACCGGTCAAGGGTCAACTCCACCTTTCGAAGTTGTCCAATTCGAATAATTCGACCCTTCGAGCGTTATTTGAACCTCCTTTTGTGGTAATTTAGGCTGACTATGACTGGATTCGAAAATAAGTTTATTACTATGTGTTTAATTTGGAAAATATATTGGATTTAGGGGATTCGAGTATCAAGCACGACTGAGAGGAGCCTTGAGTTAGGAGCGAAACTTTAGGAGTTTCAAAGCCAAAGCCCAAGGTAAGGGATTTTTCTACAAATTATTTTAAAAAGGAAAGTAAATATGCTTTCGAAAGATTTAGTTTAAAAAGAACGAATTCTCAAGATCTATCCTAAAGACAGAATTTAGAAAAGTATCTCACTCTATTTGAGATGAATCTAAAAGATTTAAGGGTTTGAGAGGGCCCGAACAGAAATGATTTCAAAGTATTTGAAATGAATTTTGATACAGTCATGTATAGTTATATTGTGAGATTTTTCATGCTTGCATTGTGTTGGATATATACGTATTTTAATTGCAAACATATTTATGGTTTATGATTGAAAGTCATGCTATGATTTATGATTTATATGATTGTTGCATCATTATGAATGCATATGTATATCTGATTGGAGAATGGGACCTCATGCATATTGTATGTATATGAACATGTTATGTAGGCTGTGGCAATTGGTCTCCTGAGGATTTATGCATGGTCAAACATGCATCAGAGACCCTATGGGTCAAACTTATAGGAGTCTGTGAGGGACTCAAACTTATAGGGGTCTGTGAGGGACTCAAAACCTATAGGGGTCTGTGAGGGACTCAATATGAAAAGACTCAGTTAGACTAATTTGACCACGTATAGCCGAAGAGGAAAGTCATGATTTTATGAAAGGAGGTTTTAGGTCCCACTACAGAAAAGTTTTATGATTTTAAAAAGTCACGATTAACAGTCATGTTTAAAAGTCATGTTGCATGTGTTTGCATTTTCTTACCCCCACCTACTGGGTATTATTATAATACTCACCCCTTTGCCTTTGCCTTTGTTTTCTTTTTTTAAAATGTTTTCAGGTAAAAGCGAGTGCACACCATGCGAGTGACAGAGATGCACTACAGAGGCCATGGGAACCAAGTCATATTTTTTCGCACACATATTTTAGAAAGTAATAAAAGATTACCGTTTTTCGCTTATGTATTACAGAGATTTGAAACTAGAGGTCGAACGTATTTATATTTTTAAATGTTTTGTATTTTTATTGGATCAGAAATTAAAGTAAATTTAATTATCAAGTTTTATCTATTTAAAGTCATTTAGGGCCTCAAATGAATGCATGATAGTAATGACCCTTCGAAAGAGAGTCTGTAAAACTAGCGTCGTTACATAATCATCACACCACTTATCACATTTTTTGTTACCTTTTGCAATACATCCACATCTTGTTTACTACTGATCAATTTTATTTTTTCGTTCCCTTGGACTCGATACTCTGGAATACTTCCAGTTTTATATTATTTTGATTGCGAGCGCTTACGCGTTTTCGCCTTATCAGTATTTTTCATTCAGACAATGTTTAATCTTCAGGAGCGTCTGGAGACTTCACAACTTTGTTTCTGAATTCTCTTTGAGCTTATTTAGTTCTGAACCTTGAAAATGAAGGAGGAAACACTCTATTAATCCTCAAGGGCTATAGGTGGGCTTGGGTTTGTTAGACTGAGTCCAATTGATTTTTGTTGGGATGTATGTCCTAATCTCGTTTACTTTGTAAATTACTATTTGAAATTAATAAAGAGTTATTTGTTTCATCATTTTGTGTCTCGCATTTCTTACAAACTTTGTCCAATAAACTAAGCTCCAGGGTCATTGAATATATGAGAGAACTAGAACTTGAACGGTGTGTAGTGGACACACAAGGAGGATCACATTCGAAATAATGACCCGAACGGTCTACAGTATATGGATGGGGTTGGAGACCTAATCCTGGATACGCTGTGGATGTAACTCGCTTTCTATTAGATACAAATAAGGTGATCATACTCGTTCATGTGGTTAACATGCGAGTGGTGGCATCCTGTACAATGAGATTGTACAAGACTGCATCACAATTATTAGACCTCCGATGTAACACCGCTAATGCAGTATGGACTAATAACTTCGTGAGATGACCATTAGTTACTCGACCTGAATCCTGAGCGTGTTACGGACTCCTATCTACGGGGGGTTGTCCTTTGACTAGTATGGGTGAGGGTGGTCATAGTTACTCGCCCAATATGCCTATCTTCTCAAGGACAGGACCAAGTAGGGAGCTGGGAACTTAACTACGCGAGATGGAATTCACTCGTTCCCACTTTTAGGAAAATCAAAGTATAGTCTTTGAATGATTAGTAACTCTGTCTAAGGAAGGTTTTGTCTAAGGTTGGGGTATTTAAGTTGACGCTTGTGGAACACCCCTACTGGAAACCGACCTGGGAATGAATTCGGTCCGGAGATTCTTAGATTATACTTATCATGAGTGTCGTTAATTAAAAGTTGATTAATTTACTCATATAGACCTAAGTTTTAATGTGATTTTAAACTTAGGTTAATGCCATATAAGAGTTATATTGGTAGACTTAGGTAAATTTTAGTCGGTTTATCTAGATCAATCCCTAAAAAAATAAAGTGTTGAGTGGGAGGAAATAAAGTGTATAAGATACATTTGATTTTCCAACCACAAATCTCCGTTAAGTCCGCACCGTGAGATCTATTCTTGGCCTCGTGGCGTAAATGGGAGCGTCCCCCTTTGGGTGGTATCTATACGGGTCAATATCATCATGGATGGAGAGAGTACTTATAGTGAGTGGGAGAGAGACCTGTGAAAATGGGACCCACAGTCTCTTCTTTCGATTCACACCGTGAGACGCCTATGATCCACCTGCTAGTTTGGCCTGGACCAGACAATCCCTTCGGAGGGCCTGATCATGGTAGTCGAAACACCGTGAATTCTCGAAAGAGATACAGTTTCCTAGTTGGTTTTCCTTCTTGGTTCACCATTCGGTGGCTATTGTTTGGACGGATACTTGGAAACTTAAAGATTGAGGGTGACACTCACAGAATTCGTTAAGAGTTAATGAATTTGACCGAACAATGGTAATTGGACGCCTAATGGAATAAGAGTTATTCTGGGATTAGGGTCTGATTAAGAAAGTCTCGTCCTAGAGGCGGAGTGTTTCTATTCACCCTTCGGTGGCGGTCATTCTAAACCATTAGGATATCATTGTAAATTTTGAATGAACTAGGGATCATGAAACAATGTTTACTAAAACATGATTGGATTTCAAAAGTTTTTTGCGAGACTAACACAAAGTTTTTGATTTTTCAGCAAAATGTCTAGCTCAATAATAGCTTTACTCGCGTCTGTCAAATTAGTGGGAGATAACTATCAAACGTGGAAAACAACTTAAACATGATTTTAGTAACTGACGACATAAAGTTCGTGCTCACTAAGGAGTGTCCTCAGGTGCCGGGCTCGACTGCATCGCGAAGTGTTCATGATGCATACGATCGATGGATCAGTGTCGATGAAAAGGCCAAGGTCTATATCATTGCCAGCATGTCTGATGTTTTGGCAAAGAAGCATGAGCTGATGGTCACCACTAAGGAGATCAGAGTCCTTGCAGGAAATGTTTGGCAACAGTCCTTTGAAGTTCGGCATGACTTGCTCAAATATGTCTTCAAAGCAAGGATGAAAGAGGGGTCGTCTGTCCGTGAACATGTTCTAGACATGATGACCCACTTTAATCTAGCGGAGATGAACGGGGCTTCGATCTACGAGTCGAGCCAGGCCAGATTTATCTTGGAGACTCTTCCGAAGAGTTTCCTTCAATTTCGTAGCAACGCTGTTATGAGCAAGATAAACTACACTCTAACTACTCTTCTTAACGAGCTGCAAACCTTCCAGTCCTTGATGAGGATTAGGACGTCGGAAGCTGAGGCAAACGTTGCCTTTAGGTCTTATCATAGGGGTTCGACCTCTGGGACAAAGCCTGTAGCTCCTTCTCACCCGAAAGGGAAGAAGAATAAGATGAAGAAGGGTAAAACTGACCGAGCTGCCGCCCAGAAGGACAAGAAGGTCAAGGAAGTTGCAGAAAAAGGAAAGTGTTTCCACTGCAATGGGGGCGGCCACAGAAAGAGAAACTGTCCCAAGTTTCTAGCTGAGATGAAGAATCAAGGTAAATGTGATTTACTTGTGACTGAAACTTGTTTAGTGGAGAGTAGTGGCTCTGCCTGGATATTGGATTCGGGCGCCACTAACCATGTTTGTTCTTATTTTCAGGGAATTGATTCCTGGCAGCAGCTGCGAGAGGGTGAGGTGACTCTATGGGTTGGATTCGGGGAGCTTGTCTGTACTGCAGCGGTCAACACGGTGAAGCTACATTTTGGCAGTAATTACATTTTTTTGGACAATATGTATATAGTTCAAGGGTTTACTAGAAACCTCGTTTCTATTTCCTGTCTGTCAGAACAATCTATTTCTGTTTCTTTTCAAGGCAATAACGCGTTTATTTCCCGAAATGGAAATTTAATTTGTTCAGCTTCACTTGAGAATAATCTGTATGTTTTGAAACCTAATTTGGTCAAAAGTGTTTTGAAAACTGAATTGTTTAAAACGGCAGAAACACGAACTAAGAGAGCGAAAGTTTCTCCTAAGGAAAATGCCCATCTTTGGCATCTACGGTTAGGTCACATTAATCTCAATAGGATTGAGAGACTAGTGAAGAGTGGACTTCTAAACGAGTTGGAAGCAAACTCTTTACCGGTGTGTGAGTCATGCCTCGAAGGCAAAATGACCAAACGTCCTTTTAGTGGAAAAGGATATAGAGCCAAAGAGCCCCTTGAGCTGGTACATTCTGACCTCTGTGGTCCGATGAATGTTAAAGCACGAGGTGGTTATGAATACTTTGTGTCTTTCATAGATGATTACTCGAGGTATGCGTATATTTACCTATTGCTAAGAAGTCTGAAACTCTTGAAAAGTTCAAGGAGTACAAGATTGAGGTTGAGAACCTGTTAGGTAAATCGCTTAAAACACTTCAATCGGATCGAGGTGGAGAGTATATGGACACTGAATTCCATGACTATATGATAGAACACGGAATTGCGACCCAACTCTCATCACCTGGTATGCCACAACAGAATGGTGTATCGGAGAGGAGAAACAGAACCTTGTTGGACATGGATCGGTCGATGATTAGCTATGCTCGTCTCCCTGATTCTTTTTGGGGTTACGCTGTGGAGACTGCGGTCTATATTTTGAACAACGTTCCATCGAAGAGTGTTTGTTAAACACCTTTCAAACTCTAGAGTGCACGTAAAGGTAGTTTACATCACTTCAAAATTTGGGGATGCCCGACCCACATGTTGGTGTCAAACCCAAAAAAGTTGGAACCCCGTTCGAAATTGTATCTATTCGTAGGTTACCCTAAAGAGACTAGGGGTGGTCTATTTTTCGATCCTAAGGAAAATAGGGTGCTTGTGTCGACAAATGCCGCTTTCCTACAGGAGGATCACGTCAGGGATCATTTACCAAGGAGTAAAATTGTGTTAAACGAAATGGACAGTACATCTGCAAGAGTTGCTGATGGGGCTAGTACGTCAACAAGTGTTGTTGATCCTAGCACGTCCAGTTAAGTCTGTTCCCAAGAGTTGGGAATGCCTCAACATAGTGGGAGGGTTGTGAGACAGCCTGATCGTTACATGGGTTTAGTTTAAACCTAAGTCATCACTCCTGATGATAACTGCGAGGATCCATTGATATTTGATCAGGCAATGGCTGATGTTGACAAAGACGAATGGATTAAAGCTATGGACCAGGAAATGGAATCGATGTACTTCAATTTCGTCAGGGAGCTTGTGGATCAACCAGATGGGGTAAAACCTATTGGTTGCAAATGGATCTTCAAGCGTAAACGTGGCGTAGATGGGAAGGTGCAGACCTTCGAAGCCCGACTAGTGGCAAAGGGTTTTACCCAGGTTGAAGGGGTTGACTATGAGGAAACCTTTTCACCTGTTGACTACGAGGTATGGCAGATGGACGTCAAGACAACATTTCTGAATGGCAAACTTGATGAAACCATCTACATGGACCAGCCCAAAGGGTTCATTGCCTAAGGCAAAGAGCAAAAGGTTTGTCGGCTTCATAGGTCTATTTATGGACTGAAACAAGCTTCGAGGTCTTAGAATATAACGTTTGATGAGGCGATCAAATCTTATGGCTTTGATCAAAATGTCGACGAGCCTTGTGTCAACCAGAAAATCATTGACAAAACTGTCGCATTTTTAGTGTTGTATGTGGATGATATTCTTCTCATTGGGAATGAGGTAGAATTTGTTACTGAAGTAAAGAAATGGCTGGCTTCACAATTTCAAATGAAAGATTTGGGAGAAGCTCCGTATGTTCTAGGTATCCAGATAGTCCGGAATCGGAAGAATAGAATGCTAGCCTTGTCTCAAGCATCTTATATTGACAAGATCTTGTCTAGAAATAAGATGCAGAACTCCAAGAAGGGCTTGCAGCCTTTCAGGCATGGGGTTCACTTGTCTAAGGATCAATGTCCTAAGACTCCTCAAGAGGTTGAGGATATGAGACGGCTCCCATATGTTTCACCTGTAGGCAGCCTGATGTATCTCATGCTGTGTACTAGGCCCGACATCTGTTATGCAGTAAGGAATGTCAGTAGGTATCAATCCAATCCAAGATTAGATCATTGGACAGCCGTAAAGGAAATCCTCAAGTATCTTAGGAGAACGAGGAACTACAGCTTAGTGTATGGAAGTGGGGATATGATCCTTACGGGATATACGGATTCTGACTTTCAGACCGATAAGGATTCTAGAAAATCCACTTCGGGGTCAGCCTTCATTATGAATAGAGGAGTTGTAGTATGGCGTAGCATCAAGCAGGGATGCATCGCTGATTCCACTATGGAAGCGGAGTACGTTGCGGCTTGTGAAGCTGCAAAGGAAGTTGTTTGGCTCAAGAAGTTCATGTTAGATTTGGAAGTTGTTCAAAATATGAACTTACCGATCACGCTGTTCTGTGATAACAGTGGTGCAGTAGCGAACTCAAGAGAGCCTCGGAGCCATAAGAGAGACAAACACATTTTGCGGAAGTATCACTTGATACGGGAGATTGTGCACCGCGGTGACGTGACAGTCACATAGATAGCGTCGGAGCACAACGTAGGTGATCCATTTACAAAGCCCCTCACGACAAGGTGTTTGAGGGTCACCTAGAGAGTCTAGGTCTTCGAGTGCTTCTTGACTAGGGCAAGTGGGAGATATGTAAAGGGGTATTCAGTGCCCTAGTTTATTTTATTACTTCATTGTAATTTATGTATATTTTAGAAACGTATTTTCTTCACTAGCTTAGTCCAAATGCGAGTTTGTTGGGATTTTTGTCCTAAACTCGTGTTTGTAAATTACTATTTGAAATTAATAAGAGTTATTTATTTCATTACTTTGTGTCTCGCAAATTTTACAAACTTTTCCAATAAACTAAGCTACAGGGTCATTGAATTTATGAGAGAACTAGAACTTGAACGGTGTGTAGTTGACACACAAGGAGGATTAGGTTCGCGTTAATGACCCGAACGGTCTACAGTATATGGATAGGGTTGGAGACCTAATCCTGGATACACTATGGATGCGACCCGCTTTCTATTAGATACAAACGAGGTGATTTGACTCGTTCATGTGGTTGCATGCGAGTGGGGGACATCCTGTGCAATGAGATTGTACAAGACCGGATCGTGAATTATTAGACTTGCTGATGTAACACCGTTGCCAGTAAGGACTAATAAATTCGTAGATGACCATTAGTGACTCGACCTGAATTCTGAGCGTGTTACGGACTCCTGTCTGCAGGGGTCTGTCCTTTGACTAGTACGGGTGAGGGTGGTCACAGTTACTCGCCCAAAATGCCTATCTTCTCAGGGACAGGACCAAGTAGGGAGCAGGGAACTTAACTACGCGAGATAGAATTCACTTGTTCCCGCCATTAGGAAAACAAGAGGGTTGTTCCCTTAGGTGCTGTCTGGAGGGCTTGGACAACGGGCGCCCACCTTCTCACTGGCCCGAGAAGGGTGTTGTGTATGGTTGGACCCTCACAATATGTTGTTCATTAGAGAAGCAGTAGGGACTTAAGGAACAAGAAGTAAACACAGGGGTAAAACGATAATTTGACCCAGCCGTGTCTACAAACAACCTGTGAAGGGTTGACTCATGGGCATCGATTATATCAGTGGACACGTAATATTCTGCACTGACGGGAGTGCAGCTACGGGCTATAGTGGAGTGTTACCGTAGCTAATGAATGTTGATTAACCGGGTCAAAGAGTTTGATAGGTTAATCTCGTATCATTGGAGCTCGTCACTTTAGGTCCATTAGGTCTCTCGGTTGGCTCAAACTGGGTTAAAAGAGGGGTTAATGTTTTGGTGTGAAATTAAAGTGTTTAATTTCACTTAGAGGCATTTATGCCATTTATATGAGATATGAATGATATAATATATTGTTTAATGTGAATGAGATTCAGAATAAACTATAGGTTAGCCTAATTGATGAATTAGGGCTAATTGGAGAAATTAATTGAGAGAAATTAAATTGGATGTGATTCAATTTAATAAATCAACAATTATTGCAAATTTGATTTGTAATATGAGATATGAGATATCTTATAATATATGGTTATGCAAATATGATTTGCATAACCTATAGTTGTGGTAAATTGATAATAATGTGGAGATTTCAACTCCATCATTTTCCACTATTTAAACCCTTTGCAAGAAGAGTTTCTTATCTCATTCTCTCATTTTTTGGATTTCACCAAAGAGAAGAGACTTGATTTTCTCTCAAAACTCTCTCAATTTCTCTCCTCCTTCACCAAAACTCAAGTTCCGACAAACTTCCTTCTTCCAAAAAAAATAACAACCGAGACTCCGATTGGTTGTGTTCGTTATTGATCGGGAGAAGAGTTCGAGAAATTTGAGATCGTTGGGAGAAAACGAAGAGTTCGTGACCGAAAAGAAAAAGTCGAAGCATGTCTAGAACAAGTAAGTGTTCTACTTGTTGTTTTTCTTTCCACTTTTGAGCATGTTTAACCTAAACTATTAGATAGTTAATTTTAGTGAAATCGAGTAGCATAACGATACCACGACGATTCGATCGTCTTCCGCTGCGCGGGGGTTCTCATTCCCTTCAAGGACTTGGTACTAGAGGATGAACCCATCTGGACTCTTTTGGAATGGACAAACTATTTTGCCTCTCCATCAACCTGCCCCTTATTATCCATAAGAGACTGGTAAGTCTGCAATTCATTTAGGAGGGAAGTCAGGTTATACTCCTTTTTATTCATCTCCGCATTGCTACGAAATGGCTGGAAACTCTTCGGAAGAGATTCCAGGATGAAGAATACCTGACTTTGCTCATCTAAGACCGCTGCGTCCATTTCTACCACGTTGAAGTGAACTATAAGATCGAGAACATGTTCTCTCACTGAACTCCCCTCCTTCATGTGCGCGTTATAAACGTACTTGAGGGATTCATGTCGAATTTGTTCATACGGTTGTCCAGACAGATTTTACAGATAACCCATGATTTCACAAGCTGAGACCATACCCTCCAACTTCCTGGCCAAAACATCAGATATGTCAGCCAGGATATAGGCCTTGGCCTTTTCATTGGCCTTGGACCAGCGGTCAAACGCATCCTTAACTGATTGAGGTGCATTTTGACCAGGCACCTAAGGACATTCCTCAGTCAGTACAAATCGTAGGTCGTCAACAACAAGAATCGCATCCAGATTAGACTTCCACGCAGTAAAGTTTTCACCAGTTAAACGTTCACTTTTGAGTAAGGCTATATATGAGGACGACATGCTGAAATTCCAAAAGTAGTTCTAATTAGTTATGCTTTTAACCCATTATAAACCAATCAATTTTAGCAAAATTATTAAAGAACCCTAGTCTTTAAACTTAACCCAGTGTTTAAATTAAACCTTTCATTTTGCAACGATATTTCAAGGGTTTAGAACAAAAGCCATCGTGGGGTGGTTAGTCACTCCTCCCCTGAATTGAGACTTTCTCAGCCAATTCTCATTACCAGAACATCTCATGTCCCAATGATCCTTAGCTATCGTTTGTTTGGTCAAGGACTTGTTAACTAGCTTAACTTATCCCGTAAATGTGACCCTACCATTTTCAGATCCAATAGGTCGAGCCAACAGACTACTATTAAGAAAGACAACTGTTGGCAAATTACCTAAGAGACCTTATCCATTTCTGGAGTTCGCGGTGTTCTGATCCCTATAGTCAGGCCCTCCGTAGGGTTTGGCTTTTCCAGGACAACCTAGCAGGCGGACTATAGAAATCTCACGGTGCGACCTAATGGAGGAGATCATAGGATACGTTGACACGCATCCTGTTTCCCATTTACTATGGATACTTCCCTCATTCACCTTGGCATTGAACCATGCAAACACTTACCGTAGGGGGACGTCCTATTGATGCAACGTAGCCGAGCATGGAACTCACAGTGTGAATTCTTGAGTACGTGAGAGTAAACTCGATGTGAACATCTCGTTTTCTCCCACTAAAGTGCAAAAATAATAAAATTACACTAATTCTATTACAAAACAAGTATAATAAAGTTTAAACTGGGCTCGAACTGCTCGAACCGAACCGAAAACCAACCAAACCGGTCTGCAGCTTCAATTTTGGCATCACGGCGTTGCAATGCTGATGGGAGCATTGCATTGCTGGCTTTGTCCGGGTGCGAGCTTGGCATCGGGGTAGCGTTGCAACGCTGAGGGGCAGCGTTGAAACGTTGCTGACCTCTAGAGATGCCGCGTGGATAGGGAAGTCTGGCGTTGCGACGCCGTTCCTCAGCGTTGCAAACCTGATGAACAGCGTTGCAACGCTACTGTTGCTTCGGCAACAACTCTCTCCTTCGAACACAACAGCTTCAATCATCAAATTCTCCCTCGATACTCATCTGAAATGCACGAAATTTGTCCCGAACGGCTCTTAACTCGATTACAGACTCGATTATGCACTTAATTGCCCAAAAACGCAGGGGCCTTTACATTTAATTTGATCAAATCAAAAGAAAACTAAGGCCAAAAATTCCTAAACAGTTTTATAGCAAACCAAATACAATTCACACCTAATCCAATGCAATTTTGTTTCAACCAAAACAAAACAAGCATTGCTCTGATACCAATGGATGGAGATCTTATCCCTTTGAGCAGCGGAAATGTATTTGGAATCGTAATTGGAAGTTCATTTTGGTTTAAAGCAAAAACCAGTACATTGGTAAAAACAGAACAAGCATACAAATCCTAATCTAATTAGACATGGATATTTGCATGCAAACATGCTATTAATGAAAGCTAAAACAAAAGGGAATTCGTAATTACCTTTGTAGATCAAATTGAACAGGCACTCCTTGCTCCAAGTGTACAGCAACACAACAACCAAAAGTTCTCTTATATTTTCTCCAACAGGACAACAGCACTCAGTAAACCTCCTATGGCTCTGAGTTCCACTTAGATCTCTCCTTTGTGGGAAGGATTCCAACGATTTGGAAGAGAATGAGAGGGAATTGTGAGAGAGAGAATTTTCTCTTGAGGAAATTTCCAGAATCACCAATCAATCGATCGATGGACCAACCGTCACCTTTCTCCCTGTTAGTCTATCGATAGGGAGAAGGAGAGGGATCATGGGAACGTGTGTGGATGACACGTTCCCTCATTTTAATTAAAATAATAATATATTTAAATCATATTTAATTATATAATTAATAATTTAAATCACATTTAATTAAATGAAATTAAATATCATATATTTAATTCAATCTTTTCCCTCTAACCTATAGTTTAATGCACATCTAATGCACATTAAATTTTAACCTATAGTTTTCAAATATGAATCACATTCACATTTGAATTTAATATTTGAACTCTTTCAAATATTTAATTCTCTCATATAATTTAATATGAATCATATTCACATTAAATTTATAATATATAGTTCCAAAACTATATATTATATCGTATCTATATACATTAAATTTATTCCCAAATGAATTTGAACATTTCAAATTCAAATGATCTAAAAACTCTTTACGAGCTAGAAGGTGGATCTAATGGACCTACATGTCAGAAGCTCCAACGATACGAGTTTACTCGGTTAATCTCATTAACCTCCTAATCAACATTCGTTAACTGTGGGAACACTCCACTAAAGTCCCGCAGCTGCACTCTTCTCACTACAGATATATTTCTGTGTCCACGGATATTGACTAATAACAGCAAATCAATCCTTCATGAATGTTCGTAACACCAGCTGGGTCAAATTATCGTTTTACCCCTAGGTTACATCTTTTACCTTAAGTACCAGTGCTCCTCTAATGAACAATTTGTTTGTGGTCCTACCAACAAACAAAGTCCCTCTCAGGCCAATGAGAGGGTCGGTCCCTTTGTTCAAGTCCCGGAGACACCACTTAAGGGAGCATTCCTCTACTTACCCTAGTAGGCGGGAATGAGTGAATTCCATCTTGCTAGGCTAAGTCCCCAGCTGCTCACTCGGTCTTGTCCCCAAGAAGGTAGGCATATTGAGTCGACGAATCTGGCCACTCTTACCCATACTAGTCAAAAGACAATCTCTCGCAAACAAGAGTTCGTAACCTGCTCAGGATTGAGATCAAGTTGCCTACGTCATCCTAGTGAAATAGAAACCTAACGAGTCAACAGAGTTACATCTAGTGGTTACTATTTCGTGGTCCGGTCTTATGTAATCTCATTACATAGGATATCCCCACTCACATGTCATCTACACGAACACGTTAGGATCACAGTGTTTGTATCATATACAAAGTGGGTCACATCCATAGTTTTACCAGGGTAAGGTACCCAAACCTTATCCCCTTACTATAGACCCTTTAGGTTGTATCTCAAACCGAGATTCTTTATATGTAGACTAGATTTAGTTAAAGATACATTTTACAGCCTTGGATGTTTAGTTTATTCGATTTGGGGTTAAAATAATGGCAATATCGTAAATAACGAATAAGAACACTTTATTGACGTAATAACAATTTATTACAATAATTAGAACATAATTACAAACTACGAGTTTTAGGGTACAAAACCCAACATCCTTCACGAGTGATCGTAACCTCAGCTGGGTCAAATTACCGTTTTACCTTTGGGTTACATCTTTTACCTTAAGCACCAATGCTCCTCTAATGAACAACCTTTTTACGGTCCTACCAATAAACAAAAATTCTTCTCAGGCCAGTGAGAGGGTAGGGCCCTTTGTTCAAGTCCCAGAGGCACCACTTAAGGGAACACTCATCTTCTTACCCTAAAGTCGGGAAGGAGTGAATTCCATCTTGGTAGGTTAAGTCCCCAATTGCAAGCTTAGTTTGTCCCCAAGAGAGTAGGCATATCGAGTCGGCGTCTCGAGCCACTCCCACCCATACTAGTCAAAGGACAATCCCTCGCAAATCGGAGTTCGTAACCTGCTTAGGATTGAGACCAAGTTGCGTACGTCATCCTATTGAAATTGAAACCTAACTTGTCAACGGAGTTACATCTATTAGTTACTATTTCATGGTCCGGTCTTATGTAATCTCATCACATAGGATATCCCCACTCACATATCGTCTACACGAACACGTTGGATCATTGTGTTTGTATCATATACAAAGTGGGCCATATCCAGAGTATCACAAGGATAAGGTACTCAACCTCATCCCTTTACTATAGACCCTTTAGACTGTTTCTCGAACTGTGATCCTAATATGTTTTCTACATCCAGTTCAAGAGACAAACAACAACCTAGGATGTTCGTTTATTGGATTTAGGGTTAATATAAGGCAACAAAGAGAAATTATGAAATCAACAACACTTTATTGAATTAATTAGAACAATATTACAAACTACGAGTTTTAGGGCACGCAACAAACTCTCACTTGAACTAAAACTCTAGTGTAGTGGGGTACATACAATCCAAAACAGTGGGTTACATAAATACAATAAACTAGGGCATCCTTATACCCATTACATATGTCCCACTTGTCCTAGATTACACTATGTACATATCTCGTAGACCTATACTCTCCAGATGACCCTCAAACACTTTAGTCGTGAGAGTCCTAGTAAACGGATCGACAATGTTGTGCTCCGAAGCGATCTTGGTGACTATTACATCTCCTCGTTACACTATCTCACGAATGAGATGATATTTCTTCTCGATGTGCTTCCCTTGTTTGTGGCTACGAAGTTCTTTAGAGTTGGATACTGCACCACTGTTATCACAGTATAAGGTGATAGGAAATTCCATGTTTGGAACGACTTCCAAATCAATCAAGAATTTATTTAGCCAAACAACCTCCTTAGTTGCTTCACAATTAGCTATGTATTCAGCCTCCATTGTGGAGTCTGCAATGCATCCTTGCTTAATGCTTCACAATACTATAGATCCCCCGTTAAGGGTGAAAACTGATCCCGATGTAAATTTCCTAGAATCCTTATTGGTCTTAAAATCAGAGTCAGTATATCCTATAAGGATCAAATCCTTAGACCCATACTCTCACATGTAGTCCCCAGTTCTCCTTAGATACTTGAGGATATTTTTAACTGTGGTCCAGCGGTCTAATCCTGGATTTGACTGGTACCTACTGACTATTCCCACAACATAGCAGATGTCTGGCCTCGTACATAGCATAACATACATTAGGCTACCTACTGCTGATGCATAGGGAATGTGTCTCATCCTCAACTTCTTGACGTATCTAAGGGCACTGATCCTTAGACAAATGTATTCCATGCTTGAAGGGTAATAAACCCTTTTTGGAATTCTGTTTCGAATATCGTACCAACATTTTCTCGATATAGGACGCTTGAGACAGAGCTAGCGTTATGTTCTTGCGATTCCTTAGAATTTGAATCCCAAGAACATACTGCGCCTCTCCCAAATCTTTATGTTAGTGAGGTATCCCACATCATTCCCAATGATCAGGATATCGTCCACATAAAGTATTAAGAAAGCTACCTTATCGTTTTTGATTCTCTTGTAGACACAAGGCTCATCAACGTTTTGGTCAAAACGATAAGACTTGATCACAGTATCAAATCTTATGTTCTAAGATCTGGAAGCTTGTTTCAACCCATAAATGAATCGATTGAGCTTGCAAACTTTTTTCTCCTGACCTTGGGCTATGAACCCTTCGAGCTAAGACATATAGATACACTCATCAAGATTACCATTTAAAAAGCGTCCATTTGCCAGATTTCATAGTCATAAAACGTGGCTATAAACAAGAGTATCCTTATTGACTTTAACATAGCAACAGGAGAAAAAGTTTATTCATAATCAACCCCTTCCCTTTGGGTAAAACCTTTTGCTACTAGGCTAGTCTTAAAGGCCAGTACCTTTTCGGTTGCATCTCTCTTTCTCTTATAGATCCATTTAAACCCTTTGGGTCTTACCTCTTCAACTTGGTCTACAAGTTTCCAAACTGAATTGAAGTACATTGACTCCATTTCAAGGTCCATGGCTTTGATCCATTGGTCTTTATCTACGTCATTCATTGCCAATTTATAAGACAATGGATCCTCTATGCCATCATCAGGTATGACAACCTGAGTTTTTGACAAACCCAAGTAGCGGTCAGGTTGTGAAATAACCATCACACTTCGTCGAGGCATTCCCAACGATTGAGAAGGACGAGAGCGACTTGATGTGTTGGCTTATTCATCAACCCTTGATGAAGGTCCAACTTGCTCAACAACTCTTGTTGACTCATCAGTAGCTTCATTTAATACCAGTTTGGTACGTGGTTTATGGTTCCTTATGTGGTCTTCCTCCAAGAAAGTGACATTTGTAGATACAAGCACCTTGTTTTCTTGTGGGTCGTAGAAAAGACCACCTCTCGTTTCCTTGGGATAGCCTACAAATAGACATAATCTTAAACAGGGTTCCAGTTTCTTCGAGTTTGTCACTAACACGTGTGCAGGACAACCCCAAATTCTGAAGTGATGCAAACTAGGTTTACGCCCCTTCCATAACTCCAAAGGTATTTTTGAAACACTTTTTGAGGGAACAGTGTTCAAGATTTGCACTGCAGTCTCTACTACATGACCCCAAAACGAGTTAGGTAACTGAGCATAACTCATCATAGATCGAACCATGTCTAATAAGGTTCTTTTTCTCCTTTCTGACACTCCATTTGTTGTGGTGTGTTAAGCGTTGTGAGTTGTGACTAGATTCCATGTTTCATCAAATAGTCTTGGAATCTTAAGTCCATGTACTCTCCACCTCGATCGGATCGAAGTGTTTTAATGGTTTTCCGTAATGCATTCTCAACTTCAGCTTTAAACTCTTTGAACTTTTCTAGAGCTTCAAACTTATGTTTCATCAGGTATAAATAACCATACCTCGAATAATCATCTATAAAAGAGATTAAATATTCGTACCCTCCTCTAGCTTTTACATTCATTGGACTACAAAGATCCGAATGTATAAGTTCTAAAGGTTCTTTGGCTCTATAACCTTTTCTAGTAAAAAAGTCTTTTAGTCATTTTTCCTTCTAGACAGGATTCAGATAGTGAAAAAGAACCGCCTTCTAACTCATTTAGAAGCCCATTCTTTACTAGCCACTCAATCCGATTGAGATTGATGTGACCTAGTCTTAAATGCCAAAGATAGGTATTTTTATTTGGAAAAATCTTTTCCATCTTACTTTGAGTGTTTGCTGTTTTAAACATTTTATGAGTTAAAAGTGCCTTTTTTTCGATTAGTCTTAACACATACAAGTTGTTTTCAAGTTTAGCTGAACAAATAACAACACCTTTCTTAGAAATGAACGCTTCATTAATATTGAAAGAAATCGAATATCCTTGTTCAATCAAACATGAGATAGATAATAAGTTCCTCTTAATTTTAGGAACTATGTACATGTTTTCTTAAAATAGAAACCTATCTCTAAAAAACAACTTAACATCTCCCACTGCACGAGTTGAGACAACGTCTCCCATTCTGACCCTAAGCGTCATCTCACCCTCTTCAAACTCCCTGAACGAACTAATTTCCTGTAAAGAAGAGGAAACGTAATTAGTTGCTCCTGAATCAAGTATTTAGGTGGAAATATCATTTTCCACTAAGCAAGTTTCTAGAACGAGTAAATCATATTTACCTTTCTTCTCTTTGAGCTCTTTGTCAGCAGTGGCAGGAGTCCTCCCCTTCCCTCTTATATTCTTCTTCTTATGAACCTTCTTAGGATAAAAAGTATGGTTGCAAGACTTAGTCCTAGAGGATGAACCCTTCTGAAACTTTATGGAATGCGCAAACAAATTTGCCTCTCCATCTACTAGTCTCTTATTCTTCATAAGAGACTGGTAAGTCTGCAACGCATCGAGGAGGGTAGTTAGGTTAGACTGAATCTTGTTCATCACTGCATTGCTGCAGAATTGTAGAAAGCCCTTCGGAAGAGATTTCAAGATGAACGACACCTGACTTTGCTCGTCTATGACCGCCCCGTTCATTTCGGCCACGTTGAAGTGAACCATCAGATCAAGAACATGTTCTCTCATTGAAGTCCCTTCCTTCATACGTGCGTTATAAACGTACTTGAGGGATTCGTGTCGAATCTGTCTAGACGGTTATCCAGACATATTCTATAGATAAATCATGATCTCACGAGTTGAGACCATGCTCTCTAGTTTCTTAGCTAAGACTTCAGATAGGCTAGCCCGGACATAGACCTTGGCCTTGTCATTAGCCTTGGTCCAGCGGTCATACGCGTTCTTAACTGTTTGAGGCTCGTTACGCGTAGGGATTTGAGGACATTCCTCAGTTAAAACAAATTGAAGGTTGTCAACAACCAGAATCGTATTCAGGTTGGACTTCCATGTAGCATAGTTATCTTCGATTAACTTTTCACTAGCAAGTAATGCAATTATCGAGGACGACATGTTGAAATTAAAAAATTGTTCTAATTAGTGATGCCTTAAACCCATTACAAAGCTAATCAATTTTAACAAAATTATTACAAAGAAACCTAGTGTTTAAACTTAAACCTTCAAATTTTGCAACGATACTTCAAGGGTATAAAACAAAAGCGACGGCCGGGTGGTCAGTCACTCCTTCCCTGAATTGAGACATTCTCAGCTAACTACCACTCCCAGAACATCTCATGTCCCAATAATCGTTAGCTACCATTATTTGGTCAAGGATTTATTAAATAGTTTAACTCTTCCCGTAAATGTAACCCTACCATTTTTAGATCCAATAGGTCTGAGGCAACATGCCACCGTTAGGAAAGACAACTGTTGGCAAATTACCTAAGAGACCCTATCCATTTTTGGAGTTCGCAGTGTTCTGATCCCTATGGTCAAGCCCTCCATATGGGTGGTTGCTCCCAGAGCAACACGCAGGCAGACCATAGAAATCTCACGGTGCGACCTAATGGAGGAGACTGTCGGATACATTGACACGTGTCCTTCTCCCATTTACTATAGACACTTCCCTCATTCACCTAGGTATTGAACCATGCAAACACAATCCGTAGGGGGATGCCCTATTGACGCCACGAGGTCGAGCATGGAACTCACGGTGTGAACCCTTGAGGACGTGGGAGCTAAAACGTGATGCAAACATCTTATTTTCTCCCACTAAAGTATCATAAGGAATTTGGGTTAAGTTTCAACTTAGGTGGATTATGGCTAAATAAATCTATCTAAGCCTATGCCAATTATAACTCTTATAACTAGGTGTTGCGTAAAATTATGGATATGCAATACCACAGTGTACGGGTCAAGTTTTAGTATAGTGATTTATGAGTCCAAGTATCGTCCTTGGGAATGGGTTTTTAGATTAATTAATTACTACTAATTCTCAATTTTAGCTAAAGAAACATAACATGGATAGTTGGTTGAAAGTAAAGATAAACAAACATGTGGAGACATGAATTGATAGATTTAAAGGAAATTGACCTTGCAACACAACACTTAATTACACATGCAATGAATAAATGAGATGAATTTATAAACAAGAAGTAAATTACTCAAGAAAGTCTCTCGATCTCTCAAGAGCCTCGCACATACAATAAATCCCATAGTCTCCATATAGAATCTAAGCATGCACGACATTAAGCAACTTCTTTATGTGTTTCCCTTAAACTTCTAAGTCATTCTCATGCCAGAATTCTAAGGGTTTTGACAACCTTGTTCTAATTTAAGCTTTTTCTCTCGAGTCCACTTAAACCAAAGATATAAATGAAATTAAGAATGAATTGCCAAAAATAAAGATCAAAACATACGTCAATACATGGCAAACAAGTCTTAATAAGAAAATCAAATCCTAACTACAACATTTAACTACTCTAAATCACATGAAAACCAAGCTAAACATGTAGGAAACGTCTTAAAACGGTGTTACAATCTGAAAGAAAAGGAAATTAAACTTATGTGTCGATGCCGGTCCTTCATCTCCGAGCTCCCGTCTTCGATCTCGAACCTCCACGAATGCTTTGGCTCTCAAAAACGCTCTGTTCTCTCTTCTTACAAAGTATATTTCGAAATTAGGGTGGAAAATCTACCAAATTCGGCTCTCTTTACAAGAATGCATAATGATATATTTATAAGTTCAATCGGTGCAGCGTTGCAACGCTGTACCCTAGGCGGCTGGCAAATATGGAAATAGTTGATGGCGTTGCAACGCTGAGGGCAGCGTTGCAACGCCGCTACCCTAACGCGCGCGCCTTCCTATCGATGTGGCGTTGCGACGCTGCAAGGTAGCGTTGCAACACCCTCTGTGCGGCTCCTCTTTTAAGCTTCCTTATCGAGATAGCATTGCGACGCTACAAGGCAGCGTTGTAACGCTATCGGCAGTGGTCTTCAACGCTTTTAAGTAGCACGCTCGGCGTTGCAACGCCATCACCTCGTGTCATCATGCTTGGATTGGTCCTTTCTCTTCCAATTGGTATTATTTTGAGCTTAAAATAGCCTCGTTTTGTTCCCGAGTGATCCAACTTGTCTCCAATAGCTCCGTTTAAGCTCTTAACCTGAAATTGAATGAATTAAACACGTTAAAACTCTGAAATCATCATAAAATTAGCAATTATTAAGCCTAAGGGTAGCACATTTTGTGTGATATCACTAGGTCTTTTATCTTAACATCTAGGTGAATTAAACGTTTTAATTGCTTAGTGTTCTTGCATGCTAACAAGACTATGATTAATTCAACTCAAGTGTTGGGTCAGTTCCCAGGTAGGAGGTGTTCCGTAAACCATCAACTTAAGTACCCCAAGCCTTAGACTAACTATCACTGGTAGAGTTTCCTTATACCCAAAATCCTATTTTGTCCTACTTAACCATATTTTAAAACTATTTAAAATAATAAGACTAATTTCTAATCCTATTAGAAATTTTGATCTTAGGTTTAATTAATTTTAAACATTTTAAAATTAATTCGATTTACTAAAAAATCCTATGTTTGGATGCAACTCTTTATTATAAATTCATGTTTCTAATTAAAAATTATAACTATTATAAATTTTAATATATTAACTTATAACATACTTCTATGGTGTAATTAATTAACAATCAAATTTTAATTAATTTATCAACCAAATAATTCATGAAATTAATAAAACATGAATTAATCAAGCATGCTAGACATTAATAAATATAACCCTTTTTATTAAACTAGGAAACGTCATGCATCATGCTTTTCCTTTTACATATATTTAATACAACACATTAGATTAAATCACTCATGAAAAAAAATATTCACATGCATATTTATATAATGAAACTAAAATAAAAGTAATAATAGACACGATATAAATATGCATGACAATGCAATTTCCTTCAATTAATATACAAGTATTTTAATTAAGGAAATTAAAACTTAGAACATGCATTTCTATATAATATAACTCTTATATTATAAATGTTGTATGAAACATGCTTATCCTAAGGTGAGATTTGACTAAACGACATTTATAAAACAATAAATAACCATATAGACTGGAATTTTTTGGCCCCTAAAAAAAAAAAATAAATAAAATTACATTAATTTTATTAAAAACTGGATCAGATTACACGAACCATACCAAATCTCACGAACAAGGCCGAACCAGACAAGATCTCATGAACCAGACTAAGTCTCCCAAAATCGGACCAAATCTCCCATACAAAGCAGGTTCTTATCAATTTCTGCAGAAATTCTCAATACAAAACCCTTTCTTATTGACTACTGCAAAAATTTGGCTTCAATTTACTCTGTTCTTCTTAACTAATGAGGCTTCGAACGAATCATGACCAATTACATACCTAAGAGTATTCAATGCCCTAGTTTATTGTATTACTTTTATGTATTACTTTATATTTGGAAAATGTATTTTGTACTCCACTAGCTTAGTTCAAGTGGAAGTTTGTTGGGGTGTATGCCCTAATCTCGTGTAGTTTGTAATAATTATTGATGTAATAAATAAAACTTATTTATTTATCAAACTTTGAATCTCACATTTTATAAACATAATCCAATAAACTAAGCTCCAGGGTCACATTATATGAGAAAACTAAAACTTGAACGGTGTGAAGTTGACATACGGGGAGGATCATGTTCGACTTAGTGACCCGAACGGTCTACATTATATGGATAGGGTTGAAAACCTCATCCTGATGACACTGTGGATGTGACCCCTTTGTATTAGATACAAACGAGGTGATCCATCTTGTTCAAGTGGTTGCATGCGAGTGGGGGCATCATGTATAATGAGATTGTACAAGACCAGACCATGAATTATTAGACCTACTGATGTAACACCGTTAACAATATAGGACTAATAACTTCGTAGATGAACATTAGTGACTCGTCCTTAATCCTGAGCGTGTTATGGACTCCTGTCTTCAAGGGTCTGTCCTTTGACTAGTACGGGTGTAGGTGGCCACAGTTGCTCGCCCAATATGCCTACCTTCTTGGGGATAGGACCTCGTGGGGAGCTGGAAACTTAACCACACAAGAAGGAATTCACTCGTTCCCAAGCTAGGGAAACTAGAGGAGTTGTTCCATTAAGTGTTGTCCTCTACGGCTTGGACAACGGGGCCTCACCCTCTCATTGGCACGAGAGGATGTTGTTTATGGTAGCACCATGCAATAAAGTTTATCATTAGAGGAGCAGTGGGACTTAAGGAGCAAAAGGTAGACACAGGGGTAAAATGGTAATTTGACCCAACTGTGACTACGAACAACCTATGAAGGGTCGACTCACGGGTATTGGTTATATCGATGGACACAACTTGTCCTACAGTGATGAGAGTGCAACTACGGGCATTAGTGGAGTGTTACCGTAGTTAATGAATGTTGATTAACCAGGTCAAAGAGTTTGAACGGTTAATCTAGTATCATGGAGCTCGCCATTTGTAGGTCCATTAGGTCACTCGGTTGGCTCAAATTGGATTGAATGAGGGTTTACAGTTTGGAGTGGATTTGAAGTGTTCAAATTCATTAAAAAGGAATTTATGTCATTTCTATGTGATATAATGGACATAATATATAGTTTAATATTCAATGAGATTCATAATAAACTATTGTCTAGCCTAATTGATTAATTAGGGCTAATTTGGAGAAAATGAATTGAGAGAAATGAAATTGAATTTGATTCAATTTAAAATCCACAATTATGCAAATGTGATTTGTATAATAAGGTATGAGGTACCTTGTAGTATATGATATGCAAATATGATTTGCATATTATATAGTTGTGGTATTTTGGTTAATTGGCGGAGATTTTAACTCCACCACACACAATTATATATAAGTGCTTGGAGAAGCACTTGTTATCACAAATTCGCATTTTTTGGATTATGCAAATGTGATTTGTATAATAAGGTATGAGGTACCTTGTAGTATATGATATGCAAGTATGATTTGCATATTATATAGTTGTGGTATTTTAGTTAATTATGGAGATTTTAACTCCACCACACACAATTATATATAAGTGCTTGGAGAAGCACTTGTTATCACAAATTCGCATTTTTTGGATTATGCAAATGTGATTTGTATAATAAGGTATGAGGTACTTTGTAGTATATGATATGCAAATATGATTTGCATATTATATAGTTGTGGTATTTTGGTTAATTGGCGGAGATTTTAACTCCACCACACACAATTATATATAAGTGCTTGGAGAAGCACTTGTTATCACAAATTCGCATTTTTTGGATTTTGAACCAAAAAAGAGAAAGAAGAATTCTCTCTAGCTCTCTCAATTCTCTCTACTTTCTCCAAACCCAATTTCCAAAGGGAGTCCCACAACTCTCCCTCTACCTCCCGAGAACAACCGAGAAGATCAAGTGGAAGTGTCCGACTTGATTCGTTCGTGGTACGAGTTAGTGAGTTCGTTGGATCGAGAGAGATCATGATCGAGGAGGAAATCGAAGAAGCGTTCTTCAGGAGGTTAGTAATCCTTCACTTACTGTTTTTCCTTCTCGAAAAGCATGTTTAGCCTAATAAGTATGTTGATACTTTTAGTTTTAAGAAAATTAGAACTACAATGAAATAACGATGATTCACTTTGCTTCCGCTGCGGGAAATCTATTCACTTCAATTGGTATCAGAGCCCAACGTTGCACTTCGTTGTTTGTTCTGTAATTTTCTTAAAATTAGGTGGGTAGCATTAATTTTCATGTGATGAATGTTAATGGTTTGCATATTGGATGTTTTCGATTTTGGCACTTAGTTTAGATTTACTTTTCCGTTGATGAGATCAATGTAAGGGTCCGTTGTTTTGGGCATTTTTTAAAGTAAATCGAGTCTGTATGTCCGGATCGTTAGTGGCAAGAGTTGCTGTTAAGAAACAGAGCAGAAACGGGCAAGATTCAGCAAACAGTGTTGCTGGACACAGGACAACATTGCGCGTTGTTCATCTGCGTCGCAACGCTATCCAAGCGAAAGGATGCACGCTTCAGGCGCAACATTGCGATGCCAGGCGAGGCGTTGCAATGTTGTGCGTGTTGAGCATGCTTGCTTGGCATTGAGCATTGCAGCGTTGCAACGCTGCAACGCCGCAATGGTGGTGAAGCGATTCTTGCGAAATTTCCGCGATGGCAATCGAGCGATTATTTTCGCCTTCCATCCGAAATTTAATTATTTAATTTATTTTTTTTGTAAATTAAGTTTTATTAATTAATATTAATATAAGTATTATATTAATGTTAATTAATTTAATTAATGTCTCTAGAGTGCAAAAATCGGTCCAATTTCCTATTTATTTTTTATGCAACTGTTGTATGAAATATTATGTGAATAATGTATGCCATATAGTTTAAAATCTCATCTTAGGTTAAGCATTCCATGCATCATTTTTATATTAGAAGTGTTATAATATATAGTATGCATGATAGGTTATATTATAAGTGTTATAATATAATGTATATTTTAATTTAATTAATGTAAGTGTTATATTAATTAGATTAAAAGCATTGACATTCATTTTTATACACGTGATGTATGTATGTTATAAAGTATTGTTATCATGTGATGAATGATCAAGCATTATAACATAGAAATGCATGTAACGTTGTTGGGATGTATGCCCTCATCTCGTGTAGTTTGTAATATTCCAAGTTGTAAATAAATAAGAGTTATTTAATTGAACTCTTTGTCATAAATAAGAGTTATTTATTTGAAGTTTGTGTCTCGCATTTTTTCATAAACTTAATCCAATAAACTAAGCTCCAGTGTCAATGAATCATGAGAGAACTAAGAACTTGAACGGTGTGTAGTGGACACACAGTGAGGATCACGTTCGAGTTAATGACCTGAACGGTCTACAGTACATGGATAGGGTTGGAGACCTAATCCTGGATACACTGTGGATGCGGGTCGCTTTGTATTAGATACAAACGAGGTGATCCAGCTCGTTCATGTTGTTGACATGCGAGTGGGGGCATCCTGTGCAATGAGATTGTACAAGATCGGACCGTGAATTATTAGACTTACTGATGTAACACCGTTAAAAGTATAGGGCGAATACTTTCGTAGATGACCATTAGTGACTCGACCTTAATCCGAAAGGCGTGTTACGCACTCCACTCACATCTGCGAAGTCCATCCTTTGACTAGTACGGTTGAGGGTGGCCACTGTTGCTCGCCCAATATGCCTATCTTCTCAGGGACAAGATCACGTGGGGAGCTGGGAACTTGACTACGAAAGAAGAAATTAACTCGTTCCTGACTTTAGGGAAACTAGAGGGGTTGTTCCCTCAAGTGTTGTCTCCAGGGCTTGAACAACGGGGCCCCACTCTCTCATTGGCCTGAGAGGGTTGTTGTTTATGGTTGGACCATGCAACGTAGATGTTCATTACAGGAGCAGTGGGACTTAAGGATCAAGAGGTAGACACAAGGGTAAAACGGTAATTTGACCCAGCAGTGTCTACGAACAACCTGTGAAGGGTTGACTCATGGGTATTCGTTATATCAATGGACACAACTTGTCCTACAGTGATGAGAGTGAAGCTACGGACTTTAGTAGAGTGTTACCGTAGCTAATGAATGTTGAATAATCAGGTAAAAGAGTTTGACAGGTTAGTCTCGCATCATTGGAGCTCGTCACGTGTAGGTCCATTAGGTCCCTCGGTTGGCTCAAATTGGACAAATTGAGGGTATACAGTTTGGTGTGAATTTGAAGTGTTCAAATTCATTATTTGGGTATTTATGTCATTTATATGAGATATAGATGACATAATATACAGTTTGATGTAAATGAGATTCATAATAAACTATAGTATAGCCTAATTGATTAATTAGTGCTATTTGGAGAAATTTAATTGAGAGAAATTAAATTGAATGTGATTCAATTTATAATTCCACATTTATGCAAATGAGATTTGTATAATAAGGTATAAGATACCTTATATTATATAATATGCAAATATGATTTGTATATTATATAGTTTTGGTAAAATGGTGATTTGGTGGAGATGTTAACTCCACATCTCACCATTATTTAAAGGCTTTGCAAGAAGCCTTTTGTAACTTTCTTGCCATTTTTTGGATTTCCATCCATAGAGAGCAAGTGATTCTCTCTCAAATCCTCTCTCAATTCTCTCTCATTCTCCAAAGATTTTTCCTCACCCAAAATCCAAAGGGAGTCCCACACACTCTCCCTCAACCTCCCGGGAACAACCGAGAAGACGTTTTGGAAGTGTCTTGTTGTTCGGATCGAGATTCGTGTTCGAGGAGAACGTTGGATCAAGAGAGATCGTGACCGGAGGAAGAAAAATATTTGAAGAAGTGTTCTTCAACAAGTAAGTAATGAGACCTTACTATTTTTCTTCTCTAATTTTGCATGTTTAGCCTAGAATTAAAGTAGTTTAGTTCAATTTTAAGAAAGAATTACACAACGGATCAACGATGTTTCACAACGTTTTCCGATGCGGGAATTCCAAATCCCTTCAATTGGTATTAGAGCCAGGTTGCTCTTCGTTGTGTATTCTGTGAATTCTTAAAATTAGGTGGGTAGCATTAATTTTCATGAGATGAATGTTAATGGTTTGCATTTTTGGACGTTTTCGGTTTTTGGCACATAATTTAGATTTACATTAAAGTTAATGAGATCAATGTAAGGGCCCGTTGCTTTGGGCATTTTTTAATGTAAATCGAGTCTGTAAGTACGTGTCGTTCGTGGCATGAGTTGTCGTGAAGAAAACGGAGCGAAAACGGGCGATTTCGGTGAAAAACAGCAAAAGTTGTTTGCTTGAAATTTATCAGCGTTGCGACGCCATCCATGCTGCTAGAGAGGCTGTTGCAGTGCAGCGTTGCAATGCCACAACGTTTAGAACGCTAGGCAAGACAATGTACACTACAACGTTGCAATGCTAGCCATAGCATTGCAACGCTGCAGCGTAGTGGAGCATTGAGCGCGAGAATCGCGCGGAAGTAGCTTCAGGGGCGGCGGTTCGAGCTGGGAGTTACGCAACCGTTTTATTTATTTATTTATATTTTTTTAATTGTAAATGTATTTTTAAATGTATTTAATTAATTATTTTAATTAATTTAATTTTATGTCCATAGGGTGCCAAAAATTGGTCCAATAATACTATTTAATTATTTTATGCATGAGATGTATGATTTAATTATTTCTATGTGCATAGTGTATGTCATATAGATTTAAAATCCCACCTTAGGTTAAACATTTCATGCATCATATTTATATTATAAGAGTTATAATATATAGTATGCATGATAGGATTATATTGTAAGAGTTATAATATAATGTTTGCATGATTTAATTTATTTAATATAAGTGTTATATTTCTTAGATTAAAAGCATACTCATGCATTTAATTCATGTGATGAATGTATGTTATAGTTTAGTATTATTCATGTGATGAATGATCAAGCACTATAACATAGAAATGCATGTAACCTAAGTTAATTATTAGTTTTAAAATGTTTAGAACTTGAATAATTAGACTTAGGTTTTCTAGTTCTAATAAGATTAGAATTAGGAAATCAAATATGGCCTTTGAATAGAGACTAATAAGTAACTATTTCTAAGGAATGTTTTGTCTAATGTTGGGGTATTTAAGTTGACGCTTCCGAAACACTCTTACCTGGAAACTGACTTGAGAGTGAATTCGGTCCGGAGATTCGTAGGTTATATTCTCGTGAGTGCCGTTAATTAAGAGTTAATTAATTTACTCACATAGACCTAAGTTAATAATGTGATTATAGACTTGGGCTAATCCAATATAAGAGTTATATTGGTAGACTTAGGTAAATTTTAGCCAGTTTATCTAGGTCAATCCCAATTATTTTAAAGTAATGAGTGGGAGGAAATAAAGTGTATGAGATACATTTAATTTTCCATCCACAAATCTCCATTAAGTTCGCACCGTGAGATCCATGCTCGGCCTCGTGGCACAAATGGGAGTGTCCCCCTACGGGTGGCATTTGTATGGGTCAATATCAATGTGAATGGAGAGAGTACTTATAGTGAGTGGGAGCGGGACCTGTGAAAACGGGACTCACGGTCTCTTCTTTCGATTCACACTCGTGTGAGCGCCTATGATCCGTCAGTAGTTTGGCTGGACTGCACAATCCCTACGGAGAGGGCCTTGATCATAGGAGTCGGAACACCGTGAATTCCCGAAAGGGATACGATTTCCTTGTTGGTTTTCCTTCTTAGTCCTCCCTACGGTGGCTATTGTTTGGACGGATACTTGGAAATTTAAAGATTGAGGGTGACACTCACAGGATTCATTAAGAGTTAATTGATTCAGACCGAAAAATTGTAACTGGATGCCTAATGGAATAAGAGTTATTCTGGTATTAGGGTCCAGTCGAGAAAGTCTCGTCCTTGAGGAGGAGTTGGTTTGTCTACCCTATAAACCTTTAGCGTATCATTGCAAATTTTGAATGACCTAGGGATCATAGGATAAAAATTTGCTAAAACCTGATTGGATTTTAAAAAGTTTTGGCGAGACTAATATAAAGTTTTTTCTATTTTTTCAGCAACAAAATGTCAAATGCTTTCAACGCTCCTTTTGCTTCCGTTAAGTTAGTCGGCGATAATATTTCGTTGAAAAACAATATAGACACGATTTTGGTAAATGACGACCAAGAGTTCGCACTCACTGAGGAGGGTCCTCAGGTGCCCAGTTCAATAGTCCTATTCAACGATCTTCAAACCTTCCAGTTCTTGGTGAAAACTAGGGGACAGGAAGCTGAGACAAGTGTTGCCTTTAGACCTTTTCACTGGGGTATGACCTTTGGGATAAAGTTTGTAAACTCTTCAGGCCCTAAGGGGAAGAATGAGAAGTTGAAAAAGTTTAAAGTTGACCACCCTGCCGCCCTAAAAGGCAAAGAAATCAAGGATGTTGCCAGAAAGTGTTTTTACTGCAACGGGGGCGGACACCTGAAAAGGAGTTGTCTCAAGTTCCTTGATGAAAAGAAGATGACAGGTAAATGTGATTTACTTGTCACAGAAACTTGTTTAGAAGGGAGTAATGACTCTGCTTGGATATTGGATTCAGGCGCCACTAACCACGTTTGCTCTTCTTTTCAATGATTAAGTTCTGCGTGTTGCAAGAGGGTGAGAGATAACACTCGTGTTGGATCCTAGAAGTTGTCTCATTTGCGATGAATAGGCACGGTGAAGATGTTTTTTGGTGGGAAGTACTTATTATTGGATAATATGAACATAGTTCCTGGGTTTACGAGAAACCTACTTTCTATTTCCTTCCTATTAGAACAAAATATTTATGTTCCTTTCAAGAGTAATAAAGCGTTTATTTCTCGAAATGAAAAATTGATTTGTCCTGCTTCGCTTGAGAGCAATTTATATGTTTTGAACCCTAATTCGGTCAAAAGTGTTTTGAACACCGAATTGTTTAAAACAGCTGAAATGCGAACTAAGAGATTAAAAGTTTCTCCAAAAGAAAGTGCCAATCTTTGGCATCTACGGTTAGGCCACATTAATGTCAATAGGATTGAGATACTAGTGAAGAGTAGACTTCTAAGCGAGTTGGAAGAAAACTCTTTACCGGTATGTGAGACATGCCTTGAAGGCAAAATGACCAAACACCCTTTTAGTGGAAAAAGGATATAGAGCCAAGGAGCCCCTTGAGATTATAGATTCTGACCTTTGTGGTCCGATGAATGTTAAAGCACGAGGAGGTTACGAATACTTCGTATCTTTCATAGATGACTATTCGAGGTATGGGTACATTTACCTAATGCATAGGAAGTTTGAAACACTTGAAAAGTTCAAGGAGTTCAAGACTGAGGTTGAGAACCTGTTAGGTAAAATGATTAAAACACTTTGATCAGATCGAGGTGGAGAGTATATGGACACTAAATTCCAGGACTATATGATAGAACATGGAATTAAGTCCCAACTCTCAGCACCTGGTATGCCACAGCAGAATGGTGTATCGGAGAGGAGAAACAGAACCCTGTTGGACATGGTACGGTCGATGATGAGCTATGCTCGTCTCCCTAATATCTTTTGGGGTTACGAAGTGGAGACTGCGGTTTACATTTTGAACACAGTTCTGTCGAAAAGTGTTTGTGAAACACTTTTCGAACTCTGGCATGGTCGCAAAACTAGTTGACCTCATTTCAGAATTTGGGGATGCCCGACCCATGTGTTGGTGTCAAACCCGAAGAAGTTGGAACCCCGTTCAAAGTTGTGTCTCTTTATAGGTTACCCAAAAGAGACTAAAGGTGGTTTCTTTTACGATCCTAAGGATAATAGGGTGCTTGTGTCGACAAACGCCACATTCCTTGAGGAAGACCACATCAGGGATCACTTACCAAGGAGTAAGATTGTGTTGAATGAAATGGACAGTTAATCAGCAAGAGTTGTCGATGGTGCTAGTACGTCAACAAGGGTGTTTGATCCTAGCTCGTCTAGTCAAGTACGTTCCCAAGAGTTGGGAATGCCTCGACGTAGTGGGAGGGCTGTGAGACAACCTGAACATTACATGGGTTTAGCTGAAACCCAAGTCGTCACTCCTGATGATAATGTGAGGATCCATTGACCTATGATCAGGCAATGGATGACGTTGACAAAGACGAATGGATTAAAGCTATGGACCAGGAAATGGAGTCGATGTACTTCAATTACGTCTGGGAGCTTGTGTTGGGATTTGTGCCCTAAAACTCGTAGTTTGTAATTATGTTCTAATTAATGTAATAAAGTGTTATTATTTCAATAAAGTGTTATTGTTCGTGATCTACGAGTTTGCCATCATTTAAACCCGAAATCCAATAAACTAAACATCCAAGGCTGTTAAATGAATCTTTAACCCAATGTAATGTACATAAAAGGATCTCGGTTAGAGATACTGACCTAAAGGGTCTATAGTTGGGGATAAGGTTTGGGTACCTTACCCTGGTAAAACTATGGATGTGGCCCACTTTGTATTTGATACAAACACTGTGATCCTAACGTGTTCGTGTAGATGACATGTGAGTGGGGATATCCTATGTAATGAGATTACATAAGACCGGACCACGAAATAGTAACCTCTAGCTGTAACTCCGTTGACTAGTCATGTTTCTATTTCACTAAGATGACCTAGGCAACTTGATCTCAATCCTTAGCAGGTTACGAACTCCTGTTTGCGAGGGATTGTCCTTTGATTAGTATATGTGAGAGTGGCCAGATTCGCCGACTCAATATGCCTACCTTCTTGGGGACAAGACCGAGTGAGCGGCTGGGAACTTAACTTAGCAAGACGGAATTCACTCATTCCCGCCTACTAGGATAAGTAGAGGAATGTTTCCTTAAGTGGTGTCCCCGAGACTTGAACAAAGGGCCCGACCCTCTCATTGGCCCGAGAGGGACTCTGTTTGTTGGTAGGACCACAAACAAATTGTTTATTAGAGGAACACTGGTACTTAAGGCACAAGATGTAACCCAGGGGTAAAACGATAATTTGACTCACCTGGTGTTAAGAACATTCATGAAGGATTGACTTGCTGTTATTGGTTAATATCCATGGACACAAAAATATATCTGCAGTGAGAAGAGTGTAGCTGTGGGACTTTAGTGGAGTGTTCCCGCAGTTAACGAATGTTGATTGGGAGGTTAATGAGATTAACCGAGCAATCTCATATCGTTGGAGCTTACGATCCAGAGGTCCATTAGGTCCACCTTCAAGCTCGTAAAGGGTTCTTAGATCATTTGAATTTGAAATGTTCAAATTCATTAGGGAATATATTTAATGTATATTGATACGATATAATATATAGTTTTTGAACTATATATTATAAATTTAATGTGAATATGATTCATATTAAATTTTTATGAGAGAATTGAATATTTGAAAGAGTTCAAATATTATATTAAATGTGAATGTGATTCACATTTGAAAACTATAGGTTAAAATTCAATGTGCACTGGATGTACATTAAAACTATAGGTTAAAGGGGTGATATGATTAAATGAGATTTAATCCAAATTAAATGTATGATATTTAATTTGTATTATTTAAATTAATAATTAAATTTGATTTAATTATTATTTATTATTATTATTGTAAAGATGCCTTGAATCTGTTATCTGCCGATTCGAATGACCAAGTACGAGGGTCTGGCCTATTGGGCCGACTGTATTAGGGTTTAGGAGGGGTGCCATATATAAATCCTCTAAACACCTATCTGTTGTTTAATCTGTTCTGTGTAATTTTATTATCTCAGTCAATAAAATTACTCTCTCCCTCTGCCCGTGGATGTAGCTAACACAACGTTAGTGAAGAACGTAAATACTGTGTGTGATTTTCTTCTGTGATACTTTTCGATTATCTACTGCATTCGTTTTAACAAACTGGTATCAGAGCCTCGTTTTCAGGGTTCTTCTGTGATAATTGAAGATGTCTGCTGTCAACGTGAAAATCGACAAATTCACTGGAACGAACAGTTTCAGTCTGTGGCAAATCAAGATGCGATCCTTGCTAAAACAGCAAGGTCTGTGGGCGCCGCTATCTGGGAAACCGAAGAAGGCGGACATCGATGACTATGAGTGGAATGTCGTGGAGGAGAAGGCACATTCGACAATTCTGTTGTGTTTATCTGATGACGTCATCGTGGAGGTCGCAAGGGAAGAAACTGTCGCCGGTCTCTAGTTAAAGCTCGAAAGTTTGTATATGACAAAATCTTTAACCAAGAAGTTGCTTCAAAAGCAACGTCTGTTCAGTCTGCGTATGCAGGAAGGTACGCCTCTTAAGGACCATATCGATCAATTGAATGGTGTTTTAGTGGATCTGCGTAATATTGATGTTAAAGTAGATGATGAGAATGCTACTTTAATTCTGTTAGTGTCTTTGGCCCTGTCGTACGATATCTTTAGAGAGTCGTTTATGAGTGGGAAAGATACCTTGTCTTTAGAAGAAGTGAAAACTGCATTTTATACTAGAGAGGTCCGTCATAAAGTTATTGCGAGTTCACATTCAAAAATCGACCCTCAGGTTAGCTGCTTCTCTGAGACCAAGCGGACAGAAGAAACCTTTTAGAAAAAAGTCGGGTTATAAAAACTCGAAGCCTAGGGGCCCTAAACCGGATGATATATGTAACTATTGTAAGGAGAAGGGTCATTGGAAGGATGACTGTCCTAAGAAAAATAAGCAGCAACAGAAAGTAAAGGGAAGTCTTGGAGGTTACTGAAATTCAGGAAGTTCGGAGGTTACGCTACCGTGGCGGTTGGCACCGACTCAAGGAGATTTAGCTTTAGCTGCAAATGCGCAGTAATGTCATGAAGACGTGTGGCTTCTTGATTCCGGGGCATCTTATCATATGTGCCCAAACAGGGAGTGGTTTTCAACTTACAAGCAGATAGATGGAGGAAATATATCTATGGCCAACAGTAACGTCTGCAAGGTAGTTAGAATAGGCTCGATCAAGATACGAACACATGACGATTGTTTTTGCACCTTGAGTGATGTTAGACATGTCCCACAGATGATCAAGAATCTGATATCGTTGAGTGTACTTGACAGTAAAGGTTTCAGCTTCAAAGGTGAAGTTGGAGTTATGTATGTCTATAAAGACTCCAAGGTATTTTTGAAGGGTGTCAAGCGGGGAACTTTGTTTTTCTTAGCAGGTTCGACTTTGACAGGGTATGCTGCTGTTGCATCATCTGTAGTTCACAAGGAGGATATGACCAAGCTATGGCATATGAGGCTTGGCCATATGGGTGAAAGAGGAATGCAGATTTTGTCAAAGAGCGACCTTTTATGCGGGCACGAGGTGCAGGATCTTGAATTCTGCGAACACTGTGTATTCGGGAAGCTACATCGCAGCAAGTTTCCAAAGGGTGTTCACAGCACAAAGGGGACACTCGATTATATCCATGCTGATTGCTGGGGACCTTCTCGAGTTGAATCGGTTGGAGGTAGCAGGTATTTTTTATCAATAATAGATGATTACTCGAGGATGACTTGGGTGATTATGATGAAGCACAAAGGTGAAGCCTTCAAAAATTTCAAGCAGTGGAAGGTTTTGATTGAAAATCAGACTGGGAAGAAGGTTAAAAGACTGCAAACTGATAATGGTCTGAAATTCTGTGGATCTGAGTTTAATGAGTTCTGCAAAAATGAAGGGATAGCCCGCCATCGTACTATCAGAGACACAACACAGCAGAATGGAGTGGCAGAACGCATGAATCAGACACTGTTAGAGAGAGCAAGATGCATGCTCTCTAATGTTGGGTTAACTAGAAGATTTTGGGTAGAAGCGGTAAATACGGCATGTTATCTGATTAACCGTGGACCTCACACAGGTATTGATTGCAAAACACCTTATGAGGTGTGGTCTGGTAAGCCTGCAGATTATTCTTTTTTAAGAGTTTTTGGTTGTATTGCTTATTATCATGTCAATGAGGGTAAGTTAGAACCGAGAGCTAAGAAGGGTGTCTTTATGGGTTTTGGAGATGAGTTAAAGGATATAGAATCTGGTCACCTTCTGAAAATAGGGTGACACTCAGTAGAAATGTAATATTTGATGAGAATTATTTATTTAACTCTGTTGTGAAGTCCACTGTTGCAGGAGAAAGCAGTAATGTTGACAAACAGGTGGAGTTGCAGTTCACTCTAGATGAGAGTGAAACACAGAACCAAGATGGGCAAGATGAGTCTGTTGATCTTGGAACAGATACACCAGTAGTTGTTTCAGAAACTAATATGCAATTTGTTCCTACAGAGACTGATATGCCAGAATTGACTAGTTCAGGAGTACGCGAACCAAGCATAGCTCTTGATAGAGCTAGGAGAGTTGGTGTTAAACCTCCAAAGAGGTATGGTTTTGAAGACATGATAGCTTATGCTTTGCAGGTTGCTGAAGAGGTGGATCCTCATGAACCATCCACCTACAAAGAAGCCATTTCATGTAGTGAATCTGTTCAATGGCTTGCTGCAATGGGTGATGAAATGGAGTCACTTGATAAGAATCAGACTTGGGAGCTAGTCAAACGACCTAAGGAGGGAAGATTGTTACTTTTAAATGGGTCTTCGAAAAGAAGGAAGGAATCTCACCTACTGAGGGTGTTAAGTATAAGGCTCGAGTAGTTGCAAGAGGGTTCACGCAGAGGGAGGGAATTGACTACAATGAGATTTTCTCACCGGTTGTCGACACACTTCCATCAGTGCTACTAGCTATGGTTGCACATCAGAACTTAGAACTTGAGCAACTAGATGTGAAGACAACTTTCTTACATGGGGAGCTAGAAGAGGAGATATACATAACCCAACCAGATGGGTTTCAGTGTCTTGGTAAGAAAGACTATGTTTGCAAGCTGAAAAAGTCCTTGTATGGGCTGAAACAATCTCCAAGGCAATGGTACAAGAGATTTGACAGTTATATGATTGAGCTTGGCTACAATAGGAGTCCATACGATTGATGTGTGTATCATAACAAGTCAAGTGATGGCTCGAGAGTTTATCTGATCCTATATGTAGATGACATGCTCATAGCTGCAAAGTCAAAGTCTGATATTCAGAAGCTAAAAGGTATTCTCAGTACTGAGTTTGAAATGAAGGATTTGGGTGCTGCACGAAAAATCTTGGGGATGGAAATTTATAGGGAAAGAAGTCAGAATAAACTTTTTGTAACACAGAGAGGCTATATTCGGAAGATATTGTCCAGGTTTGGCATGTCATCAGCTAAGCCTATAGATACTCCAAGTACTACAAGTGTTCGTTTGTCTGCTGAGTTTGCACCACAATCTGAAGCTGAGAAGGAGTACATGTCTCGAATTCCGTATTCTAGTGCAGTTGGATGCCTGATGTATGCTATGGTTTGCACTAGACCTGATCTTGCACATGTTGTTAGTGTTGTCAGCAGGTTCATGGGGAAACCTGGAAAGGAACATTGGCAAGGAGTGAAGAGAATTTTTCGTTACCTTAGAGGTATGTCTGATGTCGGTCTTGCTTATGGGAGTAATACAAAGTGTTTAGTGAAGGGTTATTGTGATTCAGACTATGCTGAAGATGTGGACAGCAGACGATCTATGACTGGTTATGTATTTACTCTTGGTGGTTCTGTTGTCAGTTGGAAGGCAACCTTACAGCCTACAGTTACTTTGTCTACTACTGAGGCAAAGTATATGGCATTAACATAAGCTGCAAAAGAGGGAATATGGCTGAAAGGACTAGTTGGTGATCTTGGTTTACATCATGATCAGGCAATTATATATTGTGATAGTTTAAGTGCAATATGTTTGGCCAAGGATCGATCAAGTCCATCATGAGAGAACTAAGCACATAGATGTGAGGTATCATTTCCTAAGAAGCGAGAAGAGGGTGAAGGTGATGAAAGTTGGCACTTCTGATAATCTTGCTGATATGTTCACATAGCCTGTTCAGTATGGAGAGTTCAAACATTGCTTGGCCTTGCTAAACGTGTTAAGCTGTTAGTGATCCCTGCTCGGGACACTCTGAGGCAAGGGAGAAAGTCTGGTAACCTTTGAGTTCATCTGATACATCTGGTAACTTTTGAGTTACATCTGGTACATCTGCTATCTGTGAGAGAATTCAAGTCAAGGTAGAGATTTGTAAAGATGCCTTGAATCTGTTATCTGCCGGTTCGAATGACCAAGTACGGGGGTCTGCCCTATTGGGCCGACTCTGTATTAGGGTTTAGAAGGGGTGCCATATATAAACCCTTTAAACACCTATCTGTTGTTTAATCTGTTATGTGTAATTTTATTCTCTCAGTCAATAAAATTACTCTCTCCCTCTGCCCGTGGATGTAGCTAACACAACGTTAGTGAACCACGTAAATACTGTGTGTGATTTTCTTCTGTGATACTTTTCGATTATCTACTACATTCATTTTAACAATTATTATTTTTAATAATAAAATAAGGGAACGTGTCATCCAGACACGTTCCCACTATCCCCTTCCTTCTCCCTATCGATAGCTTAACAAGAAGAAGGGGTGTGTATTGTTGTGATCGATCAACGATACTGTTGAAGCTATTGGTGAATTGCTCTTTCACTCTCTCTCAATTCTTGAATTCCCAAAAGTTCTTCCAACTGTTGGAATCCTTCCCACAAAGGAAAGATCTAAGCACTCAGAGGATAGAAGGTTTATTCTTTTGGTGGTGTTCTGTAAAACAAAGAAGCTAAAGCTTGCTGAGTTACTATAAATTGCTTGGAGCAAGGAGTTGCTGTGAGTCTACAAAGGTAATAATTTCCTTTCCATTCTTTAGTTTAATAGTTAAACTCCATGTATGTTTGTATGCATTTAATCCATGCCTAATTAGATTAGAGTTGATTATATGCTTGTTCTGTATTTTTTTTGGTCAATGTACTGGTTTTTGTTTTTAGCAAAACAATCAAGCACATTAACGATCTCAATCACGTTTCCGCTGCTCAAGGAGATTAGATCTCCATAAATTGGTATCAGAGCATGCTTGTATTGTTTTTGTTTTGAAACAAAATTGCATTGATTTGGTGGGAATTGCATTTGCTTTGCTGTAAAACTTGTTTAGGAATGTTTTGGCCTTAGTTTACTTTGATTTTGATCAATTAGTATGTAAAGGCCCCTGCGTTTTTGGGCATAAAGTGCCAAATTGAGTCTGTAATTGAGTTACGAGTCGTTCGAGACCAATTTCAAGAAATTCGATGGAGAATCGAGGGAGAAATTGCAAGATGAAGCTGCTGTGTTCGTGGAAGAAAGTTGTTGCCGAAGCAACAGCGTCGCAACGCTAGCGCTCCCTATCGACGCGGGCGCTCAAGGGGTCAGTGGCGTTGCAACGCTGCCCCTCAGCGTTGAAACGCCACCCCGATACAAGGCGCGCAAGACGATGAAGCGGGCATTTCAACACTGGCCTCATCGTTGCAACGCCGTGGGTCATTCTAGCAGCTGCAGACCGGTTCGGTTGGTTCAATTATTTTGGTCCAGTTCGAGCGGTTGAAGGCCGGTTCAGGGTGTTTTTGGACCGGTTTCATGAAATAAATTAATGTACTTTATTTTTTTTGCACTGCACTTTAGGGGTCAAATTATTCCGATTTTACAGCTATTTATCTATATGAATGTCATTTAGATTATTCCCACCTTAGGATAAGCATGTTCATGCATTTTATTTATATACATGTTATATGAATATGGTTGAATGCATGACTAATTTATTTTTTCATGAGTAATTAATTATAAGTGTTATAATTAGATTATATGAAAATAAATTGCATGGAGCATGAAATTACTTAGTTTAAAATAAATGCTATTTTGTTTAAGTAATTTTATAATTCAAGTAGTTGAATTCCTTTTATAATTCCAATTTGAATATTGATTGTTGGATTTATAATATAGTTTCTTTATCATAGGTTAATTATTAAAATTTATAAAAGTTATAAATTAAAGGGGTTTTAGAAACCATAACCTATAATAAAGAAATGCATGCAAACATAGGAACTTGGGTTAAATTTAATTAGTTTTAAATCGTTTAAAATTAATTTAGACCTAAGTTTCAATTTCTAATAGGATTAGAAATAAGTCTTACGTAGTATTTTAAATAGTTTAAAATATAGTAGGACTTTAGGACTTTGGTTATAAGGGAACTCAACCGGTGAAGTTTTGTCTAAAGGTCAGGGTACTTAAGTGACTACTAACTAACACTTCCTACTGAAGGCGACTTTAACTGAGTTGAATTAACCTCAGTTCTGTTTTATCTCTAGGTAATTAAAATGTTTATTCACCTAGACATAAGGTTTTAAGACCTAGTTATGAAAGTTATAATAGGCATAGACTTAGATAGATTCTTTTAGCCAGAATCCGACTAAGTTAAATCCATACTCTAATTTTAGGAACTTCAGTGGGAGAAAACGAAATGTTCGCATCGAGTTTACTCTCACGTCCTCAAGAGTTCACACCGTGAGTTCCATGCTCGGCTACGTGGCGTCAATAGGGTGTCCCCCAACAGTATGTGTTTGCATGGTTCAATACCAAGGTGAATGAGGGAAGTATCCATAGTAAATGGGAGCAGGACGCGTGTCAACGTATCCTACGGTCTCCTCCATTAGGTCGCACCGTGAGATTTCTATAGTCCGCCTGCTAGGTTGTCTTGGAACAGCCAAACCCTACGAAGGGCCTGACTATAGGGATCAGAACACCACGAACTCCAGAAATGGATAGGGTCTCTTAGGTTGTTTGCCAACAGTTGTCTTTCTTAATAGTAGCCTGTTGGCTCGGGCCTATTGGATCTGAAAATGGTAGGGTCACATTTACGGGATGAGTTAAGCTAGTTAACAAATCCTTGACCAAACAAACAGTAGCTAAGGACCATTGGGACATGAGATGTTCTGGTAGTGAGAATTGGCTGAGAAAGTCTCAATTCAAGGGAGGAATGACTGACCGCCCGACGGAGGCTTTTGTTCTAAACCCTTGAAGTGTCGTTGCAAAATTTAAGGTTTAACTTAATCAGTGGGTTTAGTTTAAACACTAGGGTTCTTTAATAATTTTGCTAAATTTGATTGGTTTTTACAATGGGTTTATAATGCATAACTGATTAGAACTATTTTGGATTTTCAGCATGTCGTCCTCAATAATAGCCTTACTTAAAAGCGACCGTTTAACTGGTGAGAATTTTACTACGTAGAAGTCCAACTTGAATACGATTCTCGTTGTTGACGACCTACGATTTGTACTAATCGAAAATGTCCTCGGATCCTCGCCGTAACGCTCCTCAATCATTAAGGAAGCGTCGGCCACCGATATAAAGGCCAATGATAAGGCCAAGGTCTACATTTTGGCTCATTTGTTTAAAAATCGCCAAAAAGCACGAGGGCACGGTCTCAGATCGTGAGATCATGAGTTCACTGCAGGAAATGTTTGGATTAAACCGTCTGGATAGATTCGACACGAATCCCTCAAGTACGTTTATAACTCCCGTATGAAGGAGGGGTCATCAGTGAGAGAACACGTTCTTGATCTGATGGTCCACTTCAACGTGGCTGAGATGTACGGAGCGGTCATTGACGAGCAAAGTCAGGTATCGTTCATCCTGGAATCTCTTCCGAAGAGTTTCCTGCAATTTCGCAGCAATGCGGTGATGAACAAGATAGAGTATAACCTGACTACTCTCCTTAATGAACTATAGACTTTCCAGTCTCTTATGAAGAATAGAGACAGGCTGATGGAGAGGCAAATCTGTTTGCCCATTCCAGAAGGTTCCAGAAGGGTTCATCCTCTAGGACTAAGTCCTGTAACTCTTCTTCTGGGCTTAAAAAGACCCAAAAGAAGAAAATAGGAGGGAAAGGGAAGGCACCTTCTACTGACAAAGGCAAGGGAAAAGCCAAGCTTGCAGATAAAGGAAAGTGTTTCCACTGCAACATGGATGGGCACTGGAAGAGAAACTGCCCAAAATACCTTGCTGAGCTCAAAGAGAAGAAAGGTAAATTAGATTTACTTGTTCTTGAAACTTGTTTAGTGGAAAATGATGATTTAACATGGATACTTGATTCAGGAGCCACTAATCACGTTTGCTCTTTATTTCAGGAAACTAGTTCCTTCATGGAGCTCGAAGAGGGTGAGATGACGCTCAGGGTCGGAACGGGAGACGTCGTCTCAGCTCGTGCAGTGGGAGATGGCAAGTTATTTTTCGGAGAAAGATTTCTTTCTTTAAAAAATCTGTATATAGTTCCTAAGCTTAAATGGAACTTAATTTCTATCTCTTGTTTAATAGAACTTGGTTATTGTATTTCTTTTTCAATCAATGAAGCGTTCATTTTGAAAGAGGGTGTCAATATTTGTTCTGCTAAATTGAAAAATGGCTTGTACGTACTGAAACCGAATAAAACCAAAGCAATTTTAAATCATGAGATGTTTAAGAATGCTAACACTCAAAATAAAAGGCAAAGAATTTCTCCAAATAACAATACCTATCAGTGGCATCTTAGACTTGGTCATATTAATCTCAACCAGATTGAGAGACTTTCTAAGAATGGACTTCTAAACAAGTTAGAAGATGATTCTTTATCGCCTTGCGAGTCTTGCTTGGAAGGTAAAATGACCAAACGACCTTTTACTGGAAAAGGTTATAGAGCCGTAGAACCCCTAGAACTTGTGCATTCGGGTCTTTGTGGTTCGGTGAATGTTAAAGCTCAAGGAGGGTACGAATATTTCATCTATTTCACAGATGATTATTCGAGGTATGGTTATTTATACCTAATGCATCACAGATCTGAAGCTCTTGAAAAGTTCAAAGAGTATAAGGCTGAAGTAAAGAATGCATTAGGGAAAAGCATTAAAACACTTCGATTCGATCAAGGTGGAGAGTATATGGATTTGAGATTCCAGGACTATATGATAGAACATGGAATTAAATCTCAACTCTCGAAGACCTAATACACCACAAAGAAAATGGTGTGTCGAGAAGGAGAAATAGAACCTTGTTAGACATGGTTCGTTCTATGATGAGCTATGCTCAATTGCCTGCCTCGTTTTTGGGATATGCAGTAGAGACTGCAGTTCAAATCTTGAAAAGTGTTCCATCAAAAAGTGTTTCAGAAACACCATCTGAACTTTGGAAGGGGCGTAAACCTAGTTTACAACACTTCAGGATTTGGGGTTGTCCGACAAACGTGCTCGAGACAAACCCAAAGAAACTGGAACCTCGTTCAAGATTGTGCCAATTTGTTGGCTATCCCAAAGAAACGAGAGGTGGTCTTTTCTACGACCCACCAGAAAATAAGGTGATTGTATCGACAAACGCCACGTTCTTGGAGGAACCTCACATGAGGAACCATAAACCCCGTAGTAAATTAGTACTAAATGAAGCTACACATGAACCAAAAAGAGTTGTTGATCAAGCTGGACCTTCATGAAGAGTTGATGGAGGAGTCAGCACCTCAAGTCAGTTTCGTCCTTCTCAATCGTTGGGAATGCCTCGACGCAGTGGGAGGGTTATTTCCCAACCTGATCGCTACTTGGGTTTAGCTGAAACTCAAGTTGTCATACCTGATGACGGCGTAGAAGATCCATTGTCTTATAAACAGGCAATGAATGACGTAGACAAGGACCAATGGATCAAAGCCATGGACCTTGAAATGGAGTCAATGGACTTCAATTCAGTATGAGAACTTGTAGACCAACCTGAAGGGGTTAGACCCATTGGGTGTAAATGGATCTTTAAGAGAAAGAGAGATGCAGCCGGAAAGGTACAGACCTTTAAGGCTAGGCTTGTAGCAAAGGGTTTTACCCAAAGGGAAGGAGTTGACTATGAAGAAACATTTTCCCCTGTTGCTATGCTGAAGTCTATAAGGATACTCTTGTCCATAGCCGCGTTTTATGATTATGAAATTTGGCAAATGGACGTCAAGACTGCCTTTTTGAATTGTAATCTTGACGAGAGCATCTATATGTCTCAGCCCGAAGGGTTTATAGCACAAGGTCAGGAGCAAAAAGTTTGCAAGCTTAATCGATCCATTTATGGATTGAAACAAGCATCAAGATCTTAGAATATAAGATTTGATACTGCGATCAAGTCTTACGGCTTTGACCAAAATGTTGACCAGCCTTGTGTTTACAAGAGGATCGTCAACGACAAAGTAGCTTTGTTAGTACTTTATGTGGATGATATCCTACTCATTGGGAATGATGTAGGATACCTAACTGACGTAAATAATTGGCTGGCGACCCAATTCCAAATGAAAGATTTGGGAGAGCGCGCAGATGTTCTTGGGATTCGAGATCTTTAGGAATCTCAAGAAACGAACGCTAGCTTCGTCTCAAGCGTCTTATATCGACAAAATGTTGTCCAGATATTCGATGCAGAATTTCAAGAGGGGCTTATTACCCTTCAGGCACGGAGTTAATCTGTCTAGGGAACAGTGTCCCAAGACACCTCAAGAAGTTGAGGATATGAGATCTATTCCCTATGCCTCTGCAGTAGGTAGCTTAATGTATGTTATGCTATGCACGAGGCCGCATTTGTTATGCAAAGGAATAGTAAGTAGGTACTACCCAATCCAGGGTTAGACCACTGGACAACAGTTAAAAATATCCTCAAGTATCTAAGGAGAACGAGGGACTATATGCTTGTGTATGGGTCTACGGATCTGATCCTTACTAGATACACTGATTCTGATTTTCAGACCGATAAGGATTCTTGGAAATCCACATCGGGATCAAATTTCACCCTTAACGGGGGAGCTATAGTATGGCGAAGCATCAAGAAAGGATGCATCGCTGACTCCACAGTGGAGGCGAGTATGTCGCTGCTTGTGAAGCAGCTAAGGAGGCTGTTTGGCTAAGGAAATTCCTTACTGATTTGGAAGTTGTTCCAAATATGGAATCTCCCATCACCTTATACTGTGACAACAGTGGTGCGGTAGCCAATTCGAAGGAACCTCGCAGCCATAATCGAGGAAAGCACATCGAGAGGAAGTATCACCTGATACGAGAAATAGTGCAACGAGGAGATGTGACAGTCACGAAGATCACTTCGGAGCACAATATTGCTGATCCGTTTACAAAGACTCTCATGGCTAAAGTGTTCGAGAGTCATCTGAAAAGTCTGGGTCTACGAGATATGTACATAAGCAAATCTAGGACAAGTGGGATATACGTAATAGGGTATATGGAAGCCCTAGTTTATTGTATTTCTATCTCTTGTAACCACTATTTTTTATTATGATGTACCCCACTAGAGTTTTAGTTCAAGTGGGAGTTTGTTGGGATTTGTGCCCTAAAACTCGTAGTTTGTATTTATGTTCTAATTAATGTAATAAAGTGTTATTATTTCAATAAAGTGTTATTGTTCGTGATCTACGAGTTTGCCATCATTTAAACCCGAAATCCAATAAACTAAACATCCAAGGCTGTTAAATGAATCTTTAACTGAATGTAATGTACATAAAAGGATCTCGGTTCGAGATACAGCCTAAAGGGTCTATAGTTAGGGGATAAGGTTTGGGTACCTTACCCTGGTAAAACTATGGATGTGGCCCACTTTGTATTTGATACAAACACTGTGATCCTAACGTGTTCGTGTAGATGATATGTGAGTGGGGATATCCTATGTAATGAGATTACATAAGACCGGACCACGAAATAGTAACCTCTAGCTGTAACTCCGTTGACTAGTTAGGTTTCTATTTCATTAGGATGACCTAGGCAACTTGATCTCAATCCTGAGCAGGTTACGAACTCCTGTTTGCGATGGATTGTCCTTTGATTAGTATGGGTGAGAGTGGCCAGATTCGCCGACTCAATATGCCTACCTTCTTGGGGACAAGACCGAGTGAGCGACTGGAAACTTAACTTAGCTAGACAGAATTCACTCCTTCCCGCCTACTAGGGTAAGTAGAGGAATGTTCGCTTAAGTGGTGTCTTTGGGACGTGAACAAAGGGCCCGACCCTCTCATTGGCCCAAGAGGGACTCTGTTTGTTGGTAGGACCACAAACAAATTGTTCATTAGAGGAGCACTGGTACTTAAGGCACAAGATATAACCCAGGGGTAAAACGGTAATTTGACCCAGTTGGTGTTAACGAATGTTGATTGGGAGGTTAATGAGATTAACTGAGCAATCTCGTATCATTGGAGCTTCTGATCTGTAGGTCCATTAGGTTCACCTTCTAGCTCGTAAAGGGTTCTTAGATCATTTGAATTTGAAATGTTCAAATTCATTAGGGAATATGTTTAATGTATATTGATACAATATAATATATAGTTTTGGAACTATATATTATAAATTTAATGTGAATATGATTCATATTAAATTTTATGAGAGAATTGAATATTTGAAAGAGTTCAAATATTATATTAAATGTGAATGTGATTCACATTTGAAAACTATAGGTTAAAATTTAATGTGCACTGGATGTACATTAAAACTATAGGTTAAAGGGGTGATATGATCAAATGAGATTTAATCTAAATTAAATATATGATATTTAATTTGTATTATTTAAATTAATAATTAAATTTGATTTAATTATTATTTATTATTATTATTATTATTATTATTATTATTATTATTATTATTATTATTATTATTATGTTTAATAATAAAATAAGGGAACGTGTCATCCAGACACGTTCTCACTATCCCCTTCCTTCTCCCTATCGATAGCTTAACAGAGAGAAGGAGTGTGTATTGTTGTGATCGATCAACGATACTGTTGAAGCAATTGGTGAATTGCTCTCTCACTCTCTCTCAATTCTAGAATTCCCAAAAGTTCTTCCAACTGTTGGAATCCTTCCCACAAAGGAAAGATTTAAGCACTCGAGAGGATAGAAGGTTTATTCTTTTGGTGGTGTTCTCAGAAAAGCAGAGCTAAAGCTTCTGAGAAAGTTATCAGAAATTGCTTGGAGCAAGGAGTTGCTGTGAGTCTACAAAGGTAATAATTTCATTTCCATTCTTTAGTTTAATAGTTAAACTCCATGTATGTTTGTATGCATTTAATCCATGCCTAATTAGATTAGAGTTGATTATATGCTTGTTCTGTATTTTTTTTGGTCAATGTACTAGTTTTTGTTTTTAGCAAAACAATCAAGCACATTAACGATCTCAATCACGTTTCCGCTGCTCAAGGAGATTAGATCTCCATCAGCTTGTGGACCAACCGGATGGGGTAAAACCTATTGGTTGTAAATAGACCTTCAAAGCTCGACTAGTGGCAAAGGATTTTACCCAGGTGGAAGGGGTTGACTATGAGGAAACCTTTTCACCTGTTGCCATGGTAAAATCGATTAGAATCCTTCTGGCCATTGCTGCATATTATGACTATGAGGTATGGAAGATGGATGTCAAGACCGCCTTTCAAAATGGCAACCTTGACGAGACCATTTACATGAACCAACCAATGGGGTTTATTGCCCAAGGCCTAGAGCAAAAGGTTTGCCAGCTTTAAAGGTCTATTTATGGACTGAAACAAGCCTCGAGGTCTTGGAATATAAGGTTTGATGAGGCGATCAAATCTTATGGCTTTGATCAAAATGTTGACGAGCCTCTTGTCTACAAGAAAATCGTCGACAAAACTGTCGCATTTCTTATATTGTACGTGGATGATATCCTTCTCATTGGGAATGAGGTAGGATTTCTTACTAACATTAAGGAATGGCTGGCTTCACAATTCCAAATGAAAGATTTGGGAGAAGCTCAGTATGTTCTAGGCATCCAGATAGTCTAGAATCGGAAGAACAGAACGTTGGCCATGTCTCAGGCATCTTACATTGACAAGATGTTGTCTAGGTAAAAGATACAGAACTCCAAGAAGGGCTTGCTGCCTTTCAGGCATGGGGTTCACCTGTCTAAGGATCAATGTCCTAAGATTTCTCAAGAGGTTCAGGATATGAGACGAATCCCCTATGCTTCAGCTACAGGGAGCCTGATGTATGTCATGTTGTGTACTAGGCCCGACATCTGTTATGTAGTTGGGATTGTCAGTAGGTATCAATCCAATCAAGGATTAGATCACTGCACAACCGTAAAGGCAATCCTCAAGTATCTTAGGAGAAAAAGGAACTACAGCCTTGTGTATGGGAGTGGGGATTTGATACTTACGAGATACACAGATTCTGAATTTCAGACAGATAAGGATTCTAGGAAATCCACTTCGGGGTCAACCTGAAGGGAATCGAAGTCCCCGCAGTGGAAGCGATTGTAAATCGCGTGTTCTTGATTTAGTTACAATGGAAAATTCATGAACGAAAAACATGGATTAAGCATAAATTATAGAAATGGACAGCAAGAAATTTACCTTTGAAGAAACTTTCTTCAAGCGCTCCTCTCTCCACGGTCATGATCTCAGCAACAAGAACTCCAACGCACGAAGACACGACCACCGGATCTTCTCCGTTGTTCTCTACGTGAGGGAGGAAGGTGGGTTCCCGTTAGGAGATGTGAGGTATTTTTGTTTTGTGAGAGAGAGTTGTGTTTTGGAACTCTTCCAACAAAAAAACAAGGAGGCTTGTCCAAACTTAACCTAGTTGCATCTCATGCAACCATATATATAGGGGAATGGGATGGAAATGACCATCCTACCCTTCCTTTTATCTCTCTTTAGTATATAGTTTATATATGAATCTAATTCACATTAAAACTATATATTATATCAATTACATCATATATAATTGATATAACTCCTCATGTATGAAATTGAACACTTCAATTTCACTCCTAACTTTATACCCTCAATATAACCATGTTGAGCCAACAGAGGGATCTAATGGACCTACAGATCATGAGCTCCAATGATGTGAGATTAACTGATCAAACTCTTTGATCCAGTTAATCAATATTCATTAATTACAAGTCACTCCACTATAGACTTGTAGCTGCACTCTCCTCACTGTAGATATTATTGTGTCCACTGATATATTCATAGCCCATGAGTCGACCCTTCACAGGTTATTCGTAATCACAGCTGGGTCAAATAACCGTTTTACCCCTGTGATTACCTCTTTGCTCCTTAAGCACCACTGATCCTCTAATGAACAACAAGTCTAAGGTCCTACCTTAAACTCATACCTTCATAGAGGGCGGGGCCCCGTTGTTCAAAACCTGGAGTCAGTTCTTAAGGGAACAACCTATCTGATTCCTCAGTAGAGGAATGAGTGAATTCCATCTTGCACAATTAAGTTCCCAGCTACCTACGAGGTTCTGTCCCTGAGAAGGTAGGCTTATTGAGTCGACCATGTGCCACTCTCACCCATGCTAGTCTAAGGACAAACCCTATAAGCGGGGAGTTCTTAATTTGCTCGAGATTCAGTCAAGTCACTAATGGCCATCTATAAATTACTAGTCTTATCCTGTTAACGGTGTTACACTGGTTAGACTAATAATTTGGGATCCAGTCTTGTATGAACTCTTCATACAGGATGCCCCCACTCGCATGTCAACTACATGAATGAGTTGGATTACCTCATTTGTACTAATTACAAAGTGGGTCGCATCCATGGTGTTACCAGAATGAGGTTTCCAACCTTATTCTTATACCATAGACTATTTAGGTTATATTCTTGAAGTCAACCCAAATAGTGTCCACTACATTGATTTTAAGATAAACGTTATAACCTTGGAGCTTAGTTTATTGGACTTATAAAAGCAAGACTGTAATCTTATCAAAACAAATAACACTTTATTTAATTGATCAAAATTACACAAGTTTAGGGCATAAATCCTAACAATCTCCCACTTGACCTAAAGCTTGTGGAGTACTAAATATTACAATAATGTAAATACAATAAAGTAGGGCATTTAAACCCCTTTGTACAAAATACTCCCACTTGCCCTAGTTGGGGAAGACTTGTAAACCTAGACCTTCTAGGTGACTCTCAAATACTTTAGCCGTGAGAGCCTTTGTAAAAGGATCAGCAATGTTGTGCTCTGAGGCTATCTTCGTGACAATCACGTCTCCTCTATGCACGATTTCCCGGATGAGATGATATTTCCGCTCTATGTGCTTTCCCCTCTTGTGACTTCGGGGTTCCCTCGAATTTGCCACTGCACCACTGTTGTCGCAATACAGTGTGACAGGAAAAGTCATATTTGGAATAACTTCTAAATTTAGCATAAATTTCCTCAACATAACGACCTTCTTAGCTATTTCACAAGCTGCTACATATTCGGCCTCCATGGTGGAATCAGCGATGCATCCTTACTTGACGCTTCGCCATAGTACAGCTCCTCCGTTAAGAGTGAAACCGACCACGATGTAGATTTTCGAGAATCTTTATCGATCCGAAAAGTCGAACTCAGTGTATCCCGTAAGGATCAAATCCTTAGCCCCATACACAAGCATGTAGTTCCTTGTTCTCCGAAGATACTTAAGGATCGTTTGAACCGCTGTCCAGTGTTCAAGTCCTAGAATGGATTGATACCTACTGACCATCCCAACTGCAAAACAGATGTCAGGCCTAGTACACAACACGGCGTACATCAGGCTCCCAACAGCTGATGCGTAAGGAATCTGTCTCATATCCTCAACTCCTTGAGGTGTCTTAGGACACTATTCCTTAGACAAATGGATTCCAAGTCTAAAAGGCAGCAAACCCTTTTTGGAATCTTGTATCTTAAACCTTGACAATACTTTGTCTATGTATGATGCTTGAGACAAGGCTAGTGTTTTATTCTTGCGGTTTCGGACAATCTGGAACCCAAGAACAAACTGGGCATCACCCAAATCTTTCATTTGTAATTGCGTAGCTAGCCATTCCTTGATGTCAGTAAGATATCCTACATCATTCCCAATGAGTAGGATATCATCCACATAGAGAATTAGGAAAGCGACAGAACTATTGATGATTTTCTTGTAAACACAAAGTTCATCATCATTCTAGTCAAAACCATAAGATCTGATAGCCTCATCAAATCTTATATTCCAGGACCTAGAGGCTTGTTTTAGTCCATAAATCGACCTTTTAAGCCTGCAAACCTTTTGCTCTTGTCCTGGTTTAATGAACCCTTTGGGTTGGTCCATGTAGATGGTTTCCTCAAGATTTCCATTCAAAAAAGCTGTCTTGACATCCATTTGCCATACCTCATAATCATAATATGCGACAATGGCAAGAAGGATACGGATAGACTTTACCATAGCAATAGGTAAAAAAGTTTCCTCAATGTCAACCCCTTCAACCTGGGTATAACCCTTTGCTACTAGTCTAGCTTTAAAGGTTTGCACCTTCCAATCTACACCACGTTTTCTCTTGTAGATCCACTTACAACCCCATATTCTAAAGTGACATAAACTACCTTTACGTCCTTTCCAGAGTTCAAAAGGTGTTTCAGAAACACTTTTGGAGGGCACACTATTCAAAATGTATACTGCAGTCTCCACTGCATAACCCCAAAAGGAACTAGGGAGATGAGCATAACTCATCATTGATCGAACCATGTCCAACAAGGTTCTATTTCTCCTTTCCGATACACCGTTTTGTTGTGGTGTCCCGGGAGCTGAGAGTTGGGATGTAATTCCATGTTCTATCATATAGTTCTGGAATTTTCAATCCATGTACTCTCCACCTCGATCGGATCGAAGTGTTTTAACTTTTTTACCTAATTGGTTTTCAACCTTAGTCTTCAATTTCTTGAACTTTTCAAGTGCTTCAGACTTGTGGTGCATTAGGTAAATATGCCCATATCTGGAATAATCATCTATAAAAGAGATGAAATATTCATATCCTCCCTTGGCTTTAACATTCATCGGACCACAAAGGTCTGAATGTATAAGCTCTAGAGTATCTTTGGCTCTATAACCTTTTCCACTAAAAGGTCTTTTAGTCATCTTGCCTTCTAGGCAGGATTCACATACTGACAAGGAATTTTCTTCTAACTCGTTTAGAAGTCCGTTCTTTACCAATCTCTCAATCCTATTGAGATTAATGTGACCTAATCTTAGATGCCAAAGATGAGCATTTTCTTTAGGAGAAATTTTTCGTTTCTTAGTTTGTGCGGTTGCAGTTTTAAATAATTCAGTGTTCAAAACCATTTTGACTAAATTAGGCCTTAAAACATACAATCCATTTTCTAATGAAGCAGAACATATTTCTAAACCTTTCTTCAAAATAAACACTTTATTCATTGAAAAGGAAACAAAAATACATTGTTCAATAAGGCAAGAAATGGAAATAAGGTTTCTAGTAAACCCTGGTATCACTAATATATTGTCCAACAATAAATATTTCTTGCCAAAATAAAGCTTCATTGTGCCTACTGCTACAGCTTAGACGACTTCTCTATTTCTAACCCGGAGTGTTATCTCTCCTTGTTGTAGCTGCTGCCAGGAATCAATTCCCTGAAAAGAAGAACAAACATGATTAGTGGCGTCTGAATCAAGTATCCAAGCTGTTTTATCATTATCCACTAAACAAGCTTCTAGGCAAAGTAAATCATATTTAATTTCCTTCTTCTTTTCTGCAATGTACTTCGGACAGTTCCGTTTCCAATGCCCGTCTTCGTTGCAGTGGAAACACTTTCCTCTGTCAGCAACGTTTTTGACTTTCTTGCCCTTCTGGGCGGCAGCTTTATTAGCCTTTTTCCCTTTACCAACCTTCTTCATGTTCTTCTTCTTACCTCTCAGGTTAGAAGAAGATGAAGCCATTGTTTTTGTCCCAGAGGTCGAACCTCTGTGATAACTCCTACTGGCAACATTTGCCTCTCCTTTCGATCCCTGAATCTTTATCAAAGATTGAAAGGTCTGGAGTTCATTCAGAAGGGAGGTAAGATTAAAAGTAAGCTTGTTCATAACAACATTACTTCTAAACTATAGGAAACTATCTGGAAGAGTTTCCAGAATGAAGCTGACCTGGCTCGACTCATCGATGGAAGCACCATTCGACTCCGCGATGTTAAAGTGTACCATCATATCCAGGACATGATCCCGAACAGATGTACCCTCTGGCATCCTCGAGTTGAATATGTACTTTAGGGCATTATGTCGGGCTTGTGTGGACTGTTGTCCAAACATACCCTACATATAATCCATGATTTCCTTGGCGGTAATCATGCCCTCATGCTTTTTGGCTAATATGTCAGACATACTTGCCAACATGTAGACCTTGGCCTTATCATTGGCCTTGATCCATCGATCATATGCATCACGAACATTTCGTGACGCATTCGAGCCTGGCACCTGAGGACACTCCTCAGTTAGCACAAAGTTCATATCATTCACTACCAAAATAGTGTTGAGTTTGTTTTTCCATGTCTTCATATTCTCTCCGGTTAACTTTTCCGCACCCAATAAGGAAATTATAGAGCTAGACATTTTTGCTGAAAATTTACAAACAAACTTGTATGAGCTTCTTGCTATAACTCTAATCCAATCATGTTTTAGCTAATTATAAAATGATTCCTAGGCATTTATAATTTGCAATGATACTCCAGTGGTTTAGAATGTATGACACCGAAGGGTAATAAAAAACACTCCTTCTCTGTATCAAGACATTCTTGACCAAAACCTAACACCCGAATAACTCTTATTCCTATAGGTTTTAGTTTCCATTTTTCGGTCTGAATACATACACAACTTATGTATCCCGTGAGTGTAACCCTTTGTCTTTAGATCCCAGAGTCTCGATCCAATAAAATCCGCCGAAGGGAGGACTAGATTGGAAAATAGTCTAAGGAAATCTTTATCCCTTTCGGGTGTCTACTGTGTTAGATCCCCTATGATCAAGCCCTCCGAAGGGATTGTCTGGTCCAGGCCAAACTACCAGGCTGACCATAGTGGTCCAACGGTGTAAACCGACAAAAGAGACCGTAGGTTTTGTTTTCACTAAACCTGCTCCCAATCACTATAAGTACCCTCTCCATTCTCCTTGGTATTGACTCATACAAACACCATCCGAAGGGGGACGCTCCCGTTTGCGCCACGAGGCCAAGTATGAGTCTCACGGTGTGAACTTCCTGGAGATATCGTAGGTGGAAAAATATGTATCTCATACACTTTTTCCTCCCACTGAATACTTTAAGTCTATAGGAATCTTTCTTAGGCTAAAACCCAGCTAATGGTTTTACCTATATCTATCAACATAACTCTTATATTAATAATCAATATAACTCTTATATTGATTTTATCCTAAGTTTGTTAATATAACTCCTTATATTAAACCTAGGATTTCTAGTTTATTAATCCCTTAATAAACCCGTTGACGCTACTGTAATCTATAAGGCTCTCGGATTAAATTTCACTCCCAGGTCAGTTCCCAGGTAGGGGTGTTCCGTTTCCGTCAGCTTAAATATCCCAGCCTAGACAGAGCCTTCCTTAGACAGAGTTCCTCTTTTAATCATAGCTTATAAATTACTTGGTTCCTAATTCTAATCTAATTAAAACTAGATAACCTAAGGTCTATTATTTCCATGTTCTAAACACTTTAAAACTAATAATTAACCTTAGGTGACATGCATACTATGTTATAGTGCTTGATCATTCATCACATGAATAATAAAACATACATAGCATATTCATCTCATGAAATATAATGCATGCCAATGCTGTCCAAAAATTAATATAACAACCTTATATTAATTAATCATACAAATTATATAATATAACTCTTTATATTATAAATGATGCATGAAAATGCTTAACCTAAGGTGGGATTTCTAAAATACAAGCATACACTATGCATGGCAATAATTACACAACAATTGCATAATTAAAATAGTAAAAATTAGACCAATTTTGGCACCCTAAAAAAATTTTTAATTAATATAATCTATTATATTAATTAAAATTAAAATTATTAAATATATTAAAATAAAATATTTTTATAATTAATATATATAATAAAAAAAACGTTTTCGCCCGTTGAAGCCTTCTGTGAAACGTCTTCGGCGTTGAAACGCTGATAGCAGCGTTGCAACGCTGCCTTTGTCGTTTTCTGTCGAGCATTGCGCAACGCCACAGTGTTGCAACGCGAGGCGGCGTTGCAACGCCTCGCTTCTCGACCACGCGCGCGCCGCGATGGTGTTGCAACGCTGATGGCAGCGTTGCAACGCCATTCACAGAACAGCCATAGGAATCTCCATTCCTTGCTCGTTTTCGCTCCGATCTTCTCAGGAACTACCTTGCCTCGATCGACACAGACTTACAGACTCGATTTACAATTAAAAATGCCCAAAACACCGGGCCCTTACATTGAACATTTCAATGAAAAATTGTAAATCTAAGTGCCAAAATCGAAAACATCTAATTTCACAAAACTGCTCATACATCTCATGCACAAAACAGTAAATCTCACCTTGTTCTTGAAAATTCTAGAACATAAATCAAGAACACAATTGGGCTCTGATACCAATTGAAGGGAATCGAAGTCCCCGCAGCGGAAGCGATTGTGAATCGCGTGTTCTTGATTTAGTTACAATGGAAAATTCATGAACGAAAAACATGGATTAAGCATAAATTATAGAAATGGACAACAAGAAATTTACCTTTGAAGAACCTTTCTTCAAGCGCGTCTCTCTCCACAGTCACGATCTCAGCAACAAGAACTCCAACGCACAAAGACACGACCACCGGATCTTCTCCGTTGTTCTCTAGGTGAGGGAGGAAGGTGGGTTCCCCTTCGGAGATGTGAGGCATTTTTGTTTTGTGAGAGAAAGTTGTGTTTTGGAACTCTTCCAACAACAAAACAAGGAGGCTTGTCCAAACATAACCTAGTTGCATCTCATGCAACCATATATATAGGGGAATGGGATGGAAATGACCATCCTACCCTTCCTTTTATCTCTCTTTAGTATATAGTTTATATATGAAACTAATTCACATTAAACTATATATTATATCAATTACATCATATATAATTGATATAACTCCTCATGTATGAAATTGAATACTTCAATTTCACTCCTAACTTTATACCCTCAATATAACCATGTTGAGCCAACGGAGGGATCTAATGGACCTACAGATCATGAGCTCCAATGATGTGAGATTAACTGATCAAACTCTTTGGTCCAGTTAATCAATATTCATTAACTACAAGTCACTCCACTATAGACTTGTAGCTGCACTCTTCTCAATGTAGATATTATTGTGTCCACTAATATAGTCATTGCCCATGAGTCGACCCTTCACAGGTTGTTCGTAATCACAGCTAGGTCAAATAACCGTTTTACCCTTGTGATTACCTCTTTTCTCCTTAAGCACCACTGATCCTCTAATGAACAACAAGTCTAAGGTCCTACCTTAAACTCATACCCTCATAGAGGGCAGGGCACCGTTGTTCAAGACCTGGAGTCAGTTCTTAAGGGAACAACCTATCTGATTCCTCAGTAGAGGAATGAGTGAATTCTATCTTGCACAGTGAATTCCATCTTGCACAGTTAAGTTCCCAGCTACCTACGAGGTTCTATCCCTGAGAAGGTAGGCTTATTGAGTCAGCTACAGGCCACTCTCACCCATAATAGTCTAAGGACAAACCCCTATAAGCAGGAGTTCTTAATTTGCTCAGGATTCAGGTCAAGTCACTAATGACCATCTATAAATTACTAGTCTTATCCTGTTAACGGTGTTATACTTGTTAGACTAATAATTTGCGATCCAGTCTTGTATGAACTCTTCATACAGGATGCCCCCACTCGCATGTCAATTACATGAATGAGTTGGACTACCTCATTTGTACTAATTACAAAGTGGGTCGCATCCATGGTGTTACAAGAATGAGGTTTCCAACCTTATTCTTATATCATAGACTATTTAGGTTATATTCTTGAAGTCAACCCAAATAGTGTCCACTACACTGATTTCAAGATAAACGTTATAACCTTGGAGCTTAGTTTATTGGATTTATAAAAGCAAGACTTTAATCTTATCAAAACAAATAACACTTTATTTAATTGATCAAAATTACACAAGTTTAGGGCATAAATCCCAACACAACCTTCATTCTGAATGGATGAGTTGTAGTGTGGCGAAGCATCAAGCAAGGATGCATCGTTGATTCCACGATGGAGCGGAATATGTTGCGACTTGTGAAGCTGCAAAGGAAGCTGTTTGACTCAGGAAGTTCATGACGGATTTGGAAGTTGTTCCAAATATGAACTTTCCAATAACGCTGTTTTGTGACAACAATGGTGCAGTAGCTAACTCGAGAGAACCTCGAAGTCATAAAAGAGGCAAGCACATTGAGCGTAAGTATCACTTGATACGGGAGATTGTCACCGTGGAGACGTGGAGTCACGTAGATAACTTCGGAGCACAACGTTGCTGATCCATTTACAAAGGCCCTCACGACTAAGGTGTTTGATTGTGACCTAGAGAGCCTAGGTCTTCGAGTGCTTCCTGACTAGGGCAAGTGGGAGTATTATAAAGGGGTATTCAATGCCCTAGTTTATTGTATTACTTTATTGTATTACTTTACTGTACATTTGAGAAATGTATCATGTACTCCACTAGCTTAGTCCAAGTGGGAGTTTGTTGGGATGTATGTCCTCATCTCGTGTAGTTTGTAATATTCCAAGTTGTAAGCAAATAAAAGTTATTTATTTAAACTTTGTGTGATAAATAAGAGTTATTTATTTAAACTTTGTGTCTCGCATTTTTTCATAAACTTAATCCAATAAACTAAGCTCCAGGGTCATTGTATTATGAGAGAACTAAGAACTTGAACGTTGAGTAGGGGACACACATGGAGGATCACGTTCGAGTTAATGACCCGAACGGTCTACAGTATATAGATAGGGTTGGAGACCTAATCCTGGATACACTGTGGATGCGACCCACTTTGTATTAGATATAAACGAGGTGATCCCGCTCGTTCATGTTGTTGACATGCGAGTGGGGGCATCCTTTGCAATGAGATTGTACAAGACCGGACCATGAATTATTAAACTTACTGATGTAACACCGTTAACAATATAGGGCTAATAATTTTGTAGATGACCATTAGTGACTCGACCTTAATCCTGAGCGTGTTATGGACTCTGGTCTACGGGGGTGTGTCCTTTGACTAGTACGGGTGAGGGTGGCCACTGTTGCTCGCCCAATATGCCTATCTTCTCAGGGACAAGACCACGTGGGGAGCTGAAAACTTGACTACGCAATAAGGAATTCACTCGTTCCCGACTTTAGGGAAACTAGAGGGGTTGTTCTCTTAAGTGTTGTCTCCAGGGCTTCAACAACGAGGCCTCACTCTCTCATTGTCATGAGTGGTTTGTTGTTTATGGTTGGACCATGTAACGTAGTTGTTCATTGGAGGAGCAGTGGGACTTAAGGATCAAGAGATAGACACAGGGGTAAAACGGAAATTTGACCCAGCAGTGTCTACGAACAACCTGTGAAGGGTCGACTCATGGGTATTGGTTATATCGATGGACACAACTTGTCCTCTGATGATGAGAGTGCGACTACGGGCTTTAGTGGAGTGTTACCGTAGCTAATGAATGTTGAATAACCGGTCGAGAGAGTTTGACAGGTTAGTCTCGGATCATTGGAGCTCGTCACGTGTAGGCCCATTAGGTCCCTCGGTTGGCTCAAATTGGACAACAGTTTGGTGTGAATTTGAAGTGTTCAAATTCATTATTTGTGTATTTATGTCATTTATATGAGATATAGATGACATAATATACAGTTTGATGTGAATGAGATTCATAATAAACTATAGTATAGCCTAATTGATTAATTAGTGCTATTTGGAGAAATTTAATTGAGAGAAATTAAATTGAATGTGATTCAATTTATAATTCTACATTGATGCAAATGAGATTTGTATAATAAGGTATGAGATACCTTATATTATATAATATGCAAATATGATTTGTATATTATATAGTTGTGGTAAAATGGTGACTTGGTGGAGATGTTAACTCCACATCTCACAATTATTTAAAGGCTTTGTAAGAAGCCTTTTGTATCTTTCTTGCCATTTTTTGGATTTCGATCCAAAGAGAGCAAGTGATTCTCTCCCAAATCCTCTCTCAATTCTCTCTCATTCTCCAAAGATTTCTCCTCACCCAAAATCTAAAGGGAGTCCCACACACTCTCCCTCAACCTCCCGAGAACAACCGAGAAGACGTTTTGGAAGTGTCTTGCTGTTCGGATCGAGGTTCGTGTTCGAGGAGAATATTGGATCGAGAGAGATCGTGATCGGAGGAAGAAAAAGGTTTGAAGAAGTGTTCTTCAACAAGTAAGTAACGAGACCTTACTGTTTTTCTTCTCTAATTTTGCATGTTTAGCCTAGAATTAAAGTAGTTTAGTTAAATTTTAAGAAAGAATTACACAACGAATCAACGACGTTTCACAACGTTTTCCGCTGCGGGAATTCCAAATCCCTTCAAACCTAACTTAATTAATTAGTTTTAAATGGTTGAGGACCTGATTAATTAGACTTACGTTTTCTAGTTCTAATAAGATTAGAATTAGAAAATCAAATGTAACTTATGATTGGTGACTAATTAGTAACTCTATCTAAAGAAGGTTCTGTCTAAGGTTGGGGTTTTTAAGCTGGCTCTTTGCGTAACACCCATACCTGGAAACTGACCTGGGAGTGAATTTGGTTTATAGATTCATTGGCTTTATTTTCGTGAGGGTCGTTATTTAAGAGTTAATTAAATATACTCACATAGACCTAAGTTAATAATTTGATTATAGACTTAGGCTAATCCAATATAAGAGTTATATTGGTAGACTTAGGTAAATATAGTCAGTTTATCTAGGTCAATCTCGTTAATCTAAAGTGTTGAGTAGGAGGAAATAAGGTGTATGAGATACATTTGAATTTCCATCGACAAATCTCTGTGAAGTTCACACTATGAGACCCATACTCGGCCTTGTGGCGCAAATGGAAGTGTTCTCCTTTGGATGGTATTTGATTGGGTCAATATTCAAGGTGAATGGAGAGAGTATTTATAGTGAATGGGAGCGGGATCTGTGAAAACGAAACCCACGGTCTCTTTTATCGATTCACGTCGTGATACGCCTATGATCTGCCTGCTAGTTTGGCCTGGACTAGACAATCCTTTTGGAGGGCCTTGATCATGGGAGTCAGAACACCGTGAATTCCTGAAAGGGATACGATTTCCTTTGTTTTTTTTCCTTCGTAGTCCTCCCTTCTGAGGCTATCATTTGGACGAAAACTCTAGAGATTTAACAATAGAGGGTGACATTCACGGGATTCATTCAGAGTTAATGAGTCTTGACCGAAAAATGGTAACTCGATGCATATAGGAATAAGAGTTATTCTGGAATTAGGGTCTGGTCGAGAAAGTCTCGTCGTATAGGATGAGTGATTTTGTCTACCATTCGGTGGCGGTCATTCTAAATCTTTGGAGTATTATTGCAATTTTTAATGACCTAGGGATCATAGAATACAAATTTAATAAAAAATGATTGGATTTTCAAAAGTTTTTGCGAGTTTTAACACAAAGTTTTTCTTTTCAGCAAAAATGTCAAATGCTATAATTGCCTTTTTAGCTTCCGATAAGCTCGTAGGAGATAACTATCAGACGTGAAAAAATAATATAAACACAATCTTAGTAACTGACGACCTAATGCTCGCGCTCACTGAGGAGTTCCTCAGGTGCCCGACCCGACTGCATCACAAAGTGTTCGTGAAGTGTATGATCGTTGGACCAAGGCTAATGAAAAGACCAAGGTCTACATAATAGCCAACTTGTCTCAAGTCTTGGCTAAGAAGCACGAGACCATGGTCATTGCCAAGGAGATCATGGAGTCGTTGCAGAACATGTTTGGACAACAGTCCTTTCAGGTTAGGCACGACACTCTCAAGCATATGTTCAATGCTAGGATGTAGGAAGAGACATCTGTTAGGGAACATGTTCTCGACATTATGACCCACTTCAACTTGGCAGAAATGAATGGTGCTTCGATCGATGAGTCGAGCTAGGTCAACTTTATTATGGAGACTCTTCCGAAGAGTTTGCTGCAGTTTCGTAGCAATGTTGTTATGAACAAAATTAGCTACACTCTGACCATCCTCCTCAACGAACTACAGAACTTCCAGTCCTCGATGCGACTCAAGGGACAGGAAGTTGAGGCAAATGTTGCCTTCAGGTCCTTTCACAAGGGTTCAACCTCTGGGACGAAGTCTGTAGGTTTTTCAGGCTCGAAAGGGAAGAAGAAGTTGAAGAAGGGTAAAGCTGACCGCGCTGCCGCCCAGAAGGGCAAGAAGGTCAAGAAAGTTGCAGATAAAAGAAAGTGTTTCTACTGCAACGGGGACACCCATGGAAGAGGAATTGTCCCAAGTTCCTTGCCGAGAAGAAGAAGGAAGGTAAATATGATTTACTTGTTGCATAAACCTTCTTAGTGGGGATCAATGACTCTATTTGGATACTTGATTAAGGCGCCACTAACCATGTTTGTTCTTCTTTTCAGGGAATTATTTCCTGGAAGCAACTGCATGAGGGTGAGATAACGCTCAGGGTTGGATCCGGAGAAGTTGTCTCGACTGAAGCAGTGGGTACAGTGAAGCTTTTCTTTGACAGGAAATACTTGTTATTAGATAACTTGTACATAGTTCCAGGGTTTACTAGAAACCTTGTTTCAATTTCTTATCTTATTGAACATTGTACTTCCTTTTCCTTCGAGTTAAATAAAGCATTTATTTCTCATAAAGGTAATGTGTTGTGTTCTTCTTCACTTGAGAATAATCTATATGTTATAAAGCCAAATTCAATAAAAAGTGTTTTGAATACTGAATTATTAAAAACAACAAAAACGCAAAGTAAAAGATTAAAAGTTTCTCCGAAAGAAATCACCCATCTTTGGCATCTAAGGTTAGGCCACATAAATCTCAATAGGATTGAGAGACTAGTGAAGAGTGGTTTTCTAAGCAAGTTAGAAGAAAACTCTTTAACGGTTTGTGAGTCATGCCTTGAAGGTAAAAAGCAAACGACCTTTTAGAGGAAAATATTATAGAGCCAAAGAGCCTCTGGAGCATGTACATTCTTACCTCTGTGGTCCGATGAGTGTTAAAGCACGGGGATGTTAAGAATACTACATCACATTTATAGATGACTATTCGAAATATGGGTATGTTTACCTAATGCATCGAAAGTCTGAAGCTCTTGAAAAATTCAAGGAGTATAAGACTGAGGTTGAGAACCATTTAGCCTACAACATACTAGGCTTCCACATCGAGGTTAGTGTTCAATCTTAACTGAGGAGTTGTAGGGTGGCGAAGCGTCAAGCAGGGATGCATCGTCGATTCCACGATGGAAGCCTTGTATGTTGCAGCTTGTGAAGCTGCTGATGGATATCTGATCTCCTTGAGCAGCGGAAACGTGATTGGGATCGTTAATTTGCTTGATTGTTTTGCTAAAAACAAAAACCAGTACATTAACCCAAAGATACAGAATAAGCATATATTCTAATCCTATTAGGCATGGATTAAATGCATACAAACATGCTACAAGTTTAACAATTACACTAATAAAATAGAGCGATACCTTTGAAGACTTTCTCCAACAACTTGTTGCTCCAAAGGTTGTACAACAAATCAATTGTAGAACTTCTCTGTTTTTCTTCCAGCAAGAACACAACCAACGGGAGAACCTCCTATGTCTCTGAGTTCAGTTTAGATCAACCTTGGTGGGAAGGTTTCCAACAATTGGAAGTTTTGGGAATGAGTGTGAGAGAGAGAATTCCAGGAAGTTGCAAATACTCAATTGCAAGAATGATCGATTTGTCAAAAAACACATCCCTTCTCCCTGTTAAGCTATCGAAAGGGAGAAGGAGGGGATAGTGGGAACGTGTCTGGAAGACACGTTCCCTTATTTTATTATTAAAATAACAATAATAATAATAATAATAATTAAATTTAATTCAATTATTAATTAAATAATACAAATTAAATATCATATATTTAATTTGGATTAAATCTCATTTAATCATATTACCCCTTTAACGTATAGTTTTAATGTACATCCAGTGCACATTAAACTTTAACCTATAGTTTTCAAATGTGAATCACATTCACATTTAATATAATATTTGAACTCTTTCAAATATTCAATTCTCTCATATAACTTAATATGAATCACATTCACATTAAATTTATAATATATAGTTCCAAAACTATATATTATATTGTATCAACATACATTAAGTTTATTCCCTAATGAATTTGAACATTTCAAATTCAAATGATCTAAGAACCCTTTACGAGCTAGAAGGTGGACCTAATGGACCTACAGATCAGAAGCTCCAACGATACGAGATTGCTTGGTTAATCTCATTAACCTCCCAATCAATATTCGTTAACTGCGGGAACACTCCACTAAAGTCCCACAGCTACACTCTTCTCACTGCAGATATATTTCTGTGTCCATGGATATAGACCAATAACAGCAAGTCAATCCTTCACGAATGTTCGTAACACCAGCTGGGTCAAATTAGCGTTTTACCCCTTGGTTACATCTTGTGCCTTAAGTAACAGTGCTCCTCTAATGAACAATTTGTTTGTGGTCCTACCAACAAACAAAGTCCCTCTCGGGCCAATGAGAGGGTCGGGCCCTTTGTTCAAGTCCCGGAGACACCACTTAAGAGAACATTCCTCTACTTACCCTAGTAGGCGGGAAGGAGTAAATTCCCTCTTACTAAGTTAAGTTCTCAGCCGCTCACTCGGTCTTGTCCCCAAGAAGGTAGGCATATTGAGTCGGCGAATCTGGCCACTCTCACCCATACTAGTCAAAGGACAATCCCTCGCGAATCGGAGTTAAGTAACTTGCTCGAGATTGAGATCAAGTTGCCTAGGTCATCCTAGTGAAATAGAAACCTAACTAGTCAACGGAGTTACAGCTAGAGGTTACTATTTCGTGGTCCGGTCTTATGTAATCTCATTACATAGGATATCCCCACTCACATGTCATTTACACGAACACGTTAGATCACAGTGTTTGTATCAAATACAAAGTGGGCCACATCCATAGTTTAACCAGGGTAAGGTACCCAAACCTTATCCCCTAACTATAGACCCTTTAGGCTGTATCTCGAACTTAGATCCTTTTTATGTACATTACATTCAGTTAAAGATTCATTTAACAGCCTTGGATGTTTAGTTTATTGGATTTAGGGTTTTAAATAAAAGCAAACTCGTGGGAAACGAATAATAACACTTTATTGAAATAATAACACTTTATTACAATAATTAGAACATAATTACAAACTACGAGGTTTAAGGGACAAATCCCAACAAACACCCACTTGCACTAAAACTCTAGTGGGGTACATCATAATCTAAAACAGTGGTTACAAGAGATAGAAATACAATAAACTAGGGCATCCATATACCCCATTACATATCTTCCACTTTCCCTAGATTAGCTTATGTACATATCTCGTAGACCCAGACTTTGCAGATGACCCTCGAACACTTTAGCCGGGAGAGTCTTTGTAAACGGATCAGGAATATTGTGCTTCGAAGAGATCTTCGTGACTGTCACATCTCCTCGTTTCACTATTTCTCGTATCAGGTGATACTTCCTCTCGATGTGCTTTCCTCGCTTATGGCTGCGAGGTTCCTTCGAGTTGGCTACCGCACCACTGTTGTCACAGTATAAGGTGATGGGAGATTCCATATTTGGAACAACTTCCAAATCAGTAAGGAATTTCCTTAGCCAAACAACTTCCTTAGCTGCTCACAAGCAGCGACATACTCAGCCTCCATTGTGGAGTCAGCGATGCATCCTTGCTTGATGCTTCGCCATACTATAGCTCCCCCATTAAGGGTGAAAACTGATCCCGATGTGGATTTTTGAGAATCCTTATCGGTCTGAAAATCAGAATCAGTGTATCCAGTAAGTATCAGATCCTTAGACCCATACACAAGCATATAGTCCTTCGTTCTCCTTAGATACTTGAGGATATTTGTAATTGTTGTCCAGTGGTCTAACCCTGGATTGGACTGGTACCTACTGACTATTCCCACTGCATAACAAATGTCCGGCCTCGTGCATAGCATAACATACATTAAGCTACCTACTGCAGAGGCATAGGGAATATGTCTCATATCTTCAACTTCTTGAGGTGTCTTGGGACACTATTCCCTAGACAAATGAACTCCGTGCCTGAAGGGTAATAACCCCCTCTTGGAATTCTGCATCTAATATCTAGACAACATCTTGTCGATATAAGATGCTTGAGACAGAGCTAGCGTTCTGTTCCTGCGATTCCTAAAGATCTGAATCCCAAGAACATACTGCGTCTCTCTCAAATCTTTCATTTGGAATTGAATCCCAAAGCTACTTTGTCGTTGATGATCCTTTTGTAAACACAAGGCTCGTCAACGCTTTGGTCAAAGCCGTAAGACTTGATCGCGGTATCAAATCTTATATTCCAAGATCTTGATGCTTGTTTCAATCCATAAATGGACCGATTAAGCTTGCAAACATTTTGCTCCTGACCTTGTGCTATCCATCCTTCGGGTTTAGACATATAGATGCTCTCGTCAAGATTACCATTCAGAAAGGGAGTCTTGACGTCCATTTACCAAATTTCATAATCATAAAACGCGGCTATGGACAAGAGTATCCTTATAGACTTTAGCATAGCAACAGGGGAAAAAGTTTCTTCATAATCAACTCCTTCCCTTTGGGTAAAACTCTTTGCTACAAGTCTAGCCTTAAAGGTCTGTACCTTTCCGGCTGCATCTCTCTTTCTCTTATAGATCCACTTACACCCTATGGGTCTAACCCCTTCAGGTTGGTCTACAAGTTCGCATACTGAATTGAAGTCCATTGACTCCATTTCAAGGTCCATGGCTTTGATCCATTGGTCCTTGTCTACGTCATTCATTGCCTGTTTATAAGACAATGGATCTTCTACGCCATCATCAGGTATGATAACTTGAGTTTCAAATAAACTCAAGTAGCGGTCAGTTGGGAAAAACCCTCCCAACCGCGCGTCGAGGCATTCCCAACGATTGAGAAGGACGAGACTGACTTGAGGTGCTGGCTCTTCCATAAACTCTTGATGAAGGTCCAGCTTGATCAACAACTCTTGTTTGTTCTGTAAAGTTTCATTTAGTACTAATTTACTACGCGGTTTATGGTTTCTCATGTGATCTTCCTCCAAGAACGTGGCGTTTGTCGATACAATCACCTTATTTTCTTGTGGGTCGTAGAAAAGACCACCTCTCGTTTCTTTGGGATAGCCAACAAATTGGCACAATCTTGAACGAGGTTCCAGTTTCTTTGGGTTTGTCACGAGCACGTGTGCCGGAGAGCCCCAAATCCTGAAGTGTTGTAAACTAGGTTTACGCCCACTAGTAGAAAAAAGGATTTTAATGACGGGCATTGCCCATCATTAAAGGGTTTTGATGACGGGCGCGCGTCCGTCATCTATCACGAAGTGTCATTGTATGTTACAATGACGGGCGATTTTTAATGACGGGCATTGCCCGTCATTAAAATCGCGTCATTGTAACATACAATGACACTCGAGATTTGATGACGGGCAATGCCCGTCATTAAAAGTGTTGCTCGTCATCAAAAGGTGTCAGATTTTGGGTTGACATCCACTTTTAATGACGGATTTTGCCCGTCATGGAAAGTAAACTTTTAATGATGGGCAATGCCCGTCATGTTTTGTCAAGAGCTGAATAAAAAAAAATTATTGCAAATGTGTCTAATAAACAATATTTCTGTTTCTTGACATACAAAATAAAATTTCAATAGTTATTACATTTGTATACAACGTAGAGAAACAATTGAAATGAAATCTAAAGAGGTGCTTCTGGCCACCATCTTCTTCAGACAAGCCTCTTCTGACATTTTTACTTTGACAAAGCATCCCCTGATGATGTCAATATGAGCTCGCTGTCATTCCAAAATAATTCCAGATGAAGCTTAACAGTAATTGCAAAATATTCATTCACAACATTTTGACTTGATTCCAAGAACGTGATTCTTTCAAACCATTCACCAACAAAATACCACACAAAAATATGAAATGACAACAGTTTGTTGCTTGAAGAAAATGGAGCAACTTTAATCTTTCAACCAATATACAAAAATTTTAGAGTGTAATACAAGTGCAGAGGAATGGTGATAAATGAACAAACTAACCCAAAAATCTTGAAATCAATAGTACTTAAGTCATTTTCTCAAGCTCCATGTAAATATATAAATATTCTAGCACAGAAACAAAATCAGGAAATTAAAACAAAATCAAGTCCAATAAAGAAGCATCCCCAAAAAAGACATAACAAGCAAATAATAGGTACATTAGAAGAACTACAAAGGAAAAACAAAGAAAAAGGCTAAATAGAAATAGAAGATGAACAACTCTCAATTGCACATAACTCAATTAATTTACAAAATAATTCAATTCCAAGAGCAAACAACATTCCAACAGAGTGTCAAGTAAGAGTGATATTCTTCGACATATAACTTACCATCATCTAGCAGTGAATCTCCCACCCCAAGATGATGCATCTGAAAATTGAAAATAAATTCAAATACATAAAGAAGTGAAGCTTTCATAATAAGAATTGCAAAAGTGCATCGAAAGGAAAAAGTGTATCTAACCACCCTCATAGTTACAAAAGAGAATTTATCCATGAACACGTGAACGACAGATGGTGGACAAACAGTTGATAGTGAGGAACTAATAATGAAGAATATGCTAGAACCCACAAAACAAACCCAGAAAAATGAAGGCATTGATATCTGACATGTTATTTCTTGAAAATTAACAAATTAAGAACTTAAATGCTAAAAGCTATATGAAAACTCTACTAACTGAAATGAACTCAAAACTATACGACCAGAATAGAAAACACTCATTATTCAATATGAGAAAGAAAACAAAGGAAAAAGGTTATTTCAATGATCACCTGCACCTCCAACAGTCATTTCAATGATCACCTAGTCCACATTCAACATCAGTAGAGACAATGAAAAAATGTTATTTTGATATAAGCAATCGTCTGCACTAAATACTGTAAAAGCCCTTAGATAAATTTGCTTATAGCACAGTGAATTCTAAGATTGAGATATAATTTGTAGTTAACTTCGCATGTTTGATGAGAATATGAAACCAAATCATTGATAACTTACATACCTTGCTCACAGATTTATCGCCAAGTTTTTGGAATTAACAAACTCAGTGACTCCAAACTTTTTTGCTGCATGTGGGAGATGAACGCATTTTTAGGACTACTTAACTAATAATAATTTAATCTTTAAATGCGTATAGTGATTAGTGAACTATAAATTTAAATCAAATAGGGGTCAAGTAGAGAGGAGCTTCACAATTTTATTTTAATATAGTTCCTTTACTAAAGCAAGGAATGGAAATTAAAAAAAATGAGAAATAAAGTACTTTCCAGTTTCGCATTTATCTGAGTTAACATCAATACCAAAATAATCCTGCTTGCTCCGCATAGTTTGGCTCCTTCAGCAACCTAAAGAAACAATAGTAAAGCATGAAGTTTTGGACACAACCTCATGTTTAATTGAAAACTAAGTCAATAAACAACTCATACAACTAAACCTATGGACCCTAATCCAAAAATGACAACAGTGGATCCCTTCTCCACATTTGTTGTTCTCCTGTTGCACCAACCCGTATAACTATGTTTAACTTTCTGATAAATTGTGAATGCATTCCAAATAACTCAAATATGCACTAAAATATATGATATTTGAGCAACAAAGTATAATTGCACAAATTTTATCATGTTAATATGATGTTTGAGCAGAACATTAAAGAAAGAATATGAAAATCTAGGCATGTTCTATCAACAACTTGAAGTCATAACAACAAGTAGGGGTCAAGTTTCTTTATGAGGTAAAGATTTTTTCTGCACGAACCATTTTCAAGAACAAAACTAGATTTTTTGCCCAATTAATTCAGTTTGCAAACTCATGAAAAATCAACTCCTCTCTTTTTCTCAGACAGCTTCGAGGTTCCCATCGATCGATTACAGAGGTTGAAACCACTGAACTTGCTTATGCTCCCGAGTGCTCTTTCTATAAAAAAGGACCAGACGTGCTCGGAATCTTTTTTTTCGATCTGGGGGAAGTTATCGCTCCTTCCCCTCTTTCATCGGGAAAGCTGCTTCGCTCCTGCCCCTCTTTCCTCGGTCAAGCGGCTTCGCTCCTTCCTCATTTTAATTAACCAACTGCTCTACATAAAAAATCAACAAAAGTACCAGAATATACATTACAGATCTCTTAGCTTTAAGAAAAGAACTAGAATATAAGAGAAAAAAATAATTTGCAGATCTAGGTTGGTTGTCAGTTGGAGTTATATATCTACGTTTGGTATAAGTTCGCCTAGAAAGAAATCACTATCGATCTTAGTGTGCCCAACAAAGTTTTATATTATGTTTTTACAAAGTTTTATATTAGGTTTTTTTCTTTCAATTTTTTCAGCAACAACAAAAAAAAATCAAACGAAAAGAGTTAGTACTACAAATTAATGCCCATAAAAACTTCATGGTTAGAAAATTAGAATCCCAATATCAAAATAACAACCACCATCCAGTTAAAAATTAGCTAAAGAACAGAAAGATAAATTAGAGCATATTAGAATCTCAAGGATATGAAATTATATCACATTCAATCCAATGACAATAATCTGTTCACAAAGTGCAACGCAAACAAACACAATCAAGATCACAAGTTCGATGCAGGAACCAGTGAGACAGGAGTTATGAGGCAAGCATTACTCCTACTAAAAATGGTACCAAATTCATAACTTAGTGAATGAAACTTGAACATAAACTGGAACTTCAAGGTACCTGGCCATAATGTAGGTATAAATATGATAATAGTTGTTGGGACATTTATGAAGAGAAAAATAAAAAATAAAGATGGATTCTCATGTAATTTGGATGAGTGAGAAGCCTCATGTTGTGTGCATCCCACCTCCAGTCCAATGATGTTATGCCACAAGCTTATAATATTGAAGCACCGTAAGATTTGCCCTCTCTTTGCACCTCCATTTCTATCACATTTTTAGCCCCATTTTGTTGCTTACTTTCTTAACTCAATCATGTTTCCTTTCACGACGATGCATTCCACCAGTTAGTTGTATTGTCAACGATGCCATTTCACAAGTTTCTTTAAAACCTCATTCGAAATTCTCATCTTTAGAGCATTTTATAATATACATGTAATCTGTTAGCAACAACCCAAATCCAAGGCTATCCCAGTCAATATCACAGCTCTCATCGTCACTGAAATTTAATCAAAACCAAACAGGGAAGACTAAATTGGAAAAACATACACCCTTAGGTCGAACACAAAAGTACCTGAAAGGTAATGATCGACAAGGCTCCAACATGGAAGATATTGCCCTAGATTTAAAATTGCTTTGCTTTAAAATTGCTTTGCTTTTATTTGGTTTCAGTACGTACAAGCCATTTTTCAATTTAGCAGAACAAATATTGATACCCTCTTTCAAAATAAACGCTTCATTAACAGAAAAAGAAATACAATATCCAAGTTCTATTAAACAAGAGATAGAAATTAAGTTCCTTTTAAGCTTAAGAACTATATACAAATTTTTTAATAAAAGAAATCTATCTCCGAAAAATAACTTGGCATCTCCCACTGCATGAGCTGTGACGACGCGTCTCCGCTCCGACTACGATCGTCATCTCACCCTCTTCGAGAGCTCCTTGAAGGAACTAGTTTCAAAATGAAGAGCAAACGTGATTAGTGGCTCCCGAATCAAGTATCCGTAAGAAGATCATTATTTTCCACTAAACATGTTTCAAGAACAACTAAATCTAATTTACCGTTCTTCTCTTTGAGCTCAGCAAGGTATTTTGGGCAGTTTCTTTTCCAGTGCCCATCCATGTTGCAGTGGAAACACTTTCCTTTATCTGCAAGCTTGGCTTTTCCCTTACTCTTATCTGCAAGCTTGGCTTTTCCCTTGCCCTTATCAGCAGCAGGTGCCTTCCCTTTCCTTCCTATTTTCTTCTTTTGGGTCTTCTTAAGCCCAGAAGAAGAACATAGTCTCAGAGGATGAACCCTTCTGGAACCTTCTGGAATGGGCAAACAGATTTGCCTCTCCATCAGCCTGTCCCTTATTCTTCATAAGAGACTGGAAAGTCTGTAGTTCATTAAGGAGAGTAGTCAGGTTATACTCTATCTTGTTCATCACCGCATTGCTGCGGAATTGCAGGAAACTCTTCGAAAGAGATTCCAGGATGAACGATACCTGACTTTGCTCGTCAATGACCGCTCCGTTCATCTTAGCCACGTTGAAGTGGACCATCAGATCAAGAACGTGTTCTCTCACCGACGACCCCTCCTTCATACGGGAGTTACAAACGTATTTGAGGGATTCGTGCCGAATCTGTCCAGACGATTGTCCAAACATTTCCTGCAGTGAACTCATGATCTCACGAGCTGAGAACATGCCCTCGTGCTTTTTGGCCAGAACTTCAGAAACACTAGCCAAAATGTAGACCTTGGCCTTATCATTGGCCTTGATCCAGCGGTCGTATGCCTCCTTAACAAATTGAGGAGCGTTACGAGCAGGAATCTGAGGACATTCCTCAGTAAGTACGAACCGAAGGTCGTCAACAACGAGAATCGTATTCAAGTTGGACTTCCACGTAGTAAAATTCTCACCAGTTAAACGGTCGCTTTTAAGTAAGGCTATTATTGAGGACGACATGCTGAAAATCCAAAATAGTTCTAATTAGTTATGCCTTTTAAACCCATTGTAAAAACCAATCTAATTTAGCAAAATTATTAAAGAACCCTAGTGTTTAAACTAAAACTCACTGTTTAAGTTAAACCTTTAATTTTGCAACGATACTTCAAGGGTTTAGAACAAAAGCCTCCGTCGGGCGGTCAATCATTTCTCCCTTGAATTGAGACTTTCTCAGCCAATTCCCACCACCAGAACATCTCATGTCCCAATGGTCCTTAGCTACCGTTTGTTTGGTCAAGGACTTGTTAACTAACTTAACTCATCCCGTAAATGTGACCCTACCATTTTTAGATCTAATAGGCCCGAGCCAACAGGCTACTATTAAGAAAGACAATGGCGGCAAACAACCCAAGAGACCCTATCCATTTCTCGAGTTCATGCGGTTCCCGATCCCTATAGTCGGGCCCTCCGTGAGGGATTCATTGCTCCGTGACAACCTAGCGGCGGACTATAGAAATCTCACGGTGCGACCTAATGGAGGAGACCGTAGGATACGTTGACACGTGTCCTGCTCCCATTTACTATGGATACTTCCCTCATTCACCTTGGTATTGAACCACGCAAACACATACCGTAGGGGGACACCCTATTGACGCCACGTAGCCGAGCATGGAACTCTCGGTGTGAACTCTTGAGGACGTGAGAGTAAACTCGATGCGAACATCTCATTTTCTCCCACTAAAGTTCCTAAAATTAGGGTATGGATTTAACTTAGTCGGATTCTGGCTAAAAGAATCTATCTAAGTCTATGCCTATTATAACTATTATAACTAGGTCTTAAAACCTTATGTCTAGGTGAATAAACATTTTAATTACCTAGAGATAATTCAGAACTGAGGTTAATTCAACTCAGTTCCAGTCGGTTCCAGTAGGAGGTGTTAGTTAACTGTCGACTTAAGTACCCTGACCTTAGATGAACTTCACCCAGAGAGTTCTCTTATAACCAAAGTTCTAAAGTCCTACTATATTTTAAACTATTTAAAATACTACGTAAGACTTATTTCTAATCCTATTAGAAATTGAAACTCAGGTCTAAATTAATTTTAAACGATTTAAAACTAATTAATTTAACCCAAGTTCCTATGTTTGCATGCATTTCTTTATTATAGGTTATGGTTTCTAAAACTCCTTTAATTTATAACTTTTATAAATTTTAATAATTAACCTATAATAAAGAAACTATATTATAAATCCAACAATCAATATTCAAATTGGAATTATAAAAGAAATTCAACTACTTGAATTATAAAATTACTTAAACAAAATAACATTTATTTTAAATTAAGTAATTTCATGCTCCATGCAATTTATTTTCCATATAATCTAATTATAACACTTATAATTAATTACTCATGAAAAATAAATTAGTCATGCATTCAACCATATTCATATAACATTTATATAAATAAAATGCATGAACATGCTTATCCTAAGGTGGGAATAATCTAAATGACATTCATATAGATAAAAAGCTGTAAAATCGGAATAATTTGGCCCCTAAAGTGCAAAAAAAAATAAATTACATTAATTTATTTCATGAAACCGGTCCAGAACACCCTGAACCGGCCTTTGAACCTAGCTGGAAGGACCAAAAACAACGAACCCAAATCGAACGATGCACTCTTCGCTTGAACGCCACACGGCGTTGCAACGCCCGCTTCATCCTCGCGCGCGCTTGCTATCGGGATGGCGTTGCAATGCTGAGGGGCAGCGTTGCAATGCCGCTGACCCCTTGATCGCCCGCGTCGATAGGGAACGCTGGCGTTGCGACGCTGTTCTTCAGCGTTGCAATGCTGCTGCTTCGGCAGCAGCCTTCTTCCACGAACACAGCAGCTTCAAACTTCAATTTCTCCTTTGATTTTCAACCAAATGGAATGAAACTTGTCCCGAACGACTCGTAACTCAATTACAGACTCAATTTTGCACTTTTTGCCCAAAAACGCAGGGGCCTTTATATAAAATTTGATCAAAATCAAAAGTAAACTATGACGAAAAAATTCCTAAACAGTATTACAATAAACCAATGCAATTCCCACCAAATCAATACAATTTTGTTTCAAAACAAAAAAATACAAGCATTGCTCTGATACCAATTGATGGAGATCTGATCTCCTTGAGCAGCGGAAACGTAATTGGGATCGTTAATTTGCTTGATTGTTTTGCTAAAAACAAAAAGTGTACATTGACCCAAAAATACAGAACAAGCATATATTTTAATCCTATTAGGCATGGATTAAATGCATACAAACATGCTACAAGTTTAACAATTAAACTGATAAAATAAAGCGATACCTTTGAAGACTTTCTCCAGCAACTTGTTGCTCCAAAGGTTGTACAACAAATCAATTGTAGAACTTCTCTGTTTTTCATCCAGCAAGAACACAACCAACAGGAGAACCTCCTATGTCTCTGAGTTCAGTTTAGATCAACCTTGGTGGGAAGGTTTCCAACAATTGGAAGTTTTGGGAATGAGTGTGAGACAGAGAATTCCTGGAAGTTTCAAATACTCAATTGCAAGAATGATCGATTTGTCAAAAAGCACATCCCTTCTCCTTGTTAAGCTATCGAAAGGGAGAAGGAAGGGGATAGTGGGAACGTGTCTGGAACACACGTTCCCTTATTTTATTATTAAAATAATAATAATAATAATAATAATAAAATAAATTTAATTATTAATTAAATAATACAAATTAAATATCATATATTTAATTTGGATTAAATCTCATTTAATCATATTACCCCTTTAACCTATACTTTTAATGTATATCCAGTGCACATTAAATTTTAACCTATAATTTTCAAATGTGAATCACATTCACATATAATATAATATTTGAACTCTTTCAAGTATTCAATTCTCTCATATAACTTAATATGAATCACATTCACATTAAATTTATAATACATAGTTCCAAAACTATATATTATATTGTATCAACATACATTAAGTTTATTCTCTAATGAATTTGGACATTTCAAATTCAAATGATCTAAGAACCCTTTACGAGCTAGAAGGTGGACCTAATGGACCTCTGGATCGAAGCTCCAACGATACGAGATTGCTCGGTTAATCTCATTAACCTCCCAATCAACATTCGTTAATCTGGGAACACTCCACTAAAGTCCCACAACCGCACTCTTCTCACAAAGGATATATTTACGTGTCCATGGATATTGACCAATAACAGCAAGTCAATCCTTCACGAATGTTCGTAACACCAACTTGGTCAAATTACCGTTTTACCCCTAGGTTACATCTTGTGCCTTAAGTACTAGTGCTCCTCTAATAAACAATTTGTTTGTGGTCCTACCAACAAACAGAGTCCCTCTCGGGCCAATGAGAGGGTCGGGCCCTTTGTTCAAGTCCCAAGAGACAACACTTAAGGAACATTCCTCTACTTACCCTAGTAGGTGGGAAGGAGTGAATTCCATCTTGCTAAGTTAAGTTCCCAGCCGCTCACTCGGTCTTGTCCCCAAGAAGGTAGGCATATTGAGTCGGCGAATCTGGCCACTCTCACCCATACTAGTCAAAGGGCAATCCCTCGCGAAAAGGAGTTCGTAACTCGCTCGAGGATTGAGATCAAGTTTGCCTAGGTCATCCTAGTGAAATAGAAACCTAACTAGTCAACTGAGTTCTGACTAGAGGTTACTATTTCGTGGTCCGGTCTTATGTAATGTCATTACATACGATATCCTCACTCACATGTCATCTACACGAACACGTTAGGATCACAGTGTTTGTATCAAATACAAAGTGGGCCACATCCATAGTTTAGCCAGGGTAAGGTACCCAAACCTTATCCCCTAACTATAGACCCTTTAGGCTGTATCTCGAACTGAGATCCTTTTTATGTACATTACATTCAGTTAAAGATTTATTTAACAGCCTTGGATGTTTAGTTTATTGGATTTAGGGTTTTAAATAAAGGCAAACTCGTGGAAAACGAATAATAACACTTTATTTAAATAATAACACTTTATTACAATAATTAGAACATAATTACAAACTACGAGGTTTAGGGCACAAATCCCAACAGCTGCTAAGGAAGTTGTTTGGCTTAGGAAGTTCATGTTGGATTTGGAAGTTGTTCCAAATATGAACTTGTTAGTGACCCTATTTTGTGACAACAGTTGTGCAGTAGCCAACTCGAGAGAACCTCGGAGTCATAAGAGGGGCAAGCACATTGAGCGTAAGTATCACCTGATACGGTAGGTTGTGCACCGCGGAGACGTGATGGTCATGCAGATAGTTTCGGAGCACAACTTGCTCATCTTCTTACAAAGGTCCTCACGGCTAAGGTGCTTGAGGGTCACCTAGAGAGTCAAGGTCTACGAGTGCTTCCTGACTAGGGCAAGTAGGAGTATTGTAAAGGGCATTCAATGCCCTAGTTTATTATATTACTTTTATGTAGTACTTTACATTTGGAAAATGTATTTTGTACTTCACAAGCTTAGTTCAAGTGGGAGTTTGTTGGGGTGTATGCCATAATCTCGTCTAGTTTGTAATAATTGTTGATGTAATAAATAAAAGATATTTATTTATCAAACTTTGTATCTCGCATTTTATAAACTAAATCCAATAAACTAAGCTCCAGGGTCACATTATATAAGAGAACCAAAACTTGAACGATGTGTAGTTGACACACAGTGAGGATCACGTTCGAGTTAATGATCTGAATGGTCTACAGTATATGGATAGGGTTGGAAACCTCATCCTGGTAACACTTTCGATGCGACCTGCTTTGTATTAGATACAGACGAGGTGATCCAACTCGTTCATGTGGTTGACATGCGAGTGGGGGCATGCTGTGCAATGAGATTGTACAAGATCGGACCGTGAATTATTAGACCTACTGATGTAACACCTTTAACAGTATAGGACTAATTTCTCCAAATCGAATGTGATACCCACCTAGTTTTTTAGAAATTTCTAACACAATCAAGAGTAACAATGGCTCTGATACCAATTGAAGGGATCGAATCCCATGCGGAAGCGAATGATCGTCATCATTCTTGATTATGTTCCATAGAAATGACTCAAAAAACAGAAAGCCAAAACTAAGCATACAATTGAAAGCATAAAGGAATTAAAAGAGATTACCTTTGAAGACCGAATTCTTCACGTAATCCTCTCGTCGCCAACGATCTCTTCATTCTCTATGATCGAAGACTCGAACACCTCCAAAATGTCTTCTCAGTTGTTTTCTACGAGAGGGAGACAGGTAGGATCTCTTTTTGGAGATTAGGGAGAGTGGAGAGAATTTGAGAGAGTAGTCTTTGTGTTTCCCAAATTGCAAATGCACACAAATGACTTAAGTACTCAAAATTGCATAAAAAAGGATGTTTTTATAGGCAATGTGGGTGGAGACAAATTCTCCACTCATTATGTCACTAACTCCACTAATTATGCGTAAATGCATAATATAAGGTCTCCAAATACCTTATTATGTAAATCATATTTACATAATGTGGATAAATTTAATTTAATCAAATTCAATTTCATGCGTCTCAAATTACTTCATTAATTTATGCCTTAATTCAATAATTAGGCATAATTAGGTTCATTATGAATCATATTCATATTGAACTATGTATTATATCAATTACATCATATATAATCGACATAATTCCCCAAATTGAATTTGAACATTTCAAATTCATTCCAAAACTTTATACTCTCATTAAATTCCATGATGAGCCAACCGAGGGACCTAATGGACCTACAAATCATGAGCTCCAACGATACGAGATTAACTAATCAAACTTCTTCATCCTGTTAATCAATAATCGTTAACTACGAGTCACTCCACTATAGACTCGTAGCTGCACTCTCCTCACTGTAGGACAAGTTGTGTCCATTGATTTAACCAATGCCCGTGAGTCAACCCTTCACAGGTCCTTCGTAGTCATAGCTGGGTCAAATTATCGTTTTACCCCTTTGACTACTTCTTGCTCCTTAAGCACCGCTGATCCTGTAATGAACAACAAGTTTATGGTCCGACCATAAACAACATCCTTTTCGAGCCAGCAAGAGGGAGGGGCCTCATTGTTCAAGGTCTGGATTCAGCTCTTAAGGGAGCAACCTATCTAGTTACCCTAGTTCGGGAACGAGTGAATTCCATCTTGCAGAGTTGAGTCCTCAACTCCCTATGAAGTTTCATCCTTAAGAAGGTAGGCTTATTGAGTCGGTGGCTCTAGCCACTCTCACCCGTACTAGTCTAAGGATAAACCCCCCGCAGACAGGAGTTCGTAAGTCTCTCAGGATTTAGGTTGAGTCACTAATGGTCATCATTGAATTATTAACCCTAATCTATCAACGACATTACTAGAGTGGTCTAACAATTTTTGGTCCAGTCTTGTACAAACTCATTACACAGGATGCCCCCACTCGCATGTCAACTACATGAACGAGCTGGATCACCTCGTTTGTATCAAATACAAACTGGGTCGCATCCATAGTGTTTCCAGTATGAGGTTTCCAACTAATCCATGTACTATAGACCATTCGGGTCATTTACTTAAACTTGATCTTAAATATGTGTCAACCACACACTGTTCAAGATCTCCTAAATGTGACCTTGGAGCATAGTTTATTGGATTTAAATTTGTAATTGCGAGAATACAAGATTAAAGAAAAAATAACACTTTTATTCATTTCCTTGATAATTACAAATACACGAGTTTAGGGCTTAAATTCCAACAGGAATTCACTCGTTCCCAAGCTAGGGAATTTAGATAGGTTGTTCCCTTAAGGATTGAATCCAGGTCTTGAACAACGAGGCCCCACCCTCTCGCTAGCCTGAGAGGGATGTTGTTTATGGTAGGACCATAAATATGTTGTTCATTAGAGGATCAGTGGCACTTAAAGAGCAAGAGGTAGTCACAGGGGTAAAACGGTAATTTGACCCAGCTATGATTGTGAACGGCCTGTGAAGGGTTGACTCACGGGCATTGGTTATATCGATGGATACAACTTATCCTACAGTGAGGAGAGTGCACCTACGAATCTATAGTTGAGTGACTCGTAATTAATGAATGTTGATTAACGGGATTAAAGAGTTTGATCAATTAATCTCAGATCATTGGAGCTCATGATCTGTAGGTCCATTAAGTCCCTCAGTTGGCTCAATATGGAATTAATGAGGGTATAAAGTTTTAGAATGAATTTCAAGTGTTCAAATAAAGGACTTTATGTCAATTATATGTGATATGATTGATATAAAATATTGTTTGATGTGAATATGATTCATAATAAACTATAATATTGTCTAATTATAGAATTATGGCATAATTAGAGATATTAATAATGAGAGATATGAAAATTGAATATGATTCAATTAAATTCTACATTATGCATTGCATAATTAAGGCATATGATACCTTATATTATGCAATTATTCAAATTTAATTTGCATAATGCATAATTGATGGAGTGTTGGGATGTATGTCCTCATCTCGTGTAGTTTGTAATATTCCAAGTTGTAAATAAATAAGAGTTATTTATTTGAACTTTGTGTCATAAATAAGAGTTATTTATTTGAACTTTGTGTCATAAATAAGAGTTATTTATTTGAACTTTGTGTCTCGCATATTTCATAAACTTAATCCAATAAACTAAGCTTCAGGGTCATTGCTTTATGAGAGAATTAGAAATTGAACGATGTGTAGTGGACACACAGGGAGGATCACGTTCGAGTTAATGACCTGAACGGTCTACAATATATGGATAGGGATGGAGACCTAATCCTAGATACACTGTGGATGCAACCCGCTTTGTATTAGATACAAACGAGGTGATCCAACTCGTTCATGTGGTTGACATGCGAGTGGGGGCATCCTGTGTAATGAGATTATACAAGACCGGACTGTCAATTATTAGAGTTACTGATGTAACACCGTTAACAATATAGAGCTAATAATTTCGTAGATGGCCATTAGTGACTCGACTTTAATCCTGAGCATGTTACGGACTCCTGTCTGTAGGGATCTATCCTTTGACTAGTACAGGTGAGGGTGGCCACTGTTGCTCGCCCAATATGCCTATCTTCTCAGGAACAGGACCACGTGGGGAGCTGGGAACTTAACTACGCAAGAAGGAATTCACTCATTCCCAACTTAGGGAAACTAGAGGGGTTGTTCCCTTAAGTGCTGTCAACAGGGCTTGAACAACTGGGCCCCACCCTCTCAGGTTGTTGTTTATGGTAGGACCATGCAACGTAGTTGTTAATTAAAGGAGCAGTGGGACTTAAGGAGCAAGATGTAGACACAGGGGTAAAATGGTAATTTGACACAGCAGTGTATACGAACAATCTGTGAAGGGTCGACTCACAAACATTGGTTATATCGATCGTCACAACTTGTCCTACAATGATGAGAGTGCAACAACGGGCTTTAGTGGAGTGTTACCGTAGCTAATGAATGTTGAATGACCGAGTCAAAGAGTTTGACAGGTTAATCTTGGATCATTGGAGCTCGTCACGTGTAGGTGCATTAGGTCCCTCGGTTGGCTCAAATTGGACAAATTGAGGGTTTACAGTTTTGTGTGAATTTGAAGTGTTCAAATTCATTATTTGGGTATTTATGTCATTTATATGTGATATAGACGAAATAATATATAATTTGATGTGAATGAGATTCATAATAAACTATAGAATAGCCTAATTGATTAATTAGTGTTAAATGTAGAAATTGAACTGAGAGAAATTAAATTGAATGTGAGTCAATTTAAAAATTGCACAATTATGCAAATGAGATTTGTATAATAAGGTATGAGATACCTTATACTATGGGATATACAAATAGATTTGCATATCATATGGTTTTGGTAAAATTGTGATTTGGTGGAGGTTTTAACTCCATCATACAATGGTATTTAAAGGCTTTGCAAGAAGCTTTCGGTGAAGCTCTTGCCATTTTTTGGATTTTGATCCAAAGAGAGCAAAGCATTCTCTCTCAAATCTCTATCAATCTCTCCTCACCCAAAAGTCAAAGGGAGTCCCACCTACTCTCCCCCAACCTCCCGAGAACAACTGAGAAGACTTTTTGGAAGTGTCTTGCCATTCGGTTTAAGGATCAAGATTGTATAGTTCGTCCGTTTGAGAGAGATCGTGATCGAAGGAGGAAAGCATTGATGAAGTGTTCTTCAACAAGTAAGTAACGAGATCCTTACTGCTTTTCTTCTCTTTTATGCATGTTTAGCCTAGGATCTATGAGATAGAGTTGATTTTAAGATAAGAATTACACAACGAATCAACAACGTTTTACAACGTCTTCCACTGCGTGAATTCTAAATCCCTTCAATTGGTATCAGTGACAATCGTTGCTCTTCGTTGTGTAGTCTGTGAATTCTTAAAATTAGGTGGGTAGCATTAATTTTCATGAGATGATTGTTAATGGTTTTCATTTTGGATGCTTACGATTTTTGGCACTTAGTTAGATTTACATTCAAAGTTGATGAGATCAATGTAAGGGCCAGGTGTTTGGGCATTTTTTGATGTAAATCGAGTCTGTAAGTCCGTGTCGTTCGTGGGATGAGATGCTATGAAGAAATCGGAGCGAAAATGGGTGAAAAACGACGAAGAACAGCAAAGGTGTTTGTTGTTCTATCGACGACGTTGAGACACTGTTCATCGGCGTCTCAACGTTGTCCATGCTGATGGAGGAGCGTTGCAGGCACAACGTTGCGACGCCAAGCGCAGCGTTGCAACGCTAGGGCGTTGAGAACGCGTAGTGCAACGCTGGCTACGGCGTTGCAACGCTGCCGCGTAGTGGGCGGTTTCCAGCAATTGCACGAGACGTGAATGAAAGTGGCGTAATGGGACTTTGAGTGAGGCGGTTCGAGACCCAAAAGCTGCACGTTTTTGTTTTAATTTTATTTTCTTTGTAAAATTTATTTTAAATGATTTTAATTAATTATTTTAATTAATATTAATATAAATGTTATATTAATGTTAATTAATTTAATTTTATGTCCCTAGGGTACCAAAAATCGGTCTAATAATGTTATTTATTTATTTTATGCATGAGATGTATGAAATATTTATTTCCATGTGCATATAGTATGTCATGTAGATTTAAAATCTCACCATAGTTTAAACATTTCATGCATCATATTTATATTATAAGAGTTCTAATATATAGTATGCATGATAGGTTTATATTATAAGAGTATCAGCATGTTTTAATTTATTTAAATATAAGTGTTAAATTTTTTAGATTAAAAGCATGCTCATGCATTTAATTCATGTGATGAATGTATGTTATAGTATAGTATTATTCATGTGATGAATGATCAAGCACTATAACATAGAAATGCATGTAACCTAAGTTAATTATTAGTTTTAAAATGTTTAGAACTTGAATAATTAGACTTAGGTTCTAGTTCTAATAATATTAGAATTAGGAAATCAAATATGACCTTTGAATGGAGACTGATAAGTAACTCTGTCTAAGAAAGGTTCTGTCTAAGGCTGGGGTATTTAAGCTGACGCTTTGTGGAACACCCCTACTTGGGAACCGACCTGGGAGTGAATTTGGTCTGGAGATTCATAGGTTCTATTTTCGTGAGTGTCGTTAATTAAGAGTTAATTAATTTACTCACATAGACCTAAGTTAATAACGTGATTATCGACTTAGGCTAATCCAATATAAGAGTTATATTGGTAGACTTAGGTAAATTTTAGCCGGTTTATCTAGGTCAATCCCGTTTATCTAGGAAATAAAGTGTATGAGATACATTTAATTTTCCATCCACAAATCTCCGTTAAGTTCGCACCGTGAGATCCATACTCGGCCTCGTGGCACAAATGGGAGCGTTCCTCTACGTGTGGCATTTGTATGGGTCAATATTCAACGTAAATGGAGAGAGTACTTATAGTGAGTGGGAGCGTGACCTATGAAAACGGGACCCACGATCTCTTCTTTTGATTCACACCGTGAGACGCCTATGATCCGCCTGCTAGTTTGTCCTGGACCAGACAATCCCTACGGAGGCCCTTGATCATGGGAGTCGGAACACTGTGAATTCTCGAAAGGGATGTGATTTCCTTTTTGGTTTTCCTTCTTAGTGCTCCCTACGACGGGTATTGTTTGGGCGGATACTTGGAAATTTAAAGATTGTGGGTGACACTCACAGGATTCCTTAAGAGTTAATGGATTCAGACCGAAAAATGGTAACTGGATGCCTAATGGAATAAGAGTTATTCAGGTATTAGGGTCAAGTCGAGAAAGTCTCGTCCTAGAGGATGAGTGGCTTTGTCTACCCTACGGTGGCGGCCATTCTAAACCTTTGGGATATCATTGAGTTTTTTAAATGACCTAGGTATCATAGGATAAAAATTTGCTAAAACCTGATTGGATTTTCAAAAGTTTTTGCGAGACTAATACAAAGTTTTTCATTTTTCAACAACAAAATATCAAACGCTTTTAATGCTCCTTTAGCTTCCGATAAGTTAGACGGTGATATTTTTTCGTGGAAAAACAATATTGACACGATTTTGGTAAATGACGACCAAGAGTTCGCCCTCACAGTGGAGGGTCCTCAGGTGCCCAGTCGAACAATCCAATTCGACCATCTACAAACCTTCCAGTCCTTTGTGCAAATCATGGGACAGGAAGTTGAGGCAAGTGTTGCCTTTAGACCTTTTCACAGGGGTTTGTCCTCTGGGACAAAGTTTGTCGATGCTTCAGGCTCGAAAGGGAAGAAGATGAAGTTGAATGAGGTTAGGGTTTACCGCACTGCCCCCCTAAAGGGCAAAGAGATCAAGGAAGATGCAAGAAAGTGTTTCTACTGCAACGGGTACGATCACTTGAGAAGGAGTTGTCCCAAATTCCTTGACAAAAAGAAGAAGACAGGTAAATGTGATTTACTTGTCACAAAAACTTGTTTAATGAGAGTAATGACTCTGTGTGGATATTGGATTCAGGCGCCACTAACCACGTTTGCTCTTCTTTTCAAGGATTAAGTTCCTGGCAGCGGCTGCAAGAGGGTGAGATAACACTTAGGATTGGATCCAGAGAAGTTGTCTCAGCTGCAACAATAGGCACGGTGAAGTTGTTCTTTAACGGGAAGTACTTATTATTGGATAATATGTACATAGTTCTTTGGTTTACTAGAAACCTAGTTTCTATTTCTTACCTATTAGAACAAAATATTTCCGTTTCTTTCAAGAGCAATAAAGCGTTTATTTCTCGAATTGAAAATTTGATTTGTTCTGCTTCGCTTGAGAGAAATTTATATGTTTTGAACCCAAATTTGGTCAAAAGTGTTTTGAACATCGAATTGTTTAAAACAGCAGAAACACGAACTAAGAGAGTAAAAGTTTCTCCAAAACAAAGTGTCCATCTTTGGTATCTAAGGTTAGGCCACATAAATCTCAATAGGATTGAGAGACTAGTGAAGAGCGGACTTCTAAGCAGGTTGGAAGAAAACTCTTTACCGGTTTGTGAGTCATGCCTTGAAGGCAAAATGACCAAACGTTCTTTTAGTAGAAAAAGATATAGAGACAAAGAACCCCTTGGGCTTATACATTCTTACCTCTGTGGTCCGATGAATGTTAAAGCACGAGGAGGTTAGAATACTTTGTATCTTTTATAGATGACTATTCGAGGTATGGGTACATTTACCTAATGCATAGGAAGTCTGAAACACTTGAAAAGTTCAAGGAGTTCAAGACTGAGGTTGAGAACCTGTTAGGTAAAACTACAAAGACACTTCGATCGGATCGAGGTGGAGAGTATATGTACACTAAATTCAAGGACTATATGATAAAACATGGAATTACGCCCCAACTCTCAGCACCTTGTATGCCACAGCAGAATGGTGTATCGGAGAGGAGAAACAGAATCCTGTTGGACATGGTTCGGTCGATGATGAGCTATGCTCGTCTCCCTGATTCCTTTTGGGGTTACGCAGCGTGGAGATCATGGTTTACATTTGAACACAGCCCGTCCGAAAAGTGTTTGTGAAACACCTTTTAAACTCTGGCATGGTGCAAAACCAGTTTACGTCATTTCAGAATTTGGAGATGCCCGACCCATGTGTTGGTGTCAAACCCGAAGAAGTTGGAACCCCGTTCAAAGTTGTGCCTCTTTGTAGGTTACCCAAAAGAGACTAGGGGTTGTCTGTTTTACGATCCTAAGGATAATAGGGTGCTTGTGTCGACAAACGCCACTTTCCTTGAGGAAGACCACATCAGGGATCACTTAACAAGGAGTAAGATTGTGTTGAATGAAATGGATAGTTTATCAGCAAGAGTTGTTTATGGTGCTAGTACGTCAACAAGTGTTGTTGATCCTAGCTCGTGTAGTCAAGTTCGTTCCCTAGAGTTGGGAATGCCTCGACGTAGTGGGATGGTTGTGAGACAGCTTTAACGTTACATGGGTTTAGCTGAAACCCAGGTCGTCACTCCTAATGATGACTGCGAGGATCCATTGACCTATAATCAGGCAATGGCAGACGTTGACAAAGACGAATGGATTAAAGCTATGGGCTAGAAAATGGAGTCGATGTACTTCAATTCTGTCTGGGAGCTTGTGGACCAACCGGATGGGGTTAAACCTATTGGTTGCAAGTGGATCTACAAGCGTAAACGTGGCATAGATGGGAAGGTGCAGACCTTCAAAGCTCGACTAGTGGCAAAGGGTTTTACCCAGGTGGAAAGGGTTGACTATGAGGAAACTTTTTCACCTCTTGTAATGGTAATGTCGATTAGAATCCTTCTGGCCATTTTCGCATATTATGACTATGAGGTATGGCAGATGGATGTCAAGACCGCTTTTCTAAATGACAACCTTGACGAGACTATCTACATGGACCAACCCATGGGGTTCATTGCCCAAGGCCAAGAGCAAAAGGTTTGTCGGCTACAAAGTTCTATTTATGGACTGAAACAAGCCTCGAGGTCTTGGAATATAAGGTTTGATGAGGCGATCAATGAAGGGAATGAAATCCCGTGCAACAGAAGGACGATCGAATCGTCGTTGTGTCGTTGCGAAATCCGTTTTCTTAAAACATTTCTATCCTATAGAAACTAGGCTAAACATACAAATTAAGAAGAAAAACTAGTAAGAACACTTACTTGTTGAAGAACCGTCTTCAAGTTTTCCTTCTCCGGTTCACGAACCCTCCGTGATCACGATCTCAACGTCCTCGATCTCCTCGAACAGTGAGTAACTGGACACTTCCACTCAGTTTCTCAGTTGTTCGACGTTGGGAAGAAGGTGAGTGGTGGAACTCCTTTTTGGTGAGGGAAGGAGAGATTGAGAGAGGAGATTTGAGAGAGAATGCTTGTTTCTTTTGGTGTGAAATCCAAAAAAATGAAACAAAAGATTAAGAAATCCTTCTTGCAAAGGGTTTATATAATGGTGATAGATGGAGTTGAAATCTCCAACTATTTACCATTTTACCACAACCATAGGTTATGCAAATCATATTTGCATAACCACATATAATAAGATATCTCATATCTCATTATACAAATCACATTTGTATAATTGTGGATTTTTAAATTGAATCACATTCAATTTAACTTCTCTCAATCAACTTTCTCCAAATTAGCCTTAATTAGACAATTAGGCTAACCTATAGTTTATTATGAATTTGATTCACACTAAACTATATACTATGTCATACATATTTCTATAAATGACATAATTACCATTTAGTGAACTTGAACACTTCAAATTAACACCAAAACTCTAAACCTTCTATTAATCCAATTTGAGCCAACAGAGGGACTTAATGGACCTATAGTGAAAAGCTCCAAATGATCCGAGATTAACCTGTAAAACTCTTTGACTCGGTTAATCAACATTCATTAGCTATGGTAACACTCCACTAAAGCCCGTAGCAGCACTCCCGTCAGTGTAAGACAAGTTGTGTCCACTGATATAACCAATGCCCATGAGTCGACCATTCACAGGTTGTTCGTAGACACTGCTAGGTCAAATTATCGTTTTACCCTTGTGTCTACTCCTTGCTCCTTAAGTCTCCACACTCATAAATGGGCGCCCGTTGTCCAAGCCCTGGAGACAACACTTAAGGGAACAACCCCTCTAGTTTCCCTAAAGGCGGGAACGAGTGAATTCCATCTCGCGTAGTTAAGTTCCCAGCTACCCACGTGGTCTTGTCCTTGAGAAGATAGGCATATTGGGTGAGTAACTGTGACCACCCTCACCCGTACTAATCAAAAGACAGACCCCTGCAGACAGGAGTCCGTAACACACTCAGGATTCAAATCGAGTCACTAATGGTAATCTACGAATTTATTAGTCTCATACTCTCAACGGTGTTACATCAGTAGGTCTAATAATTCACGGTCCGGTCTTGTACAATCTCATTACACAGAATGCCCCCACTCGCATGTCAACCACATGAACGAGTCAGATCACCTCGTTTGTATCTAATACAAAGCGGGCCACATCCACAATGTATTCAGGATTAGGTCTCCAACCCTATCCATATACTGTAGACAGTTCGGGTCATTAACTCGAATGTGATCCTCCCTGTGTGTCCACTACACACCGTTCAAGTTCTAGTTTTCTCATAAATTCAATGACCCTGGAGCTTAGTTTATTGGAAAAGTTTATAAATATTGCGAGACACAAAGTGATGAAATGAATAACTCTTATTAATTTCAAACAATATATTACAAACACGAGATTAGGACAAAAATCCCAACAGTATCTTCGACTATGGTTTTAGTACCAAGTCAAGAGAATTGTCATGGAACCCCTGGGCTAGTAGTCCCTACCTTACTCCTTATTTAGGTGACGTTATCCTACAACCTCGTGTGGCGAGAAACTAGCATGGAGTTTGAGTATTGATGATATCTCTTGTGAGTCACACTGTGTGTGGCGAGAAACTAGCATGGAGTTTCAGTTTGAGTATTAATGATGTGTGGAAACTAGAGGGGTTGTTCCCTTAAGTGCTGTCTCCAGGGCTTGGACAACGGGCGCCCACCTTCTCACTGGCCCGAGAAGGGTGTTGTGTATGGTTGAACCATCACAATATGTTGTTCATTAGAGGAGCAGTGGGGATTTAAGGAACAAGAGATAGACACAGGGGTAAAAAGGTAATTTGACCCAACCGTGTCTACGAACAGCATGTGAAGGGTCGACTCATGGGCATTGGTTATATCAGTGGACACGTAATATTCTGCAATGACGGGAGTGCAGCTACGGGCTATAGTAGAGTGTTACCGTAGCTAATGAATGTTGGTTAACCGGGTCAAAGAGTTTGACAAGTTAATCTCGGATCATTGGAGCCCGTCACTGTAGGTCCATTAGGTCCCTCGGTTGGCTCAATCTTGGTTAAAAGAAGGGTTAATGTTTTGGCATGAAATTGAAGTGTTCAATTTCACTTTAAGGGCATTTATGTCATTTATATGAGATATGAATGATATAATATATAGTTTAATGTGAATGAGATTCATAATAAACTATAGGTTAGTCTAATTGTTGAATTAGGGCTAATTGGAGAATTTGATTGAGAGAAATTAAATTGGATGTGATTCAATTAAATTAATCCACAATTATTGCAAATGAGATTTGCAATATGAGATATGAGATATCTTATATTATGTGGTTATGCAAATGAGATTTGCATAACCTATTGTTGTGGTAAAGTGGTAATAATGTGGAGATATTAACTCCCTCATTCCACTATTTAAACCGTTTGCAAGATGGGTTTGGTAAGCTAACTTCTCATTTTTTTTTTATTTTGATCAAAGAGAAGAAACTAGAATTCTCTCTACTCTCTCATTTTCTCCTCCCTCACCAAAATACAAACAAGTTCCCACCAACTTCCCTTCTACAAAAGAGAACAACCGAGAAGACCATTTGGTGGTGTTCGGGATCCATTTGTGGGAAGAATTCGTTGAGACCGGGTAGCACAAAGAGTTTGTGATCAGTGGAAGAAATTGCTGAGTTTGTCTACAACAAGTAAGTAAAACTTCTTCTTGCTGTAAATTTCTTCTTCTTTCAACATGTTTAGCCTAGGTCTAAGTGTTTGATCGATTTTAATAAATACAAGTTGCATAATGATACCTCGACGATTCAATCGTCTTCCGCTGCGCGGGGATTCTCATTCCCTTCAATTGGTATCAGAGCCAAGTTGATGGTTCGTCATTTATGCACTGTTTTGTTAAAATTAGGTGGGTATTTTGCCATAATTTTATGAGATGAATGTTTGATTTGCATAATGGATGTTTTCGGTTTTTTGCACTAGATTCGATTTACAATTTATGTTGATGAGATCAATGTAAGGGCCCGTTGTTTTTGGGCATTTTGTTGTAAATCGAGTCTGTAAGTCTGGGTCGTTCGTGGCAAGAGTTGCTGTCAAGAAATCGGAGGCATTGCTGCAGAGCAGCGTTGCAACGCCACTGGCGTTGAGAACGCGGCTCGACGCTGTAGGCGACAACGTTGCAAAGCTGCCCACGGCGTTGCAACGCTGCACGCGTTGAGGGGCAGTTGCTGGCAGCGATTTCGCGAGAACGTGGGAGTTATTCACATTGTGGGCAGCAGTTTTTTCGTCATTTTTATTAATTTTGATTTATAAAATGTATTTATTTATTTAATTTAATTATTTTATTAAATAATATTAATATAAATATTATATTAATGTTATTTAATTAAATAATTGCCCCTAGGTGCCAAAAACCAGTCCATTTTTGCTGTTTAATTATTTTATGCATGAGATGTATATTTTAATTAGTTTCTATGTGCATAATGTATGTCATATAGATTTAAAATCCCACCTTAGGTTCAACATTTCATGCATCATATTTATATTATAAGAGTTATAATATATAGTATGCATGATATGATTATATTATAAGAGTTATAATGTAATGAATGCATGTTTTAATTTATTTAAATATAAGTGTTATTTTTTTTTAAATTAAAAGCATGTCCATGCATTTAATTCATGTGATGAATGTATGTTATAGTATAGAATTATTCATGTAATGGATGATCAAGCACTATATCATAGAAATGCATGCAACCTAAGTTAATTATTAGTTTTAAAGTGTTTAGGAAATCAAATATAACCATTGAATGGAGACTGATAAGTAACTCTGTCTAAGGAAGGTTTTGTCTAAGGCTGGGGTATTTAAGTTGACGCTTGCGGAACACCCCTACCTGGAAACCGACCTGGGAGTGAATTCGGTCCGGAGATTCTTAGGTTACATTTACGTGAGCGTCGTTAATTAAGTGTTAATTAATTTTCTCACATAGACCTATGTTAATAATGTGATTATAGACTTAGGCTAAATACCATATAAGAGTTATATTGGTAGACTTAGGTAATTTTTAGCCGATTATCTAGGTCAATCCCTATTAAAATTAAAGTGCTGAGTGGGAGGAAATATAGTGTATGAGATACATTTGAATTTTCAACCACAAATCTCCGTTAAAGTCCGCACCGTGAGATCTATACTCGGCCTCGTGGTGCAAATGGGAGCGTCACCCTTCTGGTGGCATTTGTATAGGTCAATATCATCGTGGATGGAGAGAGTACTTATAGTGAGTGGGAGCGGGACTTGTGAAAATGAGACCCACGGTCTCTTCTTTCGATTCACACCATGAGACGCCTATGATCTGCCTGCTAGTTTGGCCTGGACAAGACAATCCCTTCGGAGGGCTTGATCATGGGAGTCGAAACACCGTGAATTCTCGAAAGGGATACAGTTTCCTGGTTGGTTTTCCTTCTTGGTTCACCCTTCGGTGGCTATTGTTTGGACGGATACTTGGAAACTTAAAGATTGAGGGTGACACTCACAGAATTCGTTAAGTGTTAATGAATTTGACCGAACAATGGTAATTAGACGCCTAATGGAATAAGAGTTATTATCGGATTAGGGTCTGATCGAGAAAGTCTCGTCCTAGAGGAGGAGTGTTCTGTTCATCCTTCGGTGGCGGTCATTCTAAACCTTTAGGGTATCATTGCAAAATTTGGAATGACCTAGGGATCATGAAACAATTTTTTGCTAAAACTTGATTGGTTTTTAAAAAAGTTTTTTGCAAGACTAATACAATGTTTTTCTTATTTTTCAGCTAAAAATGTCTAGCGCAATAATAGCTTTACTCGCTTCGGATAAGTTAGTGGGAGATAATTACCAGAGTTGGAAAAACAACATTAATACAATTTTGGTAACTGACGACATAATGTTCGTGCTATCTGAGGAGTGTCCTCAGATGCCGGGCTTGACCGCGTCGCAAAGTGTTCGCGATGCGTACGATCGGTGGATCAGGGCCAATGAAAAGGCCAAGGTCTACATTATTGCCAACATGTCTGATGTCTTGGCAAAGAAGCATTAGCTGATGGTCTCTGCAAAGGAGATCATGGAGTCCTTGCAGGAAATGTTTGGACAACGATCCTTTCGGATCCGCATGACTTCGCTCAAATACGCGTTTTCAACGCACGGATGAAAGAGGGGTCGTCTGTCCGTGAACACGTTCTAGACATGATGACCCACTTTAATTTGGCCGCAATGAATGCGGCTTCGATCGATGAGTCGAGCCAGGTCAGTTTTATTTTGGAGACTCTTCCGAAGAGTTTTCTTGATTTAGAGCAATGTCATTATGAACAAAATTAGCTACACTCTCACTACCCTCCTCAATGAGCTACATAATTTCCAATCCTTGAACAGGGTCAAGGAATCTGAGGCAAATGTTGCCTACTGTGTCTCTTATCACGGGGGTTCGACCTGCGGGGCGAAACTGTTGCTCCCTCACGCCCGAAAGGGAAGAAGAGGATGAAGAGGGGTAAAACCGATCGAGTTGCCGCCCGTAAGGGCAAAGAAGGTCAAGGAGGTTGCAGAGAAAGGAAAGTGTTTCCACTGCAATGGGGGAGGACACCGGAAGAGAAACCGTCCCAAATTCTGGCCGAGAGGAAGAATCAAGGTAAATGTGATTTACTTGTGATGCGAAACATGTTTAGTGGAGAGTAGTGACTCTGCTGGATATTGGATTCGGTGCCACTAACCACGTTTGTTCTTCTTTTCGAGGGATTGATTCTGACGACACATTGCGAGAGGGTGAGGTGACTCTACGGGTTGGATCCGGGAGCTTGTCTCTGCTGCAGCCGATCGGCACAGTGAAGAAGTCGCACTTTGGCGGGAAGTACTTATTGTTGGACAATTTGTACATAGTTCCAGGGTTTACTAGAAACCTTGTTTCAATTTCATGCTTAATTGAACATTGTATTTCAGTTTCTTTTGAATTTAATAAAGCGTTTATTTCTTTCAAAGGGAATGTTATTTGTTCAGCTTCACTCGAAAATAATCTGTATGTTTTGAAACCTAATTCGGTCAAAAGTGTTTTGAATACTGAATTGTTTAAAACTGCAGAAACACGAATTAATAAAGCAAAAGTTTCTCCAAAAGAAAATGCCCATCTTTGGCATCTTCGGTAAGGCCACATTAATCTCAATAGGATTGAGAAACTAGTGAAGAGTGACTTCTAAACGAGTTGGAAGAAAACTCTTTGCCGGTGTGTGAGTCATGCCTTGAGGACAAGATGACCAAACGTCCTTTTAGTGGAAAAGGATATAGAGCCAAAGAGCCTCTTGAGTTAGTACATTCTGACCTCTGTGGTCCGATGAATGTTAAAGCTCGGGGCAGTTATGAGTACTTCGTGTCTTTCATAGACGATTACTCCAGATATGGGTATATTTACCTAATGCACAAGAAGTCTGAAACTCTTGAAAAGTTCAAGGAGTACAAGACTGAGGTTAAGAACCTCTTAGGTAAATCGCTTAAAACACATCGATCGGATCGAGGTGGAAAGTACATGGACACCGAATTCCGTGACTATATGATAGAACACTTTAATCACGTCTCAACTCTCAAAGACTGTATGCCACAGAGAATGGTGTATCGGAGAGGAGAAACAGAACCTTGTTGGACATGGTTCGGTCGATGATGAGCTATGCTCGTCTCCCTGATTCTTTTTGGGGATACGCAGTGGAGACTGCGGTTTATATTTTGAACAACGTTCCATCAAGAGTGTTTGTGAAACACCTTTCGAGCTCGGAGTGGGCGTAAAGGCGCTTTACATCACTTCGAGGATTTGGGGATGCCCACCCACGTGTTGGTGTCAAACCCAAAAAGTTGGAACCCCGTTCAAAATTGTGCCTATTTGTAGGTTACCCTAAAGAGACTAGGGGTGGTCTGTTTTACGATCCTAAGGAAAATAGGGTGCTTGTGTCGACAAACGCCACTTTCCTAGAGGAAGACGACATCAAGGATCATTTACCAAGGAGTAAAATTGTATTGAATGAAATGGACAGTTCATCAGTAAGAGTTGCTGATGGGGCTAGTATGTCAACAAGTGTTGTTGATCCTAGCACGTCTAGTCAAATCCGTTCCCAAGAGTTGGGAATGCCTCGACGTAGTGGGAGGGTTGTGAGACAGCCTGATCGCTACATGGGTTTAAATTGAAACCTCAGTTGTCACTCCCGATGATGATCAGAGAGGATCCATTGACCTATGATCAGGCAATGGTTGATGTTGACAAAGACGAGTGGATTAAAGCTATGGACCAGGAAATGGAGTCTATGTACTTCAATTTTGTATGGGAGCTTGTGGATCAACCGGATGGGGTAAAACCTATTGGTTGCAAATGGATCTATAAGCGTAAACGTGGCGTAGATGGGAAGGTGCAGACCTTCAAAGCCCGACTAGTGGCAAAGGGTTTTACCCGAGTGTTGAAGGGGTTGACTATGAGAGACCTTTTCACCGTTGCCATGGTAAAGTCGATTCGGATCCTTCGCCATTGTCGCGTATTATAACTACGAGGTATGGCAGATGGACGTCAAGACAGCTTTTCTGAATGGCAAACTTGATGAGACCATCTATATGGACCAACCCAAAGGGTTCATTGCCCAAGGCCAAGAGCAAAAGGTTTGCCCTGCTTCATAGGTCCATTTATGGTGAAACGAGCCGAGGTCTTGGAATATAAGGTTTGATGAGGCGATCAAATCTTATGGCTTTGATCAAAATGTCGACGAGCCTTGTGTCTACAAGAAAATCGTTGACAAAGCTATCGCATTTTTGGTGTTGTACGTGGGCGATATTCTTCTCATTGGGAATGAGGTAGAATTTCTTCTTGACGTTAAAGTGGCTAGCTTCGCAATTCCAAATGAAAGATTTGGGAGAAGCTCGGTATGTTCTAGGTATCCGCATTGTCCTGATGCATCGGAGAACAGAACGCTAGCTTTGTTTCATGCGTCTTATATTGACAAGATGTTGTCTAGATATAAGATGCAGAACTACAAGAAGGGCTTGCTGCCTTTCGGGCATGGGGTTCACTTGTCTAAGAATCGGTGTCCTAAGACTCCTCAAGATGTTGAGGATATGAGACGATTCCATATGCTTCAAATTGTAGGAGGGAGCTTTGATGTATGTCATGCATACTAGGCCCGACATCCATTATGCGGTAGGAATTGTCGATGAGATATCACCCAATCTAGGATTAGATCACTGAGGCACCGTAAAGGCAATCCTCAAGTATCTTAGGAGAACGAGGAACTACAGCTTAGTATATGGCAGTGGGGATTTGATCCTTAAAGGATACACAGATTCGGGGTCATCCTTCATTTTGAATGGAGGAGCTGTAGTATGGCGAAGCATCAAGCAGGGATGCATCGCTGATTCCACTATGGAAGCGGAGTATGTTGCGGCTTGTAAAGCTGCAAAGGAAGCTGTTTGGCTTAGGAAGTTCATGACAGATTTGGAAGTTGTTCCAAACATGAACTTGCCGATCACACTGTTCTGTGATAACGGTGGTGCAGTAGCCAACTCACGTGAGCCTCGGAGCCATAAGAGAGGCAAACACATTGAGTGCAAGTATCATCTGATAAGGGAAATTGTGCACCGCGGAGACGTGACGGTCACGCAGATAGCGTCGGAGCACAACGTAGCTGATCCATTTACAAAACCCCTCACGGCTAAGGTGTTTGAGGGTCACCTAGAGAGTCTAGGTCTTCGAGAGCTTCCTGACTAGGGCAAGTGGGAGATGTGTAAACGGGTATTCAATGCCCTAGTTTATTGTATTACTTCATTGTAATTTATGTACATTTAAGAAATGTATTTTCTCCACTAGCTTAGTCCAAGTGGGAGTTTGTTGGGATTTTTTTCCTAATCTCGTGTTTGTAATATATTGTTTGAAATTAATAAGAGTTATTCATTTCATCACTTTGTGTCTCATAATATTTATAAACTTTTCCAATAAACTAAGCTCCAGGTCATTGAATTTATGAGAGAACTAGAACTTGAGCGGTGTGTAGTGGACACACAGGGGAGGATCACGTTCGAGTTAATGACCCGAACGGTCTACGATATATGGATAGGGTTGGAGACCTAATCCACGGATACACTGTGGATGCGGCCCGCTTTGTATTAGATACAAACGAGGTGATCTGACTCGTTCATGTGGTTGACATGAAAGTGGGGGCATCTAGTGCAATGAGATTGTACAAGACCGAACTGTGAATTATTAGACCTACTGATGTAATACCGTTGACAGTAAGGACTAATAACTTCGTAGATGACCATTAGTGACTCGACCTGAATCCTGAGCGTGTTACGAACTCCTGTATGCGGGGGTCTGTCCTTTGACTAGTACGGGTGAGGGTGGTCACAGTTACTCGCCCAATATTCCTATCTTCTCAGGGATAGGACCAAGTAGGGAGCTGGAAACATAACTACGCGAGATGGAATTCACTTGTTCCCGCCTTTAGGGAAACTAGAAGGGTTGTTCCCTTAAGTGTTGTCTCCAGGGCTTGGACAACGGGCGCCCACCTTCTCACTGGCCCAAGAAGGGTGTTGTGTATGGTTGGACCATCACAATATGTTGTTCATTAGAGGAGCAGTGGGGACTTAAGGAACAAGAGGTAGACACAGGGGTAAAACAGTAATTTGACCAAGCCGTGTCTACGAACAACATGTGAAGGGTCAACTCATGGACATTGGTTATATCAGTGGACACGTGATATTCTGCACTGACGGGAGTGCAGCTACGGGCTATAGTGGAGTGTTACCGTAGCTAATGAATGTTGGTTAACCGGGTCAAAGAGTTTGACAGGTTAATCTCGGATCATTGGAGCCCATCACTGTAGGTCCATTAGGTCCCTCGGTTGGCTCAATCTGGGTTAAAAAAAGGGTTAATGTTTTGGCATGAAATTGAAGTGTTCAATTTCACTTTAAGGGCTTCATGTCATTTATATGAGATATGAATGATATAATATATAGTTTAATGTGAATGAGATTCATAATAAACTATAGGTTTATCTAATTGTTGGATTAGGGCTAATTGGAGAATTTGATTGAGAGAAATTAAATTGGATGTGATTCAATTTAATTAATCCACAATTATTGCAAATGAGATTTGCAATATGAGATATGAGATATCTTATATTATGTGGTTATGCAAATGAGATTTGCATAACCTATGGTTGTGGTAAAGTGGTAATAATGTGGAGATATTAACTCCCTCATTCCACTATTTAAACCCTTTGCAAGAAGGGTTTGATAAGCTAACTTCTCATTTTTTTTATTTTGATCAAAGAGAAGAAACTAGAATTCTTTCTACTCTCTCATTTTCTCCTCCCTCTCCAAAACACAAACAAGTTCCCACCAACTTCCCTTCTCCAAAAGAGAACAATCGAGAAGACCATTTGGTGGTGTTCGGGATCCATTTGTGGGAAGAATTCGTTGAGATCGAGTAGCACGAAGAGTTCGTGATCAGAGGAAGAAATTGTTGAGTTTGTCTACAACAAGTAACTAAAACTTCTTCTTGCTGTAAATTTCTTCTTCTTTCAGCATGTTTAGCCTAGGTCTAAGTGTTAGATCGATTTTAGTAAATACAAGTTGCATAATGATACCTCGACGATTCAATCGTCTTTTCATTTGTGAGGATTCTCATTCCTTTGGATACATACTAACAATCAAACGAGCAATACAAGCTGCATATCAACTATGATCCTCCACCACACATGCACAAACTCATTCATGGACAGAACTCACCCCTTTAACATACACAACATCACAAGGTTTCAACCTACAAGCTATGTAAGCTAGCTCTTTGACTTATGAGCTCGCTTGCCAGATCAAGTTGGCTACATACACCGATTCGAGAATCTATGGAACAATCACTTCCTTTACAAGTCGAACACAAGCTCGCCTAAAACAATCCCAAGGAAACGATAGGTCACCAACATGGCCTTGAGCTCACCTTTAATGCCCGCCAACAGTCCTAGCAATCTATACAACTTAGATATGAATCAGAACTTAAGGCGTTGCACCCAAGGGTCACATTTGGCCCCCAAATCACAGTATCCAAAACATTAGTTTGCAACCACGAACCCTTAAACAAGAATAGCCTCACGCTTAGGCAACCTTAAGCCCAACACAAAAATCCTCTACTCGATTTGGTCAACTACATCGTGCCCCACACGCCCATACTATGCAAGTATGTGTAATTCCAAACCACCACCGACATAACCCAACCTCAACCAACCCCTAGCGCCAAACATTAAGCCCCTTGTTCCACATTGGCCTCGTACCTTTTTAGGCCTTTTTGCTCAAACGACCCCATACAATCCCTTTGACCAACAAACGTATCGTAAGGCACAATTTCGAGCATACTATCACAATTCGCAAGGGTCCTCAAATAACCAAAGCAAACAATAACTTAACGGGCTTAAATCCAAATGACTACTTACATCAAACATGAGTGTCACGGGATCATCCTTGCTTCTGCTAGCAGCCTAGTGCACCTACAAACACCACAAACGATGCACAAGTTCAGTTGGGAACCAACCTTGTGGCCCTACCCTTGAGACACATTACGAAAACAAACCTAACAAAGCTAACAGAACACCTTTTACTCAACCAACAGGAATTCACAGCCAAACGAGCAAATTCTAAGCTTAAATACAGAACCCAACAGATTCGAGATCGAGTCTTACCCACGGTTACAAGCTGAACCGGTTCTCTGCTCGTTCTCAGCCTCGAGATTTCCTCCAAAGGTCTACTCCTTAGCCAAAAGATTTGTTCCTGCCACAAAAACTAACACCAATCAGTGAGCGGGCAACGATTTCGTTTGGAAAGAGGAATAGGCTGCTCAATTCGGATCTGAGAGAGAGAGAGAAACTGATCTGAGAATGAGAGGGAGACGGATCCGAGGGAGAGAGAGAGAGCGACGGACGCAGAGGGAAAGAACGGGAGAGAGAATGACGGTGGAGAGGGACGGAAAGAGAGACGAAACAGAGAGGGGGACGGCTCGGAGAGGGAGACAGAGAGAGACATAGAGCCGATGGAGAGGGAGAGACGGCAAAACGAGAGGGACGAAGGCGACGGTCGGCTTCGCGAACGACCTTCGACACGACGTGGGTCTCGACTCGAAAGGATCGAAGGAGAAGAGGGAGATCGGCCAGGAGAGGGGACGGCGAACGAGCGAGAGGAGATGGGACGACGAAGAGGGAGTCGTCGAGGAGAGGGGGCGACTGGCTCCCTCGCGCGGTGAGGGTTTCTTTTTTTTAAAAAAACTTTTTTAATTAATTTAGAAGAACTTTTTCCTTAGTTTAAAAAAATGAACTTTCCTTTTGTTTATTCTCTTTCTAAACACTTCTTTCTTTATTTAATTACGAAGCGAGCCGTGAATTAAATTCTGAAAATTTTAGAAAAACACTTAAAATTTATCGGGCATCACATCGTTTGTAACGCCCCAGGCCCAGGATATCCATGACTGCTTGTAAAAGTGAAGACATTATCCCATCAAACCAACACGGGGTCCTTTCAGCATGCTTTATCCTCACTCACATGCTCCATAGGAAAATTCCTAAGAGGTCACCCAACATAGGATTGCTCCAAGCCAAGCACACTTAACTGTGGAGTTCCTATGATTGAGCCACCGAAAAGGAAGGTGCACCTTGTTTTTATACGTAGTGGCTATCAATTTTTTTGAAGTCTTTCTCAACTGTACTTTCATATTCTCATGGTCACTCTCATGTACCCCTCTTCCTCGGGCGTCACCTGCCCACCAGCTTCCGCTTTGGTTCGTCCCCGAACCACATCTTACTGGGAAAGGTTCTGCTCTGATACCATTTGTAACGCCCCAGGCCCAGGAACTCCTGCGACCTTGTTGTGCAACTATATCATCCATGACTGCTTGTAAGAGTGAAGACACTATCCTCACAAACCAACACGGGGTCCTTTCAGCATGCTTTGTCCTCACTCACATGCTCCCTAGGAAAATTCCTAGGAGGTCACCCAACATAGGATTGCTCCGAGCCAAGCACGTTTAACTGTTGAGTTCCTATGATTGAGTTACTGAAAAGGAAGGTGCACCTTGTTTATATAGGTAGTAGCTATCAATTCTTTTGAGTCTTTCTCAGTTATACTTTCATATTCTCATGGTCACTATCATGTACCCCTCTTCCTCGGGCACCATACTTTTATATCCTCAGGATCCCTCTCATTCAGATGTGGACTCGGTTCATTCATGTACCCCTCTTGCTCAGGCATCACATCTTTGTTTGCGCTTCAAATAAAGGGAATTTGTTGCTATGTACACATTCCAGAAAAGCCAAAAGGAAGTTGTTTCTAATCCATTTTGTTTTTAGAATGTGTTTCTCGAATATTTTGTGAATTAGCATGCTTTTCTTGTTTATCACTTGTTTTTACCCAATGTATTGGTATTTTGATATCCAAAAAATGAAAAACGAGTTTTTAGTCCAATTTGTTTCTGTTGCATTATTGGGAATTTTGATTCCATCAATCCCTCATGTCTGTGTCTCTCATTTATTTTATGCACTTTATTTTCTATTATGAGTTAGTTATCTTCTTTTGACTTTGGTTCTCTAAATAAAGTAAAATGAGAGTATTCATGGTAATTAATTGAATTAAAAGTCAATCTCTGTGGATTCGATACTCGATAGGCATATCGTTTCACATTACTTGACCTGTGCGCTTGCAAAAACGTTCAAGTACGCCCATCAAGTTTTTGACGTCGTTGCAAGGGATGTATATATTTTAATTCGATTAATATTGTGGAGAAATTACTTTCTTTAGTTTAGAGGTTATCTTTACTTTGTTTTTGTGTCCTTGCATACTTTTATTTTTATTTGAGTCATAGTCCTTTGTTTGTGGTGGTGTTGCTTCATATTGTGTTTGTTGAGCCTCTTTTTTTACTTTACTATTTTGTTATGGCATCTAATAGATTTGGGTGACCCTTTAGGGAATCTGAGCCAATGAGCAAATATCGTTTAATTCTTATAATTTTAATTATCCTTTGTTAGTTATATGCCTTACAATGAGAATTATGTGTTTTATGGTTATCAGATGCCTCATTACTATTATATTGAATCTATGGGTTATAGAAATCCCATGTATGATAATAATTAAGGCATTTGGACCCATGGGCCATATCCTATTTATTTTCAGGAATCTCATGTAGAGGAAGAATCTCCCCTTGAAAGAATGTTGAGAAAATGTGAAGAGAGTTTGGAGGAGTCTAGAGCTCTTAGTAAAGCATAGCAAGACATAAAGAGAGTTGTTAAGCCCAAGGGGAAAACATTAGTAGAATAAGAAAGACATTGAGTCAACGAGTTGATGCAGTTAAATCCCTTCAAGAGCTTAATAAGTTAGACTACTAAGATCGAGCAGCCTAGGGAAGTCAGTAAAAGAAGAATCCTCCCTTGAAAAAACAATGAAAGAGATTGTGGAGTTTAATGAGCAATGTGAGAGGGAATTGAAACTTTAGAATCTAGGGAAGGTTAGTGAAGGAGGATCTACTACTTTTAAATTGTTTAGTGAGTTACTTGATCACTAACCCACTAACAGCTTCTCGGGATCCTATTTCTTCTGTAAACCCGAGAGCTTTCTTTGGAACCTCCTTATTATCAAACAACAAAAGAAAGGAAGAAATGAATGCTTAAAACTTGGTTTTCCTTGTTTTAAAAAGGAAAGAAATGAAGTGAAAGGCAAAAGAAAAACAAGGAAGGAAAGTTTAAACCATTTTGGTTTGGATTGTTTTTAAGACAAAAGAAGAAAAGGAAATGAAACAATGTTTAATATACTAAGTTTGTTTTGAAAAGAAAAGAAAAGAAAAGAAATGAAAGATAAAGGAAAGGAAAGAAAAGGAAAAAGAATGTAAAAGGGAAAAGGAAAAAGTGGGTGGTGGATCCCACCTTGGTTTTCTTTTTAAGTTAAGCCATTCCATCGATTTCCTTCTCATTTTCAACAAGGAGCAGCAAGGGTTTCCATGAGAGAAGTAGAAAGGAAGAGGAAGAAGGGGTTTTTGGTGCTGGAATTGCAGAAGAGAGGAAGGAGAACTCAAAGTTTGATTATTTAGCAGCAAGGTGAGCAACTCCAATCCTATTCTGGTTTTCTGTTCTTCTCGAGCTCCACAGGAAGAGGTAAGATTTGAAATTTTGTTTCATGAAAGTTAACTCATATTGGAACAAAATTCGTGAAGGATGCTCGAGCAAATTCGGATCTTAAGCTACTGGTTTGTGAAGAGGAAGACAAAACACAGAATTTACTGTCAAATCCGAGAAGTCTCTGATGTTTTGGTTGTACTGACCTGTAGAATTGGAATCAGAAGCTCTATTAGGTATGGTTGGAAAGCTTATTGAATTTCCTACAACTTTCATGAAGAAATCGTGAATAGAAAATGACTGGAAGATGTTGTAATTAGCAGGTCAAGTTTCGGGTTGCAGCAGAAAATCGAATCTGGAATAGCAGAAGTTGGTTCCGGGGAAAGAAGCTTTCGAGGTATTTCTGAACCAATCTATTGGGAATCTCATTTTCATGTCTTCATAAGAGTTTTAGAGGGTTCAAAAAGGAAGAGTTTGGTATAAAGTACATTATTTTTGGATAAGTAATGAAGAAGTTATGAGTATCTGAATACAGGGCATAAAATCTGTTAAATGCTGGAATTTTTGAAAGTGTGTTTTCTTGTAAGTTTAAGGTTAAAAAGCATGAGCTCGAGGTTCTAATGGTTGAATTTGGTTTGTTTGACAGGCCAAGAACAAAAGGTCGAGTGTACGGGTCAAGACTTTAGTTCTAACACTGTGAGTGACAAAACGAACCTTGAAAATGGTTTATAGGCTTGTATTATGCTTATGAAATGCAAGGTTTTGCTAAAACGAAATGGTTTAGATGTTTATTGTTTTCTTGAACACTTGTTTATGAGCATTCATGATTTCTTAGAAATGTTTTAAAGTGTTCATGATGAGCCTAAAATTCTTTATAAAGTTTATACATGAGCATATGTCCAATGGTTGCCAAAACTTGAAAAAATGTGATGATTTCAAGCAAGCATGTACTAGCAAGTATGTTTTAAAGATTTCCATTTTATGAACAAGCTAAGTAAGCTTGAGTTTTATGAAAGAAAAAGATAAGTGGCATGTTCAAATGTTTTCATGTGATCTTCTCGAGATATTGAGCCCGAGGCTATGTAGTGCCGCAGTGCACAGGTCTTATTCTCGTTGTCGACGTTGAGTGTACTCCGTGATGACAACAGCCTTTGTCGTGAGTCTTTGGCGGGGGGCCCCACTCACGACAAAGACGATGGGAGTCTTTGGCGGGCCCCACTACATCGTAGAATAAACGTTGGTGTCTTGGGCGTGCCCTACACACAACGTGGATTGTGACATGTTTTAAAAAGAGTTTATATCATTTACATGCCTTACGAGATTTTAACGGTGTCTTGCTTGTTTTCATGAAAAGTTATAATGATTACACGATTACTTTTAACGCTTGATTCTGAGATGCATATGCTCATAGATGGCCAGGTGATATGATTTACGAGTTAATAGCTTTCTTTTAAACTCAAGTCACTCACCGAGCTTTATAGCTCATTCTTTCGATGTTTTTCCCACTTTTCGTGAGAGATCGAGCTCCCGGTGCACGAGAACTCGCCATAGTCTCACTGAAGCTTCACATGTTGATATTTTGTACGTGGTCGGTGTGGTTTAGCAAGTCCATATGTCCAGTAAATTATTTTAAGAGAACTATGTGTAGTTTATTGTCGTTTGTGCTTTAGGGGTTGTGGTTGCTTAATTAGTGGTTTGGACTGTTTGTGGTTCGATGTTCTTGCTCATTTTAGTTTCAGGAGAGACTTAAGAAGAGTTTCTCCTCATGTACGCCTTAGAGATGTCCAGCTTCATTGTGTTAAGTTTAAAGTGTTCCATATGCGAACATAGTTTGTTTTCGAGTAAAGTAGTGTCGTGAGTATTGTTAAGAGGTAACAATGTCTGTTTGGCTTCATGCCGCCTCCCGGGCTAAGTTAGCGCTGATGGTTCGGGGGGGGGTGTGACAACTTGGTATCGAGAGCGCTTAGTTTCCATGGGAATGAGACAGAGCAAGTTAGCTCTAGAAGAAACCGAAAAGTAAATAGCAAGTTATTGAGTTAGTTCGATGAGAACTAGTAGAGCATGGTCCAAGTAAGGACAAGAGTAAGTCCATCGGGACTAGAATGTGAACACAAGTCTAGAATTGTGCATTTAAGTTGAGTACTCATTACATGTCTAGTATGTTAATATGTTATAGAAGTCATGCCACCACGTACTAGTAGACGAGGCAGGCAAGATCAGGACGGGACGCAGGATCCTACCCAAGCTCAATCCCGGTGGAGATCTAGTGTGCCCGAGAGTTCGGATGGGGCGAGTTAAGCGACATGCTAATTCCTCACGAGAGGTAGGTAAGCCATAGGGAGCGGGGGCTAAGTAATCCAGATAAGACATATATAATAGATTATCTAAAAGAATTAGGAGCCACAGTGTTTGAGGATTCCAAAGATCCAGCTGAAGCTGAGGTTTGGCTGATTAAGTTTGATAAATGTTTTGATGTTATGAGTTGCTCTGAGGAGCGAAATGTTAAGTTGGCCACATTCTTGCTGCTAAAGAAGGTAGAAGAATGATGGAAATCGATGTTAGTCAGTTGTAGTGATGCACGTACTTCACACTGGCAAACTTTCAGAAGCCTCTTCGAAGATAAACATTACCCTAGCACGTACCGAGAGGCAAATAGGGATGAATTTTTAGAATTAAAGCAGGGATCATTTTCAGTGGCTGAGTATGAGAGAAGTTATACCGAGTTTTCGCGGTATGTTGATGTGATTGTGGCATCTGAGAGTGACAGGTGTCGAAGATTTGAAAGAGGGTTACGACCCGAGATACGCACTCCCGCCATGACCATTGCTAAGTGGATTGATTTCTCCCGGTGGTAGAGACCGCTCACGTGTTGAGCGGTATGGCAGAGGTGCGATCGATGAGTGAAGCCTAGTTGTGAAGGCTTCGACAACAAGCGCGCTTCAAGGTCGTGAGCGGCGCAGGTTCACACTTGGAATAAATGTTTCCAAGTCAATATGACTTTAAGGAGCAAGCTAGTAGCCAAGTAGCCAGGCATCGAGGCAGATGATTGTGGGTAGTGCCTATCAGAGGCAGAGCTAAAAAGAACCTAATTAGTTTGTTTGATTAGCAGCAAGACTGCAAAGAGGGCAAGAGTCTATGCCAGTATAACAAGGAAAACTCCATGTGTGATCTGTTGTAAGAATCATCAAGATCATTGTCTTGTGAGTGTTGGTACATGCTACCAATGCTGACAACCAGGACATGTCAAGAGGGATTGTCCATAGCTATGGACAGCCGCACAGAGGGACTAGGGAGTTAAGTCCCAATTAGTTGAGCAGCCGAGAGTATCAGTAGTTGCAAGAGAGGGCACCAGTGGTGTTAGACTAAAGAGAGTTGTAGGGAGGCCTAGGCAACACGGAAAGGTCTAGGTTATGACTCAACAAGAAGCTGAGGATGCACCAGATATGATTATTGGTACAATTACTATTTGAAAGGTACCTGCACCTGTTTTAATAGAACAAGGTGCTACACATTTCTTTGTTTTAGTATGTTCTTGACTAAGTTGAATGGGAAGCTAGAACCTTTATGTAAAAGGTTAGTTATATATACTCCAGTTGGTGATGCTTTATTAGTCAATCCAGTGATGCAAAATTGTGAAGTCTTAGTAGAAGGTCTCAATATGTTAGTGGATCTTCTTCCACTAGACTTGCAGGTGTGAGATGCAATCTTAAAGATGGATTTCCTATTTACTCATTATGCTTCCAGAGATTGCCATATAACGGAAGTTGTTTTCAAGAAACCAGGATTAACTGAAGTGGTTTTATGGGATGAAAGAAAGACTATCCCTACGAGTTTGTTTTCAGCATTCAAAGCTCAGAAGTTATTGAGGAAAGGTTGCACGACGTTTCTTGCACATGTAGTTGAGGTGCAGGAAGAAAAGTTAAAACAAGAAAATGTTCTTGTTGTGAATGAATTTTCTTGTTGTTTTTCTAGCGGATCTATCGAGATTGCCACTTGATAGGAAGTTGAGTTCACCATTGAACTGTTATCATGAATAACACCTATGTCGCAAGCGTCGTATAGAATAACTCCAAGGGAGATCAGGGAACTAAAGATGCAGTTACAAGAACTAGTTGATAAGGGATACATCAGACCTAGTGTATCGCCTTGGAGAGCTCCAGTGTTATCCGTGAAAAAGAAAGATGGTATCCGTAGATTATGCATTGATTATAGATAGTTAAACAAAGTCACGATACATAATAAGTATCCTTTACCCTGAATAGATGACTTGTTTGACCAGTTAAGAGGTGCATCGATGTTTTGTAAGATTAATTTAAGATCGGGATATCATAAGTTAAAGGTCAGAGAATCAGACATTCCTAAGACGTTATTCATAATGAGGTACGAGCATTACGAGTGTTTAGTAATGCCATTCGGTTTAACAATGCACTAGCGATTTTTCATGGACCCCATGGACGGAGTTTTCCACCAAAGATTTGGATATCTCGTAATAGTGATTATTGATGATATACTAGTTTACTCGGTTGACAGAAAAGCCTACGAGGAACACATGAGTATTATTCTGCAAACACTACGAGATAAACAGTTGTACGCTAAATTCACCAAATGTGAGTTTTGGTTGAACCCGGTAATGTTTTTGAGGCATGTTGCCTCAGCAAATGGTGTTAGTGTGGATCCAAATAAAGCTAAAGTTGTAGTCAACCTGGAAGAGACCAGCTTAGTACGCAGCAGAGGTACGTAGTTTCCTAGGCTTGGCAGGATACTGCAGATGATTTGTTGAGAACTTCTCACGATTAGTATTATCTTTAACAGTTTTAATAAGAAAGAATGCTAAGATTGAATGGTCAGATAAGTGTAAACAGAGTTTTCAGGAGCTGAAAAAAAAGATTAGTTACAGCACCTATTCTGACACTTCCTATAACGGAAAAAAAGAGTATGTGGTTTCTTGTGATGCCCCAAGGAAAGATTTAGGGTGTGTACTGATGCAAGAAGGAAAAGTAATAACTTATGCGTTAAGGCAATTGAAAAAGCACGAATGTAATTACCCTACCCATGATCCTAAGTTAGCAGCAGTTATTCTAGCATTAAAGATCTGGAGACATTACGTGTTTGGTGAAAGGTGTCACATTTACACAGATCATAAAAGTCTGATGTATATCTTGAATCAAAGGGAGTTGAATATGAGACAGAGAAGATGGTTAGAACTGATTAAAGATTATGATTGTACCATAGACTACCATTCTGGTAAGGTGAATGTGGTAGCAGTTGCATTGAGCAGGAAGTGAAGACTTCCTAAGGATGCCTTGTGTGGTTCGAGCAACATTTTTAAGTACTCTAAGGGATTCTAAGGCAGTTGTAACTGCAGAGAATTCAGAGGGTCTTTTAGTTTAAGTTCAGATCAGGCCTTCACTCGTAATAGAGATTGTGAGAAGACAATCAGAGAATAGTAACTTGCAAAAGATGTTTAGAAAGTCCAAATAGGGCCAAGAACCAAAATTTAAAATGAGATCAGACGGAGCCATAGAGAAACAAGGAAGACTATGCGTTCCGAGTGTTAGTGAGCTTAAGAATGCTATTCTAGGAGAAGCTCACAGTTCAGCTACGCTATGCATCCAGGAAGCACCAAGATGTGTAAAACCTTGAATGGGACATATTGGTGGCCCAGGATGAAGCGGGAGATAGTTGATTATGCTTTGATAGATGTTTAATCACATCGACAAGTTAAACCAGATTAGACGAAAAGCAAAAGGACTCCTTAACCCATTGCTAGTGTCGGAATGGAAATGGGAGCGTATTACTATGTTTTTTTTTTTCTGTGTAGATTACCACGTACTTCAAATGGACATGATGGTACTTGGGTAATGGTGGATAAACTCACTAAGACAACACGGTTTGTACCATGACGTCTACGCTTGATCAGCTAGTTAAGCTATGCGTCGACAGAATTGTGAGACAATACGGAGTGCCTGTGTCCATAGTTTCAGATAGGGATCCGAGATTTACTTCTAAGTTTTGGCCTAGTTTAAAAAAAAAACTATGGGGACAAAGCAGAGTATTATCAGTCTAGTTTTGACATGGCACCATTTGAAGCTCTAGATAAAAGACCGTGTAGAACGCTAGTATATTGAAATGAACTAGAAGAGCGGAAGCTAATCGGTCCTGAGTTGGTGCAAGTTATGACAAACAATACTAAGGTAATCAGAGAGAATCTGAAGGTAGCACAAGACCGTCAGAAGAGTTATGCAGATAAGCGACGAAAGAACTTGGAATTCCAAGTCGGAGATCAAGTTTTGGAAAGAAAGGTAAGCTAAGTTCCAGATATATTGATCCTTATCAAGTAATGAAACGAGTTGGGCTACCAACCTACAAACTGGAGTTGCCAACGGAACTATCTCAAGTACATGATGTATTTCATGTGTCCATGTTGAGGAAGTATATTCCAGATCCGACACATGTGTTGCAAGCACAACCATTTGAGTTGAAAGAAGACATGAGTTACGTAGAGGATGCAGTTCAAATCCTTGACAAGAAAGAACAAGTTTTAAGAAACAAGACGATCTCACTCATGAAGGTTCGTTGGAAACATCACGGAGTGGAGGAGGCAACCTGGGAATTAGAGGATCTAATGAGGAGAAAGTACCCAATGATTTTCACCTAAAGACTACTCAATTTCGAGGACGAAATTTCATAAGGGGGAGGTAAGTTGTAAACCCGAGAGCTTTCTTTGGAACCTCCTTATTATCAAACAACAAAAGAAAGGAAGAAATGAATGCTTAAAACTTGGTTTTCCTTGTTTTAAAAAGGAAAGAAATGAAGTGAAAGGCAAAAGAAAAACAAGGAAGGAAAGTTTAAACCATTTTGGTTTGGATTGTTTTTAAGACAAAAGAAGAAAAGGAAATGAAACAATGTTTAATATACTAAGTTTGTTTTGAAAAGAAAAGAAAAGAAAAGAAATGAAAGATAAAGGAAAGGAAAGAAAAGGAAAAAGAATGTAAAAGGGAAAAGGAAAGTGGGTGGTGGATCCCACCTTGGTTTTCTTTTTAAGTTAAGCCATTCCATCGATTTCCTTCTCATTTTCAACAAGGAGCAGCAAGGGTTTCCATGAGAGAAGTAGAAAGGAAGAGGAAGAAGGGGTTTTTGGTGCTGGAATTGCAGAAGAGAGGAAGGAGAACTCAAAGTTTGATTATTTAGCAGCAAGGTGAGCAACTCCAATCCTATTCTGGTTTTCTGTTCTTCTCGAGCTCCACAGGAAGAGGTAAGATTTGAAATTTTGTTTCATGAAAGTTAACTCATATTGGAACAAAATTCGTGAAGGATGCTCGAGCAAATTCGGATCTTAAGCTACTGGTTTGTGAAGAGGAAGACAAAACACAGAATTTACTGTCAAATCCGAGAAGTCTCTGATGTTTTGGTTGTACTGACCTGTAGAATTGGAATCAGAAGCTCTATTAGGTATGGTTGGAAAGCTTATTGAATTTCCTACAACTTTCATGAAGAAATCGTGAATAGAAAAGGACTGGAAGATGTTGTAATTAGCAGGTCAAGTTTCGGGTTGCAGCAGAAAATCGAATCTGGAATAGCAGAAGTTGGTTCCGGGGAAAGAAGCTTTCGAGGTATTTCTGAACCAATCTATTGGGAATCTCATTTTCATGTCTTCATAAGAGTTTTAGAGGGTTCAAAAAGGAAGAGTTTGGTATAAAGTACATTATTTTTGGATAAGTAATGAAGAAGTTATGAGTATCTGAATACAGGGCATAAAATCTGTTAAATGCTGGAATTTTTGAAAGTGTGTTTTCTTGTAAGTTTAAGGTTAAAAAGCATGAGCTCGAGGTTCTAATGGTTGAATTTGGTTTGTTTGACAGGCCAAGAACAAAAGGTCGAGTGTACGGGTCAAGACTTTAGTTCTAACACTGTGAGTGACAAAACGAACCTTGAAAATGGTTTATAGGCTTGTATTATGCTTATGAAATGCAAGGTTTTGCTAAAACGAAATGGTTTAGATGTTTATTGTTTTCTTGAACACTTGTTTATGAGCATTCATGATTTCTTAGAAATGTTTTAAAGTGTTCATGATGAGCCTAAAATTCTTTATAAAGTTTATACATGAGCATATGTCCAATGGTTGCCAAAACTTATGAAAATGTGATGATTTCAAGCAAGCATGTACTAGCAAGTATGTTTTAAAGATTTCAGCTTTTATGAACAAGCTAAGTAAGCTTGAGTTTTATGAAAGAAAAAGATAAGCTGGCATGTTCAAATGTTTTCATGTGATCTTCTGAGATATTGAGCCCGAGGCTATGTAGTACCGTGTGCACACAGGTCTTATTCTCGTTGTCGACGCTGAGTGTACTCCGTGACAACGGTATTGCTCGTGAGTCTTTGGCGGGCCCCACTCGACAAAAAGACGATGGGAGTCTTGGGCGGGCCCCACTACATCGTAGAATAAACGTTGTGTGTCTTGGGCGTGCCCTACACACAACGTAGATTGTGACATGTTTTAAAAAGAGTTTATATCATTTACATGCCTTACGAGATTTTAACGGTGTCTTGCTTGTTTTCATGAAAAGTTATAATGATTACACGATTACTTTTAACGCTTGATTACGGATGCATATGCTCATAGATGGCGGGTGATATGATTTACGAGTTAATAGCTTTCTTTTAAACTCAAGTCACTCACCGAGCTTTATAGCTCATTCTTTCGATGTTTTTCCCACTTTTCGTGTAGAGATCGAGCTCCTGGTGCTCGAGAACTCCGCCATAGTCTGCTGAAGCTTCACATGTTGATATTTTGTACGTGGTCGGTGTGGTTTAGCAAGTCCATATGTCTGTAAATTATTTTAAGAGAACTATGTAGTTATTGTCGTTTGTGCTTTAGGGGTTGTGGTTTGCTTAATTAGTGGTTTGGGTGTTTGTGGTTCTGATGTTCTTGCTCATTTTAGTTTCCGGAGAGAGACTTAAGAAGAGTTTCTCCTCATGTACGTCTTAGAGATGTCCAGCTCACTGTGTTAAGTTTAAAGTGTTCCATATGCGAACATAGTTTGTTTTCGTGTAAAGTAGTGTCAGTGAGTATTGTTAAGAGGTAACAATGTCTGTTGGCTTCATGCCGTCTCCCGGGCTAAGTTAGCAGTTGGTTCGGGAGGGGGTGTGACATCTTCTTACTCTACTAAGGTTGGTCCATGGAGGGATGTGATTTAAATGCACGAGAGGAACTAAAGAGTCTTAGCGCACACCACAATTAAGTCAGGAAAGGAACTAGAGAGTTTTAGAGCACACCAGAATTGAGTCAATTAGGATGAGAGAGGAAATGAGTCTGGTGTTGTTGAGGAGGTTCAGGAGGTAGAGTTTGAGGTTCGTACGTCTCTATTTGTTCTCTCTTCTTATTCTTCTGTTATTTGTGATTGTTCTTCCTTTTGTTCTCTTGAGGTTGTGTCTGACTCTTTTTATTTTGATCTTTCGTCTTTCTTTTTATTAATTACAAATACCAAAAATATTTTCGCTTCAGGGTCCCATGAGAAGCTAGCGATCTTGCTAGCTCTGATTTATTTCATTGACTCTAGGAAGAGGGACCCAAAGAAATAGGAGAATTTCTATATGCCTTGAAAGCCCATACGATCCCATTTAGCTAAAGATGTTAAATAAGCACTTCTTGGGAGGCAACCCATGTTTCTTTCCCTTATTTTTCTTTTTTGTTTTATTTTCTTGTTTTTGTTATTTTTTCCCTTTTGTTTTGTGTTGATCTCATGTTCCTGTTGGTGATTCCTTTTAGGAGCTCGAGAATCATTTCACCCAAATTGCACCCAGTTGATCAGGTTGAATCGAGATTGTTCTCGAACTCGAGGGTAGTATCTCTCTTTCCTTTATCTCTTTAATTGTCCTTAAGCATGCTTACATAATGGGTAGTTTATACATTGTGAGGGCAATGTATGCTTTAGGTGTGGGGGGATGTGTGTTGTTCTGACTATGTTGTTGAAACTTTAAAATTTTCTGTGAAATATATGATGATTCTATTGCATTTGTGTGATGAGGACAACCTATGATGTGTTCTAGATAGTGAATATTTTTGCAATTTTTGTGAAATATGTGAGCATGTCTGAGATTCGAGTAAATTTTAAAATTTTAGTTTTGAGTTTCTTGGTAGTTTTGAGCACCTAGTCCATATTTGTTTGGTTTTGAAGGCTTAGGGTAGTTTATATTGCCCATATGTTTATTATCACCTCGATAGGCTTAAGTTATGATTTGATAATCTTCTTGTCTGATAGGGTGTAATGTGTTACTTAGGAGAAAGAAAAGGAATGTTTGATTTGCCTGTAAGAAAAAGAAAAGAAAAGAAAGTGAGCTGAAAGGAAAAATCATTCTAATGAAAGAAAAGAAAGAAAAGGAGAAAGAAAGAAAAACAATAAGCTTGTAATGTTTTGAAAATAATCAAGGGTAAAAAGAACTACCCCTATCGTGATCAATTAGGTTATCTATTGAGTGGGTGTTCTAGGTAAGGATCCCTACGATAGGTGTGTGAAAGTTAGTATCCTTGACGTCTAGTGATGCAAATTTAGCCGACGATTGTTTAATTTCAGGCACCTAGAAGCTTATTACTTTCTTCAGTGTATGAATGCTAGAGAATTTGTGTTTAGGGTCAGTGGAGGAGGAAAATAAATGGAGGTGATAGCACACAAAATGTGTTATCCTTAGGCTTAATTATTGCTAGTTTTATGATAATTTCAAGGCTTTTATGTGTTTTAATCATTGAATTTTAGGTTAAGAGCTTAAACAGGACATTCGGAGAAATTATGGATCACTCGAGATCATATCAAGGCTTTTTGGAGCTCAAAATAATATCAATTAGAAGTATAAGGACCAATCCAAGCTAGTAGACTCGAGGTGATGGCATTGCAACGCCATGCAGAGCGTTGCAACGCCGAGCTTGATGTTTTTGTGCATAAAAGATCATGTCGATAGCGTTGCAACGCTGCCTTAGGGCGTTGCAACGCTATCTCGATAAAAAAGCTAACGTGAAGGACCATGGCGAGGGCGTTGCAATGCTATTTTGCAGCGTCGCAACGCCAGATCGATAGAGAGGCACACGCTTAGGGTAGCGGCGTTGCAACGCTCCCCTTAGCGTTGTAACGTTGCCGATGCTTTCCATATATACTTGCCGCCTAGGGCACGACGTTGCAACACTAGCCGAGAAGTATTATTAATAGAACATGATTTCTTTTTGCAAAGGGAGCCGAATTTGATAGTCTTTGCACTATAATTTCGAAATACATTCTGTAAGAGGAGAAAAGTGAGCATTCCTTGGGAGCCAAAGTATTCGTGGAGATTCGAGATCGTGATGGAAGATCGGGGACGAGGGACCGACATCGACACATAAGTTTATTTTCTCTTTCTTTCAGATTGTAACACCATTTTAGGACGTTTCCTACACTTTTAGTTTTGTTTTATTGTGATTTAGAGTGGCTAAAAGTTGTAGTTAGGATTTGATTTGCTTGTTTAAGACTTATTTGCAATTGTGTTGAACTATGTTTTCATATTTATTTTTGGCAATTCGTTCTTCAATTCTTTAATCTTGTTGGTTTAAGTGGACTCGAGAGAACAAGCTTAGATTAGAGCAAAGTTGTCAAAACTCTTAGAAGTCTGGCATGAGAATGACCTAGAAGTCTGAGAGAAACACATAAAAAAAAGTTGCTTAATGTGGTACATACTTTTAAATTCATACAAAGACTATAGAATTTATTGTGTGTGCAAGGCTCACTAAGAATCGAGTGATTTTCTTGATATCTTACTTCTTGTTTATAATTTCATCGTGTTAGTTCATTGCATGTGTTAAATAAGTTATAAACTTGTGAAGTCAAACTCCTCCAAATCTATCATATTCGTGTCTCCATTTATTTGTTTATCTTTTATCTTTGTTTTCATCATTTATCCATGTTTTGTTACTTTAGCTGAAATTGAGAATTAGTATCTTTGTAATTAATTAATCTAGAAAACCATTCATGAGGACGATACTTGGAACTTTAAACACTATACTAAAACTTGACCCGTACACTTGCGGTATTGGAATATAATTTTACGCAACAAGTTTTTCGCGCAGTTGTCGAGGAATGACGATTATTTAGATTAATTAATATTAGGAGAAAATTTGAGATTTTAGACTAAAGTTTATTTTTCCTTTTGTGTTTTCTTTCTTTAATTGTTTTGTGTGTGTTTGTTATTTGTTTTAATTTAGTTTTGTGTGTTTTCCTAGTCTTTATCTCTTGTTTTGGTTGTGTTGATTTCTTTGTAAAAGTCTTGATTTGAATTGTTGAGATTTAAAGTATGACTTTTCATGATTTTGATTCTCCACCAATGTAATCTCCTTCCCAGGACCCTAGGTATGTGCATCATGACTTTTCTGGATACCATTTGTCTAATACTTACCATCCTGAATCTATGATTGATGAAAATTCTTTTGATGGTAATCATATAGGTACTTGGAACCAAAATTTCTCGTACCCTGACCAACCTACATAAAACTCTTCTCTTGTGGATTTATTAATGGAATATGTGTTAGAGTTGAGGATTAAATACTTGGTTCATAATGAATTAGAAAGGTTGGATAGGTTAGAAGGTAAAGTGGTAGAACTTTAGGAAATAATACGTGAAAGAACTCATTATCTCAATCAACTGGTAAAATCCCTTAAGGCCTTACTGGAACAGTTTCTTATTCTTACCACTGAGGAGGAGCAGCCTAGGAGGACTTGTTCATATGATAGTGAGGATAAGTTGGCGGAGACTGAAACACACAAGAGACAGGTTTGTTAGGTAGACAATGGTAATACAATCACTTCCACGGAGGAAATTCAGGTGATAAAGCTCGAGGCTGAAACGTCATTTCCCCTTTTATCTCCAGAAATTTCTTTTAATCTTGATAACCATTTGTCATATACTCACGAGCCTTGTTTTGATTTTTATTCTTTTATTTCAATACACAAAAACACCAAAAATAATTATCTTTAAGGTGCCCAAGAAAAAAAAGATAGCCTTTTAGACTTAGAAGGTTATATCGATTCAAGCAAAAAAGGCCCAAAGAAATACGAGCAATTTACGTACCTTCATACCAATCATAAGTTACAGTATCGCTAAAGACGTTAAAGAAGGTATTTCTTGTTGGGATGTATGTCCTAATCTCGTTTTGTTTGTAATATTACCATTTGAAATAAATAAGAGTTATTTCTTTCATCGCTTTGTGTCTCGCATTTTTACAAACTTTGTCCAATCAACTAAGCTCCAGGGTCATTGAATTTATGAGAGAACTAGAACGTCAACGGTGTATAGTGGACACACAGGGAGGATCATGTTCGAGTTAATGACCCGAACGGTCTACAGTATATGGATAGGGTTGGAGTCCTAACCCTGGATACGCTGTGGATGCGGCCCGCTTTGTATTAGATACAAACTGTTGGGATTTTTGTCCTAATCTCGTGTTTGTAATATATTGTTTGAAATTAATAAGAATTATTTATTTCATTACTTTATGTCTCGCATTAAATACAAACTTTTCCAATAAACTAAGCTCCAGGGTCATTGAATTTATGAGAGAACTAGAACTTGAACGGTGTGTAGTGGACACACAGGGAGGATCATGTTCGAGTTAATGACCCGAATCGGTCTACGATATATGGATAGGGTTGGAGACCTAATCCTGGATACACTGTGGATGCGACCCGCTTTGTATTAGATACAAACGAGGTGATCGACTTCGTTCATGTGGTTGACATGCGAGTGGGGGCATCCTGTGCATTGAGATTGTACAAGACCGGACCGTGAATTATTAGACCTACTGATGTAACACCGCTGTGATGAGACTAATAATACCGTAGATGACCATTAGTGACTCGACCTGAATCCTGAGTGTGTTACGGACACACATCTGTTAGGGTCGACCCTTTGACTAGTACTGCAGGTAAGGGTGGTCACGATTACTCGCTCAATATGCCTATCTTCTCGGGCGGTGACCAAGTAGGGCGGCGAGAACTTAACTACGCGAGATGGAATTCACTCTTTCCCGCCTTTAGAGAAACTAGAGGGGTTGTTCCCTTAAGTGTTGTCTTCAGGGGTTGGACAACGGGCGCCCACCTTCTCACTGGCCCGAGAAGGGTGTTGTGTATGGTTGGACCATCACAATGTGTTGTTTATTAGAGGAGGAGTGGGGACTTAAGGAACAAGAGGTAGACACAGGGGTAAAACGATAATTTGACCCAGTCGTGTCTACGAACAACTTGTGAAGGGTCGACTCATGGGTATTGGTTATATCAGTGGACACGTAATATTCTGCACTGACGGGAGTGCAGCTACGGGCTTTAGTAGAGTGTTACCGTAGCTAATGAATGTTGATTAATCGGGTCAAAGAGTTTGACAGGTTAATCTCGGATCATTGGAGCCCGTCACTGTAGGTCCATTAGGTCCCTCGGTTGGCTCAATCTGGGTTAAAAGAAGGGTTAATGTTTTGGTATGAAATTGAAGTGTTCAATTTCACTCAAAAGGCATTTATGTCATTTATATGAGATATGAATCATATAATATATAGTTTAATGTGAATGAGATTCATGATAGACTATAGGTTAGCCTAATTGTTGAATTAGGGCTAATTGGAGAAATTAATTGAGAGAAATTAAATTGGATGTGATTCAATTTAATTAAACCACAATTGTTGCAAATGTGATTTGCAATATGAGATATGAGATATCTTATATTATGTGGTTATCCAAATGAGATTTGCATAACCTATGGTTGTGGTAAAGTGGTATGAATGTGGAGATTTTAACTCCATGATTATTCCACTATATAATCCCTTCTTGCAAGAAGGAATTCAACTCACTCTCTGATTTTTTTGATTTTCATCAAAGAGAAGAAGAGAATTCTCTCAACTATTCTAACAAATTCTCCTCCCTCTCCAAAACCAAAAGTCCCACCACTTTCCTTCTTCCAAAGGAAGATCAACCGAGAAGACCGTTGGTGGTGTTCGATTTTCGTTCGAGAGAAGCATTTGTTGAGATCGAGAAGCACGAAGTGTTCGTGACCAAAGGAAGGAACTTCGAAGAACACTCTACAAGAAGTAAGTATGTTCTTCTCGCTGTAATTTCTTCCTTCTTTTCATGTTTAGCCTAGATCTAATAGTTAGATCATTTTGACAAATTCTAGTAGCGTAATGATACCATGACGATTCGATCGTCTTCCGCTGCGCGGGAATTTTCATTCCCTTCACAAACGAGGTGATCTGACTCGTTCATGTGGTTGACATGCGAGTGGGGGCATCCTGTGCAATGAGATTGTACAAGACCGGACCGTGAATTATTAGACCTACTAATGTAACACCGTTAACAGTATGAGACTAATAACTTCGTAGATGACCATTAGTGACTCGACCTTAATCTTGAGCGTGTTATGGAGTCCTGTCCGCGGGGGTCTGCCCTTTGACTAGAATGGGTGAGGGTGGTCACAGTTACTCGCCCAATATGTCTATCTTCTCAGGAACAAGACCATGTGGGGAGTTGAGAACTTAACTACGCGAGATGGAATTCACTCGTTCCCGAGTCTACGGAAACTAGAGGGTTGTTCCCTTAAATGTTGTCTCCAGGGCTTGGACAACGGGCGTCCACCCTCTCATTGCCCCGAGAGGGGTGTTGTGTATGGTTGGACCATTACAACGTTGTTGTTCATTAGAGGAGCAGTGGGGACTTAAGGAGCAAGAAGTAGACACAGGGGTAAAATGGTAATTTGACTCAGTAGTGTCTAAGAATAACCTGTGAAGGGTCGACTCATGGCCATTGCGTATATCAGTGGACACAACTTGTCTTACAGTGACGAAAGTGCAGCTACGAGCTTTAGTGGAGTGTTACCGTAGCTCATGAATGTTGATTAACTGGGTCAAAGAGTTTGACAGATTAGTCTCGGATCATTGGAGCTCGTCACGTGTAGGTCCATTAGGTCCCTCTGTTGGCTCAAACTTGATTAATAGAGGGTTTACAGTTTTGGTGTGGATTTGAAGTGTTCAAATTCACTAAAGGGTAATTATGTCATTTAAATGAGATATGATTGACATATTATATAGTTTAATGTGAATGAGATTCATAATAAACTATAGCTTAGCCTAATTGTCTAATTAGGGCTAATTTGGAGAAATTGAATTGAGAGAAATTAAATTGAATGTAATTCAATTTAAAAATCCACAATTATACAAATGTGATTTGTATAATGAGATATGAGATATCTTATTATATGTGGTTATGCAAATATGATTTGCATAACCTATAGTTATGGTTAAATGTTAAATAGGTGGAGATTTCAACTCCACCTATCACCACTATTTAAGCCCTTTGCAAGAAGGATTCCATATGCATTTGGCTCATTTTTTGGAAATCTCACCAAAGAGCTTTTGCAATTCTCTCTCAACACTTCTCTCATTATCTCCTCCCTTACACCAAAGAAGATTCCCACTACTCTCCTTCTACCTAAAGTAAAACAACCGAGAAACCTTTCGAAAAGTGTCCGGATCATTCGTTCGTCGAGGAGATCAAGTTCGTTGAGATCGTGATCACGAAGAGCTCTGAAGGGAATGAGAATCCCCGCGCAGCGGAGGACGATCGAATCGTCATGGTATCATCATGCTACATGCTTATTAAAAATGATCTAACTATTAGATCTAGGCTAAACATGCTGAAATTTTTACAGCAAGAAGGAAAACTTACTTGTTGTAGATCAATTCAGCAAACTCTCCTTGTAGATCACGAACTCTTCGCGCTTCTCGATCTCTACGAACTCTTCCCACTATCGGATCCCAAACACTACCAATTGATCTTCATGGTTGTTCTCTTTTGGAGAAGGAAGTTTGTAGGAACTTTGTGTTTTGGAAAGAGATGAGAAAATTGAGAGAGAAGAGAGAATTTCCCTTAGCTTCCAAAGCTTAGTTTAGGTTTGATTAAGTTAGGATACAAAAACCCTTTTGCAAAGGAGTTTAAATAGTGGAATGATGAAGTTCACAACTTCACTTTATTACCACTTTACCACAACCATATGTTATGTAAATCTCATTTACATAATTATATAATATAAGATATCTCATATCTTGTATTGCAAATCTCATTTGCAATAATTGTGGATTTAATTAAATTGAATCACATTCAATTTATTTTCTCTCTATCAATTTCTCCAATTAGCCTTTAATTCAACAATTAGGCTAATATATAGTTTATTATAAATCTCATTCATATTAAACTATATATTATATCATCTATACGATATAAATACTCTTTAAGGTGAAATTGAACACTTCAATTTCATACCAAAACATTAACCCTTCTTTTATCCCATTGAGCCAACCAAGGGACCTAATGGACCTCTGAGGATTTGCTCCAATGATTTGAGGTTAATCACCAAACTCTTTGACCCGGTCAACCAGTGTTCATTAGCTACGAAGAACACTCCACTAAAGCCCATGTCAATGTACTCCCATCGATGTAGAATATTACGTGTCCACCGATATAACCAATGCTCATGAGTCGACCCTTCACGGGTTGTTCGTTAGACATGGTCGGGTCAAATTATCGCTTTACCCCCGTGTCTACATCTTGTTCCTTAAGTACCCACTACTCCTCTAATGAACAACATATTGTGATGGTCCAACCATACACAACACCCTTCTCGGGCCAGTGAGAAGGTGGGCGCCCGTTGTCCAAGCCCTAAAGACAACACTTAAGGGAACAACCCCTCTAGATTCCCTATAGGCGGGAACGAGTGAATTCCATCTCGCGTAATTAGGTTCTCAACTCTCTACATGATTCTGTCCCTGAGAAGATAGGCATGTTGGGCGAGTAACCAAGACCACCCTTACCCGTACTAGTCAAAGGGACGGACTTCCATGCATGTGAGCCCTTAATACGCTCAGGTTTCAGGTCGAGTCACTAATGGTCATCAACGAATTTATTAGTCTTTACTGTCAACGGTGTTATATCAGTAAGTCTAATAATTCACGGTCCGGTCTTGTACAATCTCATTGTACAGGATGCCCCACTCGCATGTCAACCACATGAACGAGTCAGATCACCTCGTTTGTATCTAATACAAAGCGGGCCGCATCCATAGTGTATCCAGGATTAGGTCTCCAACCCCATCCTTATACTATAGACCGTTCGGGTCATTAACTCGAACGTGATCCTCCTTGTGTATCAACTACACACCGTTCAAGTTCTAGTTCTCTCATATATTCAATGACCCTAAAGCTTAGTTTATTGGAAAGGTTTAAAATATTAGCGAGACACAAAGTGAAGAAAAGAATAACTCTTATTAATTTCAAAACAATATTTTACAAACACGAGATTAGGACAGAAATCCCAACAAACTCCCACTTGGACTAAGCTAGTGGAGAAGGTACATTTCCAAAATGTATTTGAGTTACAATAAAAGATTACAATAAACTAGGGCATTGAATACCCGTTTACACATCTCCCACTTGCCCTAGTCAGGAAGCTCTCGAATACCTAGACTCTCTAGGTGACCCTCAAACACTTTAGCCGTGAGGGGCTTTGTAAATGGATCACCTACATTGTGCTCGATGCTATCTGCGTGGATCACACGTCTCGCGGTGCACAATTTTCCGTATCAGATGATACTGGCGCTCAATGTGTTTACCTCTTTTATGGCTTCGAGGCTCACGTGAGTTGGCTACTGCACCATTGTTATCACAGAACAACGTGATTGGCAAGTTCATATTTGGAACAACTTCCAAATCCTTCATGAACTTCCTAAGCCAAATAGGTTCCTTTGCAGCTTCACAAGTCGAAACATACTCTGCTTCCATAGTGGAATAAGCGATGCATCCCTGCTTGATGCTTCGCCATACTACAGCTCCTCCATTCAAAATGAAGGCTGACCCCGAAGTGGATTTCCTAGAATCCTAATCGGTCTGAAAATAAGAATCCGTGTATCCTGTAAGGATCAAATCTCCACGGCCATACACTAAGCTGTAGGTCCTCGTTCTCCTAAGATACTTGAGGATTGTCTTTACGGCTGTCCAGTGATCTAATCCTGGATTGGACTGATATCTACTGACAATTCCTACTGCATAACAGATGTCGGGTCTAGTACACAGCATTGCATACATCAGGCTCCCTACAGCTGAAGCATATGGAATGTGTCTCATATCCTCAACATCTTGAGGAGTCTTAGGACACTAATCCTTAGACAAGTGAACCCCATGCCTAAAAGGCAGCAAGCCCTTCTTGGAGTTCTGCATCTTATATCTAGACAACATCTTGTCAATGTAAGACGCCTGAGACAAGGCTAGCGTTCTGTTCTTCCGGTTTCGCACTATCTGGATACCTAGAACATACTGAGCTTCTCCCAAATCTTTCATTTGGAATTGTGAAGCTAGCCACTTTTTAACGTCAGTAAGAAATTCTACCTCATTCCCAATGAGAAGAATATCGTCCACATACAACACCAAAAATGCGACAGTTTTGTCAACGATTTTCTTGTAGACACAAGGCTCGTCGGCATTTTGATCAAAGCCATAAGATTTGATTGTTTCATCAAACCTTATATTCCAAGACCTCGAAGCTTGTTTCAGTCCATAAATAGACTTATGAAGCCGGCAAACCTTTTGCTCTTGGCCTTGGGCAATGAACCCTTTGGGCTGGTCCATGTATATGGTCTCATCAAGTTTGCCATTCAGAAAGGCTGTCTTGACATCCATCTGCCATACCTCGTAGTCATAATACGCGGCGATGGCGGAAGGATCCTGATTGACTTTACCATGGCAACAGTAAAAGGTCTCCTCATAGTCAACCCTTCAACTGGGTAAAACCCTTTGCCACTAGTCGGGCTTTGAAGGTTTGCACCTTCCCATCTATGCCACGCTTATGCTTGTAGATCCATTTACAACCAATAGGTTTTACCCCATCCGTTGATCCACAAGCTCCCGCACGCAATTGAAGTACATAGACTCCTTTTCTTGGTCCATAGCTTTAATCCACTCGTCTTTATCAACATCGACCATTGCACGATTATAGGTCAATGAATCCTCACGATCATCGTCGGGAGCGACAACCGAGGTTTTCAATAAACCCATATAGCGATATGGTCGTCTCACGATCCTCCCACTACGTCGAGGCATTCCCAACTCTTGGGAACGGATTTGACTAGACGTGCTAGGGTCAACAACACTTGCTGACGTACTAGCCCTATCAGCAACTCTTGCTGATGTACTGCCCATTTCATTCAATACAATTTTACTCCTTGGTAAATGATCCCCGATGTGGTCTTCCTCTAAGAAAATGGCGTTTGTCGACACAAGCACCCTATTTTCCTTGGGATCGTAAAACAGACCACCCTTAGTCTCTTTAAGGTAACCTATGAATAGGCACAATTTCGAACGGGATTCCAACTTTTTCGGGTTTGACACCAACACATTGGTCGGGCATCCACAAACTCTGAAGTGATGTAAACTGCCTTTACATCCACTCCAGAGCTCAAAGGGTGTTTCACAAACACTCTTTGATGGAACATTGTTCAAAATGTAAACCGCAGTCTCTACTGCGTACCCCCAGAAAGAATCAGGGAGACGAGCATAGCTCATCATCGACCGAACCATGTCCAACAAGGTTCTGCTTTCTCCTCTCCGATACACCATTCTCATTGTGGCATACGGTGTTGAGAGTTGGGACGTAATTCCGTGTTCTATCATATAGTCCTGGAATTCAGTGTCCATGTACTCTCCACCTCGATCCGTTCGAAGTGTTTTAAGCGATTTACCTAAGAGGTTCTCAACCTCAGTCTTATACTCCTTGAACTTTTCAAGAGTTTCAGACTTCTTATGCATTAGGTAAATATACCCATATCTAGAGTAATCGTCTATGAAAGACACGAAGTACTCATAACCGCCCCGAGCTTTAACATTCATCAGACCACAGAGGTCAGAATGTACTAACTCAAGAGGCTCTTTGGCTCTATAACCTTTTCCACTAAAAGGACGTTTGGTCATTTTGCCTTTAAGGCATGACTCACATACTGGCAAAGAGTTTTCTTTCAACTCGTTTAGAAGTCCACTCTTCACTAGTTTCTCAATCCTATTGAGATTAATGTGACCTAACCGTAGATGCCAAAGATGGGCATTTTCTTTTGGAGAAATTTTTGCTTTCTTAGTTCGTGTTTCTGCAGTTTTAAGCAATTCAGTATTCAAAACACTTTTAACTGAATTGGGTTTTAAAACATACAGATTATTTTCAAGTGAAGCTGAACAAATAACATTCCATTTGAAAGAAATAAACGCTTTATTTAATTCAAAAGAAACTGAAATATAATGTTCTATTAAGCAGGAAATAGAAACAAGGTTTCTAGTAAACCCTGGAACTATGTACAAATTGTCTAACAATAAGTACTTCCCGCCAAAATGCAGCTTCACAGTACCGATTGCTGCAGAAGAGACAAGCTCCCCGGATCCAACCCGTAGAGTCACCTCACCCTCTCGCAGTGGCTGCCGGGAATCAATCCCCTGAAAGAAGAACAAACGTGGTTAGTGGCGCCTGAATCTAATATCCAGGAAGAGTCATTACTCTCCACTAAACATGTTTCTACCACAAGTAAATCACATTTACCTTGGTTCTTCCTCTCGGCCAGGAATTTGGGACAGTTTCTCTTCTAGTGTCCGCTTCCATTGCAGTGGAAACACTTTCCTTTCTCTGCAACCTCCTTGACCTTCTTGCCCTTCTCAGGCAAATCGATCGGTTTACCCCTCTTCATCCTCTTCTTCCCATTCGGGCGTAAAGGAGCAACAGGTTTTGTCCCAGAGCTCGAACCCCTGTGATAAGACCTGTAGGCAACATTTGCCTCAGATTCCTTGACCCGTTTCAGGGACTGGAAATTCTGTAGCTCATTGAGGAGGGTAGTTAGATTGTATCTAATTTTGTTCATAACAGCATTGCTACGAAATTGAAGGAAACTCTTCGGAAGAGTCTCCATGATAAAACTGACCTGGCTCGACTCGTCGATCGAAGCCCCATTCATCTCGGCCAGATTAAAGCGGGTCATCATGTCTAGAACATGTTCACGGACAGACGACCCCTCTTTCATCCGAGCGTTGAAAATGTATTTGAGCGAGTCATGTCGGACTTGAAAGGACTGTTGTCCAAACATTTCCTGCAAGGACTCCATGATTTCCTTAGCGGAAACCATTAACTCATGCTTCTTTGCCAAAACATCAGACATGCTGGCAATTATATAGACCTTGGCCTTTTCATTGGCCCTGATCCATCGATCGTACGTATCGCGAACAACTCGCGACGCGGTCGCGCCCGACATCTGAGGACACTCCTCAGACAACACGAACTTTATGTCGTCAGTTACCAATATTGTATTGATGTTGTTTTTCCAGCTCTGGTAATTATCTCCCACTAACTTATCGGAAGCAAGTAAAGCTATAATAGCGCTAGACATTTTTAGCTGAAAATTTAAGAAAATCTTTGTATTAGTCTCGCAATAACCTTTTGAAAAACCAATCTAATTTTATCAAAAATGTTTCATGATCCCTAGGTCATTCAAAATTTTGCAATGATACCCTAATAGTTTAGAATAACTGTCACCGAAGGGTGAACAGAACATTCCTCCTCTAGGACGAGACTTTCTCGATCAGACCCTAATCCCAGAATAACTCTTATTCCATTAGTCATCCAATTACCATTGTTCGGTCAAATTCATTAACACTTAACGAATTTTGTGAGTGTCACCCTCAATCTTTAAGTTTCCAAGTATCCGTCCTAACAATAGCCACCGAAGGGTGAACTAAGAAGGAAAACCAACCAGGAAACTGTATCCCTTTCGGGAATTCACTATGTTCCGACTCCTATGATCAAGCCCTCCGAAGGGATTGTCTGGTCCAGGCCAAACTAGCAGGCAGATCATTGGTGTCTCACGGTGTGAATCGAAAGAAGAGACCGTGGGTCTCGTTTTCACAAGTCCCGCTCCCACTCACTATAAGTACTCTCTCCATCCACGATGATATTGACCTATACAAATGCCACCCGAAGGGGGGACGCTCCCATTTGCGCCACGAGGTCGAGTATAGATCTCACGGTGCGGAATTGAAAGAGATTTGTGGTAGAAATTGAAATGTATCTCAGACACTATATTTCCTCCCACTTAGTACTTTAATTTTTGATAGGGATTGATCTAGATAATCGGCTAAAAATTACCTAAGTCTACCAATATAACTCTTATATGGTATTTAGCCTAAGTCTATAATCACATTATTAACTTAGGTCTATGTGAGAAAATTAATTAACACTTAATTAACAACGCTCACGTAAATATAATCTAAGAATCTCCGGATCGAATTCACTCCCACGTCGGTTTCCAGGTAGGGGTGTTCCGCAAGTGTCAACTTAAATACCCCAGCCTTAGACAAAACCATCCTTAGACAAAGTTACTAATCAGTCACCATTCAAAGATAATATTTGATTTCCTAAAATTCTAATCTTATTAGAAAATTCGAAAAAACTGAAGTCTAATTATTCAAGTTCTAAACACTTTAAAACTAATAATGAACTTAGGTTGCATGCATTTCTATGTTATAGTGCTTGATCATTCATCACATGAATAACTATATACTATAACACGATAATTATTCATCACATGAATAAAAATGCATGTGCATACTTTAATAAAAAATATAACACTTATATTAATAAATTAAATATGCATTTAATTACATTATAACTCTTATAATATAACCTATCATGCAAACTATATTATAACTCTTATAATATATATGATGCCTGAATATGTTTAACCTAATGTGGGATTTTAAATCTATATGACATACATTATGCACATAGAAATTAATTAAAATCATACATCTCATGCATAAAATAATCAAATAGCAAAATTGGACCGGTTTTTGGCACCTAGGGGTAATTATTTAATTAAATAAAATTAATATAACAATTATATTAATAATATTTAATAAAATAATAAAATAATTAATAATTAAATGAATTAAAACGTTATTTAAAAAAAAACTGAAAAAAAATAAATAATCAACGGTCTGAAACTGCTCCACGTCGCACGCATTTACTCTTCAACGTAAATGCGTTGCAATGTTTGTAAGGCGGCGTTGTAACGCTGCCGCGCCTATAACGTCGGGCGCGTTCTCAGCAACGCCAATGCGCGTTGCAACAACACCATCGTCTTTGCAGAGCCTCCGACCACAAGCACGGCGTTGAGACACCGTTGGGCAGCGTCTCAACGCCATCGACAGATAGCATGCTACTTGCTGTTTTCCCCCCAGTTTTTCGCCTGTTTCCGCTCCGATTTCTTCACAGCAACTCTTGCCACGAACGACCCGGACTTACAGACTCGATTTACAACAAAATTACCCAAAACAACAGGCCCTTACATTTATCTCATCAACATAATTGTAAATCTAATCTAGTGCCAAAAACCGAAAACATCCATTTCGCAAACCAAACATTCATCTCATGAAAACATGGCAAAATACCCACCTAAATCTTAATAAAACAACGCATAGATGAAGAACTATCGAAATGGCTCTGATACAAATTAAAGGGAATGAGAATCCCCGCGCAGTGGAAGACGATCGAATCGTCATGGTATCATCATGCTACATGCTTATTAAAAATGATCTAACTATTAGATCTAGGCTAAACATGCTGAAATTTTTACAGCAAGAAGGAAAACTTACTTGTTGTAGATCAATTCAGCAAACTCTCCTTGTAGATCACGAACTCTTCGCGATTCTCGATCTCTACGAACTTTTCCCAATATCGGATCCCAAACACTACCAATTGATCTTCTTGGTTGTTCTCTTTCGGAGAAGGGAAGTTTGTGGGAACTTTGTGTTTTGGAAAGAGATGAGAAAATTGAGAGAGAAGAGAGAATTTCCCTTAGCTTCCAAAGCTTAGTTTAGGTTAGATTAAGTTAGGTTACCAAAACCCTTTTGCAAAGGAGTTTAAATAGTGGAATGATGAAGTTCACAACTTCACTTTATTACCACTTTACCACAACCATATGTTATGTAAATCTCATTTACATAATTATATAATATATGATATCTCATATCTTGTGTTGCAAATCTCATTTGCAATAATTGTGGATTTAATTAAATTGAATTACATTCAATTTATTTTCTCTCTATCAATTTCTACAATTAGCCTTTAATTCAACAATTAGGCTAATATATAGTTTATTATAAATCTCATTCATATTAAACTATATATTATATCATCTATATGATATAAATACTCTTTAAGGTGAAATTGAACACTTCAATTTCATACCAAAACATTAACCCTTCTTTTATCCCAGATTGAGCCAACCAAGGGACCTAATAGACCTACAGTGACGGGCTCCAATGATTTGAGGTTAATTAGTCAAACTCTTTGACCTGGTCAACCAGTGTTCATTAGCTACAGTAACACTCCACTAAAGCCTCAGAAATGTACTCCCCCATCGTTGTAGAATATTATGTGTCCACCGATATAACCAATGCTCATGAGTCGACCCTTCACAAAGTTGTTCGTTAGACATGGCTGGGTCAAATTATCGTTTTACCCCTGTGTCTACATCTTGTTCCTTAAGTCCCAACTGCTCCTCTAATGAACAACATATTGTGATGGTCCAACCATACACAACACCCTTCTCGGGCCAGTGAGAAGGTGGGCGCCCGTTGTTCAAGCCCCAGAGACAAACGCAAAGGGAACAACCCCTCTAGAATCCCTATAGGCGGGAACGAGTGAATTTCATCTCGCGTAATTAGGTTCCCGACTCTCTCTACTTGGTTCTCGTCACTCGAGAAGATAGGCATATTGGGCGAGTAACCAAGACCACCCTCACCCGTACTTAGTCAAAGGGACGGACCCCGCAGCATGAGAGTCCGTAATACGCTCGAGATTCGTGTCGAGTCACTAATGGTCATCAACGAATTTATTAGTCTTCACCGCCAACAGCGGTGTTATATCGATGAAGTCTAATAATTCACGGTCCGGTCTTGTACAATCTCATTGTACAGATGCCCCACTCGCATGTCAACCACATGAACGAGTCGATCACCTCGCTTGTATCTAATACAAAGCGGGTCACATCCACAAATGTATCCGAGGATTAGGTCTCCAACCCCATCCTTATATCAGACCGTTCGGGTCATTAACTCGAACGTGATCCTCCTTGTGTGTCAACTACACACCGTTCAAGTTCTAGTTCTCTCATATATTCAATGACCCTGGAGCTTAGTTTATTGGAAAGGTTTAAAATATTTGCGAGACACAAAGTGAAGAAAAGAATAACTCTTATTAATTTCAAAACAATATTTTACAAACACGAGATTAGGACAGAAATCCCAACAAGTTCGTGACCGGAGGAGGAATACGTGAAGAAATGTTCTTCAACAAGTAAGTGTTCTTACTACGTTTTCTTTCTTAACTGCATGTTTAACCTAGTTACTATTAGATAGTTTTGATTGTAAGAAATCATTTTTCACAACGATACCATGGCGATTCGATCGTCCTTCCACTGCGTGGGATTCTCATTCCCTTCATTTCTTGGGAGGCAACCCAAGTTTAAGTTTTAGTTCTTTGTTTCACTTCCTTTCTCCTCTTAAAGTGTTTGTGTTTTTTTTTTTGTGATTTTTTTCTTGTTCTCTTTTTTTTTATGTTGTCTTTTTCTTTTTTAGTTTTTTGTTTTTTGTCTAATTCGTGGTTCTTTTTTTTGGTACCTCAAGGTGTATGCCCAACGATAGAGTTGGAGACTCCTAAAGCAAGTGATAACACACAAAATGTGTTATCCTTAGGCTTAATTATTGCATGTTTTATGATAATTTTAGGGCTTTTATGTGTGTTAATCATTGAATTTCAGGTTAAGAGCTTAAAGAGGACATTTGAAGACATTATGGATCACTCGGGATCGAATCGAGGTCTTTTGGAGCTAAAAATAACACCCGTTAGAAGTAAAAGGATCATTTCAAGCTAGTAGCTAGACCCGAGGTGATAGCGTTGTAATGCCATGCAAAGCGTTGCAACGCTGAGCTTGCTGTTTTGTAGCATTGAAGAGCCATACCGATAGCGTTGCAATGCTATCTCGATAAGGAAGCTAACATGAAGGACCGTTGCGATGCCAGATCGATAGAGAGGCGCGTGCTTAGGGTAGCGACGTTGCAACGTTGCCCTCAGCGTTGCAACACCATCGATATTTTCCTTATATGACACCCACCTAGGGCAAAGCGTTGAAACGTTGTCCCTAGCATTGCAACGCAGTGCCGAGAAACATTATAAATAGAACATTGTATCTTCTTGCAAAAGGAACCGAATTTGATAGTCCTTGCACCCTAATTTCGAAATACACTCTGTAAAAAGAGAAAAGTGAGCATTCCTTGGGACCTAAAACATTTGTGGAGGTTCGAGATCGTGACGGGAGCTCGGAGATGAGGGACCGACATCGACAAATAAGTTTATTTTCTCTTTCTTTCAGATTGTAAAATCGTTCTAAGACGTTTTCTACACTTTTAGTTTGGTTTTATTATTGTGATTTAGAGTGGCTAAAAGTTGTAGTTAGGATTTGATTTGCTTGTTTAAGACTTATTTGCTTATGTATTGAACTGTGTTTTGATATTTATTTTTGGCAATTCGTTCTTCAATTCTTTAATCTTGTTGGTTTAAGTAGACTCTAGAGAAAAAGCTTTGATTAGAGCAAAGTTGTTAAAACTCTTAGAAGTCTGGCATGAGAATGACCTAGAAGTCGAAGGGAAACACATAAAAAAGTTGATTAATGACGTGCATGCTTTTAGATTCATATGGAGACTATAGAATTTATTGTGTGTGTGAGGCTCACTAAGAATCGAGAGATTTTCTTGAGTATCTTACTTCTTGTTTATAAATTCATCATGTTAGTTCATTGCATGTGTTAAATAAGTGTTAACTTGTGAAGTCAACCTCCTCCAAATCTATCATATTCGTGTCTCCACTTGTTTGTTTATCTTTTGTCTTTGTTTTCACCATCTATCCATGTTATGTTACTTTAGCTAAAATTAAGAATTAGTATCCTGGTAATTAATTAATCTAGAAACCCATTCCCGAGGACGATACTTGGAACTCTAAAATAACTATACTAAAACTTGATTCGTACACTTGCGGTATTGCAATATTAATTTTACGCAACAACAAGGGATAGCAGAAATTCAGATAATGGCAGATTAGGAGCTAATCAACAACTATAAACCCATCAGAGAGTATTTCCAACCTGTGTTTATTTCTGAACAGGCTGGAATTGTCCATGCCCCTATAAATGCTAATAATTTTGAACTAAGAACAGGACTTATCAAGATGGTTAGGGAAGGTGCCTTTCGAGGACAAGCCACAGAAGATCCTAAGTCACATTTGCAAAATTTTCTAGAAATCAGTTGTACAATTAAGTTAAATGGTATTTCTGCTTATAGTATTCGCTTACGTCTCTTTCCTTTTTCATTGCAGGGTAGGGCTAAGGAATGACAAGGGTCTCTCCCACCAGGAAGTATCACTTCTTGGGAAGAGATGACCCAAGCTTTCATGACCAAATTCTTCGTGAAGGGAATGAAACTCCCGCAGCGAAAAATGACTTTGAATCATCGTGGTTTTGCGTTGTGAAAATGTTTCTTAAAATTAAGTCTATCCTATAGAAATTAGGCTAAACATGCTGAATTTGAAGGAAAATACAGTAAGAAGAACCAATTACTTGTTGAAGAACATTTCTTCACGAATTCCTTCTCCGGTCACGAACTCTTCGCGCTCTCGATCTCTACGATCACGTACTCTCCGAACAACGAACAATTCGAACACCTCCGAAAGGTCTTCTCGGTTGTTCTCCTTTGGTAAAGGGAGAGTGGTGGGACTCTTTTTGTTTAGGGGTGGAGAGAAAGTTTGGGAGAGAAGATAGAATTCTTGAGAACTCTTTTGGTGAGATTCCAAAAAATGAACCAATGTCTCACCAATGTCTTCTCATAAAGGCATTATATAATGGTGATAGGTTAAGTTGAAATCTCCACCTATTTACCATTTTACCACAACCTTAGGTTATGCAAATCATATTTGCATAACCACATATAATAAGATATCTCATACCTTATATTACAAATTACATTTGTATAATTGTGAATTTTAAATTGAATCACATTCAATTTAATTTCTCTCAATCTAATTTCTCTAAATTAGCCCTAATTAAGCAATTAGGCTAACGTATAGTTTATTATGAATCACATTCACATTAAACTATATAATATGTCAAGCATATCTCATATAAATGACATAAATACCCTTTTAATGAATTTTAACACTTCAAATCCACACCAAACTGTAAACCCTCTATGTATCAAGTTTGAGCCAACCGAGGGACCTAATGGACCTACAGATGACGAGTTCTAATGATCCGAGATTAACCTATTAAACTCTTTTACCCGGTTAATCAACCTTCATTAGCTACGGTAACACTCCACTAAAGCCCGTAGCTGCACTCCCATCACTGTAGGAGAAGTTGTGTCCATTGATATAACCAATACCCGTGAGTCGACCCTTCACAGGTTGTTCGTAGACACTGTTGTGTCAAATTACCGTTTTACCCCTGTGTCTACCTCTTGCTCCTTAAGTCCCCACTTCTCCTCTAATGAACAACAACGTTGTATGGTCCAACCATAAACAACACCCCTCTCGGCCCAGTGAGAGGGTGGGCGCTCGTTGTCCAAGCCCTAGAGAGAGCATTTAAGGGAACAACCCCTCTAGTTTCCCGAATGTCGGGAACGAGTGAATTCCATCTCGCGTAGTCAAGTTCCCAGCTCCCCACGTGGTCCTGTCCCTTAGAATATAGGAATATTGGGTGAGTAACTGTGACCACCCTCACCCGTACTAGTCAAAGGACAGACCTCCGCAGATAGGAATCTGTAACACGCTCAGGATTAAGGTCGAGTCACATTGGTCATCTACGAAGTTATTAGTCCAATATTTTCGACGGTGTTACATCAGTAGGTCTAATAATTCACGGTTCGTTCTTACACAATCTCATTGCACAGGATGCCCCCACTCGCATGTTAACCACATGAACGAGTTGGATCACCTCGTTTGTATCTAATACAAAGCGGGTCACATCCACAGCGTATCCAAGATTAGGTCTCCAACCCTATCCATATACTGTAGACCGTTCGGGTCATTAACTCGAACGTGATCTTCCCTGTGTGTCCAGTACACACCGTTCAAGTTCTAGTTCTCTCATAATTCAATGACCCTTAAGCTTAGTTTATTGGACAAAGTTTGTAAATATGCGAGACACAAAGTGATGAAAAAATAACTCTTATTTATTTCAATAGTAATATTACAAACATGTACGAGATTAGGACATACATCCCAACACTTCCCACCTGTGAAGGCTGCAAAATTAAGGTCTAAGATAGGAACTTTTAGGCAGCAGGAGGGAGAGCAGCTATTTGAGGCCTGGGACCGTTATAAAGACATGTGTAGGAGGTGCCCACAACATGGTTACCTAGATTGGCTCCAGGTACAATTATTCTATAATGGACTTGCAGGTAAGACCTGGACCATTCTTGATGCCACGACTGGAGGAGCTTTCACGGCAAAGAATGTGCCAGAAGCACGGGCCCTCCTAGAGGAAGTATCAAATGCCAGATACCAGTGGCCCAAAGACAACGACAGATCTAAACCAGTAACTGGATTATATCAATTGGATGAGGTAACTTCCCTTAACTCTCTTATGGCATCCCTCACTGATGCTCTGAATAATTTTGCAGGATCACCCCAACAGAGTGGTACCCTCTCAATGTTCCCAACCCAATGAAGAACCTACTTTGGAGCAAATACATTATCTGAACAACAGAAGCAACATTTAATGAGGAAACCAGACTCAAAATAACCTTCCAACACATTATAACCCAGGTTTGAGGTATCCCGAAAAGTTCTCTTATGCTAAAAATAAAATTGTGTTGAATCCTCCTATAGGGTATGCTTCTACATCTGAGAGAAAACAATCTTTGGAAGAAACAGTGCACTCCTTTATTGTTGAATCCAGAAATAGGTCCAACCAGCGGGAGAATGCAGTCACCAGTTCAACCGACTTAGTGACCAGTCATGGAGCTGCCATAAAAAATATTGAGACCCAGATCAGCCAAATGAATGTATCAAGAATTAGTAATTACGACCAGTGTAGAGGGAAATTAAATGGAGAGCTTAATAAAGTTTATCCGAGCTTAGTAAAAATAAAGGGACCATAGGCTAATCACACACACGTAGGAACACTTAGGAAGAATTTTAAATTGCTCATTGAAGTATTATGTTTGAGTGTTTCCTATGATTACCAAAATTTCCTTTTAAATCTTTGAGGTTTGAATCAAATGTATGTATAAGAACAATCTCATGTTTAATTCTGATTTTGCTCGGGACTAGCAAAAGTTTAAGTTTGGGGGTGTTTGATAGCACACAAAATGTGTTATCCTTAGGCTTAATTATTGCTAGTTTTATGATAATTTTAGGGCTTTTATGTGTGTTAATCATTGAATTTCAGGTTCAGAACTTAAACAAGACATTTGGAGACATTATGGATCACTTAGGATCGAATTAAAGCTTTTTGTAGCTCAAAATAATATCAATTGGAAGTATAAGGAGCAATCCAAGCTAGTAGACCCGAGGTGATGGCATTGCAACGCCATGCAGAGCGTTGCAACACCAAGCTTTTTGTTTTTGTGCATATAAGGATCATATTGATAGCGTTGCAACGCTGCCTTAGGGTGTTGCAACGCTATTTTGATAAAGAAGGTAACGTGAAGGATCGTGGCGAGGGCGTTGCAACGCTGCTTTGCAGCGTCGCAACGCCAGATCGATAGAGAGGCGCGCGCTTAGGGTAGCGGCGTTGCAACGCTGCCAATGCTTTCCATATATACATGTCGCCTAGGGCACAACGTTGCAATGTTATCCCTAGAGTTGCAACGCTGTGCCTAGAAGTATTATAAACATAATAATATTTCTTCTTACAAATGGAGCCGAATTTGATAGTCTTTCCACCATAATTTCGAAATACATTCTGTAAGTGGAGAAAAGTGAGCATTCCGTGCGAGCCAAAGCATTTGTGGAGGTTCAAGATCGTGATGGGAGCTCGGGGACGAGGGAGCGACATCGATACATAAGTTTATTTTCTCTTTCTTTCAGATTGTAACACCGTTTTAAGACGTTTCCTACACTTGTAGTTTGGTTTGATTGTGATTTAGAGTGGCTAAAAGTTGTAGTTAGGATTTGATTTGCTTGTTTAAGACTTATTTTCTATTGTGTTGAACTATGTTTTGATATTTATTTTTGTCAATTCGTTCCTCAATTTTTTAATCTTGGTTGTTTAAGTGGACTCGAGAGAAAAAAACTTAGATTATAGCAAAGTTTTCAAAACTCTTAGAAGTTTGGCATGAGAATGACCTTGAAATCTAAGGGAAACACATAAAGAAGTTTCTTAATGTCGTACATACTTTTAAATTCATACGGAGCCTGTAGAATTTATTGTGTGTGCGAGGCTCACTAAGAATCGAGAGATTTTCTTGAGTATCTTACTTCTTGTTTATAATTTCATCATGTTAGTTCATTGCATATGTTAAATAAGTTATTAACTTGTGAAGTCAAACTCTTCCAAATCTATCTTATTCGTGTCTCCATTTATTTGTTTATCTTTTATCTTTGTTTTCATCATCTACCCATGTTTTGTTACGTTAGCTAAAATTGAGAATTTGTATCTTGGTAATTAATTAATCTAGAAAATTATTCCTGAGGACGATACTTGGAACTTTAAATCACTATACTAAAACTTGACCCGTACACTTGCGGTTTTGCAATATAATCTTACGCAACAGGAGGACTCTATAAACCTATTTTATGCTTAGAAAGACGGGAGAGCCGAAAAAGGGGAAACCCCACAAAATTATAGGGTAGAAGAGCAGAGTTGCAGTTTGAGAACTGTTTTTCCAGAAGAAGAAGAAGCCTCACCATCTTCTAGCCCATCTTCCTCATTTTCTTGCTAGTTTTTCCATTCTTGTTGTTGATTTTATATTGCCTAAGTTTTTCCTCAAGCTTTTAGACAAGTAGCATACTGTTGTAACCATTTTGGGTGTAACTCTTAGTTAAATCTCTCAAGATGTTAATGAAGGGAATCGTTCCCCGCAGCGGAAGACATCGTGAAACGTCGTTGATTCGTTGTGTGAGTGATTTCTTAAAATTGAACATATCGACATATAATCCTAAGTTAAACATGCTGATTTGAGAAAGAAAAATAGAAAGTAAACTCTTTACTAAGCTCTTGTAGACAATCTTCTTGTGATTCCTCCTCGATCTCTCTCGATCCAACGAACCTCACAAACAAAGACACTTCCAAAAGCTCTTCTCCGTTGTTCTCCGGAGGTTGAGAAGGAGTTGTGGAACTCTCTTTGGAATTTGGGATGGAGAAAGGATTTAGAGAATTGAGAGAGGCTAGAGAGAATTTGTGGTGTGATTTTTGGATGAAATTTAAAAAATGTGAACTCTTATTCACCAAGTGCTTCACAAAGCACCTATTACTTGGGGTTTATGCCCTAAAACTCGTAGTTTGTAATTTTGTTCTAATTATTGTAATAAAAAGTTATTATTTCAATAAAGAATTATTGTCCCGATATAGTATCATCCACATACAATATAAGAAATGTGAAATATTGTTGATGATTTTCTTGTAGACACAAGGCTCATCAACATTTTGATTAAAGCAATAAGATTTAATTGCCTCATCAAATCTTATATTCCATGACCTTGAGGATTGTTTCAGTCCATAAATAGACCTTTGAAGCCTGCAAAATTTTTGCTCTTGGCCTTGGGTAATGAATCCCTTGGGCTTGTCCAAGTAGATGGTCTCGTCAAGATTGCCATTCAGAAATTTCGTCTTGACATCCATCTTCCAAACCTCATACTCATAATATGCAGCGATGGCCAGAAGTATTCTAATAGACTTTACCATGGCAGCAGGAGAAAAGGTTTCCTCATAGTTAACCCCTTCTCTCTAGGTAATACCCTTTGCCACAAGTCTGGCTTTGAAATTCTGTACCTTCCTATCTACACCACGTTTACGCTTGTAGATCCATTTGCAACCAATAGGTTTACCTCCATCTGGTTGGTCCACAAGCTCCCAGACGGAATTGATGTACATAGACTCCATTTCCTTGTCCATGGCTTTAATCGTTTCGTCTTTGTCAACATCATTTATTTCCTGATCATAGGTCAATGGATCCTCGCAGTCATCATCAGGTATGACAACTTGGGTTTCAACCAAACCCATGTAACGTTCAGGCTGTTTGATAGCCCTCCCACTACGTCAAGGCATTCTCAACTCTTGAGAATGGACTTGACTAGACGAGTTAGGATCAACAACACTTGTTGACGTACTAGCTTCATCAACAACCACTAGTAAAAAATTGGTTTTTAATGACAGGCAAGCCAAAAACTTGATGCGAAAATATCGAGTGCCCTAAACTAATGTAAATTAGAATAAAACTCTAACACTTTTATGACGTGCAAGTATACACAGTCGAGTGCAGCAAGTGACAAGTTAAGTATCGATCCCACGAGGACTAGCTGAATCTAACTGATTGAGTGTCCTAACAAATTTTCCTTATTTTAGTGCAATGCATGAGTGTGCAATTTACTGTTTAAAATAAATAAGTTGATACGATAAGTAAGAAAGATAAGATAAGATGCAAGAAAATAACTAAATTTAAATAAGGGGAGAGGAGAATGCAAGCAAGATGGTAGATACAAGAGATGAGATTTGTAATGAAAAATAGGCTCGGGTTAGGTTAGAGTTCGAATGTTCAATTGGAATAAATTTTAGTGATGCCTTGAATTTACCTACACATGCATTCAAATGATTCTTTCCAAAATCACTAAGTTTTAAAACCTACAATTTCCAAATTGTGGCCTAAATTATGTCCATGATTTTAGATTCTAGGTGGGTTAATTATCCCTAATCAACTCAATAATCCTAAAATGAAATTTTAGTTTTCTAATTCATTAGCTTTCCCAAGTTTATGAATTATAGAGAAGTTAAAAAGGACAATTTTAATTCTCATGCAACGTTAAATTCAATAAAATTTCATAAATTCAATCAATGACATCAACCATAAATTTAATCGAAAATTACATTAAAACAACATAACTCTTGCCTAAGAAAATTTAGTTCATGATTAAAATCGAGTCACATATCTCTAGTTTAAGCATGCTTTTATTGATCAAGGAGTTCATGCAAAACAACCAACAATGTTCACTAAATTAGCCTAAATCAACCACAATTCTAGCCTAAAACAGTCACGAGTTATGCTTAAAAAAGTGAGCAAAAGTAGTCTAAATCAGTACGTAAACAACCCAAAAATTCAGTATTAAATTGGTGGTCGACAACAAACAATAACACTTAGAGATAAGGAAAACGTTACACAGCAGGTGACCTTATTTTTCAAGTTCAGTTCGATAGCAATATCTCATCAACGGAAGCTTGAAACAACGATCCAACCGTTCAAAACGAAGCCCTGTGAGTCTCGAACAAGCTGTCAAAAATGCAGCACAATCCAACGGTTGAAACTCCGGGGATCGACAACTTTGTGAGTGCCACCGGTGAAAAACTGAACTGCACTGATCTCCCAACGTGACAACGATATCTGACACAACGAAGCTCAGAACGACAATCCAACCGTTCAAAGTAACGCCCTATGAGTCTCGAATCAGCACAATCCAACGGTGGAAACTTCGAAAAATGACAACTTTGTGAGCATCGTCTGTGAAAAACCGAGTTGCACGATTTTTGCTACAACAATGGCACCTTCAAGCTTCGATTTTTTCCTCAATCGCACGATTGCTACAACAATGACACCTTCATTATTCTTCTCTTCAATGCACACCTTTGTTGTAGCAATCGCCCCATCTCTCTAGCTCTCTTCCCCTTTTGTGGCAACTCCTTCTCTCCTTTGGCACTTGTGAACCCTAGCCTCCTTATATAAGATGTGTTGCCCTAACTCCACAAATTACAAAAATGCCCTTAGGGGTAGAAAGACCATCTTACCCTTTGGGTAAAATGTCGAAAATGCCCTAAGGGAATCTCCTGCACACAGAAAAATCTCAAATAAATTCATGAAGTCAATTATAAATCAAACTAAATATGCAAGGATTTTTGGAGTTAAAAATCTCGTCTTTTGGTCTTTAATTAACCGTTTGCTTATTTTCTCAAATTTCTTCAATTAAAGCATAAAAAAACATCAAAATTAATTCTTTTCGAACCTAATGCTTAAATTCAAGATTTTAAAGCTAACACACACAATATAGGGATAAAATAACATGAGACTCAATAAATTCTATGCGATTCAAGTACATTAAGCACTAAAATTATAGTAAAATAACTCTCCCATGGCGAGTTATCAAATGTCTATCATTAAAGGGTTTTAATGGCGGGCACGCGTCCGTTATCAAATCGAGTGTTATTGTATCTTACAATGACGAACACTTTTTAATGACGGGCATTGCCCGTCATCAAAAAGCGCTCGTCATTAAAACTGATATATTTTGAGTTTGCATCCACTTTTAATGATGGACATTGCTCGTCATTAAAAATCATAATGAAAGACACTTTTAATGACGGACAATGCCCGTCATCGTTTTGTTCGTAATTTAAGAAAAAAAATGTTGGTTGCCTCAATGGCTCTACCCAAAAATTTTAATATTTCTCAAATTTTGTACAAAAATATTCTCAATACTAATACATTTTTACACAAGTAATCTTACAAACTTAACTTTAATTGATAAAATATAAAGTATGTATTAAAAGAAGTGTATTACATATCACAAAAATATATATACAAACTACATTTACTTTACAAAGATAAGAAAAATTGCTAAATAAAATAAATACAAGAGTGGGAGGAATGTAGAGAATATTTGAGTTGCCTCCTCATTTGCTAAAACCATCAACCTCGCTCTTCTGGATGTTGAATGCTTAGGAACAAATCCAACTGCACAAATACACTTATTGAGAAACTGCAGTGAGACTAAAGGTAGCCATAGGGTCAAACTAATAGCAAGAAGAACAGTAATATGAGACCAAAAAGGATAAACCAACAGTCAACAATAGTTGAGGAGAATAAAAACAAGGGCACGATAAAATTGATAGAGAAGGAAACCTAGATCCAATTCTTAATTGTTTTGTCTGCAAACAATAAAAAAATGCAAGCTCAAGTTGAGATTGAAAAACAAACTTCGTTCCCATTAAACATATTATATGAAGCATAGACTCTATTTTGACCAACTATAAATCTATCCAATAAGCAAACAACTAAATGCAAAAGTAAGATACAAATGAGGATTTGTTATACTGTTAGCATATTTGGCCTTTTTCACTTCTTCCATCATAAGTTAAACTACAAAAACATGAACACAAGGAAATCCAAGCAAATTATTTTTACTTGAATGCAGATGAAAGAAAATGAAGAGAGAAAAGATTAAAAGAAAATGGTAGTTAAAACTCAGGCATTAACACTTGAGCTCGTCAAACCATCGATCGACATTGTCAATCAAAGTTCATTACAAAATGTACTTAGATCCATTAATAGTAGCTCCCCAAGGAAAGGAACAACAATGAAAAAATGTTTAAACTAGATCAAGAACACATAGATTTTCAAGTAGAGAATGCTTAAATTAAGAACAAAAAAGAAGAGAGAAACTAACCAAAAGGAAGATTTGTCGTGAGATTCTTTTGATTCAACATTCCCTCTTTGAAATTGTACCCGTAGAATGAGAATCCACATAACACAAACAACATAATTGTCATATGGAGAACTCTTGTATTCTTGTTTGAGTTATGTTTTGGCTTCCCATCTCTATACTTCATGATTCCCTATGAACAATAAACAATCTGCCAAAATAAATAAATAAATAAGCTTAACTATGATAACCAAATGAGCTTTTGAATACCAAAACTCAATGACCACAAGAAATAAGTTACAACTGTGCAAAATCATTTTACCAGGAGCAACGGGATCTTCCAATTTCTCTATTCTTTTGCAATTCCATAGAGCTATGGATGGCTCATTTTCTTTAGTCCTTAGCATTACTAACAAATGTTATGATTATTATCATAGGAAAAAGTTTTCAAAACATAAACAAACAAATGTTAATCACAGTATAATTAAGGAAGAGAACTTCCTCAATTTTTCAGATATAGATAAATATACCAAAGAGAAACCGTTAGAAATTAAAGAAACTAGAATTATCAAGGATGAGGTTCTTATCTATGTTTACGTCAAGCAAGTTAAAACAAAATTTATCTTATCAAGGATGAGTTTAAGCTCTCAGTACTTTGATTAAACAAGGAAGAAATCATCCTTAATGAAGAACCTATATCATCAAGGCATAAAAACAAAAGTTGTTTAGCAATCAAATATATATAGGTAGAGAATTTTGAAGAATACATATTAATTTTAAAATATCAACCACTCAAATAGATTAGGAACATCTTAATTGTAGCTCAACATCACTTGTTCAAAATTCTCAAAGGAAAATATGAGACATAACAAAAATATCAACAACTCTCTATATCAATTTATAAACATTTTAATTGGTGTTATCACAATGCCACCATAATTATATACACAACCCAAAAAACAATTAACAATAATAAATATATAACTTATTTGTACAGTTCTTAGAGGTTTGGAAGAAGATAAAACCATATAAATTATAAAGTGTTGAGTGGGAGGAAATAAAGTGTATAAGATACATTTAATTTTTCGACCACAAATCTTCGTTAAGTTTGCACCGTGAGATCCATACTTGGCCTCGTGGCACAAATGGAGTGTCTCCCTTCGGATGGTATTTTTATGAGTCAATATCAAAGTGGATGGAGAGACTACTTATACTGAGCGGGAGCGGGATCTGTGAAAACGGGACCCATAGTCTTCTTTCGATTCACATCGTGAGACCCCTATGATCCGCCTGCTAGTTTGGCCTGAACCAGACAATCCCTTCGGAGGGCCTTGATCATGGGAGTCGGAACATCGTGAATTCTCGAAAGGGATACAGTTTCCTTGTTGATTTTCCTTCGTGGTTCACCCTTCGGTGGCTATTGTTTGGATGGATACTTGGAAACTTAAATATTGAGGGTGACACTCACGGGATTCGTTAAGTGTTAATGAATTCAACCAAATAATGGTAACTTGACGCCTAATGGAATAAGAGTTATTCTGGGATTAGGGTCTGGTCAAGAAAGTCTCGTCCTAGAGGAGTAGTATTTTTGTTCACCCTTCGGTGGCGGTCATTCTAAACCTTTAGGATATCATTGCAATTTTTAAATGACCTAGGGATCATAGAATTAAATTTTGCTAAAACTTAATTGGTTTTCAAAAGTTTATGCGAAACTAACACAAAATATTTCAATTTTCAGCTAAAATGTCTAGCTCAATTATCGCTTTAATCGCTTCCGATAAGTTAGTGGGAGATAACTTCCAAACATGGAAGAATAACATAAACACGATTCTTGTAACTGACAACCTGAAGTTCGTGCTTACTGAGGAGTGTCCTTAGTTGCTGACCTCGACTACATCACGAAGTGTTCGTGATGCATACGATCGATGGATCAGGGCCAATGCAAAGGTTAAGGTCTATAATATTGCCAGCTTATCTGAAGTCTTGGCAAAGAAGCACGAGTTTATGATCACCGCTAAGGCAATCATCGAGTCGTTGCAGGACATGTTTGGACAACAATCCTTTCAAGTCAGACACGATTCACTCAAACACGTCTTCAACGCTTGAATGAAAGAAGGGACGTCTGTCCGTGAACATGTTCTTGACATGATGGCCCACTTTACTTTGGCGGAGATGAACGGGGCTTCGATCGATGAGTTGAGCCAGGTCAACTTTATTTCGGAGGCTCTTTCGAAGAATTTCCTTCAGTTTGGTAGCAATGTTGTTATGAACTAAATTAGCTACACTCTAACTACCCTCCTTAATGAGCTACAGAACTTCCAGTCCTTGATGAGGATCAGAACACCGGAAGCTGAGGCAAATGTTGCCTACAGATCATATCACATGGGTTCGACCTCTGGAACCAAATCTGTTGCTCCTTCTCGCTCGAAAGGGAAGAAGAAAATGAAGAAGGGTAAAGCTGACCAAGTTGCCGCCCAAAAGGGCAAGAAGGTCAAGGAAGTTGCAGAGAAAGTAAAGTGTTTGCCCAGAGGAAGAATCAAGGAAAATATGATTTACTGGTAACTGAAACTTGTTTAGTGGAGAGTAGTGACTCTGCATGGATTTTGGATTCGAGCGCCACTAACCACGTTTGTTCTTCTTTTAGGGGAATTGATTCCTGGCAGCAGCTGCGAGAGGGTGAGGTGACTCTACGGGTTGGATCCGGGGAGAGAGTCTCTGCTGCAGCTATCAGCAAAGTGAAGCATTTCTTTGGCAGGAATTACATTTTGTTAGACAACATGTATTTAGTTCCAGGGTTTACTAGAAACCTCGTTTCTATTTCCTGTCTTTTAGAACAATGTATATTCGTTCTGTTTGTCCTAATCTCGTTCTGTTTGTAAATTTGCATTTTAAATTAATAAAGGTTATTTATTTCATCATTTTATGTCTCGCATTTATTAAAAACTTTGTCCAATAAACTAAGCTCCAGGGTCATTGAATATATGAGAGGACTAGAACTTGAACGGTGTGTAGTAGACACACAGGGAGGATCACGTTCGAGTAATTGACCCGAACGGTCTACAGTATATGGATAGGATTGGAGACCTAGTCTTGGATATGTTGTGGATGCGACCTGCTTTGTATTAAGATACAAACGAGGTGATCTGACTCGTTCATGTAGTTGACATACGAGTGGGGGCATCCTGTACAATGAGATTGTACAAGACCGGACCGTGAATTATTAGACCTACTGATGTAACACCATTAACACTATGGACTAATAACTACGTAGATGACCATTAGTGACTCGACCTGAATCCTGAGCGTGTTACGGACTCGCACATGCTGCGAGTCCGCTTCTTTGACTATTACGGGTGAGGGTGGTCACAGTTACTCACCCAATATGTCTATCTTCTCAGGGACAGGACCAAGTAGGGAGCTGGGAACTTAACTATGCGAGATGGAATTCACTCGTTCCCGCCTTTAGGGAAACTAGAGAGGTTGTTCCCTTAATTGCTGACTCCAAGGCTTGGACAACGGGCGTCCACCCTCTCACGGGCACGAGAGGGTTGTTGTGTATGGTTGGACCATTACAATGTTGTTGTTCATTAGAGGAGCAGTGGGGACTTAAGAAGCAAGTAGTAGACACAGGGGTAATACGGTAATTTGACCTAGCAATGTCTATGAACAACCTGTGAAGGGTCGACTCATGGGCATTGGTTATATCAGTGGACATATTATCTTACACATACGGGAGTGTAGCTACAGGCTTTAGTGGAGTGTTACCGTAACTAATGAATGTTGATTAAGCGGGTCAAAGAGTTTGACAGGTTAATCTCGGATCATTGGAGCTTGTCACTGTAGGTCCATAAGGTCCCTCGGTTGGCTAAAACTAGATTAAACGAAGGTTTACTATTTTGGTGTGAATTGAAAGGTTCAAATTCTCTAAAGGGTATTTATGCCATTTATATGAGATATGAATGATATAATATATAGTTTAATGTGAATGAGATTCATAATAAACTATAGGTTAGCCTAATTGTTGAATTAAGGTTAATTTGGAGAAATTAAATTAAGAGATAATAAATTGGATGTGATTCAATTTAAAAATCCACAAAAATGCAAATGTGATTTGTAAAATGAGATATGAGATATCTTATAATATGTGGTTATGCAAATATGATTTGCATAACCTATGGTTGTGGTAAAATGGTAAATAGGTGGAGATTTCAACTCCACTTATCACCATTATATAAACCCTTTGCAAGAAGGGTTCACTGATTGAATGCTCATTTTTGGATTTCTCACCAAAAGAGGCATTGTCTTCTCTCTCAAATTCTCTCTAAATTTCTCCTCCCAAACCAAAAAGGAAGGATCCCACAATCCTTCTTCTTCCTAAAGTAGAAAAACCGTGTAGCCTAGTGGAGGTGTCCGATCGGTGTTCGTGTGAAGTGATCGAGGTTGTTGAGATCGAAGAGACCATGAAGAGTTCGTGAACGAAAGAAGTCTTGAAGATAGTTATCAACAAGTACTGAAGGGAATCAGAGTCTCGCAGCGGAAGCGACTGTGAATCGCGTGCTCTTGATTTAGTTACAACGATTATATTCAAGAACATATACAACTAGATTTAGCATATAATGTAATGGACAAAAAGAAACATTACCTTTGAAGAACGTTTCTTCAAGTGCTCCTCTCTCACACGATCACGATCTAAGCAACAGGAACACGAACGTACGAAGACACGACCACCGGATCTTCTCCGTTGTTCTCTATGTGAGGGAGGAATGTGGGTTCCCTTTAGGAGAGGTGAGGTATTTTGTGAGAGAGATGTGTGTTTTGGAACCCTTCCAACAACACAACAAAGAGCTTGAAATTCCTTAACCTAGTTGCATCTCATGCAACCATATATATAGAGAAATAGGATGGAAATGACCATCCTACCCCTCCTTTATTCTCTCTTTAGTATATAGTTTATATATGAATCTAATTCACATTAAAACTATATATTATATCAATTATATCATATATAATTGATATAACACCTCATGTATGAAATTGAACACTTCAATTTCATTCCTAACTTTATACCAACGGAGGGACCTAATGGACCTACAGTTCATGAGCTCCAATGATGTGAGATTAACTGATCAAACTCTTTGAGCCAGTTAATCAATATTCATTAACTACAAGTCATTCTACTATAGACTTGTAGCTGCACTCTCCTCACTGTAGATAATATTGTGTCCACTGATATAGTCAATACCCATGAGTCGACCCTTCAGAGGTTGTTCGTAATCACAGCTGGGTCAAATTACCGTTTGACCCCTGTTATTACCTCTTTGCTCCTTAAGCACCATTGATCCTCTAATGAACAACAAGTCTAAGGTCCTACCTTAGACTCATACCCTCATAGAGGGCGGGGCCCCGTTGTTCAAGACCTATAGTAAGTTCTTAAGGGAATAACCTATCTAATTCATTAGTGTAGGAATGAGTGAATTTCATCTTGCACAGCTTAAGTTCCCACTACCTACGAGGTTCTCATCCCCGAGAAGGTAGGCTTATTGAGCGACCATGTGCCACTCTCACCCATACTAGTCTAAGGACAAACCCCTATAAGCACGAGTTCTTAACTTGTTCAGGATTCAGGTCGAGTCACTAATGACCATCTATAAACTACTAGTCTTATCCTGTTAATGGTGTTACATTTGTTAGGCTAATAATTTGCGATCTAGTCTTGTATGAACTCTTCATACAGGATGCCCCCACTCGCATGTCAACTACATGAATGAGTTGGATTATCTCATTTGTACTAATTACAAAGTGAGCCGCATCCATGGTGTTACCAGAATGAGGTTTCCAACCTTATTCTTATACCATAGACTATTTAGGTTATATTCTTGAACTCAAGCCAAATAGTGTCCCCTACACTGATGTTCAAGATAAATGTTATAACCTTGGAGCTTAGTTTATTGGATTTATAAAGCAAGCCTGTAATTCTATTAAAACAAATAACACTTTATTTAGTTGATCAAAATTACACAAGTTTAGGGCATAAATCCCAACAATCTCCCACTTGACCTAAAACTTGTGGAGTACATTACAGTAATGTAAATACAATAAACTAGGGCATTTAAACCCCTTTATACAAAATACTCCCACTTGTCCTAGTTGGGAAAGACTTGTAAACCTAGACCTTCTAGGTGACTCTCAAATACTTTAGCCGTGAGAGCCTTTGTAAAAGGATCAACAATGTTTGTCTCTGAGGCTATCTTCGTGACAATCACGTCTTCTCTATGCACGATCTCCCGGATGAGATGATACTTCCGCTCTATGTGCTTTCCCCTCTTGTGACTTCGGGGTTCCCTCGAATTTGCCACACGCACCACCATTATCGCAATACAAAGGATGGGCAAAGTCATATTTGGAACAACTTCCAAATTTAGCATGAATTTCCTTAACCAAACAGCCTTCTTAGCTGCTTCAAAAGTTGCTACATATTCGGCCTCCATGGTGGAATCACCGATGCATCCTTGCTTGATGCTTCGCCATACTACAACTCCTCCGTTAAGAGTGAATACTGACCCTGATGTAGATTTCCTAGAATCTTTATCAGTCTGAAAGTCAGAATCTGTGTATCCTGTAAGGATCAAATCCTTAGCCCCATACACAAGCATGTAGTTCCTTGTTCTCCGAAGATACTTAAGGATTGTTTTAACCGTTGTCCAGTGTTCAAGTCCTTGATTGGATGGATACCTACTGACCATCCCAACTCCAAAACAAATGTCGGGCCTAGTACACAACATGGCTACATCAGGCTCCCAATAGCCGAAGCATAAGAAATCCGTCTCATATCCTCAACTTCTTGAGGTGTCTTAGGACACTATTCCTTAGACAAATGGATTCCATGTCTAAAAGGCAACAAGCCCTTTTTGGAATCTTGCATCTTAAACCTTGACAACACTTTGTCTATATAAGATGCTTGAGACAAGGCTAGTGTTTTATTCTTGCGGTTCCGGACAATCTGGATTCCAAGAACAAACTGCGCATCACCCAAATCTTTCATTTTGAACTGCGTAGCTAGCCCTTCCTTGATGTCAGTAAGATAACCTACATCATTCCCAATGAGTAGGATATCATCCACATAGAGTATTAGGAATGCGACAAAACTATTGATGATTTTCTTGTAGACACAAGGTTCATCATCATTCTGGTCAAAACCATAAGATCTGATTGCCTCATCAAATCTTATATTCTAGGACCTAGAGGCTTGTTTCAGTCCATAAATTGACCTTTTAAGCCTGCAAACCTTTTGCTCTTGTCCTGGTTCAATAAACCCTTTGGGTTGGTCCATGTAGATGTTTTCCTCAAGATTGTCATTCAAAAAGGTTGTTTTGACATCCATTTGCCATACCTCATAGTCATAATATGCGGCAATGGCAAGAAGGATACAGATAGACTTTACCATACCAACAGATGAAAAGGTTCCTCATAGTCAACCCCTTCAACCTGGGTATAACCCTTTGCTACTAGTCTAGCTTTAAAGGTTTGCACCTTCTCATCTACACGACGTTTTCTCTTGTAGATCCACTTACAACCTATAGGTTTTACCCCATCACGCTTATCTACAAGATCCCAAACAGAATTGAAGTACATCGACTCCATTTCTTGGTCCATGGCTATGACCCATTTGTCTTTGTCTTTGTCAACCATTGTTTGATTATAAGTCAATGGATCCTCGCAGTTGTCATCTGGTATAACAACTTGGGTTTCAAATTAAACTCATGTAACAGTCGCCAGTCAGACATACAACCCTCCCACTACGTCGAGGCATACTCAACTCTTGAGATGGACTCTCTTGACTAGACAAACTAGTATCAACAACTCTTGTTGACGTGCTAGTGTTCTTATTAGCAACCTCTACTATTGTTTCGTCTAACTCACTCAACACTACTTTACTTTTTGGTTTGTGGTCCTCTTCCAAGAAAATGACATTTTTCGACACAAAAACCTTATCTTCCTTAGGATCATAGAATAAACCACCTCTTGTTTCTTTTGGGTATCCTACGAATAGGCATAACTTTGAATGTGAATCCAACATCTTTGGATTTGTCACAAGCACATGTGCTGGACAACCTCATATTTTGTAGTGACATAAACTACCTTTACGTCCTTTCCAGAGTTCAAAAGGTGTTTCAGAAACACTTTTAGAGGGCACATTATTCAAAATATATACTGCAGTCTCCACTGCGAAACCCGAAAAGGAACTAGGGAGATGAGCATAACTCATCATTGATCGAACCATGTCCAACAAGGTTCTATTTCTCCTTTCCGATACACCGTTTTGTTTTGGTGTGCCTGGAGCTGAGAGTTGGGATGTAATTCCATGTTCTATCATATAGTTCTGGAATTTTAAATCCATGTACTCTCCACCTCGATCCGATCGAAGTGTTTTAATAGTTTTACCTAATTGATTTTCAACCTCAGTCTTGAATTCCTTGAACTTTTCAAGTGCTTCATACTTGTGGTGCATTAGGTAAATATGCCCAGATCTAGAATAATCATCTATAAAAGAGATGAAATATTCATATCCTCCCCTGGCTTTAACATTCATCGGACCACAAAGGTCTGAATGTATAAGCTCTAGAGGGTCTTTGGCTCTATAACCTTTTCCACTAAAAGGTCTTTTAGTCATTTTGCCTTCTAGGCATGATTCACATACTGACAAAGAGTTTTCTTCTAACTCGTTTAGAAGTCCGTTCTTTACCAATCTCTCAATCCTATTGAGATTAATGTGACCCAATCTTAGATGCCAAAGATGAGCATTTTCTTTCGGAGAAATTTTACGTTTCTTAGTTTGTGCGTTTTCAGTTTTAAATAATTTAGTGTCTAAAACTATTTTGACTAAATTAGGCTTTAAAACATACAATCCATTTTCTAATGAAGCTGAACATATTTCTAAACCTTTCTTCAAAATAAACACTTTATTCATAGAAAAGGAAACAGAAATACATTGTTCTATAAGGCAAGAAATGGAAATGAGGTTTCTAGTAAACCCTGGTATCACTAATATATTGTCCAACAATACATATTTCTTGCCAATATAAAGCTTCATTGTGCCTACTGCTACAACTGAGACGACTTCTCCATTTCCAACCCGGAGCGTTATCTCTTCTTTCTGTAGCTGTTGCCAGGAATCAATTCCCTGAAAAGAAGAGCAAACATGATTAGTGGCGCCTAAATCAAGTATCCAAGCTGTTTTATCATTATCCACTAAACAAGCTTCAAGGCAAAGTATATCATATTTACCTTCCTTCTTCTTTTCTGCAATGTACTTTGGGCGATTCCCGCTTTCCAATGCCCGTCTTCGTTGCGGTGGGAAACACTTTCCTTTGTCAACAACGTCTTTGACTTTCTTGCCATTCCAAGCGCAACTTTGTCAGCCTGTTTCCCTTTACCAATCTTCTTCATGTTTTTCTTTTTTCCTCTCAGGTTAGAATAAGATGAAGCCACTGTTTTTGTCCCAGAGGTCGAACCTCTGTGATAACTCATATTGGTAACATTTGCCTCACCTTTCGATCACTGAATTTTTATCAAAGACTGAAAGGTCTGGAGTTCATTCAGAAATGAGGTAAGATTAAAAGTAAGTTTGTTCATAACAACATTACTTCTAAACTGCAGGAAACTATCTGGAAGGGTTTCCAGAATGAAGCTGACCTGGCTCGACTCATCGATGGAAGCACCATTCAACTTCGCGATGTTAAAGTGCACCATAATATCCAGGACATGATCCCGAACAGAGTACCCTCTGGCATCCTCGAGTTGAATATGTACTTTAGGGCATTATGTCGGGCCTGTGTGGACTGTTGTCCAAATATACCCTACACATAATCCATGATTTTCTTGGCGGTAATCATACCCTCATGCTTCTTGGCTAATATGTCAGATATACTTGCCAGCATGTAGACCTTGGCCTTATCATTGGCCTTGATCCATCGATCATATGCATCACGAACATTTCATGACGCATTCGAGCCTGGCACCTAAGGACACTCCTCAGTTAGCACAAACTTCAGATCATCTACTACCAATATAGTGTTGAGTTTGTTTTTCCATGTCATCATATTCTCTCCGGTTAACTTTTCCGCACCCAATAAGGAAATTATAGAGGTAGACATTTTTGCTGAAAAATTTACAAACAAACTTGTATGAGTTTCTTGCTATAACTCTAATCCAATCATATTTTAGCTAATTATCAAATGATTCCTAGGTCATTTATAATTTGCAATGATACTCCAATGGTTTAGAATGTATGACACCGAAGGGTAATAAAAAACACTCCTCCTCTGGATCAAGTCATTCTTGACCAAAACCTAATACCATAATAACTCTTATTCCTATAGGTTTTAGTTACCATTTTTCGGTCTGGATACATACACAACTTATGTACCCTGTGAGTGTAACCCTCTGTCTTTAGATCCCAGAGTCTCCATCCAATAAAATCCGCCGAAGGGAGGACTAGATTGGAAAATAGTCTAAGGAAATCTTTATCCCTTTCGAGTGTCTACTGTGTTCGATCCCCTATGATCAAACCCTCAGAAGGGATTGTTTGGTCCAGGCCAAACTAGCAGGCTGACCATAGTGGTCTAACGGTGTAAACCGACAAAAGAGACCGTAGGTTTTGTTTTCACTAAACCTGCTCCCACTCACTATAAGTACCCTCTCCATTCACCTTGATATTGACTCATACAAACACCATCCGAAGGGGGACGCTCACGTTTGCGCCACGAGGCCAAGTATGAGTCTCACGGTTGAACTTCTCGGAGATAGCGTAGGTGAAAAAATATGTATCTCATACACTTTTTCTGTTGGGATTTCTGTCCTAATCTCGTGTTTGTAAAATATTGTTTTTGAAATTAATAAGAGTTATTCATTTCTTTACTTTGTGTCTCGCAATATTTTTTTAAACCTTTCCAATAAACTAAGCTCTAGGGTCATTGTGTAAACCCGAGAATCATTCTTTGGAACACATAAGTATTATTCTACAAACACTACGAGATAAACAGTGGTACACTAAATTCACCAAATGTGAGTTTTGGTTGGATCAGGTAGTGTTTTTGGGGCATGTTGTCTCAGCAAATGGTGTTAATGTGGATCCGAATAAAGTGAAAGCAGTAGTCAACTGGGAAAGACCAACTAATGCGACAGAGGTACGTAGTTTCCTAAGCTTGGCAGGATACTGCAGATGATTTGTTGAGAACTTCTCACAATTAGTATTACCCTTAACAGTTTTAACAAGAAAGAATGCTAAGATTGAATGGTCAGATAAATGTGAACAGAGTTTTTTCAGGAGCTGAAAAGAGATTAGTTACAACACCTATACTAGCACTTCCTCAGAATTGGAAAAAGAATATGTGATTTATTGTTATGCTTCAGACAAGGATTAGGGTGTGTGTTCTCAAAGAAGGAAAAGTAATAGCTTATGTGTTAAGGCAATTGAAAAGCACGAGTGTAATTACCCTACCCAGATCTTGAGTTAGCAGCCAGCTTGTTCTAGCATTGAAGATCTAGAGACATTACCTGTTTGGTGAGAGGTGTCATATTTTTACACGTCATCATAAGAGTCCAAAATATATCTTTGATCAGAGGGAGCTGAATATGAGACAACGAAGATGGTTAGAATTGATTAAAGATTATGATTGTACCATATAATACCATCCTGGTAAGGTGAATGTGGTAGCAGATGCATTGAGCAGGAAGTCAAGACTTCCTAGGGATGCCTTGTGTGGTATTCGAGCAACATTTTTATGTACTCTAAGGGATTCTAAGGTAGTTGTAACTGCAGAGAATTCAGGGAGTCCATTAGTTTAATTCCAGATCAGGTCTTCACTCGTAACAGAGATTGTGAGAAAACAACCAGAGATTAGTAACTTGCAGAAATGTTTGGAATGTCCAAACAGGGCCTAGAGGTATAATCTAGAATGAGAACAAATGAAACCATAGTTAAACAGAGAAAACTATGTGTCCCGAGTATTAGTGAGCTTAAGATGCTATTCTAGAGGAAGCTCATAATTCAGCTACGCTATACATCCAGGAAGCACCAAGATGTGTAAAACTGTGAAAGGGACTTATTGGTGGCCTGGGATGAAGCGGGAGATAGTTGATTATGTTGATAGATGTTTAATCTGTCAGTAAGTTAAACCAGTTAGACAGAGACCAGGAGGACTCCTTAATCCACTACTCGTGTCGGAGTGGAAATGAGAGCATATCGCTATGGATTTCCTGTTGTTTGTACATCATACTCCAAGTGGACATGATGGTATATGGTAATGGTCGATAGACTCACTAAGACATCAAGGTTTATACCGATTAAAATCGACGTCTACACATGATCAGCTTGCTAAGCTATACGTCGATAAAATTGTATGTCAATACGGAGTGCCAGTGTCTATCGTTTCAGATAGAGATCCGAGATTTACTTCTAGGTTTTGGCCTAGTTTACAAAAGGCTATGGGAACAAAGCTGAAGTTTAGTACAACATTCCATCCTCAGACAGATGGGCAGTCAGAGAGGACCATCTAGACCTTAGAGGACATGTTGAAAGCATGTGTCCTTCAATTTAAAGGGAGTTGGGATACATACCTATCACTTATGGAATTCGCTTACAATAACAATTATCAGTCTAGTTTGTACATGGCACCATTTGAGGCTCTAGATAAAAGACCGTGTAGAACGCCCATATGTTGGAATGAACTAGGAGAGCGGAAACTAATCGGTCCTGAGTTGGTGCAAGTTACGACAGATAATATTAAGGTAATCAAGGAGAATTTGAAGGTAGCTCAAGACCGTCAGAAGAGTTATGCAGATAAGCGACGAAAGGACTTAGAATTCCAAGTCGGAGATCAAGTTTTCTTGAAGTTATCTCCATGGAGAGGTGTCCTTCGTTTTGGCAAGAAGGGTAAGCTAAGCCCTAGATATATTGGTCCTTATCAAGTAACGGGTCGAGTTGGGCCAGCAGCCTATAGACTAGAGTTGCCAGTAGAACTATCTCGAGTACATGATGTTTTTCATATGTCTATGTTGAGAAAGTATATTCCACGACACATGTGCAAGCACAACCCGTTGATCTGAAAGAAGACATGAGTTACGTAGAGAATACAGTTCAAATCCTCGACAGAAAAGAACAAGTTTTGAGAAACAAGACGATCCCACTCGTGAGGGTTCATTGGAAACATCACGGAGTAGAGAAGGCAGCCCGGGAGTTAGAAGACCAAATGAGGAGGAAGTATCCGATGATCTTCACCTAAGCACTACTAAATTTCAAGGACGAAATTTCTTAAGAGGGAGGTAAGTTGTAAACCCGAGAATCATTCTTTGGAATTTTCTTTTAAAGAAAGAAAACAAAAGAAAAGAAGAAATGAATGCTTAAAACTTGGTTTTCCTTGTTTTAAAAAGAAAAGAAATGAAGTGAAAGATAAAAGGAAAACAAGGAAGGAAAAGCTTAAACCATTTTGGTTTGGTTAGCTCTAAGAATAATGAAGAAAGAAAATGAAAGGAAAGGTTATAATCTTATGTTTTGTCTAGGAAAGAAAAGAAAAGAAAAGAAAGGAGAAATGAAAAGAATGAAAAAGAGAAAGTGGGAGGTGGGACCCCACCTTTGTTTCCTTTTTTAAAAAGACTTCCCCCATCGATTTCTTCTCATTTTATGAAGTAAAGGCAAGGGTTTTCGTGGGAGAAGCAGAAAGGAAGAGGAAGAAGAGGGTTTTTGAAGCTGAAGTTGCAGAAGAGAGGAGAAGAACTAAAGGTAAGTCTTTATGACAGCAAGTTAATCAATTCAATCCTATTCTGGTTTTCTGTTCATCTCGAGCTCCACAGGAAGATGTAAGATTTTAGATTTTGTTTCCTGAAATTTAACTCATATTGGAACAAAATTCGTGAAGGAAGCTCGAGCAAATTCGGATCTTAAGCTACTGATTTGTGAAGAGGAAGACAGAAGACAGAATTTGCTGTCAAATCCGAGAAGTCTCTGGTGTTTTGGTTGTACTAGTCTGTAGAGTTGGAATCAGAAGCTCTATTAGGTATGGTTGGAAAGCTTATTGAATTTCCTACAACTTTTGTGAAGAAATCGTGAATATAAAATGATTGGAAGATGTTGTAAATAGCAGGTCAAGTTTCGGGTTGCAGCAGAAAATCGAATCTGGAATAGCAGAAGTTAGTTCCTGGGAAAGAAGCTTTCGAGGTATTTCTGAACCAATCTATTGGGAATTTCAATTTCATGTCTTCATATGAATTTTAGAGGATTCAAAAAGGAAGAGTTTGGTATAAATTTCACCCTGTTTGGCTAAGTAATGAAGAGGTTATGGCTGTCTGAAACCAGGGCAGAAATTCTAAAAATGCTGGAAAATTTGAAAGTGTGTTTACTTGTAATTTTAAGGTTAAAAAGCATGAGCTCGAGGTTCTAATGGTTGAATTTGGTTTGTTTGACAGGCCAAGAGCAAATAGGTCGAGTGTACAGGCCAAGGTTCTAGTTTAACACTGTGAGTGACAAAACGAACCTTGAAAATAGTTTATAGGCTTGTATTATGCTTATGAAAATGCAAGGTTTTGCTAAAACGAAATGGTTTGAATGCTTAATGTTTTCCTTGAAACACATGTTTATGAGTATTCATATTTTCTAAGAAATGATTTCAAGTGCTCGTTGTGAGCCTAAATGTCTTGAAGGAATTTATACATGAGCATATGTCTAATGATTGCTAAAACTTATGGAAATGTTATGATTTCAAGCAAGCATGTACTAGCAAGTATGTTTTAAAGATTTCTAGTTTTATGAACAAGCTAAGTAAACTTGAGTTTTATGAAAGAAAAGATAAGCCGCATGTTCAAATGTTTTCATGTGATCTTCTCGAGATATTGAGCCCGAGGCTATATAGTACCGCGTGTGCACACAGTCTTATTCTCGTTGTCGACGTTGAGTGTACTCCGTGACAACAAATACTGCTCGTGAGTCTTTGGGTGTGCCCCACTACGACAAAGACGATGGGAGTCTTTGGCGGGCCCCACTACATCATAGAATAAACGTTGGTGTATCAAGCGTGCCCTACACAACGTAGATTGTGACATGTTTTAAAAAGAGTTTATATCATTTACATGCCTTACGAGATTTTAACGGTATACTTGCTTTGGTTTTCATGAAAAGCTATTATGATTACACAGTTACTTTTAATATTTGATTATAGATGCATATGCTCATAGATAGCCAGGTGATATGATTTACGAGTTAACGCTTTTCTTTTAAACTCAAGTCACTCACTTTGAAAGCGCCATAGCTCATTCTTTCAAAAGATTTTTCCCACTTTTCGTGTAGAGATCGAGCTCCTGTCCGAAAAAACTCGCATAGTCTCTTTGAAGCTTCATAAGTTTGATATTTTGTACGTGGTCGGTGTTGTATAGCAAGTCCATATGTTTTTTTAAAATTATTTTGAGAGAACTATGTAGTTATAGTCGTATGTGCTTTAGAGGTTGTGGTTGTTTAATTAGTGGTTTGGATGTTTGTGGTTCGATGTTCTTGCTCGCTTTAGTTTCCAGAGAGAGACTTAAGAAGAGTTTCTCCTCATGTACGTCATATAGATGTCCAGTTTCTCTTGTTTAAGTTTAAAGTGTTCCATATGCGAACATAGTTTGTTTTCGTAGTAAAGTAGTGTCGCAGGCATTGTTAAGAGGTAACAATGTCTCGCTGGCTTCGCCGCTTACGAGAAATGAGTTAGCAGGTAGTTCGGGAGGGGGTGTGACACATTGAATATATGAGAGAACTAGAACTTGAACGGTGTGTAGTTGACACACAAAGAGGATCACGTTCGAGTTAATGACCCGAACGGTCTACAGTATAAGGATGGGGTTGGAGACCTAATCCTAGATACACTGTGGATGCGACCCGCTTTGTATTAGATACAAACGAAGTGATCTGACTCGTTCATGTGGTTGACATGCGTGTGGGGGCATCCTGTACAATGAGATTGTACAGGACCGGACCGTGAATTATTAGACTTACTCATATAACACCGTTGACAGTAAAGACTAATAAATTCGTAGATGACCATTAGTCACTCGACCTGAATCCTGAGAGTATTACGGACTCCTGTCTGCGGGGGTCTGTCCTTTGACTAGTACGGGTGATGGTGGTCTCGGTTACTCGCCCAATATGCCTATCTTCTCAGGGACAGAACCAAGTAGAGAGCTGGGAACCTAACTACGCGAGATGGAATTTACTCGTTCCCACTTATAGGGAATCTAGAGGGGTTGTTCCCTTAAGTGCTGTCTCCAGGGCTTGGACAACGGGCGCCCACCTTCTCACTGGCCCGAGAAGGGTGTTGTGTATGGTTGGACCATCACAATATGTTGTTCATTAGAGGAGCAGTGAGGACTTAAGGAACAAGAAGTAGACACAGGGGTAAAACGGTAATTTGATCTAGCCGTGTCTACGAACAACCTGTGAAGGGTCGACTCATGAGCATTGGTTATATCAGTGGACACGTAATATTCTACACTGATGGGAGTACAACTACGGGCTATAGTAGTAGTGTGTTACCGCTGCTAATGAACATTGGTTGACCGGGGTCAAAGAGTTTGACCGTTAACCTCAAATCATTGGAGCCCGCCACTTTGTAGGTCCATTAGGTCCTTGGTTGGCTCAATCTGGGATAAAAGAAGGGTTAATGTTTTGGTATGAAATTAAAGTGTTCAATTTCACTTTAAGAGTATTTATATCATTTATATGAGATATAGATGATATATTATATAGTTTAATATGAATGAGATTCATAATAAACTATATGTTAGCCTAATTGTTGAATTAAGGGCTAATTGGAGAAATTGAAGGAGAGAAAATAAATTGGATGTGATTCAATTTAATCAATTGCAAATGAGATTTGCAACATGAGATATGAGATATCTTATATTATATAATTATGTAAATGAGATTTACATAACCTATGGTAGTAGTAAAATAGTAATAATGTGATGTTGTGAACTACATTATTCCACTATTTAAACCCTTTGTAAGAAGGGTTTGATAAGCTAAGTTGTCTTTTTTGGATTTTGCCCTAAGAATCCAAAAGTGAAATTCTCTCTACTCTCTCAATTCTCTTCACCTTCCAAAACACAAAAGTTCCCACCAACTTCCCTTCTCCAAAAGAGAACAACAAAGAAGATCATTTGGTAGTGTTTGGGATCCGATCATGGGAAGAGTTCGTAGAGATCGAGAAGCGCGAAGAGTTCGTGATCTGTAGGAGAGATTGTTGAATTTGTCTACAACAAGTAAGTGTTTTTCTTCTTGCTGTAAAATTTCAGCATGTTTAGCCTAGATCTAATAGTTAGATCAATATTGATATAAGCATGTTGCATGATGATACCCCGACGATTCGATCGTCTTCCGCTGCGCGGGGATTCTCATTCCCTTCAATTGGTATCAGAGCCATTTCGATGGTCATTCATCTATGCACTGTTTTATTAAGATTTAGGTGGGTATTTTACCATGTTTTCATGAGATGAATGTTTGGTTTGCGAAATGGATGTTTTTGGTTTTTGGCACTAGATTAGATTTACAATTATGTTGATGAGATCAATGTAAGGGCTCGTTGTTTTGGGCATTTTTGTTGTAAATCGAGTCTGTAAGTCCGGGTCGTTCATGGCAAGAGTTGTTATGAAGAAATCAGAGCGGAAACAGGCGAAAAACGATGGAAGAACAGCAAAATGTTTCCTGTTCTGTCGATGGCATTGAGACGCTGCCCAACGGCGTCTCAACACCATGCTTGCGGTTGGAGGCTCTGCGAGCGAGTGGCGTTACGCGGTAACGCGGGTGTAGCGTTGTAACGCCGCCGGGCGTTGAGAACGCACTCAACGCGTCAGGCGATAGCGGCGTTAACGCTGCCCACAACGTTGCAACGCTGTATGCGTTAAGGAATAAATGCGCGAGGACGTGGGTTCAAGTCTTATTTACAGCAGCATTTTTTTCGGTTTTGTAATTCATTTTTCAGTTTGCTTTTATAAAAAATGTTTTATTTTATTTATTTTATTATTTTATTAAATATTATTAATATAAATGTTATATTAATTTTATTTAATTAAATAATTGCCCCTAAGTGCCAAAAACCGGTCTATTTTTGCTATTTAATTATTTTATGCATGAGATGTATAATTTTAATTAATTTCTATGTGCATAATGTATGTCATATAGTTTTAAAATCCCACCTTAGGTTAAACATATTCATGCATCATATATATTATAAGAGTTATAATATAGTTTGCATGATAGGTTATATTATAAGAGTTATAATGTAATTAAATGCATATTTAATTTAATTAATATAAGTGTTACATTTTTAGATTAAAGTATGCACATGCATTTATATTCATGTGATGAATGATATTATGTTATAGTATATAGTTATTCTTGTGATGAATGTTCAAACATATAACATAAAAATGCATGCAACCTAAGTTAATTATTAGTTTTAAAGTGTTTAGAACTTGAATAATTAGACTTAGGTTTTCTAATTTTCTAATAAGATTAAAATTTTAGGAAATCAAATATAATCTTTGAATGGAGACTGATTAGTAACTCTGTCTAAGGAAAGTTTTGTCTAAGGTTGGGGTATTTAAGTTGACGCTTGCGGAACACCCCTACCTAGAAACCGACCTGGGAGTGAATTCGGTCCGGAGATTCTTAGGTTACATTTACGTGAGCGCCGTTAATTAAGTGTTAATTAATTTTCTCACATAGACCTATGTTAATAATGTGATTATAGACTTAGGTTAAATACCATATAAGAGTTATATTGGTAGACTTAGGTAATTTTTAGCCGATTATCTAGGTCAATCCCTATTAAAATTAAAGTACTAAGTGGGAGGAAATATAGTGTATGAGATAAATTTCAATTTCCAACCACAAATCTCCTTCAAGTCCGCACCGTGAGATCTATACTCGGCCTCGTGGCGCAAATGGGAGCGTCCCCCTTCGGGTGGCATTTGTACAGGTTAATATCATCGTGGATGGAGAGAGTACTTATAGTTAGTGGGAGCGGGACTTGTGAAAACGAGACCCAAGGTCTCTTCTTTCAATTCACACTGTGAGACACCTATGATTTGCCTGCTAGTTTGGCCTAGACCAGACAATCCTTTCGGAGGGCTTGATCATGGGAGTCGGAACACAGTGAATTTCCGAAAGGGATACAGTTTCTTGGTTGGTTTTCCTTCTTAGTTCACGGGTGGCTATTGTTAGGACGGATACTTGGAAACTTAAAGATTGAGGGTGACACTCACAGAATTCGTTAAGTGTTAATGAATTTGACCGAACAATGGTAATTGGATGCCTAATGGAATAAGAATTATTCTGGGATTAGGGTCTGATCGAGAAAGTCTCGTTCTAGAGGAGGAGTGTTTTGTTCACCCTTCGGTGGCAGTCATTCTAAACCTTTGGGGTATCATTGCAAAATTTTGAATGACCTAGAGATCATGAAATATTTTTGCTAAAATTAGATTAGTTTTCAAAAGGTTTTTGCGAGACTAATACAAAGTTTTTCTTAAATTTTCAGTTAAAAAATGTCTAGCGCTATTATAGCTTTACTTGCTTCCGATAAGTTAGTGGGAGATAATTACTAGAGCTGGAAAAACAACATTAATACAATTTTGGTGACTGACGACATAAAGTTCATGTTGTCTGAGGAGTGCCCTCAGATGTCGGGCTCGACCGCGTCGCGAGTTGTTCGCGATACGTACGATCGATGGATCAGGGCCAATGAAAAGGCCAAGGTCTACATAATTGCCAGCATGTCTGATGTTTTGGCAAAGAAGCATGAGTTGATGATTTCCGCTAAGGAAATCATGGAGTCCTTGCAGGAAATGTTTGGACAACGGTCCTTTCAGGTCCGGTATGACTCGCTCAAATACATTTTCAACGCTCGGATGAAAGAGGGGTCGTCTGTCCATGAACATGTTCTAGACATGATGACCTGCTTTAATCTAGCCGAGATGAATGGGGCTTCGATCGACGAGTCGAGCCAGGTCAGTTTTATCATGGAGACTCTTCTGAAGAGTTTCCTTTAGTTTCGTAGCAATGCTGTTATGAACAAAATTAGCTACAATCTGACTACCCTCCTCAATGAGCTATAGAATTTTCAGTCCCTGAACAGGATTAAGGAATCTGAGGAAAATGTTGCCGACAGGTCTTATCACAGGGGTTCAACCTCTGGGACAAAACCTGTTACTCCTTTACGCCCGAAAGGGAAGAAGAGGATGAAGAGGGGTAAAACTCGACGAGCCGCGCCCGTAAGGGGCAAGAAGGTCAAGGAGGTTGCAGAGAAAGGAATGTGTTTCCACTGTAATGGAAGCGGACACTGGAAGAGAAACTGTCCAAAATTCCTGGCCGAGAGGAAGAACCAAGGTAAATGCGATTTACTTGTGGTAGAAACATGTTTAGTGGAGAGTAATGACTCTTCCTGGATATTAGATTCAGGTGCCACTAACCACGTTTGTTCTTCTTTTCAGGGGATTGATTCCTGGCAGCCGCTGCGAGAGGGTGAGGTGACTCTACGGGTTGGATCTGGGGAGCTTGTCTCTGCTGCAGCAATCGGCACGGTGAAGTTGCATTTTGGCGGGAAGTACTTATTGTTAGACAATTTGTACATAGTTTCAAGGTTTACTAGAAACCTTGTTTCTATTTCCTGCTTAATTGAACACTGTATTTCAGTTTCTTTTGAATTGAATAAAGCGTTTATTTCTTTCAAAGGGAATGTTATTTGTTCAGCTTCACTTGAAAATAATTTGTATGTTTTAAAACCCAATTCGGTTAAAAGTGTTTTGAATATCAATTGTTTAAAATCATGAAAAACACGAACTAAGAAAGCAAAAATTTCTCCAAAAGAAAATGCCCATCTTTGGCATCTACGGTTAGGCCACATTAATCTCAATAGGATTGTGAAACTATTGAAGAGTGGACTTCTAAACGAGTTGGAAAAAACTCTTTGCCAGTATGTGAGTCATGCCTTGAAGGCAAAATGACCAAACGTCCTTTTAGTGGAAAAGGATATAGAGCCAAAGAGCCTCTTGAGTTAGTACATTCTCGACCTCTCGTGGTCCGATGAATGTTAAAGCTCAAGGGCGGTTATGAGTACTTCGTGTCTTTCATAGACGATTACTCGGATATGGGTATATTTACCTAATGCATAAGAAGTCCAAAACTCTTGAAAAGTTCAAGGAGTATAAGACTGAGGTTGAGAACCTCTTAGGTAAATTGCTTAAAACACTTCGATCGGATCGAGGTGGAGAGTACATGGACACTGAATTCCAGGACTATATGATAGAACACGGAATTACGTTTCAACTCTCAGCACCTGGTATGCCACAGCAGAATGGTGTATCGAGAGGAGAAACAGAACCTTGTTGGACATGGTTCGGTCGATGATGAGCTATGCTCGTCTCCCTGATTCTTTCTGGGGGTACGCAGTGGAGACTGCGGTTTACATTTTGAACAATGTTCCATCAAAGTGTGTTTGTGGAACACCCTTTGTGCTCTGGAGTGGACGTAAAGGCAGTTTACATCACTTCAGAATTTGGGGATGCCCGACCCATGTGTTGGTGTCAAAACCGAAAAAGTTGGAACCCCGTTCGAAATTGTGCCTATTCGTAGGTTACCCTAAAGAAACTAGGGGTGGTATGTTTTACGATCCTAAAGAAAATAGGGTGCTTGTGTCGACAAACGCCATTTTCCTAGAGGAAAACCACATTAGGGATCATTTACCAAGGAGTAAAATTGTATTGAATGAAATGGATGCAAAGACATCGCAAGAGTTGCTTGATGGGGCTAGTCGTCGCCACAGCGTTGTTGACCCTAGCACGTCTAGTAAAATCCGTTCCCAAGAGTTGGGAATGCCTCGACGTAGTGGGAAGACTATGAGACAGCCCGATCACTATATGGGTTTAGCTGAAACCTCAGTTGTCGCTCTTGACGATGACTGTGAGGATCCATTGACCTATGATCAGGCAATGGTTGATGTTGATAAAGACGAGTGGATTAAAGCTATGGACCAAGAAATGGAGTCTATGTACTTCAATTCTATCTGGGAGCTTGTGGATAAACCGGATGGGGTAAAACCTATTGGTTGTAAATGGATCTACAAGCGTAAACGTGGCGTAGATGGGAAGGTGCAAACCTTCAAAGCCCGACTTGTGGCAAAGGGTTTTACCCAGGTTGAAGGGGTTGACTATGAGGAGACCTTTTCACCTGTTGCCATGGTAAAGTCAATCAGGATCCTTCTGGCCATCGCCGCGTATTATGACTACGAGGTATGGCAGATGGATGTCAAGACAGCCTTTCTGAATGGCAAACTTGATGAGACCATCTACATGGACCAACCCAAAGGGTTCATTTCCCAAGGCCAAGAGCAAAAGGTTTGCCGGCTTCATAGGTCTATTTATGGACTGAAACAAGCTTCGAGGTCTTGGAATATAAGGTTTGATGAAGCAATCAAATCTTATGGCTTTGATCAAAATGCCGACGAGCCTTGTGTCTACAAGAAAATCGTTGACAAAACTATCGCATTTTTTGTGTTGTATGTGGACGATATTCTTCTCATTGGGAATGAGGTAGAATTTCTTACTGACGTTAAGAAGTGGCTAGCTTCACAATTCCAAATGAAAGATTTGGGAGAAGCTCAGTATGTTCTTGGTATCCAAATAGTCCAGAACCGGAAGAACAGAGTGCTACCCTTGTCTCAGGCGTCTTATATTGACAAGATGTTGTCTAGATATAAGATGCAGAACTCCAAGAAGGGCTTACTGCCTTTCCGGCATGGGGTTCACTTGTCTAAGGATCAGTGTCCTAAGACTCCTCAAGATGTTGAGGATATGAGACGCATTCCATATGCTTCAACTGTGGGGAGCCTGATGTATGCAATGCTTTGTACTAGGCCCGACATCTATTATGCAGTAGGAATTGTCAGTAGATATCAGTCCAATCCAGGATTAGATCACTGGACAGCCGTAAAGACAATCCTCAAGTATCTTAGGAGAACGAGGAACTACAGCTTAGTGTATGGTAGTGGGGATTTGATCCTTACAGGATACACGGATTCTAATTTTCAGACCGATGAGGATTCTAGGAAATCCACTTCGGGGTCAGCCTTCATTTTGGATGGAGGAGCTGTAGTATGGCGAAGCATCAAGCAGGGATGCATCGCTGATTCCACTATGGAAGCAGAGTATGTTGCAGCTTGTGAAGCTGCAAAGGAAACTGTTTGGCTTAGGAAGTTCATGACGGATTTGGAAGTTGTTCCAAATATGAACTTGCCAATCACGCTGTTCTGTGATAACAGTGGTGCAGTAGCCAACTCATGTGAGCCTTGAAGCCATAAGAGAGGTAAACATATTGAGCGCAAGTATCATCTGATACGGAAAATTGTGCACCGCGGAGACGTGACAGTCACGCAGATAGCATCAGAGCACAATGTAGCTGATCAATTTACAAAGCCCCTCACGGCTAAAGTGTTTGAAGGTCACCTAGAGAGTCTAGGTATTCGAGAGCTTCCTAACTAGGGCAAGTGAGAGATGTGTAAAACGGGTATTCAATGCCCTAGTTTATTGTATTTTTCATTGTAACTCAAATACATTTTGGAAATGTATCTTCTCCACTAGCTTAGTCCAAGTGGGAGTTTGTTGGGATTTCTGTCCTAATCTCGTGTTTGTAAAATATTGTTTTTGAAATTAATAAGAGTTATTTATTTCTTTACTTTGTGTCTCGCAATATTTTTTTAAACCTTTCCAATAAACTAAGCTCCAGGGTTATTGAATATATGAGAGAACTAGAACTTGAATGGTGTTTAGTTGACACACAAAGAGGATCACGTTCGAGTTAATGACCCGAACGGTCTCTGATATAAGGATGGGGTTGGAGACCTAATCTCGGATACACCGTGGGATGCGACCGCTTTGTATTAGATACAAACGAAGTGATCCGACTCGCTCATGTGGTTGACATGCGAGTGGGGCATCTGTACAATGAGATTGTACAAGATCGGACCGTGAATTATTAGACTTACTGATATAACACCGCTGACAAAGAAAGACTAATAAATTCGTAGATGACCATTAGTGACTCGACCAATCCTCGAGCGTATTACGCACTCCCATGCGCGGGTCCGCCCTTTGACTAGTACGGGTGAGGGTGGTCTCGGCTACTCGCCCAATATGCCTATCTTCTGAGTGACAGAACCAAGTAGAGAGCTGAGAACCTAACTACACGAGATGAAATTCACTCGTTCCCGCTTATAAGGAATCTAGAGGGGTTGTTCCTTTAAGTGCTGTCTCCAGGGCTTGGACAACGAACGCCCACCTTCTCACTGGCCCGAGAAGGGTGTTGTGTATGGTTGGACCATCACAATATGTTGTTTATTAGAGGAGCAGTGGGGACTTAAGGAACAAGAAGTAGACACAGGGGTACAACGATAATTTGACCCAGCTGTGTCTACGAACAACCTGTGAAGGGTCGACTCATGACATTGGTTATATCAGTGGACACGTAATATTCTACACTGATGGGAGTACAGCTACAGGCTATAGTGGAGTGTTATCAGTAGCTAATGAACATTGGTTGACCGGGTCAAAGAGTTTGACCGTTAACCTCAAATCATTGGAGCCCGCCACCAGAGGTCCATTAGGTCCCTTGGTTGGCTCAATCTGGGATAAAAGAAGGGTTAATGTTTTGATATGAAATTGAAGTGTTCAATTTCACTTTAAGAGTATTTATATCATTTATATGAGATATAGATGATATATTATTAGTTTAATATGAATGAGATTCATAATAAACTATATGTTAGCCTAATTGTTGAATTAAGGGCTATTGGAGAAATTGATGGAGAGAAAATAAATTGGATGTGATTCAATTTAATCAATTGCAAATGAGATTTGCAAAATGAGATATGAGATATCTTATATTATATAATTATGTAAATGAGATTTACATAACCTATGGTAGTTGTAAAGTAGTAATAATGTGAAGTTGTGAACTTCATTATTCCACTATTTAAACCCTTTGTAAGAAGGGTTTGATAAGCTAAGTTGTCCTTTTTGGATTTTGCCCTAAGAATCCAAAAGTGAAATTTTCTCTACTCTCTCAATTCTCTTCACCTTCCAAAACACAAAAGTTCCCACCAACTTCCCTTCTCCAAAAGAGAACAACCAAGAAGATCATTTGGTAGTTTTTGGGATCTGATCGTGGGAAGAGTTCGTAGAGATCGAGAAGCGCGAAGAGTTCGTGATCTACATGAGAGATTGCTGAATTTGTCTACAACAAGTAAGTGTTTTTCTTCTTGCTGTAAAATTTCAGCATGTTTATCCTAGATCTAATAGTTAGATCAATATTGATATAAGCATGTTGCATGATGATACCCCGACGATTCGATCGTCTTCCGCTGCGCGGAGATTCTCATTCCCTTCATTTTCCTCCCACTGAATACTTTGAAGTTTATAGGAATCTTACTTAGGCTAAAACTCGGCTAATGGTTTTAACTCTATCAATAAAACTCTTATATCGATAATCAATATAACTCTTATATTGATTTTATCCTAAGGTTGTTAATATAACTCCTTATATTAAACCAAGGATTTCTAGTTTATTAACCCCTTAATAAACCCGTTTACGCTACTGTAATTTATAAAACTCTCCGATTAAATTTCACTCTCAGGTCAGTTCCCAGGTAGGGGTGTTTCGTTTCCGTCAGCTTAAATACCCCAGCCTAGACAAAACTTTCCTTAGACAGAGTTCCTCTTTTAATCATAGCTTATAAATTATTTGGTTCCTAATTCTAATCTAATTAGAACTAGATAACCTAAGGTCTATTATTTCCAAGTTCTAAACACTTTAAAACGAATAATTAACCTTAGGTGACATGCATACTATGTTATTGTGCTTGATCATTCATCACATGAATAATAAGACATTTATAGCATATTATCTCATGATATATAATACATGTCAATGTTGTCCATAAATTAATATAACAACTTTATATTAATTAATCATGCAAACTATATAATATAACTCCTTATATTATAAATGATGCATGAAAATACTTAACCTAAGGTGAGATTTCTAAAATATAAGCATACATTATGCATGGTAATAATTACACAACAATTGCATAATTTAAATAGCAAAATTAGACCAATTTTGGCACCCTAGAAATAATTTTAATTAATATAATCTAATTATATTTATTAAAATTAAATATATTAAATATATTAAATATAAAATATTTTTATAATTAATATATAATAAAAAAACGTTTTATGCCCGCTTCTTTGAAATGCGCGAACGTTGTCTCTCGCGCTGGGTAACGATAAGCATTAAGATTGCAACGCCGCTTTCTTGTCGTCTTCACATGCCGCTATGACGCCGATGACAAACAACGTTAACGCCGCTGCCGTCTCGCGCGCTCATCGCGCAAGCGCGTAGCTGCAACAACGCGCACACGCACAACACATAGAATCCGCTATTCCTTGCTCATTTTCGCTTCGATCTTCTCAGTAACCGCTTTGCCTCGATCGATACGGACTTACAGACTCGATTTACAATTAAAAATGGAGGGAATGAGAATCCCACGCCTCGGAAGACGATTGAATCGTCGTGGTATCATTATGCAACATGTGTTTATTAAAATTGATCTAACACTTAGATCTAAGCTAAACATGCTTACAGAAGAAGAAATTTACAGCAAGAATATATTTTAATTACTTGTTGTAGACAAACACTGCAAATTCTTCCTCGGGCCACGAACTCTTCGTGCTCCTCGAACTCAATGAACACTCCCACAAAAGGAACTCGAACACAACCAAATAGCCTTCTCGATTGTTCTCTTTTGGAGAAAGGAAAATGGTGGGATCTTTTGAGTTTTGGAGAGGGAGGAGAATTTAGAGAGAATTGAGAGAATTCTTCTTCTCTTCTTTGATGCAAAATCAAAAATGAGAGCTTGAGATAAAATCCTTCTTACAAGAAGGGTTTATATATAGTGGAATTGATGGAGTTAAAATCTCCACATAATTACCACTTTACCACAACCATAGGTTATGCAAATCTCATTTGCATAACCACATAATATAAGATATCTCATATCTCATATTGCAAATCTCATTTGCAATAATTGTGGATTAATTAAATTGAATCACATCCAATTTAATTTCTCTCAATCAATTTCTCCAATTAGCCCTAATTCAACAATTAGGCTAACCTATAGTTTATTATGGAATACACATTAAACTATATATTATATCATTCATATCTCATATAAATGACATAAATGCCCTCAAAGTGAAATTGAACACTTCAATTTCATTACCCAAACATTAACCCTTCTTTTAACCCAGATGGAGCCAACCGAGGGACCTAATGGACCTACAATGACGGGCTCCAATGATCCGAGATTAACCTGCCAAACTCTTTGACCCGGTTAACCAACATTCATTAGCTACGGTAACATTCCACTATAGCCCGTAGTTGCACTCCCGCCGCAGCGTATATTACGTGTCCACCGATATAACCAATACCCATGAGTCGACCCTTCACGGTTGTTCGAGACACACGGTGGGTCAAATTACCGCTTTACCCCGTGTCTACCTCTTGTTCCTTAAGTCCCCACCGCTCCTCTAATGAACAACATATTGTGATGGTCCGACCATACACAACACCCTTCTCGGGCGGAGAGAAGGTGGGCGCCGTTGTCCAAGCCTCGAGACAAAGACTCAAGGAACAACCCTCTAGTTTCCCTAAAGGCGGGACGAGTGAATTCCATCTCGCGTAGTTAAGTTCCCAGCTCCTACATGGTTTTGTCCACGAGAAGATAGGCATATTGGGCGAGTAATCGTGACCACCCTCACCCGTATTAGTCAAAGAAACAGGACCCTCGCAGACAGAGTCCGTAACTCGCTCGTGATTCGTGTCGAGTCACTAATGGTCATCTACGAAGTTATTAGTCCCACCACAACGGCGGTGTTACATCGTAGGGTCTAATAATTCACGGCCTGGTCTTGTACAATCTCATTGCACAGATGCCCCCACTCACATGTCAACCACATGAACGAGTCGATCACCTCGTTTGTATCTAATACAAAGCGGGCGCATCCACAAGTGTGTCCAGGATTAGGTCTCCAACCCTATCCATATCATCAGAGACCGCTCGAGTCATTAACTCAAATGTGATCCTCCTTTGTGTCCACTACACACCGCTTCAAGTTCTAGTTCTCTCATAAATTCAATGACCCCGGAGCTTAGTTTATTGGAAAAGTTTATAAATATTATGAGACACAAAGTGATGAAATGAATAACTCTTATTAATTTCAAACAATATATTACAAACACGAGATTAGGACAAAAATCCCAACAAACTCCCACTTGACTAAGCTAGTGGAGAAAATACATTTTAAAATGTACATAAATTACAACGAAGTAATACAACAAACTAGGGCATTGAATACCCGCTTACACATCTCCCACTTGCCCTAGTCGGAAGCTCTCGAAGACCTAGACTCTCTAGGTGACCCTCAAACACCTTAGCCGTGAGGGGGGTTTGTAAATGGATCCGCTACGTTGTGCTCCGACGCTATCTCAGTGACCGCCACGCGTCTCTCGCAGCACACAATCTCCCGTGATAGATGATACTTGCGCTCAATGTGTTTGCCTCTCTTATGGCTCCGAGGCTCACGTGAGTTGGCTCTTTGCACCACCGTTATCACGTAGCAATGTGATGGGCAAGTTCATGTTAGGAACAACTTCCAAATCATCATGAATTTCCTAAGCCAAATAGCTTCCTTTGCGACTTCACAAGCCGCAACATACTCCGCTTCCATAGTGGAATCGATGCATCCTCGCTGATGCTTCGCCATACTACACCTCCTCCATTCGTAATGAAGGTGACCAAGTGGATTTCCTAGAATCCTTATCGGTCCAAAAATCGAAATCCGCCTATCTCGTAAGGATCAAATCTCCACTACCATACACTAAGTCGTAGTTCCTCGTTCTCCTATGATACTTGAGGATTGCCTTTACGGTGCCCCAAGGATCTAATCTCGGATTGACCGATATCTCACCGACAATTCCTACTACATACCGGATGTCGGGCCTAGTACACACAGCAGATGGCATACATGAGGCTCCCTACACCAAGCATATGGAATCCGCCTCATATCCTCAACATCTTGAGGAGTCTTAGGACACCGATCCTTAAACAAGTGAAACCCATGCCCGAAAGGCAAGCCCTTTCTTGGAGTTCTCGCATCTTATATCTAGACAACATCTTGTCAATATAAGACGCTTTGAGACAAGGCTAGCGCTTACTCTTCTACAGTTCCGGACTATCTGGATACCTAGAACATACTGAGCTTCTCCCAAATCTTTCATTTGGAATTGCGAAGCTAGCCACTTTTTAACGTCAGTAAGAAATTCTACCTCATTCCCAATGAGAAGAATATCGTCCACATACAACACCAAAAGTGCGACAGTTTTGTCAACGATTTTCTTGTAGACACAAGGCTCGTCGACATTTTGATCAAAGCCATAAGATTTGATCGCCTCATCAAACCTTATATTCTAAGACCTTGAAACCTGTTTCAGTCCATAAATGGACCTATGAAGCCGACAAACTTTTTACTCTTGGCCTTTGGTAATGAACCATTTGGGCTGGTCCATGTAGATGGTCTCATCAAGTTTGCCATTCAGAAATGCTGTCTTGACGTCCATCTGCCATACCTCGTAGTTATAATACGCGACAATGGCCGGAAGGATCCTGATCGACTTTACCATGGCAACAGGTGAAAAGGTCTCCTCATAGTCAACCCCTTCAACCTGGGTAAAACCCTTTGCCACTAGTCGGGCTTTGAAGGTCTGTACCTTCCCATCTAAGCCACGTTTACGCTTGTAGATCCAATTGCAACCAATAGGTTTTACCTCATCCGGTTGATCCACAAGCTCCCATACAGAATTGAAGTACATAGACTCCATTTCCTGGTCCATAGCTTTAATCCACTCGTCTTTGTCAACATCAACCATTGCCTGATCATATGTCAATGGATCCTCACAGTCATCATCAGGAGCGACAACTGAGGTTTCAGCTAAACCCATGTAGCGATCAGGCTGTCTCTCAGCCCTCCCACTACGTTGAGGCATTCCCAACTCTTGGGAACGGATTTGACTAGACGTGCTAGGATCAACAACACTTGTTGACGTACTAGCCTCATCAGCAACTCTTGCTGATGTACTGTCCATTTCATTTAATACAATTTTACTCCTTGGTAAATGATCTCTGACGTGGTCTTCCTCTAAGAAAGTGGTGTTTGTCGCTGAGAAGTTAGGCTTATTGAGTAGGCTACAGGCCACTCTCACCCATACTAGTCCAAGGACAAACCCCTATAAGCAGGAGTTCTTAACTTGCTCAGGATTCAGGTCGAGTCACTAATGACCATCTATAAACTACTAGTCTTATCCTCATTAGCAACTGTTACACATGTTAGACTAATAATTTCATGATCCAGTCTTGTATGAACTCTTCATACAGGATGCCCCCACTCGCATGTCAACTACATGAATGAGTTGGATTACCTCATTTGTACTAATTACAAAGTGAGTCACATCCATGGTGTTACCGGAATGTGGTTTCCAAACTTATTCTTATACCATAGACTATTTAGGTTATATTCTTGAACTCAACCCAAATAGTGTCCACTACACTGATGTTCAAGATAAATGTTATAACCTTGGAGCTTAGTTTATTGGATTTATAAAGTAAGACTGTAATTCTATCAAAACAAATAACACTTTATTTAATTGATCAAAATTACACAAGTTTAGGGCATAAATCCCAACAAGTACCACTTTATACTCGTTGTTTTCCTTTCATAGATTGTATGTTTAGCCTAAATTATATGATAATTAGTTTTTACGAAATTGAGTTGCACAACATCACCACGCCGATTCGATCATCTTTCGTTGCGCTGGGACTCTTATTCCCTTCAATTGGTATCAGAGCCAATCGTTGGTACTTGTTGTTGCACTTAATTTGTTAAAATTAGGTGGGTATTTGCTATAATTCATGAGATGAATGTTGGTTTGCAAAATGGGTGTTTTTGGTTTTGGCACTGTTTTTTTATTTACATTTTATGTTGATTTGATCAATGTAAAGGCCCATGTTTTGGGCAAATTTTAAAGTAAATCGAGTCTGTAAGTCCGTGTCGTTCGTGGCATGAGATGTTGTGCAGAAATCAGAGTGAAAACAAGCAAGAATCGACGAAGAACAACAAGAGGTGTTTGTTGTTCTATCTACAGCGTTGAGACGCTTTTCTTCGGCGTCTCAACGCTGCACATGTGGGTGGAGGCTTGGCTACAAAGCAGCGTTGCAACGTCAGGCGTAGCATTGCAATATCGAGGTGTGGAGCACACGGGGCGTGACGCTGCAGCGTTGCAACGCTGCAAGCGTAGTGGATGTGTGCAGCGAACAGTTCGTGCATTCGTGGGCGGTTGAGTTGATTCATCAACGTGGGGCTTTTTCTAAATTCGTTTTTTATTTTTTTTAAATGTAAAATGTAATTAATTTATTTAATTATTTTTTTTATTAAATAATATTAATATAAATGTTATATTAAATTTATTTAATTAAATAAATGCCCGTAAGTGCCAAAACCGGTCCATTTTTACTATTTATTTATTTTGTGCATGAGTTGTATGATTTAATTAAATTCTATGTGCATAATGTATGTCATATAGATTTAAAATCTCACCTTAGGTTAAACATTTCATGCATCATTTATATTATAAGTGTTATAATACATAGTTTGCATGATAGGTTATATTATAATAAAATGCATGTTTTAATTTAATTAAATATAAGTGTTATATTTTAGATTAAAGTATGCTCATGTCTTTTATTTCATGTGATGAATATTTATGTTATAGTATAGTTATTCATGTGATGAATGATGAAACACTATAACATAGAAATGCATGTAACCTAAGTTAATTATTAGTTTTAAAGTGTTTAGAACTTGAATAATTAGACTTAGGTTTTCCAGTTCTAATAAGATTAGAATTAGAAAATCAAAATATAATCTTTGAATGGTGACGGATTAGTAACTCTATCTAAGGAAGGTTTTATCTAAGGTTGGGGTATTTAAGTTGATGCTTGCGGAACACCCCTACATGGAAACCGACTTGGGAGTGAATTCGGTCCGGAGATTCTTAGGTTATATTTTTTGTGAGTGTTGTTAATTAAAAGTTGATTAATTTACTCACATAGACCTAAGTAATAATGTTATTATAAACTTAGGCCTAATACAATATAAGAGTTATATTGGTAGACCGAGGTAAATTTTAGCCGGTTTATCTAGGTCAATCCCGAAAATTATAAAGTGTTGAGTGGGAGGAAATAAATTGTATAAGATACATTTAATTTTCCGACCATAAATCTTCGTTAAGTCCGCACCATGAGATTCATACTCGACCTCATGGCGCAAATGGGAGTGTCCCCCTTCGGATTGTATTTGTATGGGTCAATATCAAAGTGGATGGAGAGAGTACTTATAGTGAGTGAGAACGGGACCCACGGTCTCTTCTTTTGATTCACACCGTGAGACCCCTATAATATGCATGTTAGTTTGGCATGGACCAGACAATCCCTTCGGAGGGCCTTGATCATGGGAATCGAAACACCGTGAATTCTCGAAAGGGATACAGTTTCCTTGTTGGTTTTCCTTCGTGGTTCACCCTTGGTGGCTATTGTTTGGACGGATACTTGGAAACTTAAAGATTGAGGGTGACACTCACGGAATTCGTTAAGTGTTAATGAATTCGACCAAATAATGGTAACTTGACGCCTAATGGAATAAGAGTTATTCTTGGATTAGGGTCTAGTCGAGAAAGTCTCGTCCTAGAGGATGAGGGTTTCTGTTCACCCTTCGGTGGCAGTCATTCTAAACCTTTAAGATATCATTGCAACTTTTAAATGACCTAGGGATGATACGATTAAATTTTGTTAAAAATTGATTGGTTTTCAAAAGTTTATGCGAAACTGACAAAAAATTATTTCATTTTTTCAGCTAAAATGTCTTGCTCAATTATCGCTTTACTCGCGTCCGATAAGTTAGTGGGCGATAACTTCCAAACGTGGAAGAATAACATAAACATGATTCTTGTAATCGACGACTGAAGTTCGGTACTTATCGAGGAGTGTCCTCGCTGTTTATTTCGATCATCATCACGCAGAAGTGTTCGTGATGCATACGATCGATTTATCAGGGCCAATGAAAAGGCCAAGGTCTATATTATTGCCAGCTTATCTGAAGTCTTGGCAAAGAAGCACGAGTTGATGATCACTGCTAAAGAGATCATGGAGTCGTTGCAGGACATGATTGGACAACAAGCCTTTCAGGTCAGGCACGATTCGCTCAAACACGTCTTCAACGCTCGAATGAAAGAAGGGGTGTCTCTCCGTTAACATGTTCTGGACATGATGACCCACTTTAATTTGGCGGAGATGAACGGGGCTTCGATCGGTGAGTCGAGCCAGGTCAGCTTTATTTTGGAGATTCTTCCGAAGAGTTTCCTTCAGTTTCGTAGTAATGCCGTTATGAACAAAATTACCTACACTCTGACTACCCTCCTTAATGAGCTACAGAACTTTCAGTCCTTGATGAGGATCAGGACACTGGAAGCTAAGGCAAATGTTGCCTACAGATCATATCACAGGGGTTCGACCTTTGGGACCAAATCTGTATCTCCTTCTCGCCTGAAACGGAAGAAGAAAATGAATAAGGGTAAAGCTGACCGAGCTGCCGCCCAAAAGGGCAAGAAGGTCAAGGAAGTTGCAGAGAAAGGAAAGTGTTTCCACTGCAATGGGGACGGCCACTGAAAGAGAAACTGTCCCAAGTTCCTTGTCGAGAGGAAGAATCAAGGTAAATATGATTTAATGGTAACTGAAACTTGTTTAGTGGAGAGTAGTTACTCTGCCTGGATTTTGGATTCGGGCGCCACTAACCACGTTTGTTATTCTTTTCAAAGAATTGATTCTTGGCAGCAGCTGCAAGAGGGTGAGGTGACTCTACGGGTTAGATCCGGGGATATAGTCTCTGCTGCAGTTATCAGCAAAGTGAAGCTTTTCTTTGGCAGGAATTACATTTTGTTAGACAACATGTATATAGTTCCAGGGTTTACTAGAAACCTCGCTTCTATTACCTGTCTTTTAGAACAATGTATATCTGTTTCGTTTAATGGTAATAAAGCGTTTATTTTCAGAATGATAATTTTATTTGTTTTGCTTTACTTAAGTCAAATTTCTATGTTTAAGGCCTAATTCGGTCAAAAGCGTTTTGAACACTAAGTTAGTTAAAACTACAGAAACACGAACTAAAAGAGTAAAAGTTTCTCCAAAAGAAAATGCCAATCTTTGGCATTTAAGGTTAGCCCACATTAATCTCAATAGGATTGAGAGACTAGTGAAGAGTGGACTTCTAAGTCAGTTGGAAGAAAATTCTTTACCGGTGTGTGAGTCATGCCTTGAAGGCAAAATGACCAAACGTTCTTTTAGTGGAAAAGGATATAGAGCCAAGGAGCCCCTTGATCTTATACATTCTGATCTATGGTCCGATGAGTGTTAAAGCACGAGGTGGTTACGAATACTTCGTATCTTTCATAGATCTACAAGCGTAAACGTCGCGTACATGGGAAGGTGCAGACCTTTAAAGAACGACTAGTGGCAAAGGGTTTTACCAAGGTTGAAGGGGTTGACTATGAGGAAACCTTTTCACCTGTTGCATGGTAAAGTCGATTAGGATCCTTCTGGCCATTGTCGCGTATTATGACCACGAGGTATGGCAGATGGATGTCAAGACCGTCTTTCTGAATGGCAACCTTGACGAAACCATCTACATGGACCAGCCCAAAGGGTTCATAACCCAAGGCCAGGAGCAAAAGGTTTGTCGGCTTCATAGGTCTAATTATGGATTGAAACAAGCCTAGAGGTCTTGGAATATAAGGTTTGATGAGGCGATCAAATCTTATGGCTTTGATCAGAATGTTGACGAGCCTTGTGTCTACAAGAAAATCGTCGACAAAACTGTCGCATTTCTGATATTGTACGTGGATGATATCCTTCTCATTAGGAATGAGGTAGGATTTCTTACTGACGTAAATAATGTGCTAGCTTCACAATTCCAAAGGAAAGATTTGGAAGAAGCTCAATATGTTCTAGGTATCCAGATTGTCCGGAACTTGAAGAACAGAACGTTGGCCATGTCTCAAGCGTCTTATATTGACAAGATGTTGTCTAGATATAAGATGCAGAGCTCCAAGAAAGGCTTGCTGCCTTTCAGGCACGGGGTTCACCGGTCTAAGGATCAGTGTCCTAAGACTCCTCAAGAAGTTGAGGTATGAGACGGATCCCCTATGCTTCAGCTGTAGGGAACCTCATGTATGTCATGTTGTGTACTAAGCCTGACATCCGTTATGCAGTTGAGATTGTCAGTAGGTATCAATCCAATCCAGGATTAGATCACTGGACAACCGTAAAGGCAATCCTCAAGTATCTAAGGAGAACGAGGAACGACAGCTTAGTGTATGGCAGTGGGGTTTTGATCCTTACGGGATACACAGATTCTGACTTTCAGACTGATAAGGATTGTAGGAAATCCACTTCGGGGTCAGCCTTCATTCTTAATGGATGAGTTGTAGTGTGGCGAAGCATCAAGTAGGGATGCATCGCTGATTCCACTATGGAAGCGGAGTACGTTGTGGCTTGTGAAGCTGCAAAGGAAGTTGTTTGGCTTAGGAAGTTCATGATGGATTTGGAAGTTGTTCTAAATATGAACTTGTCAATCACGCTGTTTTGTGAAAACAATGGTGTTGTAGCCAACTCGAGAGAGCCTCGGAGCCATAAGATAGGCAAGCACATTGAGCGGAAGTATCACCTGATACGGGAGATTGTGCACCGCGGCGATGTGACAGTCACACAGATAGCGTCGGAGCACAACGTTGTGATCCATTTACAAATCCCCTCACGACTAAGGTGTTTGAGGGTCACCTAGAGAGTCTAGGTCTTCGAGTGCTTCCTGACTAGGGCAAGTGGGAGTATTGTAAAGGGTATTCAATGCCCTAGTTTATTGTGTTACTTTATTGTATTACTGTACATTTCATAAATGTATTATTTACTCCACTAGCTTAGTCCAACTGGAAGTTTGTCGGGATGTTTGTCCTAATCTCGTATTTGTTTGTAATATTTATGATTGAAAAAATAAGAGTTATTTTTTCATCACTTTGTGTCTCGCATATTTACAAACTTTGTCCAATAAACTAAGCTCCAAGGTCATTGAATTAATGAGAAAACTAGAACTTGAACGGTGGGTAGTTGACACACAAGGAGGATCACGTTTGAGTTAATGACTCGAATGGTCTACAGTATACAGATATGGTTGGAGACCTAATCCTGTATACGCTGTGGATCCGACCCGTTTTGTATTAGATACAAACGAGGTGATCTGACTCGTTCATGTGGTTGACATGCGAGTGGGGGCATCCTGTGCAATGAGATTGTACAAGACGGGACTGTGAATTATTAGGCCTACTGATGTAACACTGTTAACAGTATAGGACTAATAACTTCGTAGATGACCAATAGTGACTTGACCTTAATCCTGAGCGTGTTACGGACTCCTGTCTGTCGGGGTCTTTCCTTAGACTAGTACGGGTGAGGGTGGTCACAGTTACTCGCCCAATATGTCTATCTTCTCAGGAACAGGACCACGTGGAGAGCTGGGAACTTGACTACGCGAGATGGAATTCACTCGTTCCCGACTTTATGGAAAGTAGAGGGGTTGTTCCCTTAAGTGTTGTCTTCAGGGCTTGGACAACAGGTGCCCACCCTCTCATTGGCCTGAGATGGGTGTTGTTTATGGTTTGACCATACAACGTTGTTATTTATTAGAGGAGCAGTGGGGACTTAAGGAGCAAGAAGTAGACACAGGGGTAAAACGATAATTTGACCCAGTAGTATCTACGAACAACCTGTGAAGGATCGACTCACGGGCATTGGTTATATCAGTGGACACAACTTGTCCTACAGTGACGGGAGTGTAGCTACGGGTTCTAGTGGAGTGTTAACGTTGCTAATAAATGTTGATTAACCGGGTCAAAGAGTTTGACAAGTTAGTCTCGGATCATTGGAGCCCGTCACCTGTAGGTCCATTAGGTCCCTCGGTTGGCTCAAACCTGATACATAGAGGGTTTATAGTTTGGTGTGGATTTGAAGTGTTCAAATTCACTAAAAGGGTATTTATGTTTTTTATATGAGATATGATTGACATATTGAATGAGATTCATAATAAAGTATAGGTTAGCCTAATTGCTTAATTAGGGCTAATTTGGAGAAATTGGATTGAGAGAAATTAAATTGAATGTGATTCAATTTAAAATCCACAATTATACAAATGTGATTTGTATTATAAGGTTTGAGATATCTTATTATATGTGGTTATGCAAATATGATTTGCATAACCTATGATTGTGGTAAAATGGTAAATAGGTGGAGATTTCAACTCCACCTATCACCATTATTTAAAGCCTTTGCAAGAAGGCTTTTGGGAAGCATTGTTTTAACTTTTTGGAATCTCACCAAAAAGAAACTCAAAAACTCTCTCAACCTTTTCTCAACTTCTCTCCATTCCCTTTACCAAAGGAGCCCCACTACTCTCCTTCTACCTAAGGAGAACAACCGAGAAGCCTTTTCGAAGGTGTCTGATTGTTCGAGGTTCGAGTGAGATTGTGATCGTTGAGATCAAGAACCGGAAGTGTTCGTGACCGGAGAAGGAAATCGTGAAGAAAGGTTCTTCAACAAGTATGTGGTTCCTTACTATTTTTTCCTTCTTATGCATGGTTTAGCCTAATTTGTATAGGATAGAAATGATTTTGAGAAAATGTTTTCACAACGAAACCACGACGATTCAATCGTTTTTCCGTTGCGGGATTTTCATTCCCTTCAGCGAGTGAGGGTATCCTATGCAATGAGTTTTCATAAGACCGGACTATGAATTATTAACCAGTTGATGTAACACCATTAACAGATTTAGGTTTAATAATTCATAGATGACCTTTAGTAGCTCGACCTTAATCCTGAGTAGGTTATAGACTTATGTCTGTTAGAGTCTGTCCTTTGACAAATATAGGTGAGAGTGGCCTAAGACGCCGATTCAATAGGTATTATGACCTCTAAGCATTGTTTACATTGATTAGGAACCTTTTCGACTTCCTTTAAGAGTGTTAAAGAAGTTTTTGGTAAGTAAAATTCTACCTGTGGGGTCTGGTTGCTTGTATGCTAGCATGTTGTGTTCTTAGTTTTGTTGTATTATGCTTGTGACTATTCTTGAATCTGTATATATATTGAGTTTCTTTTGTGCTAAATTGTTGTTGAATTGTTGGGGAGGTGGAGCATGTTGCGTTGTATTCTTGTGATAAGCATGTGCCTCGTTGAGGTTGGTTTGTTATCATGATATATATGCTTAATGTATTGTGAGTATTGATGGTAAGAGCATGTCACATGTGTGTTATGTTAATTTTGACATGAATATGAGCTAGGAGCATGATGTGTAGATTCAATGTATTCTAGTAAGCTTAGGTGAGGTTAGGAACCTTAAATGAGATAAAAGAGAGTTAGGCGAATGCTAGTTTGTCTTGAATAAAAATGGTGGAAGGGAAGTATGTCCCTAACGGATTAAGAGGAGCATCTATGCCTTGGTAACTATGGGCAGGTTGGTGTGATGAATCGTGAAGATGTATTGGAACCTTGGTAACTATGGGCAAGGGGCAATATGTTAATAGGTTATTGATATCTTGGTAACCATGGGCAAGGGTCGATGATGATATCGAGACCTTGGTAACTATTTACAAGGGTCGGTATGATAGGTTTGGAGACAAGTGTTGAAACCTTGGTAACTATGGGTAAGGGTCAATACGTTGTTGAGTCATTGATGCCTTGATACCTATGTAGGGTCGGTGCACAGTTTGAGACCTTGGTAACTATTGACAAGGAATCGTACGTCGAGCTCCTGAGAGATGAAGGGAATCGAATCTCCGTGAGCAGCGGAAACGTGTAATTAAATCGTATTGTGCTTGTTTGATTATGGTTTACTCCAAAAACCCATACATTGGCAATTTAAACAGAATAAGCAAATTAAATACGTAAAACATGGATTAAAGCATCAAGACATGTTGTAAAAACCTAAATTAAAAGAGATTTGAAATTTACCTTTCTAGTTTTGATTTTCTACAACTTCTTGCAAATTCAAGTTGTACAACACAGCAACTAAAAACTTCTCCTCTGTTCCAACAGGACACAACCACTCAACAAACCTTCTATTCTCTGAGTATCTACCTAGATCAAACCTTGGTGGGAAGGTTTCCAACAATTGGAGAGAGGAAAGGGATTTTTGGTTGAGAGAAAAGCAATTCTCTAATTGCTCAAAAAACAGACGATCGATCAGTTCAACTGATCCTTTTTCTCCCTGTTTATCTATCGATAGGGAGAAGAAGAGGGGTAGTGGGAACGTGTCTGGATGACACGTTCCCTTAACATAATTAATTAATTAATTAAAGTAATCAAATTATTTAATTAATTTAATTAATAATATAATTAAATCATATTTATTATATATTAATATAATTTCAATTAAATCACATTTAATTAAAATAAAATAAAATAAAATAAAATAAAAATCATATATTTAATTTGGATTAAAACACATTTAATCAATTTTCCCTCTAACCTATAGTTTTAATGCACATCTTATGCACATTAAATTTTAACCTATAGTTTTTTAAATATGAATTTCATTCACATTTAAATTAATATTTGAATTCTTTCAAATATTTAATTCTCTCATTTAATTTAATATGAATAATATTCAATTAAATTTATCATATAAAGTTACAAAACTTTATATTATAATGTATCTTTATACATTAATATTTATTCTCTAATTGAATTTGAACATTTCCAATTCAAACGATCTAAGAACCCTTTACGAGCTAGAAGGTGGACCTAATGGATCTACATATCAGAAGCTCTAACGATACGAGATTATTCGGTTAATCTCATTAACCTCCTAATCAACATTCGTTAACTGCGGGAACACTCCACTAAAGTGCCGCAGTTGCACTCTTCTCACTGCATATATATTTCTGTGTCCACGAATGTTGACCAATAACAACAAGTTAATCCTTCACGAATGTTCATAACATAAGCTTGGTTAAATTATCATTTTACCCCTAGATTACATCTTTTACCTTAAGTCTCAGTGCTCCTCTAATGAACAATTTGTTTGTGGTTCTACCAACAAACAGAAGTCCCCCTCGGGCCAATGAGAGGGTTGGGCCCTTTGTTCAAGTATCGGAGACACCACTTAAGGGAACATTCATCTACTTACCCTAATAAGCGGGAAGGAGTGAATTCTATCTTGCTAGGTTAAGTCTCCAACTGCCTGTTTGATTTTGTCCCCAATAAGGTAGGCTTATTGTCGGCGAATCTGGCCACTCTAACCCATACTAGTTAAAGGACAACCCCTCACAAACAGGAGTTCATAACCTGCTCAGGATTGAGATCAAGTTGCCTAGGTCATCCTAATGAAATAGAAACCCAACTAGTCAATGGAGTTACACCTAGTGGGTACTATTTCCTTGTCCGGTCTTATGCAATCTCGTCACATAGGATATTCCCACTCACATGTCATCTACACGAACACGTTAGGATCACTTTGTTTGTATCATATACAAAGTGGGGCATATCCATAGAATTACCAAGATAAGGTACCCAAGCCTTATCCCCTTACTATAGACCCTTTAGGTTGTATCTCGAATTAAGATCCTTATATGTATACTACATTCAGTTCAAGAGACATATTACAACCTTGGATGTTAGTTTATTTGAATTAGAGTTAATAAAAGGGCAATATCATAAATAATGAACAATAACTCTTTATTGATAATAATAACTCTTTATTACATTAATTAGAACATTATTTCCAAACTACGCGTTTTAGGGCACAAATCCCAACAAGAGATGCATTAAGACTCTGGTAACTGAAGGGCAGGGGTGTATGCATCTAAAATAACTCTCTATTGTTCGTTATTTTTGATATTGCCCTTTGTTTTAACCCTAAATCCAATAAACTAAACATCCAAGGCTGTAAAATGTCTCTTGAACTGAATGTAGTGTACATATAAAGGATCTCGATTCGAGATACAACCTAAAGGGTCTATATTAAGGGAATAAGGTTTGGGTACCTTACCCTTGTAACACTATGGATGTGGCCCACTTTATATATGATACAAATACTGTGATCCTAACGTGTTCGTGTAGATCACATGTGTGTGGGGATATCCTATGTAATGGGATTACATAAGACCTGACCGCGAAATAGTAACCAGTAGATGTAACTTCGTTGACTAGCTAGGTTTCTATTTCACTAGGATGACCTAGGCAACTTGATCTCAATCTTGAGCAGGTTACGAACTCTTCCATGCGAGGAATTGTCCTTTGACTAGTATGGATGAGAGTGGCCAGATTCGCCGACTCAATATGCCTATCTTCTTGAGGACAAGACCGAGTGAGCGGCTGGGGACTTAACTTAGCAAGATGGAATTCACTCCTTCCTGTCTACTAGGGTAAGTAGATGAATGTTCCCTTAAGTGGTGTCTCCGAGACTTGAAAAAAGGGCCCGACTCTTTCACTGGCCCGAGAGGGACTTCTGTTTGTTGGTAGGTCCACAAACAAACTGTTCATTAGAGGAGCACTGGTACTTAAGGTACAAGATGTAACCCAGAGGTAAAACGGTAATTTGACCCAGCTTGTGTTACAAACATTCGTGAAGGATTAACTTGTTGTTATTGGTCGATATCCGTGGACACATAAATATATCTGCAGTGAGAAGAGTGCAGATGCGAGAATTTAGTGGAGTGTTCCCGCAGTTAACGAATGGTGATTAGGAGGTTAATGAGATTAACTGATTAATTTCGTATCGTTGGAGCTTCTAATCTGTAGGTCCATTAGGTCCACCTTCTAGCTCGTAAAGGATTCTTAGATCGTTTGAATTTGAAATGTTCAAATTCATTAGGGAATAAATTTAATGCATATAGATACGATATAATTTAAAGTTTTAGAACTTTATATTATAAATTTAATGTGAATATGATTCATATTAAATTTTGTGAGAGAATTAAATATTTGAAAGAGTTCAAATATTAATTTAAATGTGAATGTGATTCATATTTGAAAACTATAGGTTATAATTTAATGTGCATAAGATGTACATTAAAACTATAGGTTAAAGGGAAAATTGATTAAATGTCATTTAATCTAAATTAAATATATGATATTTAATTTAATTTAATTAAATGTGATTTAATTGATTTAATAATAATTAATATGTTTAATTATTAACTAAATAATCAAAAAAAAAAAAAGGAATGTGTCAAGAGGACACGTTCGCCATGTCTCTCAACTCCCCATCGATAGGAGTGGGAGTTTCCCTCTAGATGTGCAATAACTTCTCGATGGAGAGAAGTGGTTGATGATGATCGATCATTCTTGTAATTGTGTAAATTGAAAAAGAAAAATTCTCTCTCTCAAATTCCCTTCCTCTCCAATAGTTGGAATCCTTCCCACCAAGGATAAGATCTAAGTAGTATCCAGATGATAGAAGGCTTACTGCGTGGTGTTATCCTGTTGGAAAGTAAGTACATAGAAGTTTTCTTGGTTGTTGTGTTGTTGTGCAAAAGGAGCAAGGAGTTGCTATTGAGAAACTACAAAGGTAATTTCGAATTTCCTTTAGTTTAATGTTTTTAACAACATGTTTGCATGTTTTAGGTCCATGTCTAATTAGATTAGATTAAAATGTTTGTCTCTGTTTTTTACCCAATGTATTGGTATTTGAAGTAAACCAAAACAAATGAGCAATTACGATTTTAATCACGTTTCCGCTACTCTACGGGATCTGATTCCCATCAATTGGTATTAGAGAAATGCTTGTTTTGTTTTAGTTGAAACAAATTTGCTTTGGATAGGTGGAAATTGCATTTGGTTTGTTGTAAAACTGTTTAGGAATATTTTGGCTTTAGATTTATTTTTGATTAGATCAAATTAAATGTAAAGGCCCCTGTGTTTTGGGCAATTAAGTCCATAATTGATTCTGTAATTAAGTTATGAGTCGTTCGAGACAAATTCGTGCAAATCGGATGAGATTCAGGTGAGAATTTTGCATTTGAAGTTGTTGTTTTCGAAGGAAGAAGTTGGTGCCAAAGCAACAGTGTTGCAACGCTATCATCAACGTTGCAACGTTGAAGCCCCTATCGATACGAAATTGCCAGGGGTCAGCAGCGTTGCAACGCTCCCCTCAACGTTGCAACGCTACTCCGATGTTAGGCGCGCGCGCGAGATAAGGCGGCGTTGCAACGCTCTCTTCAGCGTTGCAACGTCGTGACGACAACCTGAAGGTGCAGACCGGTTTAGAAGCGGTTCAGGTCAATTTTGGTCTAGTTCGAGCGGTCTGAGCCCGATTCAAGGAGTTTTGGACCGGTTTTGTAATATAAGTAATGTAATTTTATTATTTTTACACTTAAGGGGCCAAATTTTTTCGGTTTTACCGTTATTTTCTTTATGAATGTCATTTAGAATATTTCCCACCTTAGGATAAGCATGTTCATGCATTTTTTTATTTGTATAAGTGTTATATAAATATGGTAGAAATGCATGATTTAATTTATTTTTCATGAGTAATTAATTATAATTGTTATAATTAGATTATATGGAAAATAAAGAGCATGGAGCATGAAATTACTTAGTTTAAAATAAATGTTATTTTATTTAAGTAATTTTCTTTATTCAATTAGTTGAATGTCTTTTATAATTTCAATTTGAAATCGTCTGTTGGTTTTATAATATAGTTCCTTGTCATAGATTAATTATTAAAAGTTATAAATAAAGGGGTTTTTAGAAAACATAACCTATAACAAAGAATTGCATGCAAACATAGGAACTTGGGTTAAATTAAATTACTTTTAAATTGTTTAAAATTAATTTAGACCTAAGTTTAATTTCTATTAGGATTAGAAGTTAGTCTTACATAGTATTTTAAATAGTTTAAAATATAGTAGGACAATTGGGCATTGGTTATAAGGGAACTCTACTGGTGATGTTCTGTCTAAGGTTGGGGGTACTTAAGTTGCTTACAATCTTAACACCTCCTACCTTGAGTGACTGAACTTGAGTTGAATTAACCATAGTCCTATGTTATATCTAGGTAATTAAAATGTTTATTCACCTGAACATAAGGTTAAAAGACCTAGTTATAAAAATTATAATAGACATAGACTTAGATAGATTCTATTAGCCCGAATCCGACTAAGTTAAGACTAATACCCTAACCTTAGGAGCTTCAATGGGAGAAAACAAGGTGTTCACATCGAGTTTACTCTCACGTCCTCAAGAGTTCACACCGTGAGTTCCATGCTCGGCTACGTGGCGTCAATAGGGCGACGCCCTACGGTACGTGTTTGCATGGTTCAATAACAAGGTGAATGAGGGAAGTATCCATAGTAAATGGGAGCAGGACGCGTGTCAACGTATCCTACGGTCTCCTTCATTTGGTCGCACCGTGAGATTTCTATAGTTCGCCTGCTAGGTTGTCCTAGAACAACCAATCCTTACGGAGGGCCTGACAATAGGGGTTGGAACACCACGAAATCTAGAAATGGATAGGGTATCCTAGGTATTTGCCAACAACTGTCTTTCTTAATAGTAGCATGTTGGCTCGGGCCTATTGGATCTGAAAATGGTAGGGTCACATTTACGGGATAAGTTAAGCTAGTTAACGAGTCCTAGACCAAACAAACGGTAGCTAAGAATCATTGGGACATGAGATGTTCTGGTAGTGAGAATTGGTTGAGATAGTCTCAATTCAGGGGAGGAGTAACTGACTACCCGACGGTGACTTTTGTTCTAAACCCTTGAAGTATCGTTGCAAAATTAAAGGTTTAATTTAAACACTAGGGTTCTTTAATAATTTTGCTAAAATTGATTTGTTTGTGATGGGTGATGCGAAAATATTAGTGCCAAAACTAATGCAAATTAGAATGAGACTCTGACACTTCTACGACGTGCAAGTATACACGGTCGAGTGCAGCAAGTGATAAGATAAGAGTATCGATCCCACGAGGACTAGCAGAATCTAAGTAAGCGAGTGTCCTAGAAATTATCCTTTATAATTTTTGTGCAATGTATGGGATTGAAAAATAATTTAAACATGTACTTAGTGATGCAAAAAGGTAAAGTACTCAAAACAATATGCAAGTAATCAATTGAATTAAATGTGAAGATAGAAAAATGCGAACGAGAGGCAAGGGGCAAAAGTTGAGATTCTATAATGAAAAAGTAGGCATGGGTTAGGTTAGAGTTCTAATGTTCAATTGGAATAAAAATGTGATTAATTCCTCAAATTCACCTACTCATGTGTTCAAATGATTTCTTTCAAAATCACTAAGTTTTAAAACCAACAATCTCTCAATTGAGATCTAAATTATGCTCATGAATTTAGGTTCTAGGTGGGTTAATCATCTCTAATCAACTCAATAATCCTAGAATGAAATTTTAGTTTTCTAACTCACTAGCTCTCGCAAGTTCGTGAATTCTAGAGAAATTAAAGAGGCCAATTTTAATTCTCATGCAATGTTAAATTCAATAAAATTTCATAAATTCAATTAATGGCATCAACTATAAATTTATTCCAAAATTACATTAAAACAACCTAACCCTTGCCTAAGACAAATTAGTTCATGGTAGGAATCAAATCACACTTCTTTAATTTAAAGATGCTTTCACTAATCAAGAAGTTCATATATAAAAACAATCCAAAACAACCACACGAATCGCTTAGAAATAAAGAGAAAATTAACCTCTAATCGGTGTATAAACAACCCAACAAAAGCAAAGATAATTGGCAAAAATAATAGGCAAAAACATTAAAAGAAAGGGAACAATTTACAAAGCAGTTTGCCTTGTTTTGCTACAAAGAATTGCCTAGCAAAGAACCCTTTGTCGATGGTTCAGAATGGGCACTTTGCTTCAAAGAAAGTCCTTGGGTTGGCCTCAAAATAGATCACCAATTGCTTCAAAGAAAAGCCTTGTCGGGTTCCTACTTCACGGCGAAACGGCGATTGCTTCAAAGAACTGTGAATAGCCTCCAACAATTGCTTCAAAGAAACTTTCTACGATCGGCAAACTCTCTCAAAAACCTTACGCCAATTGTCGTAGCAAACTTCTCGGCGACTCCCAACGCCAAAGAACGCCACGCGATTGCTTCAAAGAAACATCGACACGGCTCCCAATGCCAAGAACCTCACGCGATTGCTTTAGCAAACCTCTCGGCAAATCCTTTAAACTTTCCTCATCAATTGCTTCAAAGAAAAGGCGATGGTCCTCTCTTTTCCTCCTTTTCTCAAGCAAATTTTAATGCTCACCACCTCTCTTGAATGCTCTAGCAAAGACCCAAGGACAACTCTCTTGAATTTTCCTCTTCAATGCTACAACAAAGGGCCTCTCGATTTGTGCTTTCTCATCCGATTGCTTCAAAGAACAACACGTAGCAACACCAACAACGCCCTTCTTCTTTTCTTGCTCTTTGCTTCAAAGAACGGATGGACCTCACGATTGCTACAAAGAAAGACACCATCATGAATTTGTCTCTCCAACGCACACTTTTTGTCAGTAGCAATCGCTTGGTTCTCCTTCTCTTTCGATCTCTCCTCCTTGTCGCAAATTCTCACTCGCCAACTCCCTCTCCTTTCACCTGTAAACCCCTAGCCGCTTTATACAAGATGGTGTTGCCCTAATTCCATAAATTACAAAAATACCCTTAAGGGTAAAAGACCATCTTACCCTTCTGTAAAATGTCTAAAATGCCCTTAAGGACTCTTGTAATTTTTTTAACATCTCCTCGCATACGTAAAAATCCCAAATAAATTTATAAAGTCAATTATAAAAGAAACTAAATACGCAAGGATTTTTGGAGTTAAGAAAAATCTCAAATTTCGGTCTTTAATCAACCGTTAGCTTATTTTCCTAGATTTCTTAAATTAAAGCACAAAAACATCAAAATTAATTCTTTTTTAACCTAATGCTTAAATTCAAGATTTTAGAGCTAACACACATAATTTAGGGATAAAATAACATGAGGATCACTAAATTAAATGCAATTCAAGTGAATTGAACACTAAAATTCTAGTAAAATAACTCACTAATGGTGAGTTATCAATGGGTTAAAGGCATAACTAATTAGAACTACCTTTTTAAATTTCAACATGTCGTCTTCTATAATAGCCTTGCTCAAAAGCGAATGTTTAACTGGCAAAAATTATACTACGTGGAAGTCTAACCTGAATACGATTCGCATTGTTGACGACCTTCGGTTTGTACCGACTAAGGAATGTCCTCAGGTCCCTGCTCGAAACACTCATCAATCTATTAAGGATGCGTACGACCGTTGAATCAAGGCCCATGATAAGGCCAAGGTCCACATTTTGGCTAGTGTTTCTGATGTTTTGGCCAAAAAGTACGAGGCATGGTCTCAGCTCGTGAGATCATGAGTTCGTTGCAGAATATGTTTGGACAACCGTCTAGACCGGCATGAATCCCTCAAGTACGTTTATAACTCTCGTATGAAGGAGGGATCATTAGTGAGAGATCATGTTCTCGATCTGATAATCCACTTCAACGTGGATGAAATGAATGACGCGGTCATAGACGAGCAAAGTCAGGTGTTGTTCATCCTTCAATCTCTTCCGAAGAGTTTCCTACAATTCTGCAACAATGCGGTGATGAAGAAGATAGAGTACAACCTGACTACTCTCCTCAATGAACTGCAGACTTTCCAGTCTCTTATGAAGAATAAGGGACAGGCTGATAGAGAGGCAAATTTGTTTGCCCATTCCAGAAGGTTCCGGAAGGATTTATCCTCTGGAACTAAGTCATGTGGTCCATCTTCTGGGCTTAAGAAGACCCAAAAGAAGAAGATATGAGGGAAAGGGAAGGCACTTGTTGTTGATAAGGGTAAGGGAAAGGCCAAGGTTGCAGACAAAGGAAAGTGTTTCCACTGCAACATGGACGGGCACTGGAAGTGAAACTGCCAAAAGTACCTTGCTGAGCTCAAAGAGAAGAAAGGTAAATTCGATTTACTTGTTCTTGAAACTTGCTTAGTGGAAAATGATGATTTTACCTGGATACTTGATTCAGGAGTCACTAGCCATGTTTGCTCTTCTTTGCAGAAAACTAGTTCCTTCAAGGAGCTCGAAGAGGGTGAGATGACACTCAGGGTCGGAACGGGAGACGTCGTCTCAGGTCGTGCAGTGGGAGATGCCAAGCTGTTTTTTAGAGATAGATTTATATTTTTAGAAAATCTGTACATAGTTCCTAAGATTAAGAGGAATTTGATATCTATCTCTTGTCTAATTGAACATCATTATTGTATTTCCTTTTCTAGTAATGAAGCGTTCATTTCAAAAAAATAAGTGTACATATTTGTTCTGCTAAGTTAGAAAACGGCTTGTATGTACTTAAACCGAATCAAACTAAGACAATTTTAAATCATGAGATGATTAAAACTGCAAATACTCAAAGTAAAAGGCAAAGAATTTCTCCAAATAATAATACTTATCTTTGGCATCTTAGACTTGGTCATATAAACCTCAACCAGATTGAGAGACTATCAAAGAATGGACTTCTAAATAAGTTAGAAGATGATTCTCTACCTCATTGTGAATCATGCTTGGAAGGTAAAAAGACTAAGCGACCTTTTTTGGAAAAGGTTATAGAGCCAAAGAGCCCTTGGAGCTTATATATTCGGATCTTTGTGGTCCGGCAAATGTTAAAGCTCGTGGAGGGTACGAATATTTCATCTCTTTCATATATGATTATTCGAGGTATGGTTATCTATACCTAACGCATCATAAGTATGAGGCTCTTGAAAAGTTCAAAGAGTATAAGGTTGAAGTAGAGAATGCATTAGGGAAAACCATTAAGACACTTCGATCCGATCGAGGTGGAGAGTATATGGATCTAAGATTCCAGGACTATTTGATAGAATAATGGAATCCAATCTCAACTCTCGGCACCTAATACACCTCAGCAGAATGGTGTATCTAAAAGGAGGAAATAGAACCTTGTTAGACATGGTTCGATCTCGGATGAGTTATGCTCAATTGCCTGCCTCGTTTTGGGGTTACGCAGTAGAGACTGCGGTTCAAATCTTGAACATTGTTCCATCAAAGAGATTGGAACCTAGTTTACAACACTTCAGGATTTGGGGTTGTCCGGCACACGTGCTGGTGACAAACCCAAAGAAATTGGAACCTCGTTCAAGATTATGCCAATTTGTTCGCTATCCCAAAGAAACGAGAGGTGGTTTTTTCTACGGCCCATAAGAAAACAAGATGATTTTATCGACAAACGCCACTTTCTTGGAGGAAGATCACATGAGGAACCATAAACCGCGTAGTAAGTTAGTATTAAATGAAGCTACAGATGAGCCAACAAGAATTGTTGATCTAGTTGGACCTTCATCAAGAGTTGATAAAGAAGTCGACACATCAAGTCAGTCTCGTCCTTCTCAATCGTTGGGAATGCCTTGACGCAGTGGGAGGGTTGTTTCCCAACCTGACTGCTACTTGGGTTTAGTTGAAACTCAAGTTGTCATACCTGATAACGGTGTAGGGATCCATTGTCCTATAAATAGGCAATGAATAACGTAGATAAGGACCAATGGATCAAATCCATGGACCAAGAAATTGAGTCAATGTACTTCAATTCAGTTTGGGAACTTGTAGACCAACCTGAAGGGGTAAAACCCATAGGGGCAAATGGATCTATAAGAGAAAGAGAGATGGAGCCGGAAAGGTACAGACCTTTAAGGCCAGACTTGTAGCAAAGGGTTTTACCCAAAGGGAAGGAGTTGATTATGAGGAAACTTTTTTCCCTGTTGCTATGCTTAAGTCTATAAGGATACTCTTGTCCATAACCGCTTTTTATGACTATGAAATTTGGGAAATGGACGTCAAGACTGCCTTTTTGAATAGAAATCTTGATGAGAGCATCTATATGTCTCAGCCAGAAGGGTTCATAACCCAAGGTCAAGAGCAAAAAGTTTCCAAGCTCAATCGATCCATTTATGGGTTGAAACAAGCATCCAGATCTTGGAACATAAGTTTTGATACTGCGATCAAGTCTTATGGCTTTGACAAAAACGTTGATGAGCCTTGTGTTTACAAGAGGATCATCAACAACAAAGTAGCTTTCTTAGTACTTTATGTGGATGATATCCTACTCATTGGGAATGATGTAGGATACCTAACTGACATAAAGAAATGGTTGGCGACCCAATTCCAAATGAAAAATTTGGGAGTGCCATAGTATGTTCTTGGGATTCAAATTTTCAGGAATCGCAAGATTAGAACGCTAGCTCTGTCTCAAGCATCTTATATCGACAAAATTGTTGGCTCGATATTCGATGCAGAATTCAAAGAGGGACTTATTGCCCTTCAGTCATGGAATTCATTTGTCTAAGGAACAGTCTCCTAAGACACATCAAGAAGTTGAGGATATGAGACGTATTCCCTATGCCTCTGCAGTAGGTAGCTTAATGTATTTTATGTTGTGCAGGAGGCCAGACATTTGTTATGCAGTGGGAATAGTCAGTAGGTACCAATCCAATCTGGGATTATACCACTGGACCGCAGTTAAAAATATCCTAAAGTATCTTAGGAGAACAAGGGACTATACGCTTGTGTATGGGACTAAGGATTTGATCCTTACTAGATACACTGATTCTGATTTTCAAACCGATAAGGATTCTAGAAAATCCACATCGGGGAGCTATAGTATGGTGAAGCATCAAGTAAGGATGCATCGTTGACTCCACGATGGAGGTTGAGTATGTCGTTGCTTCAGAAGCAACTAAAGAAGTTGTTTGGCTAAGAAAATTCCTTACTGATTTGGAAGTTGTTCCAAATATGAAATTTCCCATCACCTTATACTGTGACAACAGTGGTGCGATAGCTTAATTTCCCAACCCTGTCCATGTACTATTGACCATTCGGGTCATTTAATTGAACATGATCCTACTTGTGTGTCCACCATACATTGTTCAAGGTCTCATAAACATGACCCTGGAGCTTAGTTTATTGGATTTAAGTTTTAATTGCGAGATTACAAGATTTGAGGAAATATAACATTTTATTTATAACCATCAAATAACTACATGAGTTTAGGGAAAAAATGCCAACAAACTCCCACTTGATCTAAAGCTAGTGGAGTACAACAACATTACACTAATGTAAATATAATAAACTAGGGCATTGAATACCCTTTGTACAACATGCCCCCACTTGCCCTAGTTAGGGTATCACTCGTAGACCTAGACTTTCTAGGTGACCCTCAAACACCTTAGTGATGAGAGTCTTTGCAAATGGATCAGCAACGTTGTGCTTCGAAGCTATCTTTATGACGATTACGTACCTCGATGCACAATTTCTCGTATCAGGTGATACTTCTGCTCGATGTGTTTTTCCCTCTTGTGACTTCGTGGTGTTGGGTTTTATGTCCTAAACCTCGCGGGCTTGTAAACTGAATGTATATTCTATTTTGCAATAAAGATGTTATTGAGATTTATTCAAATAAAAGTGTTATTGAATAAAGTGAGTTGTATATTTTTTGAAACCTTAATCCAATAATGAACTCATGGTTATAGGAAGTATACTTCAACTTTATGTGTGACATAAAAGTGGATCAAGTTCAAGTTTTAGCCAGAACGGTCTATAGTATAAGGATTGGGTTGGGTACCTTATTCTAGGGACACTATGGGTGCGACCCACTTTGTAAAGTACAAATGATGTGATCCTGAATCGTTCATGTGGAGACATGCGAGCGGGGGCGTCCTATTCAATGAGTTTGCAAAAGACTGAACAGCGAAATAGTCACTTAGACTTTATAACTCCGTTTACTGTCTTAACTGACTATACTCATATGATGACCTTCGTAACTCGATCTTAATCCTGAACGTGCCATAAACTCCTGGTTATTCGGATTATCCTTAGATTTGCATGGGTGAGAGTGGTCCGAGATTGCCGACTCAATAAGCCTCCCATTTCAGGGATAAGACTGGGTAGATAGCTGGGAACATAGTTCTGCAAGATGGAATTCACTGCTACCCACTTTAGGGAATAGTAGAGAGGTTGTTCCCTTAAGTGCTGACTCCGGGTCTTGAACAAAGGGCCCACCCCTCTCATTGGCCCGAAAGGGATTCGGGTTGTTGGTTGGACCCCAAACCAATTGTTCATTAAAGGATCAGTGGGGCTTAAGGAACAAGAAGTAATTACATGGGTAAAACGGTAAATTTGATCCAATTGTAATAACGAAAGAACTGTGAAGGATCGACTTACTAATCATGGTTATATCGAGTGGACAAAAATACATCTACAGTGAGGAGAGTGCAGCCACTGGGCTTTAGTAGAGTGTCCCGGTAGTTAACGAATGTTGATTAGCTAGGCGAAAGAATTTGGTCGGTTAATCTCGTATCGTTAGAGCTCAGATCTATAGGTCCATTAGGTCCCCCTTACTAACTTGGACTAAGCCTTGTAACATTTGAGAGAAAAGAATTTGAATTGTTCAAATTTTGTTTTGGGAGAAAACGTTAATTATATGTGATATACTTAACGTGTCATAAATTAATTATGAATTAAACTATGATAAATAAGAGGTGGGCGTACTTAAATATGATTTAAATATTGGTTCGATTTATAACATAAATAGGGATTCATGTTCGAACGGTCGACTTAAGAAATCAGGATTGGTCCAATTATTTAATTTGATATTTAATATTAAATTAAATTATTATTTAAAATTAATTAATTAGATTAATAAATTGATTTTAATTAAAAATTAATTTTATATTAATTTTGAATTCAAATTAAATGAAAATTCAAATTGATTTTTGAAGTTTCAATTGGACCAAATTCATAAACGGTGAATAAGCAACTTTGAATTTGAAATTCACCATAATTGAACACCTCCTTCTTGCTTAATCCTTCTCATCTTCATGTTGTCATCTTCTCCTAGCTTGAAGAAGCTTTTGGTTTGCTTTAATTGAAGAAGAAACGCATGAATTAAGGGAATTTTATCAGAATTTTTCTGATTCACGTTTTTAGACCTTTCTCTCATCTCTCTTCAAATTCTCTCAATCTAAGATCCCACAATCTATTCCAAGGCCTGAGGATGGTAGGGAAGACTATAGAGGTGGTACACAAAGTGTTTGTGACAAGAAATTGCCCACGGATTTGGAGAATTTTGAGATAGAAAGGTATGTGTTCTTACTCTCTATTTTTCATATTTGAGCATGCTTTTATTTTTTAAAATTGATCAATTTAGAGTGTTCAAGATCCGAAATTGCTTCTTCTTTCTTAATATGGACTCTTTCACGAGGTTCCCTCGAGTTGGCCATTGCACCACTATTATCACAATAAAGAGTGGCTAGCAAGTTCATATTTGGAATAACTTCCAAATCTGTCATGAACTTCCTTAGACAAACTGTCTCTTTAGCTGCTTCACGAGCTGCTACATATTCAACTTCCATTGTGGAGTGTGCAAAGCATCCTTGCTTGATGCTTCGCCAAACTATAGCTCCTTCCATAAGAGTAAACACTGGCCCCGATGTGGATTTCCTATAATCCTTGTCGGTCTAAAAGTTAGAGTTTGTGTATCCCGTAAGAATCAAATCCTTACTTCCATACATGAGCATGTAGTCCCTCATTCTCCTAAGATACTTGAGGATTGACTTAAGCATTGTCTTGTGATCAAATCTTAGATTGGATTGGTACCTACTGACAATCCCAACTGCATAACAGATGTCGGGCCTAATACACAACATGGCGTACATCAAGTTAGCTACAGCTGATGCATAAGGGACCCGTCTCATGACCTCAACTTCTTGAGGTGTCTTAGGACATTGTTCCTTAGACAAATGAACTTCGTGCCTAAAAGGAAACAAGCTTTTGTTGGAGTCCTACATCTTATATCGTGCCAACATCTTGTCGATATATGATGCCTGAGATAAGGCTAGTGTTTTATTCTTGCGATTTCGGACAATCTAGATTCCAAGAACATACTGTGTCTCTCCCAAATCATTCATTTGAAATTGCGTAGCCAACCAGTTTTTAATGTCAGTGAAGAATTCTATATCATTCCCAAACAGTAGGATGCCATCCACATACAACACTAGAAAAGGATAGTACTATTGATGATTTTCTTGTAAACACAAGGCTGATCAACACTTTGGTCAAAGCCATAAGATTTGATAGCCTCATCAAACCTTATATTCCAAGACCTAGAGGCTTGTTTCAGTCCATAAATAGACCGTATAAGCCTGCAAAGCTTTTGCTCTTGGCCTTGTTCAATGAACCCTTTGGGTTGGTCCATGTAGATGTTTTTGTCAAGGTTGTCTTGACATCCATCTGTCATACCTCACAATCATAATCGTCATCAGGTATGACAACTTGGGTTTCAATTAAACCCATGTAACGATCAGGCTTTGTAACAACCCTCCCACTACGTCGAGGCACTCTCAACTCTTGAGATTAATGTTTTTGACTTGACGTGTTAGTGTCAACAACTCTTGTTGATGTGTTAGCATCTTCAGCAACCTTTGCTGACATTCAGTCTAATTCATTTAACACGACCTTACTTCTTTGTTTATGGTTCCTAATGTGATCTTCCTCTAGGAAAGTGGCGGTTGTCGACACAAGCACCCTATTTTCCTAAGGATCATAAAATAGACCACCTCTCGTTTCCTTAGGGTAGCCCACAAATAGGCATAATTTTAAACGAGGTTCCAATTTCTTCGGGGTTGTCATTAGTACATGGGTTGGACATCCCATAATTTTGAAATGACGCAAACTACCTTTACGTTCTCTCCAGAGTTTGAAACGTGTTTCAGAAACACTCTTCGAAGGAACATTCTTCAAAATATAAACTGCAGTCTCCATTACATAACCCCAAAACGAGTCAGGGAGACGAGCATAACTCATCATCGACCGAACCATATCTAAACGGGTTATTTTTCTCCTTTCCGATACACCATTTTGTTGTGGCATACCTGGGGCTGAGAGTTGAGACGTTATTCCATGTTCTATCATATAGTCCTGGAGATTAAGGTCCATATACTCTCCATCTCGATCGGATCGAAGTGTTTTGATTTATTTATCTAAAAGGTTTTCAACCTCAGTCTTAAACTCCTTGAACTTTTCAAGTGTTTCAGACTTCTGATGCATTAGGTAAATATATCTATATCTGGAATAATCATCTCCAAAAGAGATGAAGTATTCATACCCTCCTCTGACTTTAACTCTCATCGGACCACAAAGGTCTGAATGTACGAGATCTAAGGGTTCTTTGGCTCTATAACATTTTCCAGTAAAAGGTCTTTTGGTCATTTTGCCTTCAAGGCATGATTCACATACAGGTAAAGAACTTTCTTCTAACTCGTTTAGAAGTCCGTTCTTTACAAGTTTGTCAATCCTATTGAGATTTATGTGACCTAACCTTAGATGCCAAAGATGGGCATTTTCTTTAGGAGAAACTTTTTACTTTTTAGTTCGTGTATTTGTTGTTTAACTCAATGTTTAAAACCATTTTAACTGAATTAGGCCTTAAAACATACAAATTATTCTCAAGAAGAGTTGTGGAGATTTTCAACACCTTTCTTTGAAATAAACGCTTTATTCATTGAAAAAGAAATTGCTTTACACTGTTTAATTAAACAAGAAACAAAAATAAGGTCTCTAATAAACCCCGGTACTATATACATGTTATCCAATAACAAATGTTTCTTGCTAAACAACAACTCTACCGTGCCCACTGCTATGGATGAGACAATCTCCCCAGTACCAACTTTGAGTGTTATCTCCCCTTCCTACAGTTGCTGCTAGAAACTAATCCCTGAAAAGAAGACCAAACATGGTTAGTGGCGCCTAAATCTAGTATCCAGACAGAGTTATCACTCTCCACTAAACAAGTTTCCATATACAATAAATCATATTTACCTTCATTCTTCTTGTCGGCCAAGTATTTGGGGCAGTTCCTTTTCCAGTGCTCATCAGTGTTGCAGTAGAAACACTTTCCTTTTTCTGCAACCTCCTTGAACTTTTTGCCCTTCTGGGCAGTAGCATGGTCAACTCGTTTCCCTTTTCCAACCTTTTTCATCTTCTTCTTCTTTCCTTTCGAGCATGAAAAGGACAAAGCTACAAGTTTGGTCCCCGAGGTCGAACCCTTGTGATAAGACCGATAGGCAACATTTGTCTCACCTTCTTGTCCCTTGACTTTCATTAGAGACTGATAGGTTTGTTCATAAAAGTGTTGCTACGAAACTAAAGGAAACTCTTCGGAGGAGTCTCCAAAATGAAGCTGGCTTGACTCGACTCGTCGATAGATGCACCGTTCATCTACACCACGTTAAAGTGGATCATCATGTCGAGAACATGTTCCCTAACAGACGTTCCCTCCTTCATCCCAGCGTTAAAAACGTGTTTGAGAGCATCATCGTGTCGAACCTGAAAGGACTCTTGTCCGAACATATCCTACAACGATCCCATGATCTCCCTAGCGGTGACCATATTCTCGTGTTTATTACCTAAAATATCAAATATACTGGCTAAGATATAGACCTTGGCCTTGTCATTGGCCTTAATCCACCTATCGTACACGTTATGAACATTTCGTGTTGCGGTCGTGCTCAGCACTTGAGGACATTCCTTAGTGAGTACGAGTTTCAGGTCGTCCACAACTAGTATTGTGTTAATATTGTTTTTCCAAGTTTGGTAGTTGTCACCGGTTAATTTTTCGGCAGCTAGTAGGGAAATCATCGAACTTGACATGTTTGCTGAAAATAAAACTGATAGCACACAAAATGTGATATCCTTAGGCTTAAATTATGTTAGTTTTGTGATAATTGCAGGGTTTTCATGTGTTTAATTTGTTGAATTTCAGGATAAAGAGCAATACAAGGACGGATGGAGAAATATGGGTGAAAAACGAGTCTAAGTATGTTTAAAGGAGCTAAAAATAACATTAAATGGATGGAGGAAGGCCAAAACAAGGAATCAAACCCGAGAAGATGGTGTTGCAACGCGATTCTAGGCGTTGCAACGCCCTGCGTGCAACCATTCAACCTTGAGAGCTCATATAGATGGTGTTGCAACGTTGGCAGCGTTGCAACGCCCAACACGCAGCAAAGATGCCTTGAAGACACGTAGTGATGGCATTGCAACGCTGCCTTGCAGCGTTGCAACACTACTTCAATAAGCAAAAGGCGCGCGAGGGGTAGCAACATTGCAACGCTGCGAGATTTTTTCCTTTTTTTGTATATTCGCCTAGGGCACGACGTTGCAACGCCATGCCCAGCGTTGCAACGTCGTGCCGATATTATAAAAGGGAAATTATACCTCGTGATTTAGGGGGAGAACTTTTTGGAGAGCTTTTTGGAGAGCTTTTGAAACCATTGTCTAAAATTCATTGTGAGGGGTTGTAAGAAGACTTTTGAGAGATTTCAGTGGAAGACTTTTGTAGCACGGGGTCCATGATAGGTGTTGGGATCGTTGTCCTTCATGCTACGAGAGTTCTTTCTTCGTTCTTTTCCCTTTGTTTGTTAAACTATGGTTTTGTATTTGAGTTTAGTAGGATCTATCGTGGATATGAGTAGCTAAACTCGTTATCTTAGGGATAGATGTAGCATTTTAATTATGTTATTTTGTTGAATTGACTGCTTTTAGTTTATTGTTATGCTTTTATTCATGCAATTGCATCCTTAATGCTTATAGACTCTTGATCACGGTTTATTTGTTCTTAGGTCTGAATATTTTCTTGTGAAAGATATTTTAGATTTGATCTCAATTGCATGACTGATAGTTACTTTGACTTGAGAATGATTGGAGTGTTATTAGAAACCCATAAGAATTGAACTTAATGTCATGTTTGATTTTTAGGTTGAACAGAGATGTTTAATTCTATGTCTTGCATGAGATTCGCTTGCCTCGAGAGAGGTTATTTGTTATATTAGTTTCTTGGTTTATAAAAGCAGTGCAATAACCCATTAGCATGGTCTCAATAAAATAGTTAATTAATTAGTGAAATCTAGTCCCTAAGATATTTGTCTCTCCTGATTATTCTCAATTTTCACTCTTTGATTTTGTGTTTCACTTCACCTTAAGTTTAATTTTCTAGATAAAATTGAGTGGTGTTATTGATAGGAATTAATTAAATTAAATAACCCAATCCTGTGGACAATACTCGTACTCAAATTCACTATATTAAAACTTGACCCGTACACTTGCAGATTGCAAAATTTATGCAACAAAAACGTTTCTTGTATTAGTTACTCGCGTGAACTTATATTAAATCCAATCAATTTTAGCATAATTAATCTATGATCTCTAGGTCAATTAATTTTCAATGATACCCCAAAGGTTTAGAAAGACTGCCACCGAAGGGTAGTCGAATCACTCCTCCTTTGGGACAAGACTATCTCGACCGAGCTCTATTACCAGAATAACTCTTATTCCTATAGGTTCTAGTGATAACTCTCGATTATGAGAGTTATTTAAGACCTTTATTGATTTTCTATTATTTAAATTGATCAAAAAGTAGGAGAAAGCATGAGTAACTTTTCAAGAATTACATCATTTTCCTAAAACTAATAAGAAAACTCACATATCTTTATTTGGCTACACGAAGGCAAAATGAGGCAATTGCCTGGCTAACAGGTGCATATTGATGCAACAGCCTAGCTTTCGGAAACTAACCAATGCAGTCACTTAAGTGCAAATGGAAAAGACGCGGGAATCAAGGAAATTATCCAATCACGCTATAATTCAAGAAAAAGAATCTAAGCTGATTGACGAAAACCCTAAAGACAAGCTACTCTATAAATAGGCAAGTCGTGCCTGATGAAAAGGACAGAGCTGGAGAGGAGAGAATTATGCACAAAAGTCATTGTCGTCTGCCTGCTGCTGTTTTCTTACTTTTATAATTCGGTTTCCCATTTCAGAATTCCGTTTTGTTTTGTTCTTAAGTTCAGTTCAGTTTTGAAGTTATTTTTTGTAGTGTAGTACACGTTGTTAGCTGTCGGTTCATTATTCCAGTTCAGTTTTTATTCAAATCCGTTCTGTAGTTTTGTTTCGCAACTTGTTGTTTGCTTTCGGTAAAAGATTAACTATTCTGTTCATCCTTGTTTGAAAAGCTTTCTTCATTCGAAACTTGAATATCCTCTCGGTTCCTGCTTAAGAGTGGTAGATCGAGAAGGGTGGTTGAGATGTTGTCGTATTTTATTCAGTCTGCATTTAGCTTTATTGTTTCATCCATGATGAGCTAACTTCCCTTAGGGATTCAGAATGTGAATACCCTAAGGGAAGACAACAAACCTCCAAAGCAAGAGTGGTTTGTTTAGACCTCTAAGTAAGTTTACTTTTGGTGATTGTATTGTGGGAAGCCTTAGCCGGCCATCTAAGGTGACCTATCAAGCTCGAGTTCAGCACCAAAAGGGTCAACTTAGAGCGAAGTTTTCGAAAGTAATGGAGTAAAGGGGCTTAGTAGACCCGAACATTGATCCTAGGCATAGGGGAAGACTTCAAGACCATAGAGCCATGGTTATGAAAACTTGAGATAGATTGACCATAGACATATAGGAGCAATCACTCAACCTCCTAATGATACTTCACAGAAGGTCAAATGGGAGTAGGGCTTGGTTTACTTGCTTGGAGAGTTTAGTCGAATTACATCGCGGGCAGTCAAGCACTGATGTAGTTCAAGGCAATTGCATTGTGGCAATAGGAAAAAAACAACCATCAGGCAAGGCAGCGCAAGGCAATTGCCATGTTTTGCCTTTATGAGCTAGTATGTCCGACTGTCGTGCCATTGTCGCCCTGCGCTGCAAGGTGTAACTGTTATGCGAGGCAATTGCCTCGAGTTGTCTTGTCTTTCATTAGTGGACTCAACATTCTGAATCTCTTCTTTTTATTATTGCATTTATCTTAAATATAATCACCGCATCACTTCTTACAATTTTTTGTTACCTTTTGCAATCCATCCACATCTTATTCATTCTTGATCAGTTTTATTTCACCGTTCCCTTGGGCTCAATACTCTGGAACACTTCCAGTTTTATATATTACTTTGATCGCGTGCACTTGTGCATTTTCTCCTTATCATCTAGTTACCATTATGCAGTTTGGATTCATTAACTCTTCATGCATCCTATGAGTGTGACCTTTCATCTTTAGATTCCAGAGTTCCCATCCAACAAAATTTGCCGAAGGGAGGACTAAGTTGGAAAACAAACCAATACGTCCTCTTCAAAGTCTAACTGGTTTAACCTGTTGGCAGATCAAACATCTATCAACATATTCGGCTATCTCCTGCTTCATATCGGGCCACCAATACGTCCTCTTCAAAGTTTTTTTACATCTTGGTACTTCATGGATGCATAACGTAAGCTGAACTATGAGCTTCCTCTACTATAGAATCTTTAAGCTCACTAATACTCGGAACGCATAGTCTTCCCTACTTAACTATTGCTCCGTCTGCTCTTATCTTAAATTCTTCCTCTGGGCCCTGTGTGGACTTTCCAAACATCTTCTGCAAGTTACTATCCTCTGACTGTCTTCTGACAATCTCTGCTACGAGCGAAGACCTGACCTGAAATTGAGCTAAAAGACTCCCCGAATTTTCTGCAGTCACAACTGCCTTAGAATCCCTTAGCGCACTTAAAAAGATTGCTTGAATACCACACAAGGCATCCCTAGGAAGTCTTTGATGGAGATCGGATCCCCTTGAGTAGCGGAAACGTGATTTGAAATCGATTTTGCATGTTTATTTTGGTTGAACACAAATACCAGTACATTGGTGTAAAAACAAAGATAAGCATACATTTCTAATCTAATTAGGCATGGATATAATCATGCAAACATGTTGTAAAAATAACTAAACTAAAAGGGAAGTCGAAATTACCTTTGTAGATCAAATCAGCAACTCCTTGCTCGTTTATGACAGCAACACAGAAGCGTTCTTCTCCTCTGTTATTTCTTCTCCATAGGGACAACACCACGAGGAAAACCTTCTATGGCTCTGAGTTCCACTTAGATCTCCCTTGGTGGGAAGGGTTCCAACAATTTGGAAGAGAAGGGGAATTAGAGAGAGAGAAGTCTTTGGAAATTCACGAATTGCTCAATTTTCATCATCGATCGATTCACACCTTCTCACAGAAGAGAAGAAGCAATTTGTCGAGGGATAACTTCCCCCACTCCCTATCGATAGGGAGTTGAAGGGAAGTGGGGAACGTGTCCATAATAATATTAAATACCAATAATAACTAATCTAATTAATAATTATATATAAATTATATTATATTTAATTAATCAAATTAAATATCTTATATTTAATTAAGATTAAATCATATTTAATCATATTTTTCCCTCTAACCTATAGTTTTAATGTACATCTTATGCACATTAAATTATAACCCATAGTTTTCAAATATGAATCACATTCGTATTTAAATTTAACATTTGAACTCTTTTAAATATATAATTCTCTCATATAATTTAATATGAATCATATTCACATTAAATTTATAATATATAGTTTCAACACTTTATATTATATCGTATCTATATACATTGAATTTATTCCCTAATGAATTTAAACATTTCAAATTCAATTTACGAGCTAGAAGGTGGACCTAATGGACCTACAGATTAGAAGCTCCAACGATACGAGATTACTCAGTTAATCTCATTAACCTCCTAATCAACATTCGTTAACCGCGGGAACACTCCACTAAAGTCCCACATCTACACTCTTCTCATTGCAGATATATTTCTGTGTCCACGGATATAGACCAATAATAGCAAGTCAAACCTTCAAGAATGTTCGTAACACCAGCTTGGTCAAATTATCGGTATACCCCTGGGTTACATCTTGTACCTTAAGTACCGGTGCTCCTCTAATGAACAATTTGTTTGTGGTCCAACCAACAAACAGAGTCTCTCTCGGGCAAATGAGAGTGTCAGGCCCTTTGTTCAAGTCTCGGAGACACCACTTAAGGGAACATTCATCTTCTTACCCTAGTAAGCGGGAAGGAGTGAATTCCATCTTGCTAGGCTAAGTCCGCAGCTGCTCACTTGGTCTTATCCCCAAGAAGGTAGACATATTGAGTCGGCGAATCTGGCCACTCTCACCCATACTAGTCAAAGGATAATCCCTCACAAACAGGAGTTCGTAACCCGCTCAGGATTGAGATCAAGTTCCCTAGGTCATCCTAGTGAAATAGAAACCTAACTAGTCAACGGAGTTACACCTAGTGGTTACTATTTTGCAGTCCGGTCTTATGTAATCTCATTACATAGGATATCCCCACTCATATGTCATCTACACGAACACGTTAGGATCACAGTGTTTGTATCATATACAAAGTGAGCCACATCCATAGTTTTACCAGGGTTAGGTACCCAAACCTTATCCCCTTACGATTGACCCTTTAATTGTATCTCGAACCGAGATCCTTTATATGTACACTACATTCAGTTAAAGATACATTTTACAACCTTGAATGTTTAGTTTATTGGATTTAGGGTTAAAAAAATGGCAATATCGTAAATAGTGAACAATAACTCTTTATTGAAATAATAACACTTTATTACAATAATTAGAACATAATTACAAACTACAAGTTTTAGGGCACAAACCCCAACAAACTCCCACTTGAATTAAAACTCTAGTGGGGTACATTACAATCTAAAATAGTGGTAACAGAGATACAAATACAATAAACTAGGGCATCCATATATCCTATTACATATCTCCCACTTGCCCTAGATTAGCCTACGTACATATCTCGTAGATCTAGACTTTCCAAATGACCCTCGAACACTTTAGCTGTGAGAGTCTTTGTAAACGGATCAACAATGTTGTGCTCCAAAGCGATCTTCGTGACTGTCACATCTCCTCGTTGCACTATTTCTCGTATCAGGTAATACTTCCTCTCGATGTGCTTTCCTCGCTTATGGTTACGAGGTTCCTTTGAATTGGCTACGGCACCACTGTTGTCACAGTATAAGGTGATGGGAAATTCCATATTTGGAACAACTTCCAAATCAGTAAGAAATTTCCTTAGCCAAATAGCCTCTTTAGCTGCTTCACAAGCAGCGACATACTCAACCTCCATCCTGGAGTCTGCGATGCATCCTTGCTTGATGTTTCGCCATACTATAGCTCCCCCGTTAAGGGTGAAAACTTATCCCGATGTGGATTTTCTAGAATCCTTATCGGTTTGAAAATCAGAATCAGTGTATCTAGTAAGGATCAAATCCTTAGTCTCATACACAAGCATATAGTCTCTCGTTCTCCTAAGATACTTGAGGATATTTTTAACTTCGATCCAGTGGTCTAACCCTGGATTGGATTGGTACCTACTGACTATTCCCACTGCATAGAAAATGTATGTCCTCGTGCACAGTATAGCATACATTAAGCTACCTATTGCAGAGGCATAGGGAATACGTCTCATATCCTCAACCTCTTGAGGTGTCTTAGGGCACTGTTCCTTAGACATATGAACTCCATGCCTGAAGGGTAATAAGCCCCTCTTGGAATTCAACATCAAATATTGGGCCAACATTTTCTCGATATAAGATGCTTGAGACAGAGCTAGTGTTTCTGTTCTTGCGATTTCTGAAAATCTGAATCCCAAGAACATATTGCGCATCTCCCAAATATTTTATTTGGAATTGGGTCGCCAGCCAATTCTTTATGTCAGTAAGGTATCCTACTTCATTCTCAATGAGTAGGATATCATCCACATAAAGTACCAAGAAAGCTACTTTGTCGTTGATGTTCCTCTTGTAAACACAGGGCTCATCAACGTTTTGGTCAAAGCCATAAGACTTGATCGCAGTGTCAAATCTTATGTTCCAAGATCTAGATGCTTGTTTCAACCCATAAATGGATCGATTGAGCTTGCAAACTTTTTGCTTTTGACCTTGGGTTATGAACCCTTCGGGTTGAGACATATAGATGCTCTCGTCAAGATTACCATTCAAAAAGGCAGTCTTCACGTCCATTTGCCAAATCTCATAATCATAAAATGTGGCTATGGACAAGAGTATCCTTATAGACTTAAGCAGACTTAAGCATAGCAACAGGGGAAAAAGTTTCCTCATAGTCAACTCCTTCCCTTTTGGTAAAACCCTTTGCTACAGGGGAAAAAGTTTCCTCATAGTCAACTCCTAATCAACATTCCATAACCGCGGTAACACTCCACTAAAGTCCCGCAACTGCACTCTTCTCACTGCAGATATATTTTTGTGTCCATGGATATTGACCAATAACAGCAAGTCAATCCTTCACGAATGTTCGTAACACCAGCTGGGTCAAATTATCGTTGTACCTCTGGGTTACAACTTGTACCTTAAGTACCAGTGCTACTTTAATGAACAATTTGTTTGTGGTCCTACCAACGAACAGAGTCTCCCTCATGCCAACGAGAGGGTCGGACCCTTTATTCAAGTCCTGGAGACACCACTTAAGGGAACATTCATCTACTTACCCTAGTAGGCGGGAAGGAGTGAATTCCATCTTGCTAGGCTAAGTCCCCAGCTGCTCACTCAGTCTTGTCTCCAAGAAGGTAGGCATATTGAGTCGGCGAATCTGGCCACTCTCACCCATACTAGTCAAAGGACAATCCCTCACAAACAGGAGTTCGTAACCCACTCAGGATTGAGATCAAGTTGCCTAGGTCATCTTAGTGTAATAGAAACCTAACTAGTCAATGGAGTTACACCTAGTGGTTACTATTTCGCGGTCCGGTCTTATGTAATCTCATGACATAGGATATCCCCACTCACATGCCATCTACACGAACACGTTAGGATTACAGTGTTTGTATCATATACAAAGTGGGGCACATCCATAGTTTTACCAGGGTAAGGTATCCAAACCTTATCCCCTTACTATAGACCCTTTAGGTTGTATCTCGGACCGAGATCCTTTATTTGTACACTACATTCAGTGAAAGATACATTTTACAGCCTTGGATGTTTAGTTTATTGGATTTAGGGTTAAAACAATGGTAATATTGTAAATAATGAACAATAACTCTTTATTCAAATAATAACACTTTATTACAATAATTAGAATATAATTACAAATTATGAGTTTTAAGGCACAAACCCCAACAGTCTCGACTTTCTACATAGTGCATCTGCTACTACGTTCGCCTTACCTACATGGTATTCCATGGTACAATCATAATCTTTAATCATTTCTAGCCATCGTCTCTGTCTCATATTCAACTCTTTCTTATCAAAGATATAATTCAGACTCTTATGATCCGTGCAAATGTGGCACCTCTCACCGAACAAATAATTTCTCCAGATCTTCAATGCTAAAACAACTGCTGCTAGCTTAAAATCATGGGTAGTGTATGTACACTCGTGCCTTTTCAATTACCTTGATGCATAAGTTATTACCTTTCCTTCTTGCATGAGCACACACCCTAATCCTTTCCTCGAAGTGTCACTGTAAATCGCATACTATTTCCCCGTTACAAGAAGTGCCAGAATAGGTGTTTTCACTAATCTCTTCTTCAGCTCCTAGAAAGTTTGTTCACACTTATCTGATCACTCAAATTTAGCATTCTTCCTTGTAAAAGTTGTTAAGGGTAATGCTAATCATGAGAAATCCTCAACAAACCGTCTGTAGTATCCTGCCAAGCCTAGGAAACTATGTACCTCTGTCGCACTAGCTGGTCTCTCCCAATTAACCACAACTTTCACTTTCTGCAGATCCACACTAACTCCATTTACTGAAATAACATGCCCTAGAAACACTACCTGATTCAACCAAAACTCACATTTGTTGAATTTAGCGTACAAATGTTTATCACGTAGTGTTTGTAGAATAATCCTCAGATGTTTCTCATGGGCTTTCCTTGCAATTGAGTAAACTAGTATGTCATCAATGAACACTATCACAAACTGATCCAAATACTGATGGAAAATCTTGTTCATGATGTCCATGAAAACTGTTGGTGCATTTGTTAAACCGAATGACATTACTAAAAACTTATAATGCTCGTACCTCGTTGTGAATGTTGTCTTAGGAATGTCTGATTCCCTGACCTTTAACTGATGGTATCCTGATCTTAAATCAATCTTAGAAAACATTGATGCTCCCGTTAACTGGTCAAACAAGTCATTTATGCATGGTAAAGGATACTTGTTACGTATCGTGACCTTGTTTAATTGTCTATAATCAATGTATAATCTTAGGGTATCATCTTTCTTCTTTATGAATAACACTGGAGCTCCCCAAGGCGATACACTAGGTTTGTTGTATCCCTTGTCAACTAGTTCTTGTAACTGCATCTTTAGTTCCTTGAGCTCGCTTGAAGCCATTCTATATGGCGATTGCGAAATAGGTGTTGTTCCTGGTAACAATTCAATAATGAACTCAACTTCTTTATCAGGTGGCAAACCTAACAGATCAACTGGAAAAACATCAAGATATTCGTTCACGACAAGAACATCTTCTGGTTTTAGCTTTTCTTCCTGCACCTCTACTACATGTGCAAGAAACGTTGTGCAATCTTTTCTCAACAACTTCTCAGCATTTAAAGTTGAAATCAAACTCGTAGGAATAATCTTCCTTTCACCCCAAAAACCGATGCCAGAAAAATGTCAGGTGTCCTAAACTAATGCAACTAGGATGAGACTCTGACTCTCCTTTGACGTGCAAGTATACACGGTCAGTGCAGCAAGTGATAAGAAAAGTATCGATCCCACGAGGACTAGTAGAATCTAAATCAATGAGTGTCCTAGAAATTTGTCTCCTATTTATTTTTTTTTTGGTGCCATGCAATAGGCATGCAAATTTGTGTTAAAAGAAATCAGTGAATGCAATAATAGAATTTGATTTTTTATCTTATTAATTGGATGAGTTAAGTATAACGAAGACTAATGCAATAATTCAAAAGTACGTGAAAACGTTAAAAACATAAACTAGACGAGAGTAAACTAGGGCTTTTAGATTGAGAGAAAGGCTAGGGTTAAGTTGAAGTTTCATGTATAATTAGAATAACAAATATGTGGTTGATGCCTTGAATTTACCTTCACACGTGATCAAGTGAATTTTTCCAAAATCACTAAATTTTAAGACCAACAATTTCCCAATTGAGACCTAAATTACGCTCATGATTTCAAGGTTCCAGGTGGGTTAATTATCCCTAATTAACTCAAGATCCTAGAATGAAATTTTAATTTCCTAATTCACTAGCTTTTCCAAGTTCATGAATTTAAAGAGAAGTTAAAGTGGCCAAATTTTAACCCTCATGCATCGTTGTAAACATTAAAATCTCATAAATTCAACTATGACATCAACCATTAATTTATTACAATTTATACATTGAAGAACAACTTAACCTGCACCTAGGAGAATTTAGCTCATGATTGAGTCAAATTACACATATTTAAGTTCAAAGATGCTTTCACTAATCAAGAGATTTATATCTAGAGAACAACACAAAGCAGCCACACAATTTGTCTAAACAGTGAGCAATTTTGACTTCTAATCAGTGTAAAACAACTCAACAAAACAGTGTCAAATTTGCAAGAATAATAAGCAATAACACTTCAAAGTAAGGAATAGTTACACAACAGGTAGCTTGTTTGTTTTGCTTCAAAGAATAGCCTAGCAAAGCACCTCAACTTTGGTCTACTACGAGTACTTTTGCTTCAAAGAATCGCGCGCCTCGATTGACCTCAACACTGATCTTCCAAATTGCTTCAGCAAATGGCTTATCGGGTTTCGCTCTTCACAGCTTACCACGTGATTGCTTCAGCAATAGTCGGGTGACTCCAGGCAATTGCTTCAGCAATAGTTGGGTGACTCCTCACAGCAACGCAAAGGCCGCACAAATGCTTCAGCAATACTTGGCCGATACTCACCAATGCGCGCGAATGCTTCAAAGAAAAGTTGGGCGATTCCTCGCACCTCACGCGCACAACAATGCTCCTCTGTCCCTCCTTCGCGATTGCTTCAAAGAATCGATGGGTCCGCTTCTTCCGATGTCGCCCGCCGCAATTGCTACGACAATTTTTTCGCGCTTTCTTCCGATTGCTTCAAAGAGGAGGTAGGTTGGCTCTCTCGATGCCTTCACCGTTTTTCTCCCCTCGGCTTTGCTGTAGCAAAACGCCGAACCTCAGTCTCCCCTCACAATTGCTTCAGCAATCGACGGCAACCACTGTGTTCTCACTGCTCCTCTCGTTCCCGTCTCTCGGCCTTGCTGTAGCAACACCCTAGCTTCTTCCGCGATTGCTTTAGCAAACACAAGGACTCTCCTCTCGCAAAAACGCCCTCCTTCAGCTCCTCTCTTCTTTTTCCTTTTATCACAAGAAGATGTTGCCCTAGTTTGATAATTACAAACACGCCATTTAGGGTATAAAGACCATTTTGCCCTTCGGATAAAATGTCTAAAATGCCCTTATGGGTTTTTGTAATTTTTTCTTTACACATCTCCTGCATACGTAAAATTCCTCATACATCATTATCAATCATAAATCAAACTAAATATGTAAAAGTTAAGAAAAATCTCAAATTGCGGTCTTTAATTACTTGTTAGCTAATTTCTCCAAATTAAAGCACAAAATCATCAAAATTAATTCTTTTAGAACCTAATGCTTAAATTCAAGATTTTCAACTAACATTCATAATTTTAGGGATAAAATAACATGAAGCTCAATGAATTCTATGCAATTCAAGTTGATTAAGCACTAAAATTCTAGTAAAATAACTCTCCTATGGCGAGTTATCAAACCCCCAAACTTGAACTACTCATTGTCCTCAATGAGTTCTATTCCCTAAAAATTTTAAAGACCTTCCAAGACTCAAATCAATTGCGTTAACTGAACAAGAGTTAAAGACTTATGCTCTAAGTTGCAAGTTACTATTCATTCAATGCTTTCTAAGTGGTTCATCCAGAGTTTCCTACATAACACTTAATTCTTAGTACCAAGAGCAAACCAACTAGGATCTGGCACCTACCCTCAAGCTCAATCACTATAGTCCTAATCATTCAAATCAGGCAACCAATAGTTAAAGATAAGTCACAATCCAAAACTCGCATGTCTTCAAATTCATGATCATTCCTTTTTATTTTATTTTATATACATATATATTTTTTAAAAACAAATATGTACATTACTCCTCCATTTCCTTAAACACAACGTAGGGCTAGTTTTATTTTTTATATATTTTTTTATTTTATTTTTTTTTCGACTCTCCCGTAGTTCTTAGAATGGCACACGTGGTTAGCGTAGCACACCTAAGCAATGGGTACAGGTTACTTGCTTGATACCTTCGCTCCAAGAGGCCAAAGATGGTTAGTGCCTGCACTTCGACATCGAGTACCAAGTTACCTGAACTGACTCTAAATAACAAAATAAATAACATCTCTTTTTTTTTAGCCCAACAAAGTTTTAGGGAAATGGAAAGTTTGCACACTCTTTCTTTCTTTCTCTTTTTTTTTTTTAAAAATAAACACGAAGAATTTACCTTTCCCCCCAAACTTAGAGTACTCAATGTCCTCATTGAGTTAGGGAGGTCGGGTAACTCCCCCAAACTTGAAATGATCACAAATTTGGAGTTTACTCATTTTGGAACATTCTAAACGATGTATGAGTTACCTAACTTGTCATGGCCTCTAGCTTTCGAACTTTTTGGCCTAGGAGTTGAATCCTAACTACTTTGATTGACACACCAACCATAAGCGCACTAAAGAACCCTAATGACAAGCTTCACCTTGAGAAACACCAAACAAGATAGCATACCCTTGCCTCAAACACAAGCAACAACTCTTGTTTTCATTAACCATAAGATTGTTTTAACTTTTCAGTTCTAACGAGTTTCTCACCAAGTTTCTCAGAAAAACACATACTTTCTACCAATAAAAACATGCAGAAACTTAGTTTTTATAAAAGGGACAACAACCATCTTCTTTTTTTTTTTTATTTCTACTTGCTTAAACATGGTAGATCAACTACCTACATCATGCATAACCAATCAACACGAAATATGGATTTCAGTAGTCAAAACAGGATATTTAGAAGTCTTAAAGCAAGTAAATAACAAAGAATTCTCAAAGAGAAACCATTACACCCAACAAAACCTACATATGCTTATAAAAAGGGAATTAAATCAACAAATTGCAAAAAGGGCAAAGAACAAATTATAAAAGAAAAGACAACAAGCAAAACAAATCAAAATGCTAAAGAAAAAAGGGAACAGGGCCTCCCTCTTTTGCTCTAGTAGTCATCCTCCTCGTTTTCCTCTTCTTGGGCTTCCTCCTCCTCCACGTTGTTCATCTCATCTTCTTCATCATCACCCGACTGCATCCAAGGCTGCAAAATGGAGTGGGGAAATTCAGGGAAATTTGGGTAGGGGTTTGGAAAATTGGCTTGCATAGCGGCTCGGTGGGCTAAATCTCTCTCCTGGGCATACTCCCAATAACAATGTGATTGATCTTGCATATGGTGCATCATGCTCATCATCACATTGTTTTGGTGTATGAGTTGGTCCATACCTACCATTAACCCCATCCCCTTATTTGAACCAACTTGGGTGTGATGGTCCATAATGGTGTCTAAAGGCCCGCTAGCTAAGATTTTATCCTCCCAAATATAATAAGGAACCCCAACCCTAATGCAAAGAGAGGTTACTAAACTAGGGAAGAAGATTTTTCCACTCTTTTTCTTTGCACACCCTTCCATTTCCCTAGCTACTAGGTTTCCTACATCGATTTGCAATTCTGAGAGGATGGCATAAAGAAGCATGATTCGACTCCTCGAGACCGTTGAATCATGCGAAGTGGGCATGAGATTCAACTTCACGAAAGGAAGCCACATGTGTGCTTTAGGAGCTAAATAGGAAGCTAACATAGTCCTCGCTCCCGTGAGCTTACCATCCATTTTGCCCCATTGATCCCTACCGTTCTTAGGGCGGCATTCATTTGAGTGTCGGATGGGGCCATTAACAACTCGTTTGTCCTACCATAAAGTTGGCAAGGCAATTCAAGCATGGAGTTAATTGTATCCGTGTCCCAATGAACATATCTACCCCCTTACTATGGATACCCTCTCCTCTAGATAGATGTTCGCATAGAACTCCCTAACTATGGTGGGGATGGCGGCCTCAGGTTCTTTACAAAATGTTTCCCAACCTAGATTTGCTATATTTTGGGATAGGAAAGGAGGAATCTCTCTTGAGCATAGGTTGAAACCTCCTCTAGCAAAAAAAGCTCTTTTCTTCAACTTCTCATATTTTGTTCTTGCTCTTTCACTGATAAATCTCTCGTGGATATCTTCCTCACACAATACCTCCTTCATCACTTCTGGATTGTTTTCCTAGTATACCCTTTCTTCTTCTTTTCTTTCTTCTCTTTGGACTTAGGTGCCGGTGGTTCAGGGGCCTCCAAAGGATATGCATCCTCTAAGGGCCATTCGCTAACCACCTGCTTTCCTTTACTCCGCGAGGAAGAGGAGGAATGGGTGGACGATCTAGGATTGGATTGGTTCACTTCTACCATTGCACTCTTCAATTTTTCGGCCTCTTTCTTGCTTTTGCTTCTTCGTAGCCACATGATTAAATATGAAGCAAAAGAGAGAAAGGTACTAGAAAAATTCTAAGGAATGCACAAAGAAGCTTCCTAAGCTAAGAAAGATTCTCGCTAAGCTAGATTTGGATCTAGATTGGTTTCTCCTAACTCAAGTCATTTTTCGGTTCTAAGTCTAGGATTCCCTTTTACCCAAAAAAAAAAAAAAAAAAAAAACACGACTAATCCCCAAAGCAACTTCTTTTTTTTTTTTTTTTCTTTTCCTTTTCCCACTAACTCCTATCCTTTATCCAACTACTTAACCTAAAGGGCAGAAACATAACCTAAAATAGGTCAACCTGCAAAACAAAAGGAAAGCATAAAGTCAACATTTACTCATTCTTTTTAAGACATGCAATTAAAAATTAATGGGAAGCATCAAACTAGGAATTTTATTATCCTAAAACAATAGAGAAAATTGTATCCTAGCTTTTCACATGCTTCCATTCATCCTAGATTACATGCTACAATGAAAATTCACATGTTTTAGATTTTTATTCTACTAAAAACACAAGTTAACCTATACTAGTATGTTGGAAAATTTTCAATAGGGAGAAAAAAGAAAAAAAAAATTGTATTTAATTCAGCCATACGAAATGAACAATCATGCTTGGTGATCGAGCAAGAGGAGAAGGAATTCTTACCTCTAACCTTTTGTATGCTTCAATTCTACATCCTAACGACACTTAATCAAAGATTAACTATATGTGATAAAACAAAGAGCAAAACATGAAACAACTGGATCAAGAATCATATGAACAACTAAATCTCCTATCATGCATAGACAACGAATAAAAAGGAAAAATAAAACAACCTAGCTAAGCTTTTTTTTTTTTTTTTTTTTTATTTTTAGGATTCACTACACTTCATTATCACTCAACTTCCATGTGGACATGTTCCTTTGGAAGTCTTCACCCCAATAGTGTTTCAAACGTTGCCCATTAACAAGAAACTCTCTTCCATCCTGCTCACATCGAAGCTTAATAGCCCCGTAGGAGAGAGTTTCGATCACTGTAAAGGGGCCTGACCATCTAGACCTAAGCTTACCAGGAAAAAGTTTAAGGCGGGAATTGAATAATAAAACTCTTTGGCCTGCTTCAAAAGTCTTTGGAATGAGTCTCCTATCATGCCAAGCTTTAGTTCTTTCTTTGTAAAGCTTTGCATTCTCATAAGAAAATCTTCTAAACTCATCCAAATCATTCAATTGAAGTAGCCTCAGATCTCCTGCAACAATTAGATTTAGATTGAGTTCCTTTAAGGCCCAGAATGCCTTATGCTCTAATTCTAAGGGTAGGTGACAAGCCTTACCAAACACAAGTCTATAAGGGGACATTCCAATGGGGGTTTTAAAGGCAGTCCTATACGCCCCACAAGGCTTCATCCAGCCTGACGGACCAATCCTTTCTTTGAGGTTTTACAACCTTCTCAAGGATTCCTTTAATCTCCCTATTGGACACTTCAGCTTGTCCATTAGCTTGTGGATGGTACGGGGTGGAGATTCTGTGCTTTACATTATACTTGGCCGGAGGGTATTCATTGCCTTATTAACAAAATGAGAGCCCTCATCACCGATTAAGACTCTAGGGGTCCCAAATCTCGTGAATATGTGCCTATGCAAGAATCGACCACCTGCTTTTGGCGTCATTATTCGGGCATGCCATGGCTTCTACCCACTTAGAGACATAATCTCTCGCCACTAAGATATACAAATTCCCTTAGAGGGGAGGAAAAGGGCCCATGAAGTCAATCCCCAAACATCAAAGAGCTCCACCTCTAAGATGTATGTCAAGGGCATTTCCTCTCTCTTTCCTATATTACCTCTCCTCGCATGTATCACATGTCTTGCTAAAAACATAGGCATCCTTAAAGACAGATGGCCAATAATAGCTGAGATGGAACACCTTTGTTTGCAGATCCTTTGGCCACCAAAATGGCCTCCATAAGGGGACGAATGACAATGCTCGAGAATAGATGGTATCTCGCTTTCAGGTCACACATCTCCTAATCATACCATCTACACACCGTCTATATAAACATGGATCGTCCCACGTAAAAAATTTGGAGTCATGCAAGAATCTCTTTTTCTCATTGTCTTTGACAAATCGGGGGGAAGGATATTACAAGCCAAGTAATTGGCATAGTCCATGAACCAAGGGGGTTGGTATTTTGGACCTCACCAACTAACAAGAGTTGCTCATCGTGAAGTCATCACTTATGTGGGAGTGTGAGGGTAAAGGCTCGAGTTCTCAATCCTAGACAAATGGTCCTGCCACCACATTCTCTCAACCCTTTTTATCTTTGATTTCCACTTCAAACTCCCTGCAATAATACCCATCTAATCAATCTTGGTTTGGCATCTTTCTTTGCCAACAAATACCTAATGGCGACATGATCTGTGTAGACCACCACCTTAGTACCAACCAGATATGGTCTAAACTTTTCAAAAGCAAAGACTCATCGCTAACAACTCCTTTTCGTGAGTTGTGTAGTTCATCCGAGCTTCATTTAAAGTTTTACTCGCATAATAAATTGGATGTATTACCTTCTCTTGCCTTTGTCCTAGCATAACACCCACAAAGATAGTCACTTGCATCACACATCAACTCGTGTATGGCGCTTTCCAATCAGTGAAGACATAATAGGTGTAGTGACTATGGTCATCTTGAGGACATTAAAGGCATGGAGACACTCCTCACTAAATATAAAGGGCTTGTTGACTTCCGGAGAGAGCACAATGGTTTTGAGATTTTGAGAAATCTTTGATGAATCTTCTATAGAACCCCGCATGTCCAAGGAAACTTCTCACTCCCTTGACATTTGTGGGCGGTTCCAATTTCTCAATAATCTCAATCTTCGCCTATCTACTTCTATCCCCTTGCATGATATCTTATGCCCTAACACAATCCCCTCTCTAACCATGAAGTGACACTTTTCCCAATTTAGAACTAGGTGTGTCTCTTCACAACGCTTGAAGTACTTTCCCCAAATTCTCTAAGCAGACCTCAAATGAGTTTCCAAAGACCGAGAAGTCATCCATGAAAACCTCCATGATGTCCTCTACATAGTCGAGAGAAAATCGCCATCATGCACCTTTGAAAGGTCGCAGGAGCATTACATAGTTCAAATGGCATCCTTCAAAAGCAAAGGTGCCATATGGACATGTAAATGTTGTTTTCTCTTGGTCTTGTGGTGCAATGGTTATTTGGTTATAACCACTCAGAACCATCAAGGAAACAATAAAAGGCTTGACCTGCCAGTTTGTCCAACATTTGATCTATGAACGGGAGAGGAAAATGGTCTTTCCTGGTGGCCTTGTTTAGCCTCCTATAGTCCATACAGACTCTCCAACCGCTCACTACCCTGGAAGGAATGATTTCATTGGCTTCATTAATAATTCTTGTCATCCCTCCTTTTTTGGGAACACATTGGACTGGACTAACCCAATTGCTATCCGCTATGGGGTAGATAATTCCAGCATCCAACCATTTAATGACTTCTTTCTTCACCACTTCTTTCATGGCTGGGTTAAGTCTTCTCTGGGGCTCTATGGATCTGAAAGTCCCTTCCTCTAAGGTAATCTTGTGCATGCAATAAGAAGGACTAATCCCTTGAATGTCAGCAAGAGTCCATCCTATGGCCTTCTTGTGTTGCTTAAGGACATTAAGCAACAAATCTGTTCAGATCTTAGGGGGTAGACTTGCGATATGATAATGGGAAGAGTTTCCTTATCACCCAAGAATGCATACTTTAAGTCTTTGGGGTAAAGGTTTCAGTTCTAGTGTTGGGGTTCTTGAACTGAGGGTATCATGAAGGTCTCTCTCCTTCCTTCAAATCTAATGACTCAAAGATTTTTCTGAACTTTGCTATTTCTGCTAGTTCTTCCAAACCCTGGGTCAACTCTTCTATTCCTGACTTCTCTAACTCACTTTCTCTCAGATCTCCAAATCTCATCTCATGGATTCCTTTCAATTCTTCACTCAAGGCGGTTTCGAAATAACTTCATCTAAAACATGAATTACAGAACAACTTTCTGTCCCATTTGGATATCTCATCAGATGTATCATAGATGCTAAATCGGACCTCTTGATCATTCATTCTCAAACTTAATGGTCCCTGCATGAACATCTATCACGCTTCTACTGCTTTCGTGAAAGGTCGCCTAGGATAATAGGAACATCCTTGTCGACTTCATAATCCGGGATGATAAAATCCACTGGGAATATGAATTTATCCACTTGGACCGGGATGTCCTCTATTTTTCCTTCGAGGTAGGCTATGGATCTATCTCGCTAGCTGCAGGTCACCAGTGGTGGGCCTCGCCTCCCCAATGCCTAATCCCTTATAAATAGAGAGAGGCATCAAGTTGATGCTAGCTCCTAAATCACATAGCGCCCCCTAACTGCGTCTTCCACCAATAGACACGGTGTATGGTAAAAGATCCGAGATCCTTCTCCTTATGGGGTATCCTATTTCAACACCGCACTTACTACACTCCTCACTCAACGATACCACTTTGAACTCTTGGAACTTCTCTTTTGAGAATGTATGTCCTTGAGAAACTTCAAGTAGTTGGGCATTTGCTTCAATGCATCAATCAAAGGGTATGTTGATATGGACCTCCTTTAGCATATCCAGAATTTTTCAAAATGGGCTTCCTTCTTCTGTTTCCTCTTCATCTTTGAGGATAGGGTGGTGGGGGTGGTTTGAACTCAGAGCACCGCTCTTTGTTGTTTCCTTGGAAGTTGAGGCTTGTTGAGATTCTGGTTTATCCTCAATCCCACCTGGTTCCCAGATGTTTTGGATCTACCATTTCCTCATCTTGCCCTTCCTCATCAACAGAGTCAGTTCGCTCATCTCTCTGGGTTTTCTCACAGCTACCCTCTCCTAAAATTCCCCCACTCTTAATTCTCTGCTAGAACATGTTCCTTCCCATCTCTCTTTGTGATTTCTGTGTCTGCAGGGAGCGTGCCCAGTGGCCTTGCCTTTAGCTCATTTGCTAATTGGCCAACTTGCATTTCAAGATTTCTTATAGAAGCTTGTTGACTCTGAATAATAGCATCATTGCGAGTAAGAATAGCATCATTGCGAGCTATGTATTCTTTGAACAAACTTTCTAGAGAATCACCTGAAACTTGCTGGGAGGGTGTAGCCTTCTGTTGTGGTTGAAGGGCAGAGTTCTAATTCCCATAATTCTGATACCCTTGATTCCTAAAACCAGTGGTTGATTCACTCTATTTTGCATTTGAGGGCTTGGGCATTGCCTGTGCTTTGGCCTCCCAAGATAGATTTGGGTGATTCCTCCATCCTGGGTTATAGGTGCTCGAATATGGGTTATTCCTAGATTGACCTGGTTTGAGTTTCCTACATAATGCACCGATGCAGGGTTACTAGAGGCGGAACTCAAAAGTGTGTCCTTCACCACAGAGAGACACGAGATTCTAAACTCTCTTGAGGTGCAAAAGATGGGGTTGGAGCATTGGAAGAGATTTGGTTCACATTACCCATAGTCAAATTCTTCAACATGGAAGCCATGGAAGAGATTTGAGCATTTATTGAGTTCAACGTGTCCAACTCAAGGACTCCTTTTGCTTTTCCTACCGAAGTTCTCCTCACATCCGCCCACTGGCAATTGTTGGATGAGATCCTCTCTAATATCTCGTAGGCCTCATTGTATGTTTTGGCCAACAAAGCTCCATTAGCAGAGGCATCCACTACTTGCTTAGTGGAGGTGTTCAAACCATGGTAGAATGTCTCCATTTGGATGCAGTGAGGCAATCCATGGTGGGGACATTTACGCAAAAGATCCTTAAACCTCTCCCAGGCCTCGCTCAGGGTTTCATCATCAAACTGTTGGAAAGCTACAATTTCATTCCTAAATCTTGCATTCCTAGTGGGTGGGAAATATTTTATTAGGAATTTCTCTCGCAAGGAGTTCCAGAATCTCTCACTTTGCGGAAGCAAATTCAACCAGCTTCTTTGCAAAGATCCCCGAGGGAATAAGGAATAAGCTCAATCTAATGGCGTCACTAGAGACTCTGGCATGATGAAGGAATCGCTTACTCCCGTGAATGATTTCAAATGGAGATGGGGTCCTCATTGGTAAGCCATGGAATCGCCAATCGTTTGGAGCATTTGAAACATAATCGGTTTTAGCTCAAAAGAAGTAGCTTGTATAATGAGTCCGATTATCCTCGATTCGAGTTCATCCACTAAGGGGTTGGCATAGGTCCTAATGGCTCGCTCTCGGTCATTGGCTAGCTCTATCACATTGGTAGGACCCCTGCTTTGGAAGGTTAAAGAGTGGATTGTCTCTAACATCTTGGGGTGCTCTAGGGTTATGGTGTTGGGCTAGAGGATCTATAGGGTCTCTAGGATTATTCTGGTTAGCCATGGCTAATTTTTGCTCTCTCAACCGCTTCCTAAAGGTTCTATCTATTTCGGAGTCAAAATCAAACTCTAACTGACGACGGACATTCATAAACTATCCTCAAGTGCCTGAAATGCAGAAAAACCCAACTCAAGCAATATTATGAAAAAGAAACTAATCCTAAAAAAAAAAAAAAACTCACAGAACTCACAGATAAGATTCAAAGCTAGTCCCCGGCAACGGCGCCAAAAACTTGATGCAGAAAAATGTCAGGTGTCCTAAACTAATGCAACTAGGATGAGACTCTGACTCTCCTTTGACGTGCAAGTATACACGGTCGGTCAAAGACAAGTGATAAGAAAAGTATCGATCCCACGAGGACTAGTAGAATCTAAATCAATGAGTGTCCTAGAAATTTGTCTCCTATTTATTTTTTTTTTTGGTGCAATGCAATAGGCATGCAAATTTGTGTTAAAAGAAATCAGTGAATGCAATAATAGAATTTGATTTTTTATCTTATTAATTGGATGAGTTAAGTATAACGAAGACTAATGCAATAATTCAAAAGTACGTGAAAACGTTAAAAACATAAACTAGACGAGAGTAAACTAGGGCTTTTAGATTGAGAGAAAGGCTAGGGTTAAGTTGAAGTTTCATGTATAATTAGAATAACAAATATGTGGTTGATGCCTTGAATTTACCTTCACACGTGATCAAGTGAATTTTTCCAAAATCACTAAATTTTAAGACCAACAATTTCCCAATTGAGACCTAAATTACGCTCATGATTTCAAGGTTCAGTGTGGGTTAATTATCCCTAATTAACTCAAGATCCTAGAATGAAATTTTAATTTCCTAATTCACTAGCTTTTCCAAGTTCATGAATTTAAAGAGAAGTTAAAGTGGCCAAATTTTAACCCTCATGCATCGTTGTAAACATTAAAATCTCATAAATTCAACTATGACATCAACCATTAATTTATTACAATTTATACATTGAAGAACAACTTAACCTGTACCTAGGAGAATTTAGCTCATGATTGAGTCAAATTACACATATTTAAGTTCAAAGATGCTTTCACTAATCAAGAGATTTATATCTAGAGAACAACACAAAGTAGCCACACAATTTGTCTAAACAAAGGAGCAATTTTGACTTCTAATCGGTGTAAAACAACTCAACAAAACGATTGTCAAATTTGCAAGAATAATAAGCAATAGCACTTCAAAGTAAGGAATAGTTACACAACGGTGTAGCTTGTTTGTTTTTGCTTCAAAGAATAGCCTAGCAAAGCACCTCAACTTTGGTCTACTGCAGGTACTTTGCTTCAAAGAAAGCGCCTCGATTGACCTCAACACCGATCTTCCAAATTGCTTCAAAGAAATGGCTTATCGGCTTCGCTCTTCACACGACTTACCACGTGATTGCTTCAAAGAATAGTCGGGTGACTCGGCAATTGCTTCAAATAGTTGGGTGACTCCTCACAAAGAACGCAAAGGCGCACAAATGCTTCAAAGAATACTTGGCGATACTCACCAATGCGCGCGAATGCTTCAGCAAAAGTTGGGCGATTCCTCGCACCTACGCGCACAACAATGCTCCTCTGTCCCTCCTTCGCGATTGCTTCAGCAATCGATGGGTCTGCTCTTCCGATGCTGCCCCTCGCAATTGCTACAGCAATTTTTTCGCGCTTTCTTCCGATTGCTTCAAAGAAGGAGGTAGGTTGGCTCTCTCGATGCCTTCACCGCTTTTTCCCCTCGGCTTTGCAGCGTGCAAAACGCCAACCTCGATCTCCCCTCACAATTGCTTCAAAGAATCGACGGCAACCACCGTGTTTCTCACCGCTCCTCTCGTTCCGTCTCTCTACCTTCTTTGTAGCAGCAACACCCTAGCTTCTTCCGCGATTGCTTTAGCAAACACAAGGACTCTCCTCTCGCAAAAACGCCCTCCTTCAGCTCCTCTCTTCTTTTTCCTTTTATCACAAGAAGATGTTGCCCTAGTTTGATAATTACAAACACGCCATTTAGGGTATAAAGACCATTTTGCCCTTCGGATAAAATGTCTAAAATGCCCTTATGGGTTTTTGTAATTTTTTCTTTACACATCTCCCGCATTGTAAAATTCCTCATACATCATTATCAATCATAAATCAAACTAAATATGTAAAAGTTAAGAAAAATCTCAAATTATGGTCTTTAATTACTTGTTAGCTAATTTCTCCAAATTAAAGCACAAAATCATCAAAATTAATTCTTTTAGAACCTAATGCTTAAATTCAAGATTTTCAACTAACATTCATAATTTTAGGGATAAAATAACATGAAGCTCAATGAATTCTATGCAATTCAAGTTGATTAAGCACTAAAATTCTAGTAAAATAACTCTCCTATGGCGAGTTATCAAAAACCACTTCAACCAAACCTGGTTTTCTGAAAATCACATCCTTTCTATGGAAATCCATGGAAGCATAATGAGTAAATAAGAAATCCATCCCTAGAATTACATCTAACACCTGCAACTCTAGTGGAAGAAGATCCACTAACATATCGAGACCTTCTACTAAGACCTCACAATCCCGCAACACTCCATTGACTAGTAAAGCATCACAAACTGGAGTGTATATAACTAACCTCTCAAATAAAGGCTCTAGCTTCCTATTCAGCTTAGTTAGGAACATACTAGAAGCAAAGGAATGTGTAGCACCTGGATCTATTAAAACACGTGCAGGTACATTACAAATAGGAATCGTACCAGTAATCACATCTGGTGCATCTTCCGCTTCCTGCTGAGTCATAGCATAGACATTTCCCTGCAGCCTAGGTCTCCCTATAACTCCCTTCTGCCTAGCACCGCTGGTGCCCTCTCCTGCAACTACTGGAATTCTCGACTGCTCAACTATTTAGGACTCAACTCCCTAGTCCCTCTATGCGACTGCTCTCAGCTGTGGACAATCCCTCTTGAAATTCTCTGGTTGTCAACACTGGTAACACACACCGACACCAACAAGACAATGCTCCCGATGATTCTTGCCACAATTCGCACATGAGGTTCTCTTTATTGGATTTAAGTTTTAATTACGAGATAACAAGATTTGAGGAAAAATAATACTTTTTTTATAACCATCAAATAACTACACAAGTTTAGGGCATAAATCCAAACAAGCTACTGTTGGGATTTATGCCCTAAACTTGTGTAATTTTGATCAATTAAATAAATGGTTATTTGTTTTGATAGAATTACAGTCTTGCTTTATAAATCCAATAAACTAAGCTCTAAGGTTATAACATATATCTTGAACATCAGTGTAGTGGACACTATTTGGGTTGACTTCAAGAATATAACCTAAATGGTCTATGGTATAAGAATAAGGTTGGAAACCTCATTCTGGTAACACCATGGATGCGACCCACTTTGTAATTAGTACAAATGAGGTAATCCAACTCATTCATGTAGTTGGCATGCGAGTGGGGGCATCCTGTATGAAGAGTTCATACAAGACCGAACCACAAATTATTAGTCTAACCAGTGTAACACCGTTAACATGATAAGATTAGTAATTTATAGATGGTCATTAATGACTCGACCTGAATCCTGAGCAAGTTAAGAACTCCTGCTTATAGAGGTTTGTCCTTAGACTAGTATGGGTGAGAGTGGCCTGTAGCCGACTCAATAAGCCTACCTTCTCAGGGACAGAACCTCGTAGGTAGCTGGGAACTAAACTGTGCAAGATGGAATTCAGCAAGATGGAATTCACTCATTCCTACACTAAGGAATTAGATAGGTTGTTCCCTTAAGAACTTACTCTAGGTCTTGAACAACGGGGCCCCGCCTCTATAAGGGTATGAGTCTAAGGTAGGACCTTAGACTTGTTGTTCATTAGAGGATCAGTGGTGCTTAAGGAACAAAGAGGTAATCACAGGGGTAAAACGGTAATTTGACCTAGCTGTAATTACGAACAACCTATGAAGGGTCGACTCATGGGTAATGACTATATCAGTGGACACAATATTATCTACAGTGAGGAGAGTGCAGCTACAAGTCTATAGTGGAGTGACTTGTAGTTAATGAATATTGATTAACTGGATCAAAGAGTTTGATCAGTTAATCTCATATCATGGGAGCTCATGAACTGTAGGTCCATCAGGTCCCTCCGTTGGCTCAACATGGTAATATTTAGGGTATAAAGTTAGGAATGAAATTGAAGTGTTCAATTTCATATATGAGATGTCATATCAATTATATGTGATATAATATATAGTTTTAATGTGAATTGGATTCACATATTAACTATATACTAAAGAGAGAATGAAAGAGGGATAGGATGGTAATTTCCATCCCTATCTCCTTATATATATAGTTGCTTAGGTTAAGTTAACCTAAGCCTTTGTTGTGTTGTTGGAAAGGTTCCAAAGCACAAACCTCTCTCTCACAACATCTCAACTTACCTAAAGGGAACCCACATTCCTCCCTCACCTAGAGAACAATGGAGAAGATCCAGTGGTCGTGTCTTAGTCCGTTCGTGGTTCGTGTTGCTGAGATCTTGATCGTGAGAGAGGAGGAGCACTTGAAGAAAGATTCTTCAAAGGTAATATTTCTTGTTGTTCATCTAGTTTTATATGCTTAATTTAGTTAGTTTCGTTCTTGAATGAAATCGTTATAACTAAATTGAGAGAGCGCGATTCACAATCGCTTCCGCTGCAGGATTCGATTCCCTTCAACTACTACCTATATCAACAAGGTGCACCTTCCTATTCAGTGGCTCAATCATAGGAACTCCAAAGTTAAGCGTGCTTAGCTTGGAGCAATCTTTTGTTGGGTGACCTCTTGGAAATTTTCCTAGGGAGCATGTGAGTGAGGACAAAGCATGCTAAAAAGACCCGTGTTGGTTTATGGGGAAAGTCTTCACTCTCGCAAGCAGCTCAAGGATGATATGGATGATATGGTGACGTGGTCAGGTCGTAGGGGATTTTGGGTCTGGGGCGTTACAAATTGTATCAAAGTGGAACCTCTCCTAGTAAGATGTGATTCGGGGACGAACCAAGGCGGAAGCTGGTGGGCGTATGACACCCGAGGAAGAGGGGTACATGAATGATACGAGTCCACATCCAAATAAGAGGGATCCTGGGAATATGAAAGTATGATTGAGAAAGATGAAAGTATGGTTGAGAAAAGCTTAAAAGAATTGATAGCTACTACATATACCAACAAGGTGCATCTTCCTTTTCGGTTGCTCAATCACAGAAACTCCAAAGTTAAGCGTGTTTGGCTTGGAGTAATCCTATGTTGGGTGACCTCCTTGGAATTTTCCTAGGGATCATGTGAGTGAGGACAAAGCATGCTGAAAGGACCCGTGTTGGTTTGTGGAAAAAGTCTTCACTCTCGCAAGCGGCTCAAAGATGGTATGAATGATATGGTTATGTGGTCAGGTCGAAGGGGATCCTAGACCTGGAGCGTTACATAGAACCTAATGGTGAGTTGGGAACGTAGCCTAGCAAGATGAAATTCACTTAATCCCGTACTTAGGGAATTTAAATTATTCCCTTAAGTGCTGATTCGAGACTTGAACCATGGGGTCCCACCTTCTCATTGGCCCGAGAGAGACTTTGTTTATGGTCGGACCATAAACAGGTTTTTCATTTGAGGATCAGTGGTACTTAAGGAGCAAATGCAATCACATGGATAAAACGGTAATTTTGACTCATCTATGACTATGAATAACTTGTGAAGGGTCGACTTACTGGTATAGGTATATCGATGGACACAACTTGTCCTCAGTGAGTAGAGTGCAGCTACGTGTCTTTAGTGGAATGACTTGTAGTTAAGAAATTTGGTCAGCTCGAGTCAAAGAGTTAGAGCTCATGATCTGTAGGTCCATTAGGTCCCACCGTTAGCTCAATATGGAATTATCAAGGGTATAAAGTTTTTGAACAAATTTGAAGAGTTCACATTTGTAATTGGGATTTATATCGGTTATATTAGATACAAAAGATATAACCTATAATTTAATGTGAATATGATTTACATTCAACTATAGACTATATTTGGACTAAGTTCCAAATGGTTAATTTATATGAAATTGTTTCATACTATAGGATATATGAGAGATGTGGAATTGAATGTGATTCAATTTAAAAGAAATAAGGTATATGATACCTTATGTTATGCAATTATGCAAATATGATTTGCATAATGCATTAATTATGCATTTTGTGCATTTAGTGGGTGAATGGGGTAGTTTTATTCCCACTCTATATAATAGTGCTTTTGGAAGCACTTGGTAGGTGAAGAACTCACTTTTTGGAATTGAGATTTCCAAAAAGCTCTCATGTTCTCTCAAATCTCACAATTGAAAAAGTTCTCTCAAATTGAAGAATTTTTCTCTCCCAATTTTCAAAATGGGAACCCACATTCCTCCTTCTCCTAGAGAACAACGGTGGAGATTTCGGTGGAGGTGTTGGGTTCGTGAGATCAAGATCGAGATTCGAGAACTGAGAGAACAAGGGAAAGGATTACGAGAAGAGTAGATTCTTCAAAGGTATTCCACTTATTCCCACATTTATTTCTAGTTTAACCTTAGAATTTGTACCAATTTCACAATATTTTTTAGAGCAAAAGCGATCACATGCTTCTGCATCGAGATTCGATCCTTACAAGTTGGTATCGGAGCCATATTTCTCTTGATTTCGATGTGAAATTGTGCAAAATAGTGGTGGGTATCCATTAGTTCATGTGATGAGTTTTTTATTCGCAAAATGAATGTTTACAAATTTTATCATTAGAATTTGCGATTTCATTGAATTGTTAAATGTAAGAGCCCGTTGTTTTGTTATTGTTTATTATCGAGTCTGTAAGTCCGGGACGTTCAAAGCAAAGAGTTGTTGTGAAGAATGGAGCAAGAACAGGGGAGTATTGTGTTTTTTCCAGACAACAGCATTGAGACGCTATCCTCACAACGTCTTAATGTTGTGCGTGCGGTTTGCAACCTGCAGCAGTGACAACGTCTCGACACTGACCCCATGACACGTGAAATGGCGGGGAGGGCAGATGTGCGACTGTTTTTATTATTAATTTTAATTTATATTTTTTGTTTTATTTTAATTAATTATTAATTAATACAATTTGATTATATTAATTATTAATTAATTTTATTAGGATGCTAAAATTTGGTTCATTTTGCTATTTTAATTATGCATTTGATGTATGTTTTATATGTTGCATAAAAAATGTCATATAGTTTAAAATCCCACCTTAGGTTAAATTTTTTTATGCATCATTTTATAATATAAATGTTATAACATATAGTATGCATGCTTATTTTAATTAATTAATATAAATGTTATATTAATTTAGCAAAAAATATTGACATGCATTTTATTATATGATGAGTATGTTATGAATGTCCTTTTATTATTCATGTTGATGGATGTTCAACCATTATAACATAGAAATGCATGTAACCTAAGGTTAATTAACTAGTTGAAAATGGTTTTAGAATTGGTTTAATTAGACCTTAGGTTATCTAGCTCTAATAAGATTATAATTAAACAATCTATAATTTATAAAACTATGATTAAAGGATCTCCGTCTAAGGACAGTTCTGGCTAGGTTGGGGTATTTAAGCTGACGCAAACGGAACACCCCTACCTGGGAGTGAATTTAATCCAAAGGTTTTATAAATTATTTTCGTGAGTGACATTTATTAAATTGATTAATGAATTAAACTCATAGACTTAGGTTTATTAAACAGTTCAATAGACTTAGGTTATAAACCAATATAAAAGTTATATTGGTAGACTTAGGTAAATGTTAGTCGGTTTATCTAGGTCGGTCCCTAAAACTAAATAACCTAATGTACTCAGTGGGAGGAAAAAGATGTATTCGTTACATCGATTTCCTTTCACATTTCCTCGTGAAGTTCACACCGTGAGATCCATGCTCGGCCTCGTGGTGTCAATAGGGTGTCCCCCTTCAGATGGTGTTTGCATAGGTCAATACCAAGGTGAATGAGGGGAGTACTTATAGTAAGTGGGAGCAGGATTTGTGTCAACGAATCCTTCGTAGAGCAACCATCCCTTCAGAGGGCATGATCATAGGAGTCGGAACACCGTGAACTCTAGAAATGGATAGGGTTTCTTAGGTTGTTTGTCAATAGTTGTCTTTCCTAACGGTAGCCTGTTGGCTCGGGCCTATTGGATCTGAAAATTGTAGGGTCACACTTACGGGATAAGTTAAGTTAGTTAATAAGCCCTTGACCGAAAAACGGTAATTAAGAACTATAGGAATAAGAGTTATTCCGGTGTTAGTAATTGGTTGAGGTTGTCTCAATTCATGGGAGGAGTAGTTAACCACCATTTGGAGCTTGTTACTCTAAACCCTTGAAGTATCGTTGCAAGCTAGATACAATGGCTAAAGATTAGAGATACATTGTTGTTTTGTTAAAATAGATTGGATTAGTATAAAGGGTTAAGGAAATCGAAACTAATATAATCAATTTATTTTTTCAGCATGTCGAAAATTAACCGGAGACAATTACGCTACGTGGAAGTCCAACTTGAATACGATTCTCGTTGTTGACGATCTGCGGTTTGTCTTAACTGAGGAGTGTCCTCAAACGTCTACTCGTAACGCGTCCTAAGCAACAAGGGATGCACACAACCGCTGGACCAAGGCAATGGTTTATATCTTAGCCAGTCAGTTTGACGTTCTTGCGAAAAAACATGAAGGCATGGTCTCAGCTCGTGAAATCATGAGTTCACTGTAGGAGATGTTTGGACAACCATCTAGTCAAATTCGGTACGAGTCCTCAAATACGTTTATAATGTCACATGAAGGAGGGAACCTCGGTGAGAGAACATGTTCTCGATTCAATGGTTCACTTCAACGTGGTCAAAATGAACGGAGAGGTCATCGACGAGTAGAGTTAGGTTTCGTTCACCCTGGAATCTCTTTCGAAGAGCTTCCTGCAATTCCGCAACAATGCAGTGATGAACAAGATCTAATATAACCTGACTACTCTCCTGAACAAGCTTTAGACCTACCAGTCTCTTATCAAGGGTAAGGGACCAAGGGAAGGAGAGGTCAATATGATTGGTCAATCGAAAAGGTTCCAGAAAAGTTCTGGGGCTATGTTTGTAACATTGTCTTCTGGATCCAAAAGGATCAAGAAGAAGAAGAAAAGAGAGAAGGGAAAGGCTCCTGCAGCTGCACAAGGCAAGGGGGAGAAAGTTGCAGATAAAGAAAAGTATTTTCACTGCAACCAAGACGGGCATTGGAAGCGCAACTGCCCGAAATACCTTGCTGAAAAGAAAAAAGAAGGTAAATGTGATTTACTTATCATAGAAACGTGTTTGGTGGAGAATGATGATTCTGCCTAGATACTTAATTCATGGGCCACTAACCATGTTTGCACTTCTTTGTAGGAAATTAGTTCCTTCATGTAGCTAAAAGAGGGTGAGATGATTCGGCTCGTGGAGTGGGAGTAGCCAAGCAGTTTCTTAGGGATAAATTCTTGTTTTTAGAAAACTTGTATATAGTTCCTAAGATTAAGAGGAACTTATTATCTATCTCTAGATTAATTGAATAAGGATACTCTGTTTCTTTTAACAGTAATGAAGCGTTCATTTATTCAAAATGGTGCCTTTATTTGTTCAGCAAAATTAGAAAACAACTTGTACGCTTTAAGACCAACCATCACTAAACCACTTTTAAATCATGAGATGTTTAAAAATGTTAATACTCAAAGTAAAAGGAAAAAAATTTCTTCGAGTAACAATACTCATCTTTGGCATTTGGGAGAAGCGCAATATGTTCTCGGGATCCAGATTGTCCGAAACTATAAAAACAAAACACTAGCCTTTTCTCATATATCGACAAGATGTTGATCAGATATTCCATGCAGAACTCTAAGAAGGGCTTATTACCTTTTGGGAACAGGTTTATTTTTCTAAAGAACAGTGCCCTAAGACATCTCAAGAAATTGAGGACATGAGACGGATTTCCTATGCATCAACTGTGGGGAGTTTAATGTACGTCATGTTGTGTATCAGATCCGACAACTGTTAGGACAACGAGGAACTGCACACTCATGGATGGAGCTAAGGATTTGATCCTTAAAGGATACTCGGACTCCAACTTTCAAATCGACATGATTCTAGGAAATCCACGTCGGGGTCAGTGTTTACTCTTAATGGAGGAGTTATAGTTTGGCGAAAAATTAAACAAGGATGCATCGCATACTCCACCATGGAGGTCGAATATGTAGCAGCTTGTGAAGCAGCTAAAGAGGCAATTTGGCTTCGAAAGTTCCTAACTGATTTGGAAGTTGTTCCAACTATGAGTTTGCCTATCACCCTATACTGTGATAACAACTGTGTTGTGGTGGATTCAAAAGAACCTCGAAGTCAAAAGAGAGGAAAGCATATCGAGCGCATGTATCATTTGATACGTGAAATAGTGTATCGAGGGGACATGATCGACACGAAGATCGTTTTAGAGCACAATGTTGTTGATCCATTTACGAAGGCTCTCATGGCTAAGGTGTTTGAGAGTCATCTAGAGAGTCTAAGTCTATTAGATGTACTTTAACTAGGAAAGTAGGAGTATTGTAAAAGGGTATTCAATGCCCTAGTTTATTATATTTATATACATTTTATGTAATGTTGTACTCCACTAGATTTATGTCAAGTGGGAGTTTGTTGAGGTGTATGCCTTAAACTCGTGGATGTTGTAAATGCTTAATGAATTTAAAAAAAATGTTATTTTCATCTTTTCTTGTATACTTACATTTAAAATTAAATCCAATAAACTAAGTTCTATGGTTATATACTTTTATGAGAACTTGAACAGTATGTAGTAGAAATACAAATAGGAACATGTTCATATTATTAACCCAAATGGTCTATAGTACATGGATGAGGTTGGAAACCTTATCCTAGCAACACTATGAATGTGACCTACTTTGTATTTGATATAAACGAGGAAATCCAACTTGTTCATGTAGTAAACATGCGAGTTCGGGCATCCTGTGTGATGAGTTCGTACAAGACCGACAAACTGAGGTAACACTGTTAGTAGATTAGGCTTAATAATTCATAGATGATCATAGTAATTGGACCTGAATCCTAAGCGGGTTACGAACTCTTGTCTACAAGGGATTGTCCTTTGACTAGTATGGGTGAGAGTGGCATGAGTGGTCGATTCAATATGCATACCTTCTTGGGGACAACACTGTGTGGGGAGTTGGAAACTTAACTCCGCAAGATGGAATTCACTCATTCTCAAGCTTAGGAAAATTAGATGATTTGTTGCCTTAAGTGTTGACTTCGAGACTTAAACAATAAGGCCCCACCGTCTTATCGACCCCGAGAGAGACTTTATTTATGGTGGGACTATAAACATGTTGTACATTAGAGGATCAATGGTACTTAAGGAGTAATAAGTACTTATAGAGGCAAAACAGTAATTTGACCCAACTGTGGGTACGAACAACTCGTGAAGGGTCGTCTTACGAGATTGGTTATATCGATGGACAAAACTTACCCTACAGTGAGAAGAGTGCAACTACAATTCTACAATAGAGTAACTCGTAGTTAATGAATGTTGGTTAATTAGGACAAAGAGTTTGACTGGTTAATTTCGTACCATTGGAGCTCATGAGTTTTAGGTCCATTAGGTCCTTTGTTGGCTCAATATGGAATAATGAGGGTATATAGTTTTGGAGCAAATTTGAAATGTTCAAATTTTTAAATGAGATTTTTATATCAATTATATGTGATATAATCGATATAATATATAGTTTGATGTGAATATGATTCTAATTAAACTATATACTACATTTGGATTAATTTCAAATATCAAATTAATTTGAAATAAGTTCATATTAAAAACTATAAGTTACTATAAGTTAAAAATTAATTCGAATGAGAATCGTATTAAGAATATAGTTTATGTCAGAGATGTGTCATTGAATATGATTCACTTGATATGGTATTTAATTAATATAGTTATATTTAATCAATATGATTTATTAAATAAATAAAATTGTTTTATTTAATTTATTAATTAATTGATTTCTATTAAATTTATTAATTAATTTAAAATAAAGAAAAAAAAAAGAAAAAATGTTTTCTTTATCGTGCTAACTCCCCTGCATTTATGCAAGGAAGTGGGGGAGTGGGATGATGAAGTGATCTTCTTCATTACCCTTATAAAAATGAAAGTTGTTGCATTTTGTTGTTGTTAGTAATTTGATAACTCACTTCTCTTTCTCACAAACTCTATCAATAAGGGTTTTTGATTTCCAAACAGTCCCAAAAATACCAAAAGGAATTCCTCCATTCTCCCTCACCAAGGGAACAACAGAGTAACCAATTAGAGGTCCAAAATTTGGTTCGAGAAAGTTGTTGGAATTTTGAGGCTTGGAGAAGAGAAGATTGTCTACAAAGGTTGTAAACTTCTCTTCCCTTTTTCTCTGTAATTTTTTCTTAATAGAATGCATGCTTAACCTTGGTGTTATTGTATTTTAGAATATTGTATTTCTTCCCTTAATCACGTTTAAACTGAAAGGAATCGAATTCCGATAGAGGAAGTATGGGAATGCATTTGCTTAGAAATTTTGTAGACATTTCATAAACACATTTCTAAAATGTAATAAGCATGATAAAATGAGTTGGAGATTTACCTTTGTTGTTCTCAATAGAAACTTAAACTCCCAATAGGATCCAAGCACGAACACCTCCAAATGATCTTCCCTCTTTTCTCTTGGATAAGATCTAGCTTGTGAGAGGCTTGTCTTTTTGGAAGAAAACTAGAGAGAAAAATCACCTTTTCTCTGGAGAAGGGAGAGACTTTTGAGCCAGAGAGCTTTGAAAGAATGATGGAATTGCACATTTTTGTCTCACCAGAGGGTAGCTAGGGTTTCACTATTGTGTTAAGCCTTCTCCATCTATCCATGTACATGGATATTTATAGAGTTTAGGATGGAGGTTACTACCTCTATCCATAACTCATATGTTATTCTATCACCTTTAATTTTATAACATACAAACCAAATTTTATAACATACAAACCATTTTTGTAGTTATTATTTTAATCAAATATCATATATTTGATTAATTCTATTTCTCTCATAATATATATCATATGAATCCAATTCACATTATTATTTGATTGTCAATCAAAATATAACATATAGTTTAATTATGAATCTCATTCAAAATTAATTTTATGTTAAGATTATATCTCATATAGTACATACATTCTCCCTTGATAATTTGAACAATTCAAATTTCTTCCAAAACTTATGATTCTTGTTTAACCCATGGTGAGCTAACAGGGCACCTAATGGACCTACAGATCATGAGCTCCAATGAGAAGAGACTAATTGATCAAACTCTTTGATCAAGTTAACCAACATTCATTAACTACGAGTCACTCCACTAAAGACTCATAGTTGCATTATCCTCACTGTAGTGAAGGGAATGAGAATCCCCGCACAGCGGAAGACGATCGAATCGTCATGGTATCATCATGCAACGTGTTTACTAAAATTGATCTACCTATTAGATCTAGGCTAAACATGCTGAAAAGATTACAACGGTTAGAATAACTTATTGTTGTAGATCGATTCAAAGAACCTCTCTGCTGCAGATCACGAACTCTTCGCGCTCCTCGATCTCTCTGAATTCTTCCCACGAACGGATCTCGAACACTACCAAAATAGATCTTCTTGGTTGTTCTCTTTAGGAGAAGGGAAGTTGGTGGGAACTTCTTTTGTGTTTTGGAAGAGAGGAGAAATGTGAGAGTGGGGAGAGAGCCCTCTTGGATTCTTAGGTCAAAATCCAAAAAATGACAACTTCCTTTTTAAACTCATCTAACAAAGGGTTTAAATAGTGGAATGATGAAGTTCACAACTTCACATAATTACCACTTTACCACAACCATATGTTATGTAAATCTCATTCACATAATTATATAATATAAGATATCTCATATCTTATGTTGCAAATCTCATTTGCAATAATTGTGGATTTAATCAAATTGAATCACATTCAATTTATTTTCTCTCTATCAATTTCTCCAATTAGCCTTTAATTCAACAATTAGGCTAACATATAATTTATTATGAATCTCATTCATATTAAACTATATATTATATCATCTATATGATATAATCACTCTTAAAGTGAAATTGAACACTTCAATTTCATACCAAAACTTTAACCCTTCTTTTATCCCAGTTGAGCCAACCAAGGACCTAATGGACCTCTGATGACGGGCTCCAATGATCCGAGGTTAATCAGTCAAACTCTTTGACCGGTCAACCAATATTCATTAGCTACGGTAACACTCCACTAAAGCTCAGTAGTGTACTCCCATCGATGTAGAATATTACGTGTCCATCGATATAACCAATTCTCATGAGTCGACCCTTCACGGGTTGTTCATAGACACTACCGGAGTCAAATTACCGCTTTACCCCACGTGTCTATATCTTGTTCCTTAAGTCCCCACTTTGCTCCTCTAATGAACAACATATTGTGATGGTCCAACCATACACAACACCCTTCTTCGGCCGGTGAGAAGGTGGGCGCCGTTGTCCAAGCCACGGAGACAACACTTCAGCGGAACAACCCCTCTAGTTTCCCTATAGACGCGAACGCAGTGAATTCCATCTCGCGTAATTAGGTTCCCACTCTCTACTTGGATCTGTCACGAGAAGATAGGCATATTGGGCGAGTGATCGGGACACCCTCACTCGCATTACTAATCAAAGGACGGACCCGTGCGACGTGAGTTCAGTGTCGCCAGATTGTGTCGAGTCACACTAATGGTCATCTACGAATTTATTAGTCTTTTCGCTAACGGTGTTATATCGAGTAAGTCTAATAATTCACGGTCGATCTTATACAATCTCATTATGCAGGATGCCCCACTCGCATGTCAACCACATGAGCGAGTCGAGATCACCTCGTTTGTATCTAATATAAAGCGGGCGCATCCACGATTGTATCGAGATTAGGTCTCCAACCCCATCCTTATCTTATGTAGATCGTTCGGGTCATTAACTCGAACGTGATCCTCACTTGTGTGTCAACTACACACCGTTCAAGTTCTAGTTTTCTCATATATTCAATGACCACGGAGCTTAGTTTATTGGAAAGGTTTAAAATATTTGCGAGACACAAAGTGAAGAAAATAATAACTCTTATTAATTTCAAAACAATATTTTACAAACACGAGATTAGGACAAAAATCCCAACATGTAGGACAAGTTGTGTCTATTGATAAAACCAACACACATAAGTCGAACCTTCATGAGTTGTTCGTAATCATAGCTAGGTCTGTTGGGATTTTTGTCCTAATCTCGTGTTTGTAAATTATTGTTTGAAATTAATAAGAGTTATTTATTTCATTAGTTTGTGTCTCGCAAATTTTACAAACTTTTCCAATAAACTAAGCTCCAGGGTCATTGAATTTCTGAGAGAACTAGAACTTGAACGGTGTGTAGTGGACACACAAGAAGAATCACGCTCGAGTTAACGACCCTAACGATCTACGATATGGATAGGGTTGAGACCTAATCTGATACGTGTGGATGTGGCTCGCTTTTTGTATTAGATACAAACGAGGTGATCCGACTTCGCTCATGTGGTTGACATGCGAGTGGGGGCATCCAGTGCAATGAGATTGTACAAGACCGACCGTGAATTATTCGACCTCATCGATGTAACACCGCTGTTGGCAAGAAGGACTAATAAATTCGTGAGATGACCATTAGTGACTCGACTTTGAATCTGGCGTGTTACGACTCCTCTCTGTCTCTGGTCCGTCCTTTGATTAGTATGGGTGAGTGTGGTCACGATTTATCGCCCAATATGCCTATCTTCTCTCTGGGGGACCAACAAAGGAGCTGGGAACTTAACTACGCAAGATGGAATTTACTCGCTTCTGCTTTTAGAAACTGAGGGGTTGTTCTCTTAAATCTTTGTCTCTAGGGCTTGACAACGCGCCCACCTTCTCACCGCCCGTGAAGGGTGTTGAGTATGGTTGGACCATCACGATATGTTGTTCATTAGAAGCAGCGATGGGGACTTAAGGAACAAGATGTAGACACGGGGTAAAACGGCAATTTGACCCACCGTGTCTCACGAACAACTTTGTGAAGGATCGACTCATGGGCATTGGTTATATCGATGGACACGTAATATTCTTCGAATCGACGGAGTGCGATTCACGGGCTTTAGTGGAGTGTTACCGTAGCTAATGAATGTTGATTAACCGGGTCAAAGAGTTTGATGGATTAATCTCGGATCATTAGAGCCCGTCACTATAGGTCCATTAGGTCCCTCGGTTGGCTCAAACTAGATTAAAAGAAGGTTTACTATTTTTGTGTGAATTGAAGTGTTCAAATTCACTAAAGGATATTTATGTCATTTATATGAGATATGAATGATATAATATATAGTTTCATGTGAATGAGATTCATAATAAACTATAGGTTAGCCTAATTGTTGAATTATGGCTAATTGGAGAAATTAATTGAGAGCATTAAATTGGATGTGATTCAATTTAATTAATCCACAATTATTGCAAATGTGATTTGCAATATGAGATATGAGATATCTTATATTATATGGTTATGCAAATATGATTTGCATAACCTATGGTTGCGGTAAAATGGTGATAATGTGGAGATTTTAACTCCACTATTTAATCCCTTCTTGCAAGAAGGAAAATACTCTCACACTCCAAAACCAAAAAGTCCCACCACTTTCCTTCTTCCAAAGGAAGAACATCCGAGAAGGCCGTTGGTGGTGTTCGATTTTTGTTCGAGAGAAGCGTTCGTTGAGATCAAGAAGCACGAAATGTTCGTGATCAAGGAAGGAACTTTGAAGAACTGTCTACAACAAGTAAGTACGTTCTTCTCGTTGTAATTCCATTCTTCTTTTGTATGTTTAACTTAGATCTAAGTGTTAGATCATTTTAATAAATTTCAAGTAGCGGTAACAATACCTTGACGATTCGATCGTCATCCGCTGCGCGGGGATTTTCATTCCCTTCAAGGTCAAATTACCATTTTACCTATGTGATCACCTCTTGCTCCTTAAGTACTACTGATCCTCTAATGAACAACTTGTTTATGGTCTAACCATAAACAAAAGTCTCTCTCAGGCCAGTGAGATGGTGAGCCCATTGTTCAAGACCCAGAGTCAGCACTTAAGGGAACAACTCTACTTTTCCTAAAACTGGGAAGGAGTGAATTCCATCTTGCGTAGTTAAGTTCCCAGCTCTCCACTCAGTTGTGTCCCAAGAAGCCCTCGGACCACTCTCACCTATGCTAGTCAAAGACAATCCCTCATGGACAAGAGTTCGTAACCTGCTCAAGATTAAGATCGAGTTATTAATGGTCATCTATGAATTATTAAACCTAAATGTTAACGGTATTATAACAATTGGTTAATAATTTTCGGTCCAGTCTCGTACAAACTCATCGCACAGGATACCTCCACTCACATGGTTCGACATGAACAAATTAGATCAATTCATTTGTATCTAATACAAAGTGGGGTGTATCCGTAGTGTTGCCAGAATGAGGTACCTAATCTTATCCATATAGTATTGACCCTTAAGGTTATTACTTTTGGTTTCGAAAAACCTTTACACAACGGAAGACAATTGAGAATCGAATCATATTTTAATTTTGCTTTCCAAAATACCAGTACATTGACAAATAATCAATAAACAATTAAAAGCATCTATGATTTACACAAAACAATTATAGAAATAAATTCTAAATTAAAAAGGTTTTAAAAATTTATCTTTTGGCTTCTGGAAATTCTACAGCAAAAAAGAACTTTTCTGCGATTCATACCAACTGCCAATTCCAAAACATTTTTGGAATTTTGAAGAACACGACCACTAAGGAAAAACTCCTTATTCTATGAGTTCTTGGGATTGAGTTTTATGTGGGAAACCTTTCTCAATTCTTTTTGGAAATTTTTCAAAAAGGATTTTGAGAGTAATCGATCGATTTACCTTCTCCCCTTAACTTTTTCTATTTTATCGATAGAGGAAGGAGGAGATTGAGGGAGAGAGTGAGAGATTAGAGGAACGTGCGTACGTATAAAATAAAATTAATATTTACTAAGTAATTAGTAACCATTAATTAAATTAATTTTCATTTACATTTAAATCATATTAAAGACACATCTCTCATAACCTATAGTTTTAATTAATTTAATTAAATAAAATTTAATTAACTTAATTAAAATTATAAATTAATTAATTCACTAATTAATACATTTATAAATTAAACATTATTATTTAATTTAAGTTATTATGATTAAATCATATTTAATCATTCTCTCTTAACTTATAGTTTTAATGTACATCTTATATGCATTAAAATTTAATCTATAGTTTTAAATATGAATCTTATTCACATTAAAACAATATTTGAACTTTTTCAAATATTTAATTCTCTCACAAATTAATTTTGAATCATATCCAAAATCAAATTTATAAAATAAAGTTGCAATCAACATAAAAAATTTATATTATAATGTATCTTCATACATTAAATCAATTCCAAAGATAATTTTAACATTTTAAATTCTAAATTAAAATCTAGTAATCTTAGAACCTTTTACGAGCTAGGAAGTGGATCTAATGGGCATACAAATCAGAAGCTCCAACGAAATAAGATTAATTGGCTAATCTCATTAACCACTTAATCAGTATTCGTTAACTGCGGATACACTCCACTAAAGATCTGCAGTTGCACTCTTCTCACTGTAGATATTTTTCTGTGTCAACGGATAAAGATCAATACTGCAAGTTGATCCTTCACAAGTGTCCGTAACACCAGTTAGATCAAATTATCGTTTTACCCCTAGGTTACATCTATAACCTTAAGTACCAGTGCTTCTCTAATGAACAACTGATTTATGGTCCAACCAATAAACAAAAAACTCCTCTCGGGCCAATGAGAGGGTAGGGCCCTTTGTTCAAGTCTTGGAGGCACCACTTAAGGGAACACTCATCTACTTACCCTAAGTTGGGAATGAGTGAATTCTTTTTTGCAAAGTTAAGTTCTCTACCCACGCAGTTTTGTTCCCAAGAAGGTAGGCTTATTAAGTCAACATCTTGGGCCACTGTCACCTATACTAGTCAAAGGACAATCCCTCGCAGACAAGAGTTCGTAACTTGCTCAACATTAAGATCAAGTTGCCTAGATCATCCTATTTAAAATAGAAACCTAAACAGTTAATAGAGTTACATTTATTGGTTACTATTTCGTAGTCCAGTCTTATGTGATCTCATCACACAGGATACCCCCACTCGCATGTCACCTACACGAACGCTTTAGATCATTGCGTTTGTATCAAACATAAAGTGAGTTGTATCCATGGTGTCACCAAGATAAGGTACCCAACCTCATCCTTATACTATAGACTTTTTTGGTTGTTTCTTGAACCTCGATCCCCGTATGTCTCCACATACAGTTCAAGACACATAACACAACCTATGATGTTTGTTTATTGGATTTAGGGTTATTTTAAGGCAAACTACATAAAATTCAACAACATTTGAATGAATAGTGACAATAACATTTTATTGATAAAATTGGAAAAAATTACAAATTTACAAACTACGAGTTTTAGGGCATAAAACCTAACATTTTTGACTCAATATTCTTACTATTTTGTGGGCAAGACCGAATGAGTAGCTAGGAACGTAGTTTCACAAGATGAAACTCACTCCTTACTGACTTTAGGAAAAGTAGAGGAGTTGTTCCCTTAAGTGTTGACTCTGAGTCTTGAACAATGGGGTCCCACCCTCTCCTTAGCTTGATAATGATTTTGTTTATGGTCGAGCCATAAGCAGGTTGTTCATTAGAAGATTAATGGTACTTAAGGAGTAACAGGTGATTACAGGAGTAAAACGGTAATTTGATCTAGCTGTAATTACAAACGACTTGTGAAGGATTAACTTACGGATATTGGTTATATCAATAGACAAAACTTGTCCTATAGTGAGAAGAGTTCAACTATGAGTCTTTAGTGGAGTGACCATAGTTAATGAGTGTTGGTTAATTCGATTAAATAGTTTAATCAGTTAATCTTGATTCATTGGAACTTCTGATTTGTAGGCCCATTAGGGCCCCCTGCTAGTTTACCACGGATTAAACAAGAATTGTATGATTTGGAAGAAATTTGAAATGTTCAAATTATTAAGGGAATGTATATATTTATTAATTATATGAGATATAATTTGAAGGGAATAAAAGTCCCAGCGCAGCGGAAGACGATCGAATCGTCGTGGTGATGTTGTGCAACTTAATTACGTTAAAATTAAATTATCTAATAGTTATAGATTAAACATGCAATTCTAGAAGGAAAACAACAAGTATAAAGAGGTACTTACTTGTTGAAGACTTTCTTCAAGATTCCTTCCGTTCACGAACTCTTCGTGGTCTCCTCGATCCATTCTCACGAACACCGATCGGACACCACCACTTGGTTTCTCGATTGTTCTTCTTTAGGAAGAAGGAGGATTGTGGGATCCTTCTTTGATTTTGGGAGGAGAAATCTAGAGAGAATTTGAGAGAGAGGAAAGAGCTTCTTTTGGTGAGAATTCCAAAAATGAGCTTAAACACACTTAACCCTTCTTGCAAAGGGGTTTATATAATGGTGATAGGTGGAATTGAAATCTCCACCTATTTACCATTTTACCACAATTATAGGTTATGCAAATCATATTTGCATAACCACATATTGTAAGATATCTCATATTTCATTTTACAAATCACATTTGCATCATTGTGGATTTTTAAATTGAATCACATCCAATTTAATATTTCTCAACCTAATTTCTCCAAATTAGCCCTAATTCAACAATTAGACTATCCTATAGTTTATTATGAATCTCATTCACATTAAACTATATATTATATCATTCATATCTCATATAAATGACATAAATTCCCTTTAGTGAACTTGAACACTTCAATTCACACCAAAATAGTAAACCTTCTTTTAATCGAGTTTCAGCCAACCGAGGGACGTTATGGACCTACAGTGACGAGTTCCAATGATCCGAGATTAACCTGTCAAACTCTTTGACCCGACTAACCAACATTCATTAGCTACGGTAACACTCCACTAAAGCCCGTAGCTACACCCCGTCAGTGTAAGACATTATGTGTCCACTGATATAACCAATGCCCATGAGTCGACCCTTCACAGGTTGTTCGTAGACACTGCTGGGTCACATTACCGTTTTACTCCTGTGTCTACTTCTTGCTCCTTAAGTCCCCACTGCTCCTCTAATGAACAACAACGTTGTAATGGTCCAACCATACACAACAACCCTTTCGTGCCAGTGAGAGGGTGAGCGCCCGTTGTCTAAGCCCTAGAGACAGCACTTAAGGGAACAACCCCTCTAGTTTCCCTAAAGGCGGGAACGAATGAATTCCATCTCGTATAGTTAAGTTCCCAGCTCCCTACTTGGTCCTGTCCCTGAGAAGATAGGCATATTGGACGAGTAACTGTGACCACCCTCACCCGTACTAGTCAAAGAAACGACTCGTGATGCGAGTCCGTAACACGCTCGTCGATTTGAGATCAAGTCACTAATGGTCATCTACGAAGTTATTTAGTCCATACCGCTTAACGGTGTTACATCAGTAGGTCTAATAATTCACGGTCCGGTCTTGTACAATCTCATTGTACAATATGCTGTTGGGATTTATGCCCTAAAACTTGTGTAATTTTGATCAAAGAAATAAAGAGTTATTTGTTTTGATAAAATTACAGTCTTGCTTTATAAATCCAATAAACTAAGCTCCAAGGTGATAATATATATCTTGATAATATATATATCTTGAACATCAGTGTACTGGACACTATTAGGATTGTGTTCAAGAATATAACCTAAATGGTTTGTGGTATAAGAATAAGGTTGGAAACCTCATTCTAGTAACACCATGGATGCGGCTCACTTTGTAATTAGTGCAAATGAGGTAATCCAACTCATTCATGTAGTTGACATGCGAGTGGAGGCATCCTGTATGAAGGGTTCATACAAGACTGGACCGCAAATTATTAGTCTAACCATTAGTAACACCGTTAATAGGATAAGACTAGTAATTTATAGATGGTCATTAGTGACTCGACCTGAATCCTGAGTGAGTTAAGAACTCCTGCTTATAGGGTTTGTCCTTAGACTAGTATGGGTGAGAGTGACCTGTAACCGACTCAATAAGTCTACCTTCTCAGGGACAGAACCTCGTAGGTAGCTGGGAACTTAACTGTGCAAGATGGAATTCACTCATTCCTATACTAAGGAATTAGATAGGTTGTTCCCTTAAGAACTGACTCCAGGTCTTGAACAACGGGGCCCCGCCCTCTATGAGGGTATGAGTCTATGGTAGGACCTTAGACTTGTTGTTCATTAGAGGATTAATGGTGCATTAGGAACAAAGAGGTAATCACAGGGGTAAAACGGTAATTTGACCCACCTGTGATCACGAACAACCTGTGAAGGGTCGACTCATGGGTAATTACTATATTAGTGGACACAATATAATCTACAGTGAGGAGAGTGCAGCTACAAGTCTATAGTGGAGTGACTTATAGTTAATGAATATTGATTAACTGGATCAAAGAGTTTGATCAGTTAATTTCACATCATTGGAGCTCATGAACTGTAGGTCCATTAGATCCCTCCGTTGGTTCAACATGGTAATATTGAGGGTATAATGTTAGGAACGAAATTGAAGTGTTCAATTTCATACATGAGGTGTTATATCAATTATATATGATATAATTGATATAATATATAGTTTTAATGTGAATTAAATTCACATATAAACCATATACTAATGAAAGAATAAAGGAAGGGTAGGATGGTCATTTCCATCCTATTTCCCTATATATATGGTTGCATGAGATGCAACTAGGTTAATGAAATTTTGAGCCTTTGTTGTGTTGTTGGAAAAGTTCCAAAACACAAACCTCTCTCTCACAACATCTTATCTTACCTAAAGGGAACTCACATTCCTCCCTCACCTAGAGAACAATGGAGAAGATCCAGTGGTCGTGTCTTCGTCCGTTCGTGTTCCAGTTGCTGAGATCGTAATCGTGGGAGAAATGAGCACTTGAAGAAAAGTTCTTCAAAGGTATATTTCTTGTTGTCCATATTCTGTTTTATGCTTAATCTATTATATTTAGTTCTTGAAGGTAATCGTTGTAACGAAATTAAGAACCCAGCCCAATTGCGTTCTTAATTTTCGTTCTGGAATTTTCAAGAACGAGGTGGGATTTACTGTCTTGCATGAGATGTATGAACGGTTTGCAATTTTAGACGTTTTCAATTTTGGCACTTAGATTTACAATTTTTATTCAATCGTTCAATGTAAGGGCCCGGTGTTTTGGGTAATTTTAATTGTAAATCGAGTCTATAAGTCTGTGTCGATCGAGGCAAGGTGGTTGCTGAGAAGATCGGAGCGAAAACGAGCAAGAAATGGAGATTTCACTTTGTTGTCTGTGCGCAGCGTTGCAACGCTGTTCATTAACGTTGCAACGCTGCGCTTGCGGAAGGAGCGCGCAAGAGACGACAGCGTTGCAACGCTAAGGCATTGCACGACGCTGCTGATGAGGTGCATTTCAGCCAGCAGAAGATGACAAACTGCAGCGTTGCAACACTGGGATCAACGTTGCAACGCCACAGACGTTTCATGCAAAGAAGCAACGGCATAAACAGATTTTTTAATTATATATTAATTATAAAAATATTTTATATTTAATATATTTAATTTTAATTAATATAATTAGATTATATTAATTAAAATTGAATTTAGGGTGCCAAAATTGGTCTAATTTTGCTATTTAAATTATGCAATTATTGTGTAATTATTGCCATGCATAATGTATGCTTTTATTTAGAAATCCCACCTTAGGTTAAGCATTTTCATGCATCATTTATAATATAAAGAGTTATATTATATAGTTTGCATGATTTATTAATATAAAGTTATTATATTAATTTATGGACAACATTGACATACATTATATATCATGAGATGATTATTCTATGAATGTCTTATTATTCATGTGATGAATGATCAAGCACTATAACATAGTATGCATGTCACCTAAGGTTAATTATTAGTTTTAAAATGTTTAAAACTTGGAAATAATAGACCTTAGGTTATCTAGTTCTAACTAGAATAGAATTAGGAACCAAGTAATTTATAAGCTATGATTAAAACAGGAACTCTGTCTAAGGAAGGTTATATCTAGGCTGGGGTAATTAAGCTGACGGAAACAAAACACCCCTACTTGGGAACTGACCTGTGAGTGAAATTTAATCAGAGAGTTTATAAATTATAGTAGCGTCAGCGGGTTTATTAAGGGGTTAATAAACTAGAAATCCTAGGTTTAATATAAAGAGTTATAGTAACAAACTTAGGATAAAATCAATATAAGAGTTATATTGATTATCGATATAAGAGTTAGATTGATAGAGTTAGGTAAAACCATTAGTCAGGTTTTAGCCTAAGTAAGATTCCTATAACTTTAAAGTATCCAGTGGGAGGAAAAGTGTATATGATACATATTTTTCTACCTATGTTATCTCCGGGAAATTCACACCGTGAGACTCATACTTGGCCTCATGGCACAAACGGGAGTGTCCCCCTTTGGATGGTGTTTGTATGAGTCAATATCAAGGTGAATAGAGAGGGTACTCATAGTGAGTGGGAGCAAGTTTAGTGTAAAAACAAAACCTATGGTCTCTTTTGTCGGTTTACACCGTTAGACCACTATGGTCACCTCGCTAGTTTGTGCGGACCAGCATAATCCCTTCGGAGGGCTTGATCATAGGGGATCGAACATAGTAGACACCCGAAAGGGATAAAGATTTCCTTAGTCTATTTTTCAATCTAGTCCTCCCTCTTGGCGGATTTTATTGGATGGAGACTCGGGATCTAAAGACAGAGGGTTACACTCACGGGTACATAAGTTGTGTATGTATCCTGACCCGAAAAATGGTAACTAAAGCCTATAGGAATAAAAGTTATTCTGGCATTAGGTTTTGGTCAAGAGTGTCTTGATCCAGAGGAGGAGTGTTTTTATTACCCTTTCTGTCATACATTCTAAACCTTTGGAGTATCATTGCAAATTATAAATGGCCTTGGAATCATTTGATAATTAGCTAAACCATGATTTGATTAGAGTTATAGCAAGAAACTCATACAAGTTCGTTCGTAAATTTTTCAGCAAAAATGTCTAGCTCTATTATTTCATTATTGGGTGCGGAAAAAGTTAACCGGAGAGAATATGATGACTTGGAAAAACAAACTCAACACTATATTGGTAGTGGATGATCTAAAGTTTGTGCTAACTGAGGAGTGTCCTCAGGTGTCAGGCTTGAATGTGTCACGAAATGTTCGTGATGCATATGATCGATGGATCAAGGCCAATGATAAGGCCAAGGTCTACATGCTGGCAAGTATGTCTGACATATTAGCCAAGAAGCATGAGGGCATGATAACTGCCAAGGAAATCATGGATTCTGTGTAGGGTATGTTTGGGCAACAGTCCACACAACCCGGCACAATGCCCTAAAGTACATATTTAACTCAAGGATGCCAGAGGGTACATCTGTTCAGGATCATGTCCTGGATATGATGGTGCACTTCAACATCGCAGAGTCAAATGGTGCTTCCATCGATGAATCGAGTCAGGTCAGCTTCATTCTGGAAACCCTTCCAGATATTTTCCTACAGTTTAGAAGTAATGTTGTTATGAATAAGGTTACTTTTAATCTTACCTCCCTTCTGAATGAACTCCAGACCTTTCAATCTTTGATGAAAATTCAGGGATCGAAAGGTGAGGCAAATGTTGCCAGTAGGAGTTATCACAGAGGTTCGACCTCTGGGACAAAATCAGTGACTTCATCTTCTTCTAACCTGAAAGGAAAGAAGAAGAACATGAAGAAGGTTGGTAAAGGGAAACAAGCTGACAGAGTTGCCGCCCAGAAGGGCAAGAAAGTCAAAGAAGTTGCTGACAAAGGAAAGTGTTTCCACTTCAACAAAGACGGGCATTGGAAACGGAACTGTCCGAAGTACATTGCAGAAAAGAAGAAGGAAGGTAAATATGATTTACTTTGCCTAGAAACTTGTTTAGTGGATAATGATAAAACTGCTTGGATACTTGATTCAGGCGTCACTAATCATGTTTGCTCTTCTTTTCAGGGAATTGATTCCTGGCAGCAGCTACAGAAAGGTGAGATAACACTCCGAGTTGGAAATGGAGAAGTCGTCTCAGCTGTAGTAGTAGGCACAATGAAGCTTTATTTTGGCAAGAAATATATGTTGTTGGACAATATATTAGTGATACCATGGTTTACTAGAAACCTTATTTCAATTTCTTGCCTCATAGAACCATGTATTTATGTTTCCTTCCCTATGAATAAAGTGTTTATTTTGAAGAAAGGTATAGAAATATGTTCAGCTTCATTAGAAAATGGGTTGTATGTTTTAAGGCCTAATTCAGTCAAAATGGTTTTAAACACTAAATTATTTAAAACTGCAAATGCACAAACAAAGAAACGTAAAATTTCTCCTAAAGAAAATGCTCATCTTTGGCATCTAAGATTGGGTCACATTAATCTCAATAGGATTGAGAGATTGGTAAAGAATGGACTTCTAAATGAGTTAGAAGAAAATGCTTTACCTGTATGTGAATCCTGCCTAGAAGGCAAAATGACTAAAAGACCTTTTAGTGGAAAAGGTTATAGAGCCAAAGAACCTCTTGAGCTTATACATTCAGACCTTTGTGGTCCGATGAATGTTAAAGCCAGAGGAGGTTATGAATATTTCCTCTCCTTTGTAGATGATTATTCCAGATTTGGGCATATTTACCTAATGCACCACAAGTCTGAAGCACTTGAAAAGTTCAAGGAATTCAAGACTGAGGTTGAAAATCAATTAGGTAAAACTATTAAAACACTTCGATCGGATCGAGGTAGAGAGTACATGGATTTAAAATTCCAGAACTATATGATATAACATGGAATTACATCCCAACTCTCACTCTCCCTACACACCACAAAGAAAACGGTATATCGAAAAGGAGAAATAGAACCTTGTTGGACATGGTTCGATCAATGATGAGTTATGCTCATCTCCCTAGTTCCTTTTGGGGTTACACAGTAGAGACTGCAGTATATATTTTGAATAATGTGCCCTCAAAAAGTGTTTCTGAAACACCTTTTGAACTCTAGAAAGGACGTAAAGGTAGTTTATGTCATTTCAGAATTTGGGGTTGTCCAGCACATGTGCTTGTGAAAAATCCAAAGAAGTTGGATTCACGTTCAAAATTGTGCCAATTCGTAGGCTACCCAAAAGAAACAACAGGTGGTTTATTTTATGATCCTAAGGAAGATAAGGTTTTTGTGTCGACAAATGCCATTTTCTTAGAGGAGGACCACATAAGGGACCACAAACCAAGAAGTAAAATTGTGTTGAGTGAGTTAGACGGAACAATAGCAAAGGTTGCTAATAAAACTAGTACGTCAACAAGAGTTGTTGATATTAGCTTGTCTAGTTAAGAGAGTCCATCTTAAGAGTTGATTATGCCTCGACGTAGTGGAAGGGTTATAACACAACCTGACCTTTACATGGGTTTAGCTGAAAAGTTCTTCAAAGGTATATTTCTTGCTGTCCATATTCTGTTTTATGCTGAATCTATTATTTTTAGTTCTTGAATGTAATCGTTGTAACGAAATTAAGAACGTGTGATTCACAATCGCTTCCGCTACGGGATTCGATAACCTTCAGATGCCCCCACTCGCATGTCAATCACATGAACGAGTCAGATCACCTCGTTTGTATCATAATACAAAACGAGTCGCATCCACAACGTATCTAGGATTAGGTCTCCAACCCCATCCATATACTGTAGATCGTTCGGGTCATTTACACAAACGTGATCCTCCCTGTGTGTCCACTACACACCGTTCAAGTTCTTATTCTCTCATATATTCAATGACCCTGGAGTTTTAGTTTATTGGACAAAGTTTGTATTAAATGTGAGACACAAAATGATGAAATAAATAACCTTTATTAATTTCAAATGTAAATTTACAAACTCAACGAGATTAGGACAAACATCCCAACAAACTCCCACTTGGACTAAGCTAGTGGAGCAAATACATTTCTGAAATGTACATAAATTACAATGAAGTAATACAATAAACTAGGGCATTGAATACCCGTTTACATATGTCCCACTTGCCCTAGTCAGGAAGCACTTGAATACCTAGACTCTCTAGGTGACCTTCAAACACCTTAGTCATGAGGGGCTTTGTAAATGGTTTAGTTACGTTGTGCTCCAACGCTATCTCCTTGACTGTCATGTCGTCGCGGTGCACAATCTCCCGTATCAGGTGATACTTCCGCTCAATGTGTTTGCCTCTCTTATGGCTCCGAGGCTCTCTAGAGTTGGCTACAGCACCACTGTTGTCACAAAACAGTGTGATTGGCAAGTTCATATTTGGAACAACTTCCAAATCTGTCATGAACTTCCTAAGCCAAACAGCTTGCAACGTACTCCGCTTACATAGAGGAATCAGCGATGCATCCCTGCTTGATGTTTCGCCATACTACAGCTCCTCCATTCAGGATGAAGGTTGACCCCGAAGTGAATTTTCTAGAATCCTTATCGGTCTGAAAGTCAGAATCTGTGTATCCAGTAAGGATCAAATCCCCACTGCTATACACTAAGCTGTCGTTCCTCGTTCTCCTAAGATACTTGAGGATTGCCTTTACGGTTGTCCAGTGATCTAATCTTGGATTCGATTGATACCTCCTGAGAATCCCTACTGCATAACAGATGTCGGGCCTAGTACACAACATGACATACATCAGGCTCCCTACAGCTGAAGCATAGGGGATCTGTCTCATATCCTCAACCTCTTGAGGAGTCTTAGGACACTAATCCTTAGACAGGTGAACCCCGTGCCTGAAAGGTAACAAGCCCTTCTTGGAGTTCTGCATCTTATATCTAGACAACATCTTGTCAATATAAGACGCTTGAGACATGGCTAGTGTTCTGTTCTTCCGGTTCCGGACAAGCTAGATACCTAGAACATACTGAGCTTCTCCTAAATCTTTCATTTGGAATTGCGAAGCTAGCCAATTCTTTACGTCAGTAAAAAATCCTAGCTCATTCCCAATGAGAAGGATATCGTCCACATACAATATCAGAAATGCGACAGTTTTGTCGACGATTTTCTTATAGACACAAGGCTCGTCAACATTCTGATCAAAGCCATAAGATTTGATTGTCTCATCAAACCTTATATTCCAAGACCTCAATCTTGTTTCAGTCCATAAATAGACCTATGAAGCCGGCAAACTTTTTGCTCTGGGCCTTGGGTTATGAACCCTTTGGGCTGGTCCATGTAGATAGTTTCGTCAAGGTTTCCATTCAGAAAGGTGGTCTTGACATCCATCTGCCATACCTCATAGTCATAATACGCGGTAATGGCCAGAAGGATCCTGATCGACTTTACCATGGCAACAGGTGAAAAGGTTTCCTCATAGTCAACCCCTTCGACCTGGGTAAAACCCTTTGCCACTAGTCGTGCTTTGAAGGCTGCATCTTCCCATCTACGCCACGTTTACGCTTGTAGATCTATTTACAACCTATAGGTTTTACCCCATCATGTTGATCCACAAGCTCCTGCATGCAATGAAAGTACATCGACTCCATTTCCTGGTCCATAACATTAATCCATTCGTCCTTGTCAACATCTGCCATTGCCTGATCATAGGTCAATGGATCCTTGTAGTCATCATCAGGATTGACAACTTGGGTTTCAGCTAAACCTATGTAACGTTCAGGCTGTCTAACAACCCTCCAACTACGTCGAGGCATTCCCAACTCTTGGGAACGGACTTGACTTGACGTGCTAGGATCAATAACACTTGTTGACGTACTAGCCCTATCAGCAACTCTTGTTGACGTACTGTCGATTTCGTTCCACACGTGGTCTTCCTCAAGGAAAGTGACGTTTGTCGACACAATCACCCTATTTTCCTTAGGATCGAAAAATAGACCACCTCTGGTCTTTTTTGGGTAGCCTACAAATAGGCACAATTTTGAACGGGGTTCCAACTTCTTTGAGTTTGACACCAACACGTGGGTCGGATATCCCCAAATTCTGAAATGGTGTAAACTACCTTTACGGTCATTCCAGAGTTCGAAAGGTGTTTCACAAACACTCTTCGACGGAACGTTGTTCAAAATATACATCGCAGTCTCTATTGCGTAACCACAAAAAGAATCAGGGAGACGAGCATAGCTCCTCTTCGATACACCATTCTGTTGTGGCATACCAGGTGTTGAGAGTTGGGACGTAATTCCATGTTCTATCATATAGTCCTGGAATTTAGTGTCCATATACTCTCCACCTCGATCCGATTGAAGTGTTTTTATGGTTTTACCTAATAGGTTGTCAACCTCACTCTTGAACTCCTTGAACTTTTCAAGAGTTTCAGACTTCCTATGCATTAGGTAAATATACCCATACCTCGAATAGTCATCTATGAAAGATACGAAGTATTCATAACCTCCTCGTGCTTTAACATTCATCGGACCACAGAGGTCAGAATGTTTAAGCTCAAGGAGCTCTTTGGCTCTATATCCTTTTCCACTAAAAGGACGTTTGGTCATTTTGCCTTCGAGGCATGACTCACACACCGGTAAAGAGTTTTCTTCTAACTGACTTAGAAGCCCACTCTTCACTAGTCTCTCAATCCTATTGAGATTAATGTGGCCTAACCTTAGATGCCAAAGATGGGCATTTTCTTTTGGAGAAACTTTAACTCTTTTGGTTCGTGTTTCTGCAGTTGTAAATAACTCAGTGTTCAAAACGCTTTTGACCAAATTAGGATTTAAAACATACAAATTTGACTTAAGTGAAACTGAACAAATAAGATTACCATTTCTGGAAACAAACACTTTATTACCATAAAAGAAACGTATATACATTGTTCTAAAAGACAGGAAATAGAAACGAGGTTTCTAGTAAACCCTGGAACTATATACATGTTGTCTAACAAAATGTAATTTCTGCCAAAGAAAAGCTTCACTTTGCCGATAGCTGCAGCAAAGACTATCTCCACGGATCTAACCCGTAGAGTCACCTCACCCTCTCGCAGTTGTTGCCAAGAATCAATTCCCTGAAAAGAAGAACAAACGTGGTTAGTGGCACCCGAATCTAAAATCCAGGCAGAGTCACTACTCTCCACTAAACAAGTTTCAGTTACTAGTAAATCATATTTACCTTGATTCTTCCTCTCGGTAGGAACTTGGGACAGTTTCTCTTCCATTGGTCGTCCCCATTGCAGTGGAAATACTTTCCTTTCTCTACAACTTCCATGACCTTTTTGCCCTTTTGGGCGACAGCTCGGTTAGCTTTACCCTTCTTCATCTTCTTCTTCCCTTTCGGGCGAGAAGGAGCCACATACTTTGTCCCAAAGGTCGAACCCCTGTGATAGGACCTGTAGGCAACATTTGCCTAAGCTTTCGATGTCCTAATTCTCATCAAGGACCAAAAGTTCTGTAGCTCATTGAGGAGGGTAGTCAGAGTGTAGCTAATTTTGTTCATAACAGCATTGTTATGAAACTGAAGGAAACTCTTCAGAAGAGTCTCCAAGATAAAGTTGCCCTGGCTCGACTCATCGATCGAAGCCCCGTTCATCTCCGCCAAATTAAAGTGGGTCATCATGTCCAGAACATGTTCACGGACAAACGCCCTTTAGATCTCTCCTTTGTGAGAAGGAGCCAACTATTAGAGTGTAGGGAATTTTGAGAGAGAAATTTTCTTTTTATAGGAGCAATTCCAAATTTCAGATTTTCCTCGATCAATCTCATCTCTCTCCATTGGAGAAGAAAGAAGAGAAAATTGCAGAGGAAAGAAAAGAAAATTGCAGGGGTAACTCCCCACTCCCTATCGATAAGGGAATGAGGGGTGATGGGAACGTGCCATCGTGACACGTTCCCAATTAATTAATTAATTCAAATTAATTAATTCATTTAATTAAATCATATTTAATTAAATAACATATTATAAATTATGATTAAATCTCATTTAATCATTTTACCCCTTAACCTATAGTTTTAATGCACATCAAATGCACATTAAATTTTAACCTATAGTTTTCAAATATGAATCACATTCACATTTGAATTTAATATTCGAACTCTTTCAAATATTTAATTCTCTCATATAATTTAATATGAATCATATTCACATTAAATTTATAATATATAGTTCCAAAACTATATATTATATCGTATCTATATACATTAAATTTATTCCCTAATGAATTTGAACATTTCAAATTGAAACGATCTAAGAACCCTTTACGAGCTAGAAGGTGGACCTAATGGACCTACAGATCAGAAGCTTCAACGATACGAGATTACTCGATTAATCTCATTAACCTCCCAATCAACATTCGTTAACTACAGCAACACTCCACTAAAGTCCTGCAGCTGCACTCTTATCACTGCAGATATATTTCTGCGTCCACGGATATTGACCAATAACAGCAAGTCAATCCTTCACGAATGTTCGTAACACCAGCTGGGTCAAATTACCGTTTTACCCCCGGGTTACATCTTCTACCTTAAGTATCAGTGCTCCTCTAATGAACGATTTATTTGTGGTCCTACCAAAAAACAGAGTCCCTCTCGGGCTAATGAGAGGGTCGGGCCCTTTGTTCAAGTCCCACAGACACCACTTAAGAGAACATTCCTCTACTTACCCTAGTAGGCGGGAAGGAGTGAATTCCATCTTACTAAGTTAAGTTCCTAGTCGCTCACTCGGTCATGTCCCCAAGAAGGTAGGCATATTGAGTCGGCGAATCTGGCGACTCTCACCTATACTAGTCAAAGGACAATCCCTCGCAAACAGGAGTTCGTAACCTGCTCAGGATTGAGATCAAGTTGTTTAGGTCATCCTAGTGAAATAGAAACCTAACTAGTCAATGGAGTTACAGCTAGAGGTTACTATTTCGTGGTCCGGTCTTATGTAATCTCATTACATAGGATATCCCCACTTACATGTCATCTACACGAACACGTTAGGATCACAGTGTTTGTATCATATACAAAGTGGGCCACATCCATAGTTTTACAAGGGTAAGGTACCCAAATCTTATCCCCTGACTATAGACCCTTTAGGTTGTATCTCGAACCGAGATCCTTTATATGTACGCTACATTCAGTTAAAGATTCATTTAACAGCCTTAGATGTTTAGTTTATTGGATTTAGGGTTTAAACAAAGGCAAACTTGTAGATAACGAACAATAACTCATTATTGAAATAATAACAGTTTATTACATTAATTAGAACATAATTACAAACTACGAGTTTTAGGGCACAAACCCCAACAAACCCTGGATTGGTCTGGTACCTACTGACTATTCCCACTACATAACAAATGTCTTGCTTCATGCACAACATAGCATACATTAAGCTACCTACTGCCGAGGCATATGGAATACGTCTCATATCCTCAACTTCTTGAGGTGTATTAGGACACTGTTCCTTAGACAGATGAACTTCATGCCTGAAGGGTAATAAGCCCCTCTTGGAATTCTGCATCGAATATCGGGACAACATTTTGTCGATATAAAACGCTTGAGACAGAGCTAGCGTTCTGTTCTTGCGATTCCTGAAGATGTGAATCCCAAGAACATATTCTGTCTCTCCCAAATCTTTCATTCGGAATTGGGTTGCCAGCTAATTCTTTATGTCAGTAAGGTATCCTACATCATTCCCAATGAGTAGAATATCATCCACATAAAGCACTAATAAAGCTACTTTGTCGTTGATGATCCTCTTGTAAACACAAGGCTCATCAGCATTTTGGTCAAAGCCATAAGACTTGATCGCAGTATCAAATCTTATATTCTAAGATTTGGATGCTTGTTTCAACCCATAAATGGATCGATTGAGCTTGCAAACTTTTTGCTCTTGACCTTGGATTATGAACCCTTCGGGCTGAGACATATAGATGCTCCCGTCAAGATTACCATTCAAAAATGCAGTCTTGACGTCCATTTGTCAAATTTCTAATCATAAAACGCGACTATGGACAACAGTATCCTTATAGACTTCAGCATAACAACAGGGAAAAAAGTTTCTTTATAGTCAACTCGGTCCTTTGGGTAAAACCTTTTGCTACAAGTCTAGCCTTAAAGGTCTATACCTTTCCGGTTGCATCTCTTTTTCTCTTATAGATCCATTTACACCCTATTGGTCTAACCCCTTCAGGTTGTTCTACAAGTTTCCATACTGAATTGAAGTCCATTGACTTCATTTCAAGGTCCATGGCTTTGATCCATTGGTCCTTGTCTACGTCATTCATTGCCTATTTATAAGACAATGGATCTGCTACGCCGTCATCGGATATGACAACTTGAGTTTCAGCTAAACCCAAGTAGCGGTCAGGTTGGAAAACAACCCTCCCACTGCGTCAAGGCATTCCCAACGATTGAGAAGGACGAGACTGACTTGAGGTGCTGGCTCCTCCATCAACTCTTGATGAAGGTCCATCTTGATTAAGAGCTCTTGTTGGTTCATCTGTAGCTTCATTTAGCACTAACTTATTACGCGGTTTGTGGTTCCTCATGTGATCTTCCTCCAAGAACGTGGCGTTTATCGATACAATGACCTTGTTTTCTTGTGGGTCGTAGAAAAGACCACCTCTCGTTTCTTTGGGATAGCCAACAAATTGGCACAATCTTAAATGAGGTTGCAGTTTCTTTGGGTTTGTCACTAACACGTGTGCCGGACAACCCCAAATCCTGAAGTGTTGTAAACTAGGTTTACGCCCCTTCCAAAATTCAAAAGGTGTTTTTAAAACACTCTTTGATGGAACAGTGTTCAAGATTTGAACGACAGTCTCTACTGCGTATTCCTAAAACGAGGCAGGCAATTGAGCATAGCTCATCATAGAACGAACCATGTCCAACAAGGTTCTATTCCTCCTTTCTGACACACCATTTTACTGTGGTGTATTAGGTGCTGAGAGTTGAGATTTAATTTCATGTGTCTATCATATAGTCTTGGAATCTCAAATCTATATACTCTCCACCTCGATCGAATCGAAGTGTTTTAATGGTTTTCCCTAATGCATTCTCTACTTCAGCCTTATACTCTTTGAACTTTTAAAGAGCCTCAGACTTGTGATGCATTAGGTATAGATAACCATACCTCGAATAATCATCTATGAAAGAGATGAAATACTCGTACCCTCCTCGAGCTTTAACATTCATCAGACCACAAAGATCCGAATGTACAAGTTCTAAGGGCTCTATGGCTCAGTAGCCTTTTCCAGTAAAAGGTCGCTTTGTCATTTTACCTTCCAAGAAAAACTCGCAAGGAGGTAAAGAATCATCTTCTAACTTGTTTAGAAGTCCATTCTTAGAGAGTCTCTCAATCCGGTTGAGATGAATATGACCAAGTCTAAGATGTCACAGATAGGTATTATTGTTTGGAGAAATTCTTTGCCTTTTACTTTAAGTATTAACAGTTTTAAACATCTCATGATTTAAAATTGCTTTAGTTTGATTCGGTTTAAGTACATACAAGCCGTTTTCTAACTTAGCACAATAAATATTGACACCTTTCTTTGAAATTAACGCTTCATTAAATGAAAAGGTAATACAGTAGCCAAGTTCAATTAAACAAGAGATAGAAATTAAGTTCCTCTTAATTTTAGGAACTATATACATATTTTCTAAAAATAAAAATCTATCTCTAAAAAACAGCTTGGCATCTCCCACTGCATGAGCTGAGACGACGTCTTCCGTTCCGACCCTAAGCATCATCTCACCCTCTTCCAGCTCCTTGAAGGAACTAGTTTCCTGAAACAAAGAGCAAACATGATTAGTGGCTCCTGAATCAAGTATCCAGGTAAAATCATCATTTTCCACTAAGCAAGTTTCAAGAACAAGCAAATCTAATTTACCTTTCTTCTCTTGGAGCTCAGCAAGGTATTTTGGGCAGTTTCGCTTCCAGTGTCCATCCACGTTGCAGTGGAAACATTTTCCTTTATCTACAACCTTGGCTTTTCCCTTGCCTTTATCAGCAGCAGATGTCTTCCCTTTCCCTCCTATCTTCTTCTAGGATGAACGAGACCTGACTTTGCTCGTCAATGACTGCGCCGTTCATTTCAGCCACTTTGAAGTGGACCATCAGATCGAGAATATGTTCACTCACCGACGACCCATCCTTCATACGAGAGTTATAAACGTATTTGAGGGATTCGTGCCGAAGCTGTCCAGACGGTTGTCCAAACATATCCTGCAACGAACTCATGATCTCACGAGCTGAGACCATGCCCTCGTGCTTTTTGGCTAGAACTTTGAAAACACTAGCCAAAATGTAGACCTTTGCCTTATCATTGGCCTTCATCCATCGGTCGTACGCCTCCTTAACAGATTGAGGAGCCTTTCGAGCAGGGACCTGAGGGCATTCCTCAGTTAGTAAAAACCGTAGGTCGTCAACAACAAGAATTGTATTCAAGTTGGACTTCCACATAGTAAAATTCTCACCAGTTAAACGATCGCTTTTTAATAAGGCTATAATCAAGGATGACATGCTGAAAATCCAAAATTGTTCTAATTAGTTATACCTTTTAACCCATTTTAAAACCAATCATATTTAGCAAAATTATTAAAGAACCCTAGTGTTTATGTTGGAATTTTTGTCCTAATCTCGTGTTTGTAAATTAGTGTTTGAAATTAATAAGAGTTATTTATTTCATTACTTTGTGTCTCGCATTATTTACAAACTTTTCCAATAAACTAAACTCCAAGGTCATTGAATTTATGAGAGAAATAGAACTTGAACGGTGTGTAGTGGACACACAGGGAGGATCACGTTCGAGTTAATGACCCGAACGGTCTACAGTATATGGATAGGGTTGGAGACCTAATCCTGGATACACTGTGGATGTGGCCCGCTTTGTATTAGATACAAACAAGGTGGTCTGACTCGTTCATGTGGTTGACATGCGAATGGGGGCATCCTGTGCAATGAGATTGTACAAGACCGGACCGTGAATTATTAGACCTACTGATGTAACACCGCTGATGTGAGGACTAATAACTTCGTTGATGACCATTAGTGGCTCGACTCAATCTCGAGCGTGTTACGGACTCGCATGCGAGGGTCCGTCCCTTTGACTAGTACGCGGGTGAGGTGGTCACGATTACTCGCCCAATATGCCTATCTTCTCGTGGACAGGACCAAGTAGGGAGCCGGGAACTTAACTACGGAGATGGAATTCACTGCGTTCGCCTTTAGGGAAACTAGAGGGTTGTTCCCTTAAGTCTTTGTCTCTCCGTGGCTTGGACAACGGCGCCCACCTTCTCACCGGCTCGAGAAGGGTGTTGTGTATGGTTGGACCATCACAATATGTTGTTCATTAGAGGAGCGGTGGTGACTTAAGGAACAAGAGGTAGACACGGGGTAAAAACGGTAATTTGACCTGATCGTGTCTACGAACAACCTGTGAAGGGTCGACTCATAGGTATTGGTTATATCAGTGGACACGTAATATTCTCGCGACCGACGGAGTGCAAAATCTACGAGCTATAGTGGAGTGTTACCGTAGCTAATGAATGTTGATTAACCAGGTCAAAGAGTTTGACTGGTTAATCTCGGATCATTGCAGCCCATCACTGTAGGTCTATTAGGTCCCTCGGTTGGCTCAATCTGGGTTAAAAGAAGGGTTTATGTTTTGGTATGAAATTGAAGTGTTCAATTTCACTTAAAGGGCATTTATGTCATTTATATGAGATATGAATGATATAATATATAGTTTAATGTGAATGAGATTCATAATAAACTATAGGTTAGCCTAATTGTTGAACTAAGGCTAATTGGAGAAATTAATTGAGAGAAATTAAATTGGATGTGATTCAATTTAATTAAACCACAATTGTTGCAAATGTGATTTGCAATATGAGATATGAGATAACTTATATTATGTGGTTATGCAAATGAGATTTGCATAACCTATGGTTGTGGTAAAGTGGTAATAATGTGGAGATTTTAACTCCATGATTATTTCACTATATAATCCCTTCTTGCAAGAAGGAATTCAAGCCAATCTCTCATTTTTTGGATTCTCACCCAAAAAGAAGAGAATTCTCTCTCACTTTCTCTCAACTCTCCTCCCTTTCCAAAACACCAAAAGTCCCACCATTTTCCTTCTTCCAAAGGAAGAACAACCGAGAAGGTCGTTGGTGGTGTTCGGGTTTTGTTCGAGAAAGTTTTCATTGAGATCGAGAAGCACGAAGTGTTCGTGACCGAGGAAGAAACCTTGAAGAGAGTCTTCAACAAGTAAGTAATTTTATCTTGCTGTAATTTCTTCCTTCTTTTTCATGTTTAGCCTAGATCTAATAGTTAGATCATTTTGAAAAAAAGCTAGTAGCGTAATGATACCATGACGATTCGATCGTCTGCCGCTGCGCGGGGATTTTCATTTCCTTCAGTTTAAACTAAACCCAGTGTTTAAATTAAACCTTTAATTTTGCAACGATATTTTAAGGGTTTAGAACAAAAGCCTCCGTCGGGCGGTCAGTCATTCCTCCCCTGAATTGAGACTTTCTCAGCCAATTCTCACTACCAGAACATCTTATGTCATAATGGTCCTTAGCTACCGTTTGTTTGGTCAAGGACTTGTTAACTAGCTTAACTCATCCCGTAAATGTGACCCTACCATTTTTAGATCCAATAGGTCCGAGCCAACAGACTACTATTAAGAAAGACAACTGTTGGCAAATTACCTAAGAGACCCTATCCATTTCTGGAGTTCGCGATGTTACGATCCCTATAGTCAGGCCCTCCGTAGGGTTTGGTTGTTCCAGGACAACCTAGCAGACGGACTATAGAAATATCACGGTGCGACCTAATGGAGGAGACCGTAGGATACATTGACACACATCCTGCTCCCATTTACTATGGATACTTCCCTTATTCACCTTGGTATTGAACCATGCAAACACATACCGTAGGGGGATGCCTTATTAACGCCACGTAGCCGAGCATGGAACTCACGGTGTGAACTCTTGAGGACGTGAGAGTAAACTTGATGCGAACATCTCGTTTTCTCCCACTGAAACTCCTAAGATTAAGGTATGGGTTTAACTTAGTCGGATTCTGGCTAAAAGAATTTATCTAAGTCTATGCCTATTATAACTATTATAACTAGGTCTTTTAACCCTATGTCTAGGTGAATAAACATTTTAATTACCTAGATATAAAAAAGAACTAAGGTTAATTCAACTCAGGCTCTGGATCAGTTCCCAGGTAGGAGGTGTTCCGTTAACCGTCAGCTTAAGTACCCCCAACCTTAGACAGAACTTCACCAGTAGAGTTCCCTTATAACCAAAGTCCTAATGTCCTACTATATTTTAAACTATTTAAAATACTATGTAAGACTAATATCTAATCCTATTAGAAATTACAACTTAGGTCTAAATTAATTTTAAACAATTTAAAACTAATTTAAATTTACCCAAGTTCCTATGTCTGCATGCATTTATTTATTATAGGTTATGGTTTCTAAAATCTCTTTAATTTATAACTTTTATAAATTTAATAATTAACCTATGACAAAGAAACTATATTATAAAACCAATATTGGAATTATAAAATAAAGTATTCAACTAATTGAATAACTAAATTACTTAAAGAAAAATAACATTTATTTTAAACTAAGTAATTACATGCTCCATGCAATTTATTTTCTATATAATCTAATTATAACAATTATAATTAATTACTCATGAAAAAAAAATTATTCATGCATTTAAACCATATTCATATAACAATTATACAAATAAAAAGCATGATCATGCTATCCTAAGGTGGGAAAAAATCTAAATGACATTCATAAAGAAATATAGTTGTAAAACCAAAATAAATTGGCCCCTAAAGTGCAAAATAATAAAATTACTTTAATTTTATTACATAAATCGGTCCAAAACTCCTTGAACCGGGCTTGAACTGCTCGAACCGGACCGAAAACACAACTGAACCGCCTGAACCGGTCAGCAGCAGCAGTTTTGGCATCACGGCGTTACAACGCCCACTTCTTCCGCGTGCGCGCCTGTTATCGGGGTGGCGTTGCAACACCGCTGACCCCTGGAGCTCCCGCGTCGATAGGGATGCTTGGCGTTGCGACGTCGTTCCTTAGCGTTGCAACACTGATGAACGGTGTTGCAACGCTGCTGCTTCGGCAGTAGCTTTCCTCTTCGAACACAGCAGCAACAATCATCAAATACTCCTTCGAGATTCTCAACCGAATTGCACGAAACTGGTCCCGAACGACTCTTAACTCGAATACAGGCTCGATAATGCACTTAATTGCCCAAAACATAGGGGCCTTTACATACAAATTAATCAAATTAAAAGTAAACTATGGCCAAAATATTCCTAAACTAGTTTTACAACAAACCAAAATGAATTTCCCACCAAATCAATGAAATTTTGTTTCAACCAAAGCAAAACAAACATTGCTCTGATATTAATTGATGGAGATCTAATCCCCTTGAGTAACGGAAATGAGTTTGGAATCCTAATTACTTGATTGTTTTGGTTAGAAACAAAAACCAGTACATTGATAAAAACAGAACAAACATGCTTATCTAATCTAATTAGACATGGAGATATACATGCAAACAAACTGAAAATAACAATTATATTAAAAGGAACAGAAGTTACCTTTGTTGATTTCCACAGTATAGCAACTCCTTGCTCCAAGGTTCACAGCAGCACAACAACTCAAAAAATGCTTCTCTGTTTTCTCCAACAGAACACTACTAGTAGGAGAACCTTCTATGGCTCTGAATTCCACTTAGATCTCTCCTTTGTGGGAAGGAGCCAACTATCGGAGTGTAGGAAATTTTGAGAGAGAAATTTTCTTTTTACAGGAGCAATTCCAAATTGCAGATTTTCCTCGATCAATCTCATCTCTCTCCATTGGAGAAGAAAGAAGAGAAAATTGCAGGGGTAACTCCCCACTCCCTATCGATAAGGAAATGAGGGTGATGGGAACATGTCATCGTGACACGTTCCCAATTAATTAATTAATTAATTTAATTAATCAAATTCATTTAATTAAATCATATTTAATTAAATAACATATTATAAATAATGATTAAATCACATTTAATCATTTATCCCCTAATCCTATAGTTTTAATGCACATCTAATGCACATTAAATTTAACCTATAGTTTTCAAATATGAATCACATTCCCTTATGAATTTGAACATTTCAATTTCAATCGATCTAAGAACCCTTTACGAGCTAGAAGGTGGACCAAATGGACCTACAGATCAGAAGCTCCAACGATACGAGATTGCTCGGTTAATCCCATTAACCTCCCAATCAACATTCGTTAACTGCGGGAACACTTCACTAAAGTCCCGCAGCTGCACTCTTCTCACTGCATATATGTTTCTGTGTCCACAGATATTGACCAATAACAGTAAGTCAATCCTTCATGAATGTTCGTAACACCAGCTGGGTCAAATTGTCGTTTTACCCCTAGGTTACATCTTGTACTTTAAGTATCAGTGCTCCTCTAATGAACAATTTGTTTGTGGTCCTACCAACAAACAGAGTCTCTCTCGGGCTAATGAGAGGGTCGGGCCCTTTGTTCAAGTCCTGGAGACACCACTTAAGGGAACGTTCCTCTACTTACCCTAGTAGGCGGGAAGGAGTGAATTCTATCTTGGTAAGTTAAGTTTCCAGTCGCTCACTCATTCTTGTCCCCAAGAAGGTAGGCATATTGAGTCGACAAATCTGGCCACTCTCACCCATACTAGTCAAAGGACAATCCCTCGCGAACAGGAGTTTGTAACCTGCTCAGGATTGAGATCAAGTTGCCTAGGTCATCCTAGTGAAATAGAAACCTAACTAGTCAACGGAGTTATAGGTAGAGGTTACTATTTCGTGGTCCGGTCTTATGTAATCTCATTACCTAGGATATCCCCACTCACATGTCATCTATACGAACACGTTAGGATCACAATGTTTGTATCATATACAAAGTGGGCCACATCCATAGTATAGACCCTTTAGGTTGTATCTCGAACCGAGATCCTTTATATGTATGCTACATTCAGTAAAAAATTCATTTAACAGCCTTGGATGTTTAGTTTATTGGATTTAGGGTTTAAACAAATGCAAACTCGTAGATAACGAACAATAACTCTTTATTGAAATAATAACACTTTATTACATTAATTAGAACATAATTACAAACTACGAGTTTTAGGGCGCAAACCCCAACAAGTTCATGTTGATAAGAAAAGACAACAATAAAACAGTAAACCTAATGTTAAACATGCTTAAAATGGTCTTAGTTACAATGTAAAAGAGTAAGAGCAAAAAACAAAAGACTAAACAGGTGGGTGAAGTTCCAAGGCCTCATTTGGTCTACTCTAGCCTTTTTTCAGAAGAGGAATGCTTCCCAAAATGGCCTCTCTTGATTCTCCATTGTTGTCCCCTTCTCCCAATTGACTTTTCCTCATTTTCTTCTTGCCCACTCTCCTCCTTGCCCTAAAAATGGCTAAGAAAGCCTTTATATCACACCCATATGGAAATGAGAGTTGAATAGACAAGGAAAAATGGTCTGGCGACTTCCCATTGGTTCTCATCGGCTGATGTGGCAGTTTTTGTCCAGCTCAATTAATGAGATCTATCCCACGCGTGTATTCTGCGAACTGGTACCAGAATTTTTCTCCCGCAATCTTGATCCTTCAAAGAATTGCCCAACCTGACAAGACTCGAAGCGGACCTTCAAAGACTTCAAAACATCCATCTTCCCAAAAACTTCTGTAAACATGGCCAAAATGACAAAATCAGCAATGAAAAGTACTTCAATGGCTTTAAGGTACTTCAAAAGTACTTTGTAAACATTAACACACAAAAGTACCTAATCAAGGGGTTAAAATAGTCAAGAAAGCTCAAAATACCAAGAAATAGTCACAATAAAAGCTCAATCTTAGCTCTCATTCTAAGAGCTAACAATAGGTTATGCAAATCATATTTGCATAACCATATATTATAAGATATCTCATATCTCATTTTACAAATCACATTTGCATCATTGTGGATTTTTAAATTGAATCACATCCAATTTAATATCTCTCAACCTAATTTCTCCAAATTAGCCCTAATTCAACAATTAGGCTAACCTATAGTTTATTATGAATCTCATTCACATTAAACTATATATTATATCATTCATATCTCATATAAATGACATAAATGCCCTTTAGTGAACTTGAACACTTCAATTCACACCAAAATAGTAAACCTTCTTTTAATCCAGTTTGAGCCAATCGATGGACCTTATGGACCTACAGTGACGAGCTCCAATGATCCGAGATTAACCTGTCAAACTCTTTGACCCGATTAACCAACATTCATTAGCTACGGTAGCACTCCACTAAAGCTCGTAGCTGCACTCCCGTTAGTGTAAGACATTATGTGTCCACTGATATAACCAATGCCCATGAGTCGATCCTTCACAGGTTTTTCGTAGACACTACTGGGTCAAATTACTGTTTTACCCCTATGTCTACTTCTTGCTCCTTAAGTCCCAACTGCTCCTCTAATGAACAACAACATTGTAATGGTCCAACCATACACAACAACCCTCTCGTGCCAGTGAGAGAGTGGGCGCCCGTTTTCCAAGCCCTGGAGACAACACTTAAAAGAACAACCCCTCTAGTTTCTCTAAAGGCGGGAACAAGTGAATTCCATCTCGCGTAGTTAAGTTCCCAGCTCTCTACTTGGTCCTATCCCTGAGAAGATAGGTATATTGGGCGAGTAACTGTGACCACGCTCACCCGTACTAGTCAAAGGACAGACCCCCCGCAGACAAGAGTCCGTAACGCGCTCAGGATTCAGGTCGAGTCACTAATGGTCATCTACGAAGTTATTAGTCCATACTGTTAACGGTGTTACGTCAGTAGGTCTAATAATTCAGGGTCCGATCTTGTACAATCTCATTGTACATGATGCCCCCACTCGCATGTCAACCACATGAACGAGTCAGATCACCTCCTTTGTATCTTAATACAAAGCGGGTTGCATCCACATCGTATCTAGGATTAGGTCTCCAACCTCATCCATATACTGTAGACCGTTTGGGTCATTTACTCGAACGTGATCCTCCCTGTGTGTCCACTACACACCGTTCAAGTTCTTGTTCTCTCATATATTCAATGACCCTGGAGCTTTAGTTTATTAGACAAAGTTTGTATTAAATGCGAGCACAAAATGATGAAATAAATAACCTTTATTAATTTCAAATGTAAATTTACAAACTGAACGAGATTAGGACAAACATCCCAACATAATTGATATAATATAAAGTTAATTTTGAATGTGTTTCAAAATTAACTATGAATAAGATTCATAATAGAACTATATAGGTTATATGAGAGAAATGTATTTACTTAAATATATGATATATGATTAAATAGAAACTACAAATTTTGGTTTGTATTTTACAGAATGATGGAAATGGTAGAATGAATGGGTGGTAGAAGTTACATTCAACCCTATTCATTACAAATATGTGCATATGTGATGCAATTGAAAGGCGATTAAAACCCTAACCACTTTGTGAGACAAAGTTTTCCACATTCCATAACCTTTTTCTTAAGTTCTCTCAACACTCACTAAATCCCCTTTCTAGAGAAAAAAACTTTTTCTCTAGAACACTCTAAAAAAGAAAGGCTCTCACAAGCTAGATCTTGTCCAAGAGGATAACAGAGAAGATCGTTTTGGAGGTGTCTTAGATTGATTGCTGTAAAATGATTAAGAGGAGATTCCATTGCTGTTTAGAACATCAAAGGTATGAAAATCTCATCTTCTATTAACATGCTTAATCTATAGTTTTTGTATGTTCATGAAATTTGCACAAAATTCTACTGCTAAAGCATTCACACGTTTCCTCTCAACCACCCTCGCTTTTCCTGTTCTTGGATCAACTTATTGTTGGTTTTTGGGTATGTGATTTTGATTCTTTCACCCCTCAACCACCCTCGCTTTTCTTGTTCTTGGATCTCGTTCGAGAGATGATTCCTCTTCGCGTTGTTCTTCTATATAAAGTCTTGTTGGTCGAGTTTTTCGAGGATCTTCAACAGGTACTTGTACATGTTGTTGGCCTTCTTCTTCAACTCACCCTCTCCTCTTCTAGTCGTCTTATGTCAGTACGAGGCCAAGGAGGAGTGACCTCTCTCATTTGTCGTGGATGAAGATCTTGATTGAAATTTTCTTCATCCTCATTCTGATGCTTGTTTCTACAAATTCTGCTCATCTTATCGTCGAAAGATTGACTCAAGCACAAGGTTTTCCAAGCAAGCATTGTCATCCCCACAGACGAAGCCAACTGTTGTTGTCAAATTTTGGATAGAGAACGCACATGACTTCCATGTGACAACCACGATAAATTTGTATTATTTGGGGAAGAAAGCGACCTGCAAGACAAGGAAAAACTTGGACACTAGTGTGGCACTTGCCACACCGCCTCCGATTCAAGTCAGAGAAAAAAGAAAAATGTAGTCAACCATAATTTATGAAGAAAAGTGTAACAAACTATAATTTAGAGAATAAGAACTCAGTTGAACTCTCCGTAGTTGAGTCATAAGATCCTATTTATAAGATTTTTGACTTTCATATTTCTTTTTCAGATAATGATTTAAATAGATTTTCGTTTCTGTTTAGGAATTAGATTTAAAAAGATTAATTTTATGATCTTACGAGATTACCTTGTAATTCATATTTATTTTCTTGGTATAATTTCACCCACAACCGTTTCAAACAATCATTTTTTATAGTTTGATAGAATGAAGATGGAAATGCGACATGCATATGAGTTATGAAAAAAGTTGAAAAGTATTAGTCCCACGTGAAGTAACATCATTTAATTTTAGGGGAAGGAAAAAAGAGAAGCATATTTGGGAATTGGGGTAAAATATTAAAAAATTTGGAGGAAACAATTTTTTTTTTACAGCATGTAGACCATGAAGGATAAATAAAATTTGGGTCCTTTCTTGATTGACAAAAATTAAGTTAAGACATGAACGAAGAAAAAGAATGGTTAGACAAGGGAAAAAAAATCCAAGAAAGTCAACCTTAAGCTGATTCTCAATAAAAGTCTTTACCTTTGAAGATGAACATTGTCTTCCTTTATCAGTCAATCGTTTTTTAATAAATCTACATAGTTTCTTTTTTAACCCACTCTCTTTCAACTTTTTTTAGTTTAGCTGAGGTTGTTAATTTTTACTATTGTATGATTATTCTTACAAACTTCTCCTCTTATTTGGACTAAAATCTTAGTTCTTAGTTTGGTCTCCTCTCTAATCAACACAATTTCAAATGTGATTAGAATCCTAGATTTATATTAGAGCTCATTGTCATGCGTACTCACTAATTTCCTCTATTTTTACAGCTTGTCACTTCATTAGATTTTAGCTTTATCTAAAAGAGCCAAACAAGAATACTTGCTTTGAAGATTAAAGATTAAAATAAAACTGGCATAATCCAAACATGTCACATGTGCTCATAAGTACCACAATATTTTTACAACTCTTTACTACTTCATATTTTTGTCTTCGAAAGTTGTTGAGACTATAAAATTTAGAGTCATGTTTGTATAATTTATAACTTTTTTATTTTTACACTTTTTAATCTTAAAACAACTTTCAATTTTGATAACCATTCATCTTCTTCAATTAATTCTAACCTAGCTTGATTAAGTTAAATTTCAAACATGTCGTTTGCTTGAATTGTAATATCTGAAAAAAAAAGGAAAAAAAAATCTTTTATATTTATTTATTTTATAATTATTATGGACACACCAAATATACCATGAATGTTCCATTGAAAATGAGCCAAGAAATGAAAGGAGAGAGAGAGAAATTGCAGAGAAGCGCACAGAAGGAGGACAGACATTGTTGTAGCCGCACGTGGTTTCTTCTTTCTTCTCTTGCGGTGGCTCTCATTTCTCCTCTCCTGCGCCCGAGACACACTCCTACGACTCCGGACCCTTCTTTATCGTCCTCTAAATCCAATTCCTAAGAAGCATTCCCCTCCCATTTTCCTCTTTCCCTTTCACATTCTCGCTGACCCATCTCACTCTTCTGCACCAATGGCCGTCAATTCCTCGACCCATCTCGCCCCTCCGCCGCTTCGTTCACTGTCTCGTTCCTCTTTCGCTTTCTTTTCTCGCATCTTCTTCCGCCCTCTTTCGCCCACTGCCTTCCCTACGCGGACTACCCTTATCTCGGTTCGTGCCCACGCGCCGAGTACCGATGGCTATGGATCCAAGCAGCCACTCGGTTTCGACCAATCGGAGACTTCGATCGGGTCCACTGCTTCGCCGTCGTCCTCATCGGTCATTGATTTCCTCACATTGTGCCATCGTCTTAAGGTATTTGCACAATTTGGTTTTCTGATGCTGATTGGAAATTGGGGGGAGTTTTTTTTCATCCATATTATAAAGTATTTATTAACCTTTTGTTTTTGCCTGGTTCATGGAGAATACCAAATGACCTTTAAGTTAGGTGAGTTGTTATTGGTGGTTTTTGGGTTGGTTAAAATCTTGGTTTATGCGTGTTATGGGAACTGGTATTTGTTTATGCGTGTTGTGGGAGAAGCGAGGTGATCCAAAAATTGTCTCCATTAGAGGTAATAATTATTGGGCTATTCTCTCTTCCTTTCGTAGACTACAAAGAGAAAGGGCTGGATCAATCATGGAATAAATGGTCCTGAATCAATTGCTGATCATATGTATCGCATGGCTTTGATGAGTTTGATAGCCGGTGACCTTCCAGGAGTTAACAGAGAAAGGTTGCACTTCCTCTTCGCCTGGGCATCTAATAATGTGTTATGAGGTCTTTTTATTGAACTTTGTTTCTCTCTGTCGTTGTTGTCCTTTGACCAGGTGTATCAAGATAGCGCTTGTTCATGATATTGCTGAAGGTACTTTCTGACACAATTTTATTTTATTTTATTTTTAAATTTCCAGAACTTCATTCTAGCAATTATCAGATTTCTGTCAAGTAATGATATTGTTGTTTAACTAAAGGAGGTAGGCTTACTCTTATTCAGTTGGTTTTGAGAGGTATCCCGACCTATTTTCTCTCCTTGTTTAGGGTTCCCATGTCAGGCAGTAAAACTTTGGAGAAGTTTATGTGGAATTTCTTATGGGATGGGGTTGATGAGGGAAAGGGGTCTCCTTTATTGAGGTGGGATGTCGTGGCCAAGCCATTGGATCTTGGGAGTTTTGTGTAGGTAATTTAAGGGCATGAAACAAGGTCTTGTGGACTAAATGGTTGTGAGTTGTGACGTTTCCCATGGGAGTCCAACACCTTATGACATAAGGTCGTTTGTGAGCAAGTATAGGCCCCATCCTTTTGAGTGGATTTTGGGAGAGGTTTCAAAAGGCACTTTCAAAAATTCATGGAAAGCTATCCCAAATGGCCTTCCCTTTGTCTCTCTGTTTGTCTAGTGTTTTGTGGACGATGTGTTGAATACTTACTTCTTGGGAGATAAGTGGTTGGGGGATAGACCCCTTTGCTCTTTTTTTCCTTAATTATACCATCTTTCTTCTATGAGGAATTATGCAGTGGCTTTTGTTATTCCTACTTTTGGGAGATCTTCCTCCTATATTTCTCTTGGGTTTTGTCATCCTTTGTTCGATAGGGAATGACCAGCATTGTTGCCCTTTTCATTGTTTGGGGAGTTTTTGTTTGTCCAGGGAGAGGAGGTATTTTTCTTTTAGGGCCTTGTCCTTTGTCCAATAGGGAAACAGTGGATATTGGTGCCCTTTTATCTTTGATTGGGAAGTTTTCTATTTGTCCAGGGAGAAGGTACATTTGGCTTTGGGGCCCTAGCCCTTTTATAGGGTTTTCTTGCCGTTCTTTTTTCCAATGTTTGGTGAATCCCTCTCCTCCCTACCAGCTCATATTTTCTTTGCCATGGAAAATATTTTCTTTTGATATTTGGACCCGCATTAGATTATATGTTTCTCTCTAGGCCTCAGTGGTCAAGCCTTTTTGTAATTACCCTGTAGACTTTATTTTACTGGGGTGGAGTGCTTTGTTGTAAGCTCCCCTTGTTTTTTGTGGGCTTGTTTTTTGTATGCCCGTGTATTCTTTCATTTTTTCTCAATGAAAGCCTGGTTTTTCACCAAAAAAGTTTCCTTTCCATGAAAGATTAAAATTTCCAAGAAGGTTATTCTTTGCATGACAGTCCTTCCGAGAAGAGTTAATACCTTGGATCTGGTTTGGAGGAAGAGGTGCAGAGGAGGATCTTGACCTCCTATGGACTTGTGATTAGTTTTTTTTTTCGACATGAAGCTTTTTTTTTTTAATAATTTATCATTATTTTTTTAAAGCATTTGGTTTTCTCTTAGCCCGGCTTAGAGGTTGAGGAGCTCTATTATCACCCTCTATTTTGTGATACGAAGCGTTTTCTTTGTCTTACTGGCATTTGTGCAATTTTGTGGAGTCTGAGTGGAAAATAACCATAAAATTTTTACGGGGTTGAAAGGCCTAGGGGAGGATGTTTGGTTCCTTGTTAGGTTTCTTGTTTCTCTTTGGGCTTCGATGCTTAAGGATTTCTGTAATTATCTTTTAGATCTTATTTTGGTTGATTGGATTCCCTTTTTATTTTAGTCTCACTTCCATTCTTTCATTTTTTTTCTCAATAAAAGTATGGTTTCTCATTAGGGGAAAAAATGATATTGTTGTTCAAGGATTAGGAAAAAAAAAATTGTTATTCAAGGATTAACGTGGAGCCGTTATCTCCATATGATTTATATTATTTTTATCACATTGAAATTTATTATTTATCTGTTATCTTTCATTGATTTTCAAGTTGGCTAATATTTGTGTTTTCTATTGAGTGATAATTGCTAATATTGTATTTGGACTATGATAGCTATTGTTGGAGATATAACGCCATCTGATGGTGTGCCAAAAGAAGAAAAGAGCAGAAGAGAGTCAGCAGCTCTACATGAAATGTGCCAACTTCTTGGTGGAGGCATGAGAGGTACGAAAATATTCTTATGTTGTGGGTTTGGTTAATGGCCGAAAAGTATGGCATTAAATCATGTTCCTTTCTCTTTTTGGTCCTTTTTTAAAAATATTTTCAGCCGAAGAGATCAAAGAACTTTGGGCCGAGTACGAAAACAATTCTTCATTGGAGGCTAATCTTGTGAAGGACTTTGATAAAGTATGTACTCCAAAATTACTATATTATTTAATATAATTCAAATTGGAAGTATAATGCAAAGCGATGGTTTATGGCAAAATATGTTGTATGAGTTTCATCTTGATAAACTATCCGCAAATTATATTTTGTGTTGGTTATATAAGATTTCTTTTTTCTTTTTAGTATATCAAATGTAAGGGTGGAAATTTAAACTTCCAATCTTAAGGGAAGGAGTAGATACTTTAAATATTCAGTTGTGTTCATGTTCGTGGTTATATAAGATGAAGAACACTCCTTTTACTGAAAGATGTGTATTTTGTAGGTTGAATTGATTCTTCAAGCATTTGAATATGAAATAGGTAACTCTGAAACTTTGTTCTGGTTTGCATATAGATATTAGCTGTTTGAAATTTGATATTTGAGATGAATTTATTTTTGCTGGCAGAACATGGGAAGGAGCTGGATGAGTTTTTCCATTCAACAGCAGGTACATTCTACTTGTTTTCCGTTTTTTTAGTTAAATTATAAATTTAGTCCACAAACTGGTTGTCTTTTTCGGTCCCTGAACTTTAGAAAGTTTCAATTGCATTCTTGAAACTCTCCGTTTTTATTTTAACAAATTCCCATGGTTAATGTGATTACTTAAATATTAATATGACATGCTCATTAATTAATGCATGATGATTTGATACAATGTGGGAATGGGTAGCACCAAGGATGAGGCTAGCTAAATAAAACAAGGGCAGGTGGTCAAATTTTATGATCTTAGCTTGCTTTCTCCTTCGTGCTACATCGTGTCAAATGATCATTCTTTAGTCTAATTTTTCATGTCACGTCAATATTTAAGTATTGGTGTTACTGGCATATACTTATTAAAATCAAAATCAATAGTTTGGGGACATGTTTTAAATTTTTTTTAAGGTTAAATTAGCAAAAATACCCTTGAACTATGGAGTTGGTTTCAATTATACCCCTAGACTTTGAAAAGTTCCATTTTAACGCTTCAACTTTGAAATTTATTTCAAAACAACCCTGGAAGATGTTTTTCGTTAAATTATGTATTTGCATATGTTTTGATTTTATTTTTCAACATATATGTTCAAATATGTTCAAATAAACAATAATACAAATGCAAAAACATCATTTTCCGACCATGAATTTAACGGAAAAAAAGTCTTCAAGGGTATTTTTGAAACAAACATCAAAGTTTAAGGTTCAAGGGTTAAAATGAAACTTTTCAAAGTTTGGGGGTATAATTGAAACCAACCCCATAGTTCAGGGGTAACTAATTTTACTGGCCGGGGAGATAAGGTGCAATGAAGTATCTATACTTTTGCGTTTTCCAGGAAAATTTCAGACTGAAGTAGGAAAGAGTTGGGCAGCTGAGGTATTGTCGAGAAGAAATTGTAGATTGAAAAACAGCCAAAATTGATCTTGTAGGTACCTTTTTCTTTTATTGTTCATCTTCATCCAACTTACATATACAAGTTAAAAAAGTTGGAATTTGTGTATTTTAGAGCAACACAATCTCCTCTAGTGATGGCATCTTAAATGCCTCCAAATCTATTGTAGCCCAGCTCATCATTTGCTGCATATGAATTTGAAAAGAAAAAAAAAAAATTGAATAATGTGAAATACAAAAACTTTCACTTGGATCTGATCAAGATTCAAAACCAAATAAATTGGCTGTGGGTTTGGCATTTATTGTGCTAGCAGGGAAATTTGTTTGTTCAAAGCCAGATTGGTATGGATAATAAATTTTGAATCAAAGTGCAGCTAAAATTTTAGACCTGTGATGGGGAAAGTGTTTAGTATATACTTTGGTTAAATCAAATTTAATGTTTCTCGTTGAAAAATTTTCAATAATGTTTATGTTAACATGATACTATGATGACTAAATGTTGATATGACGATATTTGGGTCGATGATTTGACGAGTAGCATAAGATATTTAACTAGATAAAATAAGGGTCGACGGAATTCAGTTAACCTACCCTCAAACCATATATGACAATGACATGGTTATGTCAATTTATCATCTGTTACATTATTGTGTTAAATCAATATGTAAGTAATGTTGTGGATATTGAAAATTAATTGATATCTTTGATATTTTTTTATAAATGCCCATGAGACAAAAAATCTCTATTAATCCCAATATGACATAACTTAGTTGGGTAGTAACCAAATTTAATTATTAATTTTTTTTTAATTTTTATAAATTTTTGTATTCACAGAAAGATTTGTCTATATTAACGATGGAAATATCGAGGTCTAGATTTAATAGAAATATGGTTGGAAATTAAAATATCTATGAAAATTTTGAGAAATTTTATGGAAATTATTTAAATTAATCAATGAAATTGTAATTGTGGTTTACTATAATTAACCTTTTTTAATCATCTTATCTAAAAATTAAAACAATATTTGGACGTTGATGGAAATATTGATGTGAACATAAATTTTGAAAAAAATAAAAATAAAAAATGATTAAAATTATTTGAATTATTTCATGAAACTTTAATTGTAGCTTATTTATAGTATTTTTGGAATAGAAATTTCAACCAACCCAAAATTGTCACGTAATCACCCAACATTGATGTCAAAATTATATTTAATTAGGGGTTAATTAAATTTGTAATGATCCCCTAAATTAAATTATGACAAATCTAAATACATAATTGAGTTATTTGAAATTTGGAAGACCAAAGCCTGAATTGAAGACTAAAAACCTCAAGCCCAGTCTAGAGATGGGTCAAAATCAACAAGTCCCAACCTAAGAGGACGACCCCAAATTCAAATAGGTTCAACCCAAAAATATTAGCCCAAATTAATCAGGCTGAGTTTAAAGGGTTGGACCCAGTTCAACAAATCCAAGCTCACTCACTCGGAGGCCTTAAGGAACTCTATAAATGAAATAGAGTGTTTCATCCTTCATTTTCAAGGTTTAGAACTAAAGAATCTCAGAGAGAATTCAGAAACGAAGTTGTGAAGTCTCTGTAAGCTCCAAAGATCAAACACCGTCTGAAGGAAGAAAACTTCACGAAGATCAAGAACGTTCCAAGAATTCGTTGAAGTTTCAATCTCAGAAACGGAAGAAGCTCAAAGAGAATTCAGAAACGAATCTGTGAAGTTTCTACAAGCTCATGAAGAACAAACACCGTCTGAACGAAGAACACTTTACGGAGATCAAGAACACTCCAAGAATCCATTGAGGTTTTCAACATTGAGAACAAGCTTTTCAACCCTCGAGCAAAGTATACAAGTAGGAGAGAGAATCAGATGATCAAATACTAGAGATTGTACTCACATTACTGAAATTAATACAAATATAAATTATTTACACATATTAAATTTCTTTCTTGAGATCTCGTGTGAACATATTAACACGCTCAGTGAGATCACTCTACCTCTAATCTCTTTCGCCTTTAAATCAAGTCATGACACCAAAGAAAGCTACATCATAGATTGATGTTGAGATGTGCATCAAAGATATGCATTAGGGACTACTTTATATTTTGCAGGAAATAAAACCTCGTTCTTTCGAGGAGCTAGCGACTCGTGCTCATGACATGAAGCTAAACATCATTTTTAAAGGGAATAAAGACCTCTTAGTCTCAGATATAAAGAAAGAGAAAAAAAAAATTAAAGGCGCAGAAAAGGCTATGTAAAGGGTCGCCAAGGAGTCCATGGTCGTCAATGCAACCCCTCTGAATTTTTTCTCAAAAGGAAAAGAAGTCAAGCAAGGAAAACAACAAGAAACAGGTGAAAGACGCCACCCAACTATGAAAGAAAGACAAGAGAAAGTATATCCATTTTCAGACTCTAACATCTCAGATATGTTGGAACAATTGCTAGAGAAACAACTCATTGAGCTTTTAGAATGTAAGCGACCAGGGGAGCTCAGAAAGGTAGACGATCCTAATTATTGTAAGTACCACCATGTTGTTAGCCATCCGGTGGAGAAATGTTTTGTTTTGAAAGAACTGATTTTAAGATTGGCTCGTGAGAGGAAAATTGAGCTAAACCTCGACGAGGTAGCTCAAACAAATCACGTAGCGATAATGGCGAGTCCAAGTGTTCTATCGTCTGCAATCTCTTTGTGCGAGAATGGAGAATGTTTGATCCAGTTTGGGTCCTTTGAACTTATTGTGGTTCAGTCACAGAGGTTCATCTAAAGCAAGAACTGTTCAAGAAAGAAGCCATCGCAAGGAGAGCACTCAAGAAAAATGCGAACAAATTGAAGATAAAAATAGTGGATGGATTGACGTGACTTGTCGCAAAAAGTGACAATAAAACTGTTGGGTTTTATGTTCTAAAACTCGTGGTGTTGTAAACTGAATGTATATTCTATTTTGCAATAAAGATGTTATTGAGATTTATTCAGTAAAGATGTTATTGAATAAAGTGAATTGTATATTTTGAAACCCTAATCCAATAAAAAACCCATGGCTATAGAATGTATACTTGAACTTTATGTGTGACATAAAAGTGGATCAAGTAGTTATAGCCAAAACGGTCTATAGTATAGGGATAGGGTTGGGTACCTTGTCCTGGGGACACTATGGACGCAACTCACTTTGTAAAGTACAAACGATGTGATCCTGAATCGTTCGTGTGGAGACATGCGAGTGGGGACGTCCTATGTACTGGACCGCGAAATAGTCACTTAGACTTTATAACTCCATTTATTGTCTTAACTGACTATATTCATACGATGATCTAGGTAACTCAATCTTAATCTTGAGCGTGCCATGAACTCTTGTTCATTCGGGTTATCGTTAGATTTGCATGGGTGAGAGTGACCTGAGATTGCCGACTCAATAAACCTTCCATTTCAGGGATAAGACCGAGTAGATAGTTGGGAGCATAGTTCTGCTAGATGGAATTCACTCCTACCCACCTTAGGAATTAATAGAGAGGTTGTTCCCTTAAGTGCTGACTCCGGGTCTTGAACAAAGAGCCCACCCCTCTCATTGGCCCGAGAGGGATTCGATTTGTTGGTTGGACCACAAACCAATTGTTTATTAGAGGATCAGTGGGACTTAAGCAACAAGAAGTAATTACAGGGGTAAAATGGTAATTTGACCCAGTTGTAATAACGAACGACCTGTGAAGGATCAACTTACTAATCATGGTTATATCGAGTGGACAAAAATATATCTACAATGAGGAGAGTGCAACCACTGGGCTTTAGTGGAGTGTCCCGATGGTTAACGAATGTTGATTAACTAGGCTAAATAGTTTGGTCGGTTAATCTCGTATCGTTGGAGCTCATAATCTGTAGGTCCATCAGGTCCCCTTACTAGCTCAGACTAAGCCTTGTAACATTTGAGAGAAAAGAATTTGAATTGTTCAAATTAAGTTTTGGGAGAAAACGTTAATTATATGTGATATACTTAACGTGTCATAAATTAATTATGAATTAAACTATGATAAGGAAGAGGTGGACGTATTTAAATATGATTTAAATATTGGTTTGGTTTATAACATGAATAGGGATTCATGTTCGAACGATCGATTTAAAAAATCAGGATTGGTCTAATTATTTAATTTGATATTTGATATTAAATTAATTAATTATTTAAAATTAATTATTTAAATTATTTAATTAATTAAATTAATAAATTTATTTTAATTTAAAATTAATTTATATTAATTTTAAATTAAAATTAAATGGAAATTTAAATTGAATCTTGGGTTTTCAATTAGATCAAACACATAAATGGTGAACAAGCAACTTTGAATGTCAAATTCACCATAATTCAGTACCTCCTTCTTGATTTATCCTCATCATTCATGTGTTGGGATTTTCACAAGGCTTGATGAAACTTTAATTGAAGATGAATTGAAGAGGATAAATGAAATTTTGCAGAAAATTCATATTATTCTCGGTTTTGACCATTTGTCACTTTTCCTCCAAATTCTCTCAAGTTTGGATCCCACAATCCGTTCCAAGGCCTGAGAATAGTAGGGAAGACACTAGAGGTTGTCTAAAGTGTTTGTGAGAAGAAATTGCCCACGGATTAGGAAAATTTTGAGCTACAAAGGTATGAGTTCTTATTATCTGTTTTTTCAGATTTGAGCATGTTTTTTATCTTCTAAAATTGATCAACTTAGAGTGTTCAAGATCCAAAATTGCTTCCTGTTTCTTAATGTACACTCTTTCAATTGGTATCAGGACAATTTTGAGCACTCAATTTGATCTATTTTGTTATGTGGTGGGTGTTTTTTGAAATCAATTTTTTCTGGGCGTCTAAAGTGTTCTTCAGGTTTTGGCATTTAAATTGAGCATCAATCTGTGCTTTATTTTCAAATTGCTCGAGAGTGTTTGAGCATTAATATATGAAGAAGAGTCTGTAAAAGTTTCGAGTTTATTGGAGTTCGAGAAGGCCCTCAATTTGAAGAAAAAAGTCTCGGAGGTCATAATAACTCAAAACAGAGCAAGCTGTTTTTTCCTTTTTCTTTTCCAGATTCCAGGAGAACATGCGCATTTTATTTTTCAAATGAAGAAGATGATGACATCATCGCTGACGTCAGCAAGCCCTGTTTTCTTTTGACTTTGACCGGTTTAAGTCATTTTGAGCCGGTTCAACATAATTTTGGTCCGGTTCAGGTCTTTTTAGACCGGTTCTAACTAATTCGAGGCAACTTTTGCTGTCTGGGTGGTCCGTTTCATTATTTGGAAGCCCGATTCAACCTTTTACAACCTGGTTCAATCTTTTAAAGGTCCGGTTCACACATTTGCAAGTCGGTTTGACTCAAATTCAAAGCGTTCAAAGTGGTTCGATATTATTTCTAGATTATTATTGTAATAATTTAGTTGTGTGCTTGCCTTATATGCCAAAACCAATCCACTTTAGTGTGTTTAATTAATTATGTATTGTGAATGTATGTTTTAATTAAATTCCCTGATTGTATACGCATAAAGTATGCCATATAGATTTTTCCCACCAAAGGAAGCATGTTCCATGCATTGAAAGTATGTTATAAGTGTTATAATATATAGTATGCATGAATTGTGGTTTCATAGGAATTAATATAAATGTTATATTAATTTGTGAAACAATATTATATGTTTTAATTATAATTAATATAAGAGTTATATTAATTAAAAATTAAACATATAATTGTTATGCATTTATTCATGTGATGGATTTGTTATAAATATATGTTTATTCATGTGATGAATGATCAAACACTTTATAACATAGAAATACATGTAACTTAAGGTTAATTAATTAGTTTTAAGATGGTTTTAGAACTGAAATTAATTAGATTGTAGGTTATCTAGATAAGATTAGAATTAGGCAACCAATAATTTATAAACTATGATTAAAGAGAGACTCTGTCTAAGGAAGGTTCTGGCTAGGCTGGGGTACTTAGACAGAAACGGAACACCCCTACCTGAGAACCAACCTGGGAGTGAATTTAATCCAGAGGATTATAAATTATTTTCGTGAGTGGCGTTTATTAAAAGTTAATAAATTAAACTCATAAACCTTAGTTTATTAAAAGGTTAATAGACTTAGGTAATTCTAGTATAATTATTATATTGGTAGACGTAGGTCATATTGTTTTAGCCGAAATATGCCTAAGTAAAAATATACCCAAACTGTTTAAAATACTTAGTGGGAGTGAAAATGTATATATGATATATCAATTTCCTCTCACGCTCTTCGCGAAGTTCACACCGTGAGATTTATGCTCGGTCTCGTGATGTCAATAGGGCATCCCCATTCGGATGGTGTTTGCATAAATCAAGAGCAAGGTGAATGGAGAAAGTATTTATAGTAAGTGGGAGAAGGAAGTGTGTCAACACATCCTATGGTCTCCTCCATTAGGTTGGACTGTGAGATTCCCATATTGCGCCTGCTGGTTGCCCGTAGTAGTACCATCCATTCAGAGGGATGTAACATGGGATTCGGAACAACTCAAGCTCCAGAAATGGATAGGGTCTTTTAGGTCCATTCCTAGCTTTGACTTTCCAATTCGGTAGCATTGTTGGGGCCGACCTCTGAGGTCTGAAAATGGTGGGTTACACTTACAAGAATTGCTAAGTGTTAGTGAATTCTTGACCAAAGTAGCGATAACTAAAATATTATAGGAATAAGAGTTATTCCGGTATTAGCATTTAGTCAAGAATGTCTTAGTTCGGTGAAGGAGTGGTTGACTGCCCCTCGGTAGCGGTTGCTCTGACTCACTGAAGTATCGTTGTAAAAAATAATAATGAGATTATGGGTACATTATTACTTTTGCTAAATTCTTAATTGGATGCACGTTATGGGTTAAACCTATTCACTAATAGAACATGTTTTATTTTCAGCATGTCGAGCTCTTTTATTCAATTACTCGCCTCCGACAAACTTAACGTCGATAACTTTGGAACTTGAAAATCAAACTTGAATACGATTCTTGTGATTGATAATCTAAGGTTCGTCTTGACGGAGGAATGTCCTCCCCCTCCCAGCTCGTTTGCAACCCGAATAGTTTGGGATGAATTTGGAAAATGGACTAGGGATAATGATAAGGCCCGAGCCTACATCTTAGCCAACATATCTGATGTGTTGTTGAAGAAACATGAGGACATGGTCACCGCAAAGGAGATCATGAGATCATTACATGCCATGTTTGGACAATTGTCCTCGTCGGTCCGTTATGATGCTCTCAAGTACGTTTACAACTCCCGAATGAAGGAGGGAACTTTTGTTAGAGAGCATGTCCTTAATATGATGGTCCACTTCAACGTGGTAGAGATAAACGAGATTGTCATAGATGGGAACAGTCAGGTTAGCTTTATAATAGAATCTCTTCCGAAGAGTTTCCTGCAATTCCGCACCAATTCGGTGATGAACAAGATAGAGTATAACCTGACTACTCTACTCAACGAGCTCCAGACTTTCGAGTCCCTCATAAAATCAAATGGAAAAGAGAAAGAGGGAAATGTTATCACTTCAAGGAAGTTCCTGAGAGGATCGTCCTCAAGGACTAAGTCTGGTCCTTCTTTTTTTAAGAATAAGGGTATTCAAAAGAAGAAGAAGGATAAAGGGAAGGAAAAAGCTCCCATACGCAAGGTTAAAGCCACAGGAAAATGTTTCCATTGTGGTGAAGACAGGCACTGGAAGAGAAACTGCCCGAAGTAACTTGCGGAAAAGAAAGCTGAGAAAGAAAAAACAAGGTAAATATGATTTACTTGTTGTTGAAACATGTTTAGTGGAACATGATGATTTCGCTTGGATACTAGATTAAGGAGCCACTAACCATGTATGTTTTTCTATTCAGGAAACTAGTTCCTGGAGGCAGCTTACTGATAGTGAGATAACTCTCAGGGTTTGAACAGGAGAGGTTGTCTCAGCTAGAGCAGTGGGAGCAGTGAAGTTGTTATTGAGAGATAGATTCATTTTATTAGAAAATGTACTTTTGGTTCCTGGAATCAAAATAAATCTTGTATCTATCTATTGTTTACTTGAACATATGCATAAAGTATCTTTTGATTATAATGAAGTATTCATTTGCAAAAGAGGTGTACGAATATGTTCTGTTAAACTTGAAAACAACTTATATGTGTTGAGACCAATAGAGGTAAAAGCTATTTTGAACACTCAGATGTTTAAAACAATTAATACTCAAAATAAAATGCAGAAACTTTCTCCTAGTACCTATCATTTGACAATTGAGACTAGGCAACATTAATCTCAATAGGATTGAGAGATTGGTCAAGAGTGGTCTCCTAAGTCAGTTAGAGGACAACTCTTTACCACTATGTGAGTCTTGTTTTGAGGGAAAAATGACCTAAAAACCTTTTTCTGAAAAAGGTTATAGGGCCAAAGAACCCTTGGAACTTGTGCATTCAGATCTCTGTGGTCCAATAAATGTCAAGGCACGAGGAGGGTATGAATATTTCATCAGTTTCATTGATGATTATTCTAGGTATGACTATCTTTACCTAATGCATCATAAGTCCGAAACCCTTAAAAAGTTCAAGGAGTATAAGGCAGAGGTTGAGAACTCGTTAGGTAAAACGATTAAAACACTTTGATCAAATTGAGGTGGAGAATATATGAATTTGAGATTCCAAGACTATATGATAGAACATGGAATCGTATCCCAACTCTCAGCGCTTGGTACACCTCAACAGAACGGTGTATCCGAAAGGAGAAATAGAACCCTGTTAGACATGGTTCGGTCTATGATGAACTATGCTCAACTGCCTAGTTCGTTTTGGGGATATATAGTAGAAGCTCATGCATATATTTTGAACATGGTTCCCTCTAAGAGTGTTTTGGAAACACCTTATGAGTTATGGAAAAGGCATAAATGTAGTTTACGTCACTTCAAGATTTAAGGATGTCCGACACATGTGCTAGTGTCCAATCCAAAGAAATTGGAACATTGTTCAAAATTATGCCTATTTGTAGGATACTCCAAGGAAACGAAAGGTGGTCTGTTTTATGATCCTCAAGAGGACAAGATGCTTGTGTCGGCAAATGCCACGTTCTTAGAGGAAGACCACATGAAAGGTCATCAGCCTCGTAGAAGGATTGTCTTGAGTGAAATTTCCAGGGAAGCTACAGATAAATCAACAAGAGTTGTTGATCAAACTGGTCCTTCTCAAGAGTTGAGAATGCCTCGACGTAGTGTGAGGGATGTTAGACAACCCGACCGTTACATGGGTTTGACTGAAACTCAGGTCGTCATACCTGATGATGGCATTAAGGATCCATTGACCTATAAACAAGCAATGAATGATATAGACACAGACCAGTGGATTAAAGCCATGAACCCCAAAATGGAGTCAATGTACTTCAATTAAGTCTGGAAACTTGTAGATCAACCAGATGGTTAAAGACCTATCGATTGCAAGTGGATCTACAAGAGGAAAAGAGATCAAGCCGGTAAGGTGCAAACCTTTAAGGCTCGACTTGTGGTAAAGGGTTATACCCAGCGGGAAGGGGTGGACTATGAAGAAACCTTCTCCCGTTGCCATGCTTAGGTCGATTAGAATACTCTTGTCCATTGCCACGTTTTATGATTATGAAATTTGGCAAATAGATATCAAGACAACCTTTCTAAATGGCAATCTTGAAGAGAGTATCTATATGGATCAACTAGAGGGCTTCATAATTCAGGGTCAAGAGCAAAAGGTTTGTACGGTTAAACGATCCATCTATGGATTGAAACAAGCATCTAGATCCTGGAATATAAGATTTGATACTGCAATCAAATCTTATGGTTTTGAACAGAATATTGATGAGCTCTATGTCTACAAGAAGATAGTCAATACTACTGTAGCTTTCTTAGTTCTATACGTAAACGATATCTTACTCATTGGGAATGATGCAAGATTCCTGACTAGCGTTAAGCAATGGGTAGCGACCCAATTCAAAATGAAAGATTTGGGAGAGACTCAGTTTGTCCTTGGAATCCAAATTGTTCGGAATCACAAGAACAAAACGCTAGCACTGTTCAGGCATCTTATATTGACAATATGTTGTTTAGATATAAGATGCAAAATTTCAAGAAGGGTTTATTACCTTTCAGGCATGGAATTCATTTGTTGAAGGAACAGTGTCCTAAGACACCTCAAGAAGTTGAGGATATGAGATGTATTCCCTATGCATCAGCTGCCGGTAGTCTGATGTATGCCATGGTATGTACTCGACCCGACATATGCTATGCAGTGGGAATTATCAGCATGTATCAGTCCAATCCAGGATATGATCATTGGACTGCCGTTAAAAATATCCTCAAGTATCTAAAGAGAACGAGGGACTATATGCTTGTGTATGGCGCGAAGGATTTGATCCTTGCAGGATACACTGACTCTGATTTTCAGACTGATGTAGATTTGAGAAAATCCACATCGAGATTAGTGTTCACTCTTAACGGAGGAGCTATAGTATGGAGGAGTATGAAACAAGGTTGTATTGCTGACTCCACCATGGAGGCTGAGTATGTCACAGCTTGCGAAAGAGGTTGTATGGCTTAGAAAATTCTTTATTGATTTGGAAATTGTTCCAAATATGAATTTGCCTATCACCCTTTGTTGTGATAATGTTGGTGCAGTGGCAAATTATAAATAACCTAGAAACCATAAGTGCAGAAAGCATATAGAGCGCAAATATCATCTCATCAGGGAGATTGTGCAACGATGAGATGTGATCGTCACGCATATCGCTTCGGAGCACAACATTGCTAATCCGTTTACAAAACCCCTCACGACTAAAGTGTTTGAGGGACACCTAGAGAGTCTAGGACTATAGTTGTACAGTAGGGTAGTTTTCTTGCTCAACATGTTTGACTCCACTAGCGTTTTAGTCCAAGTGGGAGTTTGTTAGGTTTTATGTCCTAAAACTCGTGGTGTTGTAAACTGAATGTATATTCTATTTTGCAATAAAGATGTTATTGAGATTTATTCAGTAAAGAGGTTATTGAATAAAGTGAATTGTATATTTTGAAACCCTAATCCAATAAAGAACCCATGACTATAAGATGTATACTTGAACTTTATGTGTGACATAAAAGTGGATCAAGTTCGAGTTATAGCCAGAATGGTCTATAGTATAGGGATAAAGTTGGGTACCTTATCCTGGGACACTATGGACGCGACCCACTTTATAAAGTACAAACGATGTGATCCTGAATCGTTCGTGTGGAGACATGCGAGTGAGAGCGTCCGATGAATGAGTTTGCATAAGACTAGACCGCGAAATAGTCACTTAGACTTTATAACTTCGTTTACTGTCTTAACTGACTATATTCATAATATAACGTAGGTAACTTGATCTTAATCCTGAGCGTGTCATGAACTCTTGTTTATTCGGATTATCCTTAAATTTGCATAGGTGAGAGTGACTTGAGATTGCCGACTCAATAAGCCTCCCATTTAAGGGATAAGACCGGGTAGATAGCTGGAAACATAGTTCTGCAAGATGAAATTCACTCCTACTCACCTTAGGTTTAGTAGAGAGGTTGTTCCCTTCAGTGCTGACTCCAGGTCTTGAACAAAAGGCCCCCCTCTCATTTGCCCGAGAGGGATTCAGTTTGTTGGTTGGACCACAAACCAATTGTTCATTAGAGGATCAATGAGACTTAAGGAATAAGAAGTAATTATAGTGGTAAAATGGTAATTTGACCCAGCTGTAATAACGAACAACCTGTGAAGGATCGACTTACTAATCATGGTTATATCGAGTGGACAGAAATATATCTACAGTGAGGAGAGTGCAGCCATTGGGCTTTAGTGGAGTGTCCCGGTGGTTAACGAATGTTGATTAGCTAGACTAAAGGGTTTGGTTGGTTAATCTCGTATCGTTGGACCTCATGATCTATAGGTCCATTAGGTCCCCTTACTAGCTCGGACTAAGCCTTGTAACATTTGAGAGAAAAGAATTTAAATTGTTCAAATTCGATTTTGGGAGAAAACGTTAATTATATGTGATATACTTAACGTGTCATAGATTAATTATGAATTAAACTATGATAAAGAAGAGGCAGACGTATTTAAATATGATTTAAATATTGGTTCGATTTATAAAATGAATAGGGATTCATGTTCGAATGGTCGATTTAAGAAATCAGGATTGGTCCAATTATTTAATTTGATATTTGATATTAAATTAAATAATTATTTAAAATTAATTTATTAAATTATTTAATTAATTTAATTAATAAATTCATTTTAATTTAAAATTAATTTATATTAATTTTGAATTAAAATTAAATGAAAATTCAAATTAAATTTTGGGTTTTCAATTGGATCAAACACATAACTGGTGAACAAGCAACTTTGAAGGTCAAATTCACCATAATTCAACACCTCCTTCTTGATTTATCATCATCATTTATGTGTTGGCATCTTTACAAGGCTTGATGAAGCTTTAATTGAAGATGAATTGAAGAGGATAAATGAAATTTTGCAGAAAATTCATATTATTCTCGGTTTTGACCATTTATCACTTTTCTTCCAAATTCTCTAAACTTTGGATCCCACAATCCGTTCCAAGGCCTGAGGATAGTAGGGAAGAGACTAGTGGTTGTCTACAATGTGTTATTGACAAGAAATTGCCCACGAATTAGGAGAATTTTGAGATACAAAAGTATGAGTTCTTATTCTCTGTTTTTCCAAATTTGAGCATGTTTTTTATCTTGTAAAATTGATAAACTTAGAGTGTTTAAGATCCGAAATTGCTTCCGCTTTCTTAATGTACACTCTTTCAAAAACTATGCTCAGAAGGAAGCTCTTGTGTTTCAGGAGTGGAAAAGAAGAAATAAACTCTCGAAGAGAAAATGCAGGGAGATTATCAGAAAATCGAAGCTGATTGTGCAAGAAAATGAAAAGTTCTTCTGACCTCGGCAGACCGTTACTTTAACAGAATTCTTCCCAAGCAACTTCCTAAAAGTCATCCAAGAAGAAACAGTTGAGTTTGTTGTATGTCATGCCATTAACGACAATGAAGAGCCGACAAGCGCGTCAAAGAAGGTAACCTAGCTAGGAAGTTCATCTTCCTTCAACGTAGAGGACCTATTGTTACTCCCCCAAGTAGCCAAAGGTGATCTCATTGAGGCCTAGATTAATTCCGACAACACAAACACTCCGACCTCTATGATGCACCCGTGTATTTCATCTTGTATGTTAATAGGTTGATGAAAGCTTATTGCTAGGGTCAAAACCTCATAACAGGTTGTTGTTCGTCTCATGATATATTCGAGAACAGAAGGTCGGTCTGATCCTCATTGACGATGGATCAACTGTCAATATAATGTCTAAGTCAACTATGAATCATCAAGGCATCTCAATAGAAGAATTGACGAATAGCAAATTGGTGATCCATGGCTTCAATCAAGGAGGCCAATGAGAAATTGACATGGTTCACTTAGAGATCATCATCGATGACCTAAAACCTGAAACCTTGTTTTATGTCATCGACTCCAAACCACCTACAGATTACTGTTAGGTCACAATTGGATTCATGAAAACGGGGTGATAACTTCTACATTGGATCAATGCTTCAAGTTTTACCAAGATGACATTATGAAAGTAGAGGTTGACACAAATCCAAATCCATTTTCAGAGGTTGAGTTCCATTTCGCTGATGCACAATTTTACTTGAAGAGCGATAACATAGGAGAAACCGTGCCGGCAGAGGTCCCCATGATCAAATCCAGAGAAAAAATCAAGTTCAAGCTACAAATTGAGAAGAAAAAAGAAGCCATCAAGGAAACAAAAGTGTCTGACCCTAAAAAAGATGAAGCCTCAACAAGCCTTACATGGGGCAAAATTTCAAAAGATAGGGATGCCCCAAGTCCGCCTATTTTGCGCTACGTCCTTCTATCTCGACGTAAGAAGGGTGAATCACCTTTCGCAGAATATTCAAATTAATTTAAATTGCATAACCTATAATTTTAAGGGGCAATTGGGTTGGTAGCAAAGAGGCCCAATATAATTGCCCATATAGCAAATGACTCAATCTATTTGCAAAAATAGCAAAAATTTGAAAAGAAGAATTGAAATTACTAAAACACCCCATGTAACCCACGCCAGTCACTGCTATCAGTGATATCATTGATAGGATGCTATCAGGGATATCACTGATAGGATTCTATCAATGATATCACTGATAGAAGTCTGTTTATTTAATAACTATTTTAGTTTTCCATCACCCCATTGATAGCAAACGAAGAAGAAATCACTGATAGGATGCTATCAGTGATATCACTGATAGGATTTTATTAGTGATATCACTGATAGAAGTCTGTTTATTTAATAACTAATTTTTTTGTCTGTTTATTTAATAACTAATTTTTTTCTTATAATTTTAGTTTTCCATCACCCCATTGATAGCAAACGAACAAAACCTTGAACAAAGGGTATAGTTTGTTTGAATGTAACATCTTACATTTGTATTCTTGGCCAATTTCAAATTCTTATTCATTTGAATGGATCTATCTGTGAATGGTTATCATTTGTTTAACTCTCTTGATGAAAGCCTAGAATTTTTTTTAATGGATCTGTGAATGAAGGACTGTGAATGGTTTGTGAATGGTTATCCATGTTTATCAGGATTGAAAGCCTATAATTTTTTGAATGTTTATCAGGATTGTGAATGGTTTGTGAATGGTTATCCAATCGTTTGGGAATGGTTACGCGATTGTCAATGTGTTACAGTGTTAAACTTCTATCATCTGATATCAGTGATAGAAGTTTATCAGGTGATAGAACTGATATCAGTGATAGAAGTCTATAACAATTGTCAATGTGTTACAGTCTTAGACTTCTATCATTTGATGTCAGTGATAGAAGTCTATCAGGTGATAGAACTGATATAAGTGATAGAAGTCTATAACTCTATTAGACTTCTTGTTCTTCATGAATATTATTCTATCAGGCTTGTGATAAATGTCTATCATTGTTAGTTGTCTATCAATAATTAACTTCTTTCCAGTGATAGACTTCTATCAGTGATAGATGTCTAATAAAAGTGATAGACTACTATTGTGATATCTATCAGTGATAGAAGTGATAAACTTCTATCAGCGATAGTTGTCTGATAGACTTCTACCACAGTTGTCTATCTATTACCTATTACTCATAACTTTTCTATTATCTATTAGACTTCTTGTTCCTATCCGAATTCTATCACTGTCTATTACTGATAGAAGTGATAGACTACTATCACTATTAATGATTGATAGAAGTTAATGAAAAAAGAGTGATAGACTACTATCACTAATAGAAGTGATAGGCTTCTATCAGTGATAGTTGTCTGATAGACTTCTACCTATCTATTACCTATGGCTCATAACTTTTTTATTAGAGTTCTTGTTCTTCATGATTATTAACTTCTTTTTTCTATCCGACTTCTATTAGTGATAGATGTCTATCACTGATAGTTGTCTATCAATCATTAACTTCTTTTCGGTGATAGACTTCTATCAGTGGTAGTTGTCTATCACTATCACTGATAGTTGTCTATCTTTTAGCTATTACTGTTTGTTGTGTGGTCTTCAAATTTTCTCATCAGATGCCAAAGTTCTTGTGTTCATAGTATTGATATTAAACTTTTGAAACAATCACAAACCTTGTATTGATAGTATGAATAGTATGATAATCACAGATTACAACATTAAGTATTTATAACATGGATAGAAACCGATCACCACATACACAATAATCACAGATATCAATGATATCAGTGATATCATTGATCAATGATATAAGCATATTATCAATAGATATCAATGATATCACTTATATCATTGATCAATGATATCAACGATATATAAGATCAATAAATATCAATGATATCACAGATATCAACGATATCAGTGATATCATTGATTAATGATATAAGCATATTATCAATAGATATTAATGATATCACTGATATCATTGATATATCAACGGTATACAAGATCAATAGATATTAATGATATCACTGATATCACTAATATCCATGATATCAAGATCAATAGATATCAATGATATCACTGATCAGTGATATCATTGATATCTATTGATCTTGTATATGCTGATATCTATAGACTAATTGATAGAAATCAATCACGAAAATCACTGGTAGACATTTATCACTGATAGAAGTCGATCAGTGATAGACATCAATCGTTGATAGAAGTCCATACTTATTAACTTGCCTTGCATTTATTTCATTGATAGGTTGAGTATTCACAGAAAAGTAATAAAAACATTAAGTATTCACTGATAGGTTGCATTTATTCACAGAAAAGTAATAACAACATTAAGTATTTATAACATGGATAGAAACCGATGACCACATACACAATAATCACAGATATATAAGATATCACAAGTGATATCATTGATCAATGATATAAGCATATTATCAGTAGTTATCAATGATATCACCGATATATAAGATCAATAGATATCAATTATATCACTGATATCACAGATATCAACGATATCAATGATATCATTGATTAATGATATAAGCATATTATCAATAGATATCAATGATATCAATGATATCATTGATATCATTGATATATCAGCGATATACAAGATCAATAGACATCAATGATATCACTGATATCATTGATATCTATTGATCTTGTATATGCTGATATCTATAGACTATTTGATAGAAATCAACCACGAAAATCACTGGTAGACATCTATCACTGATAGAAGTCGATCAGTGATAGACATCAATCGCTGATAGAAGTCCATACTTATTAACTTGCCTTGCATTTATTTCACTGATAGGTTGAGTATTCACAGAAAAGTAATAACAACATTAAGTATTTACTGATAGGTTGCATTTATTCACAGAAAAGTAATAACAACATTAAGTATTTATAACATGGATAGAAACTGATGACCAATACACAATAATCACAGATATATATGATATCACTAGTGATATCATTGATCAATGATATAAGCATATTATCAATAGATATCAATGATTACCGATATCATTGATCAATGATAACAGCGATATATAAGATCAATAAATATCAATGATATCACAGATATCAATGACATCAGTGATAAATGACATAAGCATATTATCAATAGATATCAATGATATCAATGATATCATTGATATCATTGATATATCAGCGATATACAAGATCAATAGATATCACTGATATCACTAATATCTATTGATCTTGTATATGTTGATATCTATCGACTAATTGATAGAATCAACCACGAAAATCACGAAAATCACGAAAATCAAACAAACAGCAGACAACAAAACATTACAAATTAGTGATCATCTAATTTCACTCCCATTTTGCCCATTTCTTAAATCAATCATCACGTGGTTCATAATCTCTCTCTAGAGAGCCAAGACTTCCATTGTATTACAAAACTATACAATATAAATATCAGTCCCAAGTTCAGTCCCAAGACTTCCATTGACTACTGCTTCGTTTGAACTGCTAGAAGGATTTGGATTGCAATTTGTCATTGGCATCGAAACTCGCGGATAAAAGCTCTTTGAGACTCTTCTTGTTGGAGGAGAATGAATTTCTCGAAGGATCGGAAGGAATTAGAGGAGTGGATTCGTTAGGTCTAGAAACTTCTCTGTTTGGCTCGATCGATTTCTTGTTTTCGACGGGGAGAATTTTGCCATTGGAGAAAAGTTCATCGGCGGAGGAGAGATCTTGCATAAGAAGATTGCCAATGCATAAATCGAAATCGGATTCGAGAAGAGTCAAATCCAAACGATTGCGATTGCAATCGGAAGAAGAAGGCAACAAATCGGTCTGATTCAGATCATGCGAAAACGAGATTCTCGGATAGATTCCTAAACTAGAAATCTCAGAGCAAACTTCGATCACCATTAGCTGCTTAACGAACAAAGAAATTCGTCAAATCAACTTATGATTTGAATTTGGGGAACAAGAGAGTCAGAAAACAACACCTTTTTTTCTCTGTTTTTCAGCCTTTTCCGTTGGAGAAAATCAACATATTGAGGACGAGAACAGGATATGGGAATGGATTGTGAAATCGAAGTTAAGAACAACAAAAATCTAAGAACATGATATGGGAAGAAGAAAACGTGTGAATCTTTCAAATAAGGCTAAATCGGGAATAAAGAAAATTATATTTAAAAGTTTTCCATATTTGCAAATATTTTTAAAAGTTGCTATATTTATAAATAAAAACCTCCCATTTGCTACCTATTACAATTTCCCTAATTTTAATCAATTTAACTAAATCAAATTAATTAAGTTAATTAAACTCGCCAATTAATTAATTCAATAATTAATTAATTCACAAATTAAACACCACATATTTAATTTATGTCTTATAATTAAATCACATTTAATTATTCTCTCATACAGATAATTTTAATGTGCATTAAATTTTAACCTATACTTTTTAATATGAATCTTATTCACATTAAAATAACTTTGAAATCTTTCAAACATTTAATTCTCTCATTAAATTAATTTTGAATCATATCTTAAATTAGATTAAAGTTTTAATCAATATAAAACTTTATATTATAACGTATCTCCATACATTAAATTAATTCTGAAAGCGAATATAAACATTTCAAATTCTAATCAAGATCTAACAATCTTAGAACCCTTTACAAGTTAAGAAGTGGACCTAATGGACCTACAGATCAGAAGTTCCAATGATACAAGATTAATTGGCAAATCTCATTAACCGCTTAATATCATTAGTGAACTGCGGGTACACTCCACTAAAGACTCGAGTTGCACTCTTCTCACTGCAGATATTTTTTCGTGTCCATGGATGTAGATCAATTGTAGCAAGTCAATCATTCACGAGTATTCGTAACACCAACTGGGTCAAATTATCGTTTTACCCCTTGGTAACATTTATCGCCTTAAGTACTAGTGCTCCTCTAATGAACAAGTTGTTTATGGTCCAACCAATAAACATAAACCCCTCTCGAGCCAGTGAGAGGGTAGGACCTTTGTTCAAGTCCTGGATGCACCAATTAAGGGAGCACTCATCTACTTACCCTAAGTTGGGAATGAGTGAATTCCATCTTGAAATGTTAAGTCCCCAACTACCCACGTGGTTTTGTCCTTAAGAAGATAGGCTTATTAAGTCGGCTTCTCGGGCCACTCTCATCCATACTAGTCAAAGGACAATCTCTCGTAGATAGAAGTTTGTAACCCACTCAGGATTAAGATCAAGTTGCCTAGGTCATCCTATTGAAATAGAAACCTAATTAATCAACAGAGTTATATCTATCGGTTAGTATTTCATGGTTCAGTCTTATGTGAACTTATCACATAGGATACTGATCCCACTCACATGTCATCTACACCAACACGGTGGATCATCGCGTTTGTATCAAATATAAAGTGGATCATAATATAGTGTGAAAGAGTCTAGATTAAGAAAGTGGAAGCAATTTTGGATCTTGAACACTCTAAGTTGATCAATTTTGTAAAATAAAATGCATGCTCAATGCTGGAAAAACAGAGGGATAGAAAACTCAACCTTGAAGATCAAATTCTCTTCACCCAGTGGATGATTTTCAACATGAACATTTCGTGGACAACCGTTAGAGTCTTCTCTACTATCCTCAGGCCTTAGAACGGATTGTGGGATCCTAGGTTGAGAGAATTTGGAAGAAAAAACCTCAAAAGTCACTACTTCGGGAATACCTTTTTTTCTGCAAAATTCAATCAACATACCTCAAATCACCATTATATAAACCTTCAATAAGCTTCATTAAAGTGAAACCTCAATAGTGATGAGGATGGATTGAGGTGGAGGTGGCCAATTTTGGCCAATTTTGAAGATGAGAGGGATTGGGCAAGTTGCAAGTTGGATTTTAATGAAAATCCATGAAAATCACCTAATTTTTATTTAATTTTAATTCAAAAATCAATATTAAATTGATTTTAAATTAAAATCAATTTAATCAATTAAATAATTCAAAAATTAATTTAATTAATTAATTTTTAATTTAATTTAATATCAAATATTAAATTAAATAAACTTCCCGATCCCGATCGATTTTCCGAACATGAATCCTTATTCATGCTATAAATCGATCAAATCTTTAAATCATATTTAAATATATCCACCTCCTATTAATCATAGTTTAATTCATAATTAAGCTATGACTCATTAAATATATCACATATAATTAACGATTTCTTCCAAAATCGAATTTGAACAATTCAAATTCTTTTCTCTCAAAATGTTACAAGGCTTAGTTCGAGCTAGTAAGGAGGGCCTAATGGACCTACAGATCATGAGCTCCAACGATACGAGATTAACCGACCAAACTCTTTAGCCTAGCTAATCAACATTTGTTAACTACTGGGGCACTCCACTAAAGTCCAGTGGCTGCACTCTCCTCACTGTAGATATATTTCTGTCCACTCGATATAACCATGATTAGTAAGTCGATCCTTCACAGTTGTTCAGAATTACAATTTGGGTCAAAATTATCGCTTTATCCTCAGTAATTACCTCTTGTTCCTTAAGTCCCACTGATCCTCTAATGAACAATTGGTTTGTGGTCCATTCAGCAAACCGAATCCCTCTCGGGCCAATGAGAGGGGTGGGCCCTTTGTTCAAGACTCGTAGCCAACACTTAAGGGAACAACCTCTCTACTAATCTCTAAGTGGGTAGGAGTGAATTCCATCTTGCAGAACTTTGTTCCCAGCTATCTACCCGGTTTTATCCCTGGAATGGGAGGCTTATTGTGTCGGCAATCTCGAGCCACTCTCACCCATGCAAAGCTAAGGATAATCTGAAGGAGTCCATAGGATGCTCATGATTAAGATTGAACCTAGGTCATCATATGAATATAGTCAGTTAAGGCAGTAAACGAAGTTATAAAGTCTAAGTGACTATTTCGCGGTCCAGTCTTATGCAAACTCATTGCATAGGGCGCCCCCACTCACATGTCTCCACATGAACGATTTAGGATCACATCGTTTGTACTCTACAAAGTGAGTCGCGTCCATAGTGTCTCCAAGATAAGGTACCCATCCCTATCCTTATACTATAGACCGTTCTGGCTATAACTTGAACTTGATCCACTTTTATGTCACACATAAAGCTCAAGTATTCATCCTTTAGCCAAGGGTTCTTTATTGGATTAGGGTTACACAATACACAATATTCAATAACACCTTTACTGAATAAATTTCAATAACAACTTTATTGCGATATAGAATATACATTCAGTTTACAAAACCACGAGTTTTAGGACATAAAACCCAACAAACTCCCACTTGGACTAAAACGTTTGTGGGGTAAAACATGCTGAGCAAAGAAAAACTTCCCTATTGTACAACCCGTAGTCCGAGACTCTCTAGGTGTCCCTCAAACACTTTAGCCGTGAGGGGCTTTGTAAACGGATCAACAATGTTGTGCTCCGAAGGGATCTGCGTGACGATCACGTCTCCTCGTTGCACAATCTCCATGATGAGATGGTATTTGCGCTCTATGTGCTTTCCACACTTATGACTTCTAGGTTCTTTAGAATTTGCCACTGCACCACTATTATCACAATAAAGGGTGATAGGCAAATTAATATTTGGAACAACTTCCAAATAAGTCAAGAACTTCCTAAGCCATACAGCCTCATTCGCTGCTTCGCAAGCTGCGACATACTCAGCCTCCATGGTGGAGTCAGCAATACAACCTTGCTTTATACTCCTCCATACTATAGCTCCTCCGTTAAGAGTGAACACTGATCCTGATGTGGATTTCCTGGAATCTACATCACCAAAATCGAGTCGGTGTATCCTCGCAAGATCAAATCCTTTGCACCATACACAAGCATATAGTCCCTCGTTCTCCTAAGATACTTGAGGATGTTCTTAACGGCAGTCCTGAAGGGAATTGAATCCCGAAGCGGAAGCGATTATGAATCGCGCGCTCTCGATTTATTTACAACGATTTTATTCAAGAACGAACCTAACTAGATTAAGCATATAAACATAGTATGGACAACAAGAAATATTACCTTTGAAGAACTCTTTCTTCAAGTGCTCCTCCTTTCTCACGATCAAGATCTCAGCAACACGAACTCAAACGATCTCCGACACTACCACCAGATCTTCTTCGTGATGGAGATCGGATCTCCTTGAGCAGCGGAAACGTGTTTGGGATCGTAAATTGCTTGATTGTTTTAATTGAAACAAAAACCAGTACATTGATAAATAAAACAGAACAAGCATGAAAATTCTAATCCTATTAGACATGGATTAATTGCATACATGCAAACATATATTGAGTTTAACAATTAAACTAAAGGGAAGAAAAATACCTTTGTAGTTTCAACTTGCAGCAACTCCTTGCTCCAAACAAGACAACAACACAGGAACTTCCAAGATGCTTCTCTGTTTTCTTCAATTGGACAACACCACGAGGAAAACCTTCTATCCTCTGAGATCTTAGAACAAAACCCTTTGTGGGAAGGATTCCAACAATTGGAAAGTCTTGGGAATTAGAAGATTGAGAGAGAGAGGGAGAGGTACTCCTTCTGTGAGAACACCAATTGATCTTCTGATCATTTCACACCCCTTCTCCCTCTTAAATTATCGATAGGGAGAAGGAAGGGGATAGTGGGAACGTGTCTGGAAGACATGTTCCTTTATTTTTATTATTAAAATAAAAATAAAACTAAAAATAATAGTTAAATAATAATTAAATTAAATTTAATTATTAATTTAAATAATACAATTTAAATATCATATATTTAATTTGGATTAAATCTCATTTAATCATATTACCCATTAACCTATAGTTTTAATGCACATCCAATGCACATTAAATTTTAACATATAGTTTTCAAATATGAATCACATTCACATTTGAATTTAATATTTGAACTCTTTCAAATATTTAATTCTCTCAAGTAATTTAATATGAATCTTATTCACATTAAATTTATAATATATAGTTCCAAAACTATATATTATGTCGTATCAATATACATTATATTTATTCCCTAATGAATTTGAACATTTCAAATTCAAATGATCTAAGAACCCTTTACAAGCTAGAAGGTAGACCTAATGGACCTACAGTTCAGAAACTCCAACGATACGAGATTGTTCGGTTAATCTCATAAACCTCCTCTCAATCAACATTCGTTAACTGCGGGAACACTCCACTAAAGTCCCACAGTTGCACTATTCTCACTGCAGATATTTTTCTATGTCCATGGATATTGACCAATAACAGAAAGTCAATCCTTTCACGAATGTTCGTAACACCAACTGGGTCAAATTACCGTTTTACCTCTAGGTTACATCTTGTGCCTTAATTACCAGTGCTCCTCTAATGAACAATTTGTTTGTGGTCCTACCAACAAACAGAGTCCCTCTCGGGCCAATGAGAGGGTCGGGCCCTTTGTTCAAGTCCCGGTGACACCACTTAAGGGAACATTCCTCTACTTACCCTAGTAGGCGGGAAGGAGTGAATTCCGTCTTACTAAGTTAAGTTTCCAGCCGCTCACTCGGTCTTGTCCCCAAGAAGGTAGGCATATTGAGTCGGCGAATCCGCCCTCTCACCCATACTAGTCAAAGGACAATCCCTCGCGACAGGAGTTCGTAACACCGCTCAGATTGAGATCAAGTTGCCTAGGTCATCCTAGTGAAATAGAAACCTAACTAGTCAACGGAGTTACAGCTGGAGGTTACTATTTCGTGGTCCGGTCTTATGTAATCTCATTACATAGGATACCCCACTCACATGTCATCTACACGAACACGTTAGGATCACAGTGTTTGTATCAAATACAAAGTGGGCCACATCCATAGTTTTACCAGGGTAAGGTACCCAAACTTTATTCCCTAACTATAGACCCTTTAGGCTGTATCTCGAACCGAGATCCTTTTTATGTACATTACATTCAGTTAGAGATTCATTTAACAACCTTGGATGTTTAGTTTATTGGATTTAGGGTTTAGATAAAGACAAACTCGTAGATAACAAACAATAACACTTTATTGAAATAATAACACTTTATTACAATAATTAGAACATAATTACAAACTACGAGTTTTAGGGCACAAATCCCAACACTTCGTTGTTCTCTAGGAGAGGGAGGAAGGTGAGTTCCCTTTAGGAGAGGTGAGGTGTTTTGTGAGATTGTAATTGGAACTCTTTCCAACACAATGTGAGAGAGGCTAGGGTTTCACCAAGTGCTTAGCTTCACTTGCGTTCTTTTTTTTTAATTGCATCTTATGCAACTATATATATAGGCAAATAGGGTGGAATTGACCATCCTACCCCTACTCTATTCTCTCATTAGTATATGGTTTATATGTGAATCTAATTCACATTAAAACTATATATTATATCAATCATATCATATATAATTGATATAACACCTCATATATGAAATTGAACACTTCAATTTCATTCCTAACTTTATACCCTCAATATTACCATGTTGAGCCAACGGAGGGACCTAATGGACCTACAGTTCATGATCTCCAATGATGTGAGATTAAATGATCAAACTCTTTGATCCAGTTAATCAATATTCATTAACTACAAGTCACTCCACTATAGACTTGTAGCTGCACTCTCCTCACTGTAGATTATATTGTGTCCACTGATATAATCATTGCCCATGAGTCGACCCTTCACAGGTTGTTCGTAATCACAACTGGGTCAAATTACCGTTTTACCCCTGTGATTACCTTTTTGTTATTTAAGTACTACTGATCCTCTAATGAACAACAAGTCTAAGGTCCTACCATAGACTCATACCCTCATAGAGGGCGGGGCCCCGTTGTTCAAGACCTGGAGTCAATTCTTAAGGGAACAACCTATCTAATTCCTTAGTGTAGGAATGAGTGAATTCCATCTTGCATAGTTAAGTCCCCAGCTACCTACGAGGTTCTGTCCCTGAGAAGGTAGGCTTATTGAGTCGGCTACAGGCCACTCTCACCCATACTAGTCTAAGGACAAACCCCTATAAGCAGGAGTTCTTAACTTGCTCAAGATTCAAGTCGCGTCACTAATGACCATCTATAAATTATCGATCTTACCTTGTTAACGGTGTTATACTGGTTAGACTTATAATTTGCAGTTCAGTCTTGTATGAACTCTTCATACAGGATGCCCCAACACGCATGTCAACTACATGAATGAGTTGGATTACCTCATTTGCACTAATTACAAAGTGGGCCACATCCATGGTGTTACCAAAATGAGGTTTCCAACCTTATTCTTATACCATAGACCATTTAGGTTATATTCTTTAACACAATCCAAATAGTGTCCACTACACTGATGTTCAAGATATATATTATAACCTTGGAGCTTAGTTTATTGTATTTATAAAGCAAGACTGTAATTCTATCAAAACAAATAACCCTTTATTTAATTGATCAAAATTACACAAGTTTAGGGCATAAATCCCAACAATCTCCCACTTGACCTAAAGCTTGTGGAGTACTAAAACATTACAGTAATATAAATACAATAAACTAGGGCATTTAAACCCTTTGTACAAAATACTCCCACTTGCCCTAGTTGGGGAAGACTTGTAAACCTATATCTTCTAGGTGACTCTCAAATACTTTAGCCGTAAGAGCCTTTGTAAAAGGATCAACAATGTTGTGCTCTGAGGCTATCTTCGTGACAATCACGTCTCCTCTATGCACGATCTCCCGGATGAGATGATATTTTCGTTCAATGTGCTTTCCCCTCTTGTGACTTCGGGGTTCCCTCGAATTTGCCACTGCACCACTGTTATCGCAATATAGCGTGATGGGCAAAGTCATATTTGGAACAACTTCTAAATTTATCATGAATTTTCTTAACCAAACGGTCTCTTTAGCTGATTCACAAGCTGCTACATATTCGGCTTCCATGGTGGAATCCACGATGTATCCTTGCTCGACGCTTCGCCATACTACAGCTCCTCCGTTAAGAGTGAACACTTACCCTGATGTAGATTTTCGAGAATCTTTATCAGTCTGAAAGTCAGAATCCGTGTATCCTGTAAGGATTAGATCCTTAGCTCCATACACAAGCATGTAGTTCCTTGTTCTCCCAAGATATTTAAGGATTGTCTTAACCGTTGTCCAGTGTTCAAGTCCTGGATTGGATTGATACCTACTGACCATCCCAACTGCAAAACATATGTCAGGCATACTACACAACATGGCATACATCAGGCTCCCAACAACTGATGCATAAGGAATCCGTCTCATATCCTCAACTCCTTGAGGTGTCTTAGGACACTATTCCTTAGACAAATGGATTCCATGTCTAAAAGGCAACAAGCCCTTTTTGGAATCTTGCATCTTAAACCTTGACAACACTTTGTCTATGTAAGATGTTTTAGACAAGGCTAGTGTTTTATTCTTGCGGTTCCGGACAATCTGGATCCCAAGAACAAACTGCGGATCACCCAAATCTTTCATTTGGAACTACGTAGCTAGTCATTCCTTGATGTTAGTAAGATAACCTACATTATTCCCAATGAGTAGGATATCATCCACATAGAGAATAATGAATGCGACAGAACTATTGATGATTTTCTTGTAGACACAAGGTTCATCATCATTCTGGTCAAAACCATAAGATTTGATTGTCTCATCAAATCTTATATTCCAAGACCTTGAGGCTTGTTTCAGTCCATAAATTGACCTTTTAAGCCTGCAAACCTTTTGCTATTGTCATGGATCAATGAACCCTTTGGGTTGGTCCATGTAGATGTTTTCCTCAAGATTGTCATTCAAAAAGGTTGTCTTGACATCCATTTTCCATACCTCATAGTCATAATATGCGGCAATTGCAAGTAGGATACGTATAGACTTTACCATAGCAACAGGTGAAAAGGTTTCCTCATAGTCAACCCCTTCAACCTAGGTATAACCCTTTGCTACTAGTCTAACTTTAAAGGTTTTCACCTTTCCATCTACACCACGCTTTCTCTTGTAGATCCACTTACAACCTATAGGTTTTACTCCATCAGGTTTATCTACAAGATCTCAAACAAAATTGAAGTGCATAGTGTTGGGGTTTGTGCCCTAAAACTCGTAGTTTGTATTTATGTTCTAATTAATGTAATAAAGTGTTATTATTTCAATAAAGAGTTATTGTTCGTTATCTACGAGTTTGCCTTTATTTAAACCCTAAATCCAATAAACTAAACATCCAAAGCTATTATATGAATCTTTAACTGAATGTAGTGTACATATAAAGGATCTCAGTTCGAGATACAACCTAAAGGGTCTATAGTTAGGGGATAAGGTTTGGGTACCTTACCCTGGTAAAACTATGGATGTGGCCCACTTTGTATTTGATACAAACACTGTGATCCTAACGTGTTCGTGTAGATGACATGTGAGTGGGGATATCCTATGTAATGAGATTGCATAAGACCGGATCACGAAATAGTAACCTCTAGCTGTAACTCCGATGACTAGTTAGGTTTCTATTTCACTAGGATGACCTAGGCAACTTGATCTCAATCCTGAGCAGGTTATGAACTCCTGTTCGCGAGGGATTGTCCTTTTACTAGTATGGGTGAGAGTGGCCAGATTCGCCGACTCAATATGCCTACCTTCTTGGGGACAAGACCGAGTGAGCGGCCGGGAACTTAACTTAGCAAGACGGAATTCACTCCTTCCCACCTACTAGGGTAAGTAGAGGAATGTTCCCTTAAGTGGTGTCTCCGAGACTTAAACAAAGGGCCCGACCCTCTCATTGGCCCGAGAGGGACTCTGTTTGTTGGTAGGACCACGAACAAATTGTTCATTAGAGGAGCACTGGTACATAAGGCACAAGATGTAACCCAGGGGTAAAACGGTAATTTGACTCAATTGGTGTTACGAACATTCGTGAAGGATTGACTTGCTATTATTGGTCAATATCCGTGGACACAGAAATATATCTGCAGTGAGAAGAGTGCAGTTGCGGGACTTTATTGGAGTGTTCCCGCAGTTAACGAATGTTGATTGGGAGGTTAATGAGGTTAACCGAGCAATCTCGTATCGTTGGAGTTTCTGATCTATAGGTCCATTAGGTCCACCTTTTAGCTCGTAAAGGGTTCTTAGATCACTTGAATTTGAAATGTTCAAATACATTAGAGAATATATTTAATGTATATGGATACGATATAATATATAGTTTTGGAACTATATATTATAAATTTATTGTGAATATGATTCATATTAAATTTTGTGAGAGAATTAAATATTTGAAAGAGTTCAAATATTAAATTCAAATGTGAATATGATTCATATTTGAAAACTATAGGTTAAATATTAATGTGCATGAGATGTACATTAAACTATAGGTTAAGTGGTAAAATAATTAAATATGATTTAATCATTTAATTAATATTATAGTTGAATTAAATATGATTTAATTTAATATAATTAATTAATAATTGATTAATTAATATAATGTTAATTGGGAACGTGTCAGGAGGACACGTTCCCACTACACCCCAATTCCCCCTCGATAGGGAGTGGGGAGTTACCCACTGTGTTGTCTTTCTTCTTGTGAGAAGGACACAAATCGATCGATTCAATCTAATTGAAAGAAAACTCTACAAGAATTCTCTCTCTCACACACTCGAATTCCCAATCCTTCCAAATAGTTGGAATCCTTCCCACAAAGGATTAGGTCTAAGCATTCAGAGGATAGAGAGTTTACTCTATTGGTGGTGTTCTGTAAAAATAGGGAAACTAAAACTTCCTGTGTTGCTGTACTGTTTAGAGCAAGGAGTTGCTGCAAGTTGAAACTACAAAGATAATTCCCTTTCTTCTCTATTAGTTTAATTGTTAAACTTGTAGCATGTTTGCATGTAAACCTCCATGTTTAATTAGATTAAAGATGTATGCTTATTCTGTATGTTTTTTTGGCAATGTATTGGTTTTTGTTTCAATTAAAACAATCAAGCAAATTACGATCCCAAACACGTTTCCGCTGCTCAAGGAGATCAGATCTCCATCAATTGGTATCAGAGCAATGCTTGTATTGTTTTGTTTTGAAACAAAATTGCATTGATTTAGTGGGAAATGCATTTGGTTTGTTGTAAAACTTTTTAGGAGTATTTGGCCAGAATTTACTTCTTTTGATTTGATCAATTTGTATGTAAAGGCCTCTGCGTTTTTGGGCAAAAAGTGCATTTTTGAGTATGTATTTGGGTTACGAGTCGTTCGAGACCTGTTTCAAGCAATTCGGTGGAGAATTGAAGGAGAAATTGTAATTGGAAGTCATTGTGTTCGTGAATTTCGCCATCGCTGAAGCGGCGAAGCAACAACGCCGTTCATCGAAAGATTGCAACGCTGAAGAACGGCGTCGCAACGCCATCGTCCCTGTTGCGTAAAATAATATTTATGATATTACAATACCGCAGTGTGCGGGTCAAGTTTTAGTATAGTGATTTATGAGTCCAAGTATCGTCCTCGGGAATGGGTTTCTAGATTAATTAATTACTAAGGTACTAATTCTCAATTTTAGCTAAAGAGACATAACATGGATAGTTGGTTGAAAGTAAATACAAACAAACAAACAAACATGTGGAGACGCGAATTGATAGAATTGTGGGAAGTGATTTTACAAGTTAATGACTCAATTAACACATGCAATGAACCAATGAGATGAATTTATAAACAAGAAGTAAAATACTCAAGAAAACCACTCGATTCTTAGTGAGCCTCACACATGCAATCAACTCCATAGTCTCCATATGAACCTACGACATGCATGACATTAAGCAACTTCTTTACGTGTTTCCCTAAGATTTCTCCGTCATTCTCATGCCAGATTTCTAAGGGTTTTGACGATTTTGCTCTAATTCAAGATTTATCTCTCGAGTCCACTTGAACTAACAAATTAAAAAGTAAATAACGAATTGCCAAAAATAAAGACAAAACATGCTTCATTACATAGCAAGAAAGTTATAACAAGTAAATCAAATCCTAACTACAATGATTAGCTACTCTAAATCACATGAAAATCAAGCTAAACAAGTAGAAAAACGTCTTAGAACGCTATTACAAATTGAAAGAAAAGGAGATTAAAGTTATGTGTCGATGTCGGTCCTTCGTCTCCGAGCTCCCGTCTTCGATCTCAAACCTCCACGAATGCTTTGGCTCCCAAAAACGCTCTTTTCTCTCTTCTTACAAAGTGTATTTCGAAAATAGGGCTAAAAACTATCAATTTTGGCCCCTTTTACACAATTGCATAATGTTGTATTTATAGACATGATCGGCACAGTGTTGCAACGCTGCACCCTAGGCGGCTGGCAGTTAAGGAAATAATCGATGGCGTTGCAACGACGCTACCCTAACGCGCGCGCTCCTTGTCGAAATGGCGTTGCGACGCTGCGAGGCAGCGTTGCAACGCCCGCTATGCGCTCCTCGTGCATGCCTTCTTATTGAGATAGCGTTGCGACGCTGCAAGGCAGCGTTGCAATGCTATCGGCAGTGGTCTTCTATGCTCCATGGCTGCACGTTCGGCGTTGCACGCTCTACATGGCGTTGCACTGCCATCACCTCGGGTCCATTAACTTGGTTTGGTCTTTTCACTTCCAATTGATGTTATTTTGAGCTCCAATTAGCCTCGTTTTGATCCCGAGTGATCCAAAATAACATTAATTGGAAGTGAAAATAGCCTCGTTTTGATCCCGAGTGATCCAAAATATATGTTTACGCTCTTATCCTGAAATTAAATGATTTAAACACGTAAAAGCCCTAAAATCATCATAAAACTAACAATAATTAAGCCTAAGGATAGCACATTTTGTGTGCTATCAAACACTATCGACGCGAGCGCTCAAGGGGTCAGCGGCGTTGCAACGTTGCCCCTCAGCATTGCAACGCCACCCCGATAGCAGGCGCGCGCATAAGATAAGATTTAAGCGGGCGTTACAACGCTCGCATCGCCACGGTAACGCCGTGAAGCATTCCAAAGAACGCAAACCGGTTCAACAGTTTTGGTTCATTTTTTATCCGGTTCGAGCGGTTCAAGCCCGGTTCAAGGTGTTTTGGACCGTTTTTATGAAATAAAATTAATGTAATTTTATTTCTTTGCACTTTAGGGGCCAAATTATTTCGGTTTTACAACTTTATGTCTTTATGAATGTCATTTAGATTGTTTCCACCTTAGGATAAGCATGTTCGTGCATTTTATTTGTATAAATGTTATATGAATATGGTTGAAAATGCATGATCGATTTATATTTCATGAGTAATTAATTATAAGTGTTATAATTAGATTATATGAATATAAATTCCATGGAGCATGAAATTACTTAGTTTAAAATAAATGTTATTTTATTTAAGTAATTTTATTATTCAATTAGTTGAATATTTTTATAATTCCAATTTGAAAAATGATTGTTGGATTTATAATATAGTTTCTTTATCATAGGTTAATTATTAAATTTATAAAAGTTATAAATTAAAGGGGTTTTAAAAACCATAACCTATAATAAAGAAATGCATGCAACCATAGGAACTTGGATTAAATATTTAAATTAGTTTTAAATTGTTTAAAATTAATTTAGACCTAAGTTTTAATTTCTAATAGGATTAGAAATTAGTCTTACATAGTATTTTAAAAAGTTTAAAATATAGTAGGACTTTAGGACTTTGGTTATAAGGGAACTCTCTTTGGTGAAGTTCTGTCTAAGGTTGGGGTACTTAAGTTGACTGTTAATCTACACCTCCTACACTGAGAACCGATCCGTAACTTGAGTTGAATTAACCTAAGTTCTATTTTATCTCTAGGTAATTAAAATGTTTATTCACCTCGACATAAGGTTAAAGACCTAGTTATAATAGTTATAATAGGCATAGACTTAGATAGATTCTTTTAGCCAGAATCCGACTAAGTTAAACCTATACCCTAATCTTAGGAGCTTCAAAGGGAGAAAACGAGATGTTCACATCGAGTTTACTCTCACGCCCTCAAGAGTTCACACCGTGAGTTCCATGCTCGCCACGTGGCGTCAATAGGGCGTCCCCTACGGTATGTGTTTGCATGGTTCAATACCAAAGTGAATGAGGGAAGTATCCATAGTAAATGGGAGCAGGCCGCGTGTCAACGTATCCTACGGTCTCCTCCATTAGGTCGCACCGTGAGATTTCTATAGTCCGCCGCTAGGTTGTCCCGAAAAAGCCAAACCCTACGGAGGCCCGACTATAGGGATCGTAACACCGCGAACTCCGAAAATGGATAGGGTCTCTTAGGTAATTTGCCAACAGCTTGTCTTTCTTAATAGTAGCCTGTTGGCTCGGACCTATTGGATCTGAAAATGGTAGGGTCACATTTACGGGATGAGTTAAGCTAGTTAACAAGTCCTTGACCAAATAAACGGTAGCTAAGGACCATTGGGACATGAGATGTTCTGGTAGTGAGAATTGGCTGAGAAAGTCTCAATTCAATGGAGGAATGACTGACCGCCTGACGGAGGCTTTTGTTCTAAACCCTTGAAGTATCGTTGCAAAATTAAAAGTTTAATTTAAACATTGGGTTTAGTTTAAACACTAGGGTTCTTTAATAATTTTGCTAAATATGATTGGTTAAAAGGCATAACTAATTAGAACTATTTTGGATTTTCAGCATGTCGTCCTCAATAATAGCCTTACTTAAAAGCGATCGTTTAACTGGTGAGAATTTTACTACGTGGAAGTCCAACTTGAATACGATTCTCGTTGTTGACGACCTACGGTTTATACTGAATGAGGAATGTCCTTAGGTCCCTACTCGTAACGCTCCTCAATCTGTTAAGGAGGTGTATGACCGCTAGATCAAGGCCAATGATAAGGCCAAGGTCTACATTTTGGCTAGTGTTTCTGAAGTTCTGGCCAAAAAGAACGAGGGCATGGTCTCAGCTCGTGAGATCATGAGTTCGCTGCAGGATATGTTTGGACAACCGTCTGGACAGATTCGACACGAATCCCTCAAATACGTTTATAACTCTCGTATGAAGGAGGGATCATCGGTGAGAGAACACATTCTCGATCTGATGGTCCACTTCAAAGTGGCTGAGATGAACGTAGCGGTCATTGACGAGCAAAGTCTGGTATCGTTCATCCTGGAATCTCTTTCGAAGAGTTTTCTGCAATTCCGCAGCAATGCGATGATGAACAAGATAGAGTATAACCTGACTACTCTCCTTAATGAACTACAGACTTTCCAGTCTCTTATGAAGAATAAGGGACAGGCTGATGGAGAGGCAAATCTGTTTGCCCATTCCAGAAGGTTCCAGAAGGGTTCATCCTCTGGGACTATGTCTTGTACCTCATCTTCTGGGCTTAAGAAGACCCAAAAGAAGAAAATAGGAGGGAAAGGGAAGGCACCTGCTGCTGACAAAGGCAAGGGAAAAGCCAAGGTTGCAGATAAAAGAAAATGTTTCCACTGCAACGTGGATGGGCACTAGAAACGAAACTGCCCAAAATACCTTGCTGAGCTCAAAGAGAAGAAAGGTAAATTAGATTTACTTGTACTTGAAACTTGTTTAGTGGAAAATGATGATTTTACCTGGATACTTGATTCAGGAGCCACTAATCATGTTTGCTCTTCGTTTCAGGAAACTTTTTCATTCAAGGAGCCCGAAGGGGGTGAGATGACGCTCAGGTCGGAACAGGAGACGTCGTCTCAGCTCGTGCAATGGGAGATGCCAAGCTGTTTTTTAGAGATAGATTTTTATTTTTAGAAAATCTGTTTATAAACCCTAAAATTAAGAGGAACTTAATTTCTATCTCTTGTTTAATTGAACTTGGCTACTGTATTACCTTTTCATTTAATGAAGTGTTCATTTCAAAGAAAGGTGTCAATATTTGTTGTCCTAAGTTAGAAAACGACTTGTATGTACTTAAACCGAATCAAACTAAAGCAATTTTAAATCATGAGATGTTTAAGAATGCTAACACTCAAAGTAAAAGGCAAAATGTAAACCCGAGAATCATTCTTTGAAATTTCCTTATAAAGAAAAAACAAAAGAAAACAAGAAATGAATGTTTAAAACTTGGTTTCCCATGTTTTAAAAAGAAAAGAAATGAAGTGAAAGACAAAAGGAAAACAAGGAAGAAAAAACATAAACCATTTTTGGTTTGGTTTGCTTTAAAAGATAAAAGAAGAAAAGAAAATGAAAGAAATGTAAATCATGTTAAGTTTTGTTTTGAAAAGAAAAGAAAAGAAAAGAAAAGAAAGGAAAAGGAAAAGAATGAAAAAGGAAAAATGAAAAAGGGAAAAGGGAAGTGGATGGTGGACCCCACCTTTATTTTCTTTTTAAAGAAAACCATTCCATCGATCTTCTTCTTCATTTTTATCAAAAGAAAGGTAAGGGTTTCGTGGGAGAAGCTTAAAGGAAGAGGAAGAAGGAGATTTTGGAGCTGGAATTGCAGAAGATAGGGAGGAGAACTCAAAGTTTATTTGTGTAGCAACAAGGTGAACAACTCGCACTAGCCTCGCTATTTTGTTCATCTAGAGCTCCACAGAAAGAGGTAAGAGTTGAGATTTTGTTTCGTGAAAGTTAACTCATATTGGAACAAAATTTGTGAAGGAAGCTCGAGCAAATTTGGATCTTAAGCTACTGATTTATGAAGAGGAAGATAGAAGATAGAATTTGCTGTCAAATCCGAGAAGTCTCTGGTGTTTTGGTTGTACGGGTCTGTAGAGTTGGCATTAGAAGCTCTAAAAGGTATGGTTCGAAAGCTTATTGAATTGGCATTAGAAGCTCTAAAAGGTATGGTTCGAAAGCTTATTGAATTTCCTACAACTTTCGTGAAGGAATCGTGAGAAGAAAATGATTGGAAGATGTTGTAATCATCGTTAAGTTTCGGGTTGCAGCAGAAGTTAAATCTGGAACAAAGAAAGAGGTCATTTTAGGGATTAAGCTATTGAGGTATTTTCGAACCAATACGTTAGGAATCTCAGTTTCATGTCTTCATATGACTTTTAGAGGGTTCAAAAAGAAAGAGTTTGGTATAAATTACATTATTTTTGGATAAGTAATGAAGAAGTTATGGCTGTCTGAAAACAGGGCAAAAAATCTGGAAATGCTGGAAAATTTGAAAGTGTGTTTTCTTGTAATTTTAAGGTTAAAAAGCATGTGCTCGAGGTTCTAATGGTTGATTTGCTTTGTTTGACAGACCAAGAGCAAATAGGTCGAGTGTACGGGCCAAGGTTCTAGTTTAACACTGTGAGTGATAAAACGAACTTCGAAAATGAACCAAATGCTTGAAATATGCTTATATGCTTTAAGAAATGCAAGTTTTGCTAGAATGAATTGTTTCAAACCTTGTGTTTTATTTTTGAACACATGTCTATGAGTATTCTTGTTTTCCTAGAAATGCTTCAAGTGTTCATTGTGACCCTAAAAGTTTTTATAAAATTTATACATGAGCATATGTCCAATGGTTGCCAAAATTTATTGAAATGTTATGATTTCAAGCAAGCATGTACTAGCAAGTATGTTTTAAAGATTTCCAGTTTTATGAACAAGCTGAGTAAGCTTGAGTTTTATGAAAGAAAAGATAAGCAGGCATGCTCAAATGTTTTCATGTGATTTTCTCGAGATATTGAGCCCGAGGCTTTATGGTACCGTGTGCACACAGTGTCTTATTCTCGTTGTCGACGCTGAGTGTACTCGTGATTAACAACGCTGTCGTGAGTCTTTGGCGAGCCCCACTACGAAAAGACGATGGGAGTGCTGGGCGGGCCCCACTACATCGAGAATAAACGTTGGTTGTACTGGACGTGCCCTACACAACGTAGATTGTGACATGTTTTAAAAAGAGTTTATATCATTTACATACCTTACGCGATTTTAACGGTATACTTGCTGGTTTTCATGAAAAGCTATTCTGATTACACAGTACTTTTAACATTTGATTACAGATGCATATGCTCATAGATGGCCAGGTGATATGATTTACGAGTTAATAGTTTTCTTTTAAACTCAAGTCACTCACTGAGCTTCATAGCTCATTCTTTCAGTGTTTTTCCCACTTTTCAGGTAGAGATCGAGCTCCCGGTGCCTCAAAAACACGCCCATAATCTCACTGAAGCTTCATAAGTTTGATATTTTGTACGTGGCTGGTGTTGTATAGCAAGTCCGTATGTTTTGTAAATTATTTTGAGAGAACTATGTAGTTATAGTCGTATGTGCTTTAGAGGTTGTGGTTGTTTAATTAGTGGTTTGGACTGTTTGTGGTTCTGATGTTCTTGCTCGTTTTAGTTTCCAAGAGAGACTTAAGAAGAGCTTCTCCTCATGTATGTTTTATAGTTGTCCAGTTTTCCGCTGTGTTAAGTTTAAAGTGTTCCATATGCGAACATAGTTTGTTGATCGTGTAAAGCAAAGTCACGGTATTGTTAAGAGGTAACAATGTCTGTTGGCTTCATGCCGTCTCCCGGGCTAAGTTAGCAAGGGGTTCGGGAGGGGGTGTGACACAAAAAGTTTCTCCAATTAATAATACCTATCTATGGCATCTTAGACTTAGTCATATTAATCTCAACTGGATTGAGAGACTCTCTAAGAATGGACTTCTAAACCAGTTAGAAGATGATTCTTTACCGCCTTGCAAATCTTGCTTGGAAGGTAAAATGACCAAGCGACCTTTTACTGGAAAAGGTTACACAGAGCCATAGAGCCCTTAGAACTTGTACATTCAGATCTTTGTGGTCCGGTGAATGTTAAAGCTCGAGGAGGGTACGAATAGTTCATCTCTTTCATAGATGATTATTCGAGGTATGGTTATCTATATCTTATGCATCACAAGTCTGAGGCTCTTGAAAAGTTCAAAGAGTATAAGGCGGAAGTAGAGAATGCATTAGGGAAAACCATTAAAACGCTTCGATCCGATCGAGGTGGAGAGTATATGGATTAGAGATTCCAGGACTACATGGTAGAACATGGAACTAAATCTCAACTCTCAGCACCTAATACACCACAGCAAAATGGTGTGTCAGAAAGGAGAAATAAAATCTTGTTGGACATGGTTCGTTCTATAATGAGCTATGCTCAATTGCCTGCCTCGTTTTGGGGATACGCAGTAGAGACTCCAATTTAAATCTTGAACACTGTTCCATCAAAGAGTGTTTCAAAAACACCTTTTGAGTTGTGGAAGGGGCATAAACCTAGTTTACAACACTTCAGGATTTAGGGTTGTCCGACACACGTGCTCGTGACAAACCCAAAGAAACTGGAACCTCGTTCAAGATTATGCCAATTTGTTGGCTATCCCAAAGAAACGAGAGGTGGTCTTTTCTACGACCCACAAGAAAACAAGGTGATTGTATCGACAAACGCCACGTTCTTGGAGGAAGATCACATGAGGAACCACAAACCGCATAGTAAATTTAGTACTAAATGAAGCTACAGATGAACCAACAAGAGTTGTTGATCAAGCTAGACCTTCATTAAGAGTTGATGGAAAATCCAGCACCTCAAGTCAGTCTCGTCCTTCTCAATCGTTGGGAATGCCTCGACGCAGTGGGAGAGTTGTTTCCCAACTTGACCGCTACTTGAGTTTAGCTTAAACACAAGTTGTCATACTTGATGACGGCGTAAAAGATCCATTGTCTTATAAACAGACGATGAATGACGTAGACAAGGACCAATGGATCAGAGCCATGGACCTTGAAATGGAATCAATAGACTTCAATTTAGTATGGAAACTTGTAGACCAACCTGAAGGGGTTAAACCCATAGGGTGTAAATGGATCTATAAGAGAAGGAGAGATGCAGCCGGAAAGGTAAAGACCTTTAAGGCTAGACTTGTAGCATAGGGTTTTACCCAAAGGGAAGGAGTTGATTATGAAGAAACTTTTTCCCCTGTTGCTATGCTGAAGTCTATTAGGATACTCTTGTCCATAGCTGCATTTTATGATTATGAAATTTGGCAAATGGACGTCAAGACTGCCTTTTTGAATGGTAATCTTGACGAGGGCATTTATATGTCTCAGCCCGAAGGGTTCATAGCCCAAGGTCAGGAGCAAAAAGTTTGCAAGCTCAATCGATCCATTTATGGGTTGAAACAAGCGTCCAGATCTTGGAATATAAGATTTGATACTGCGATCAAGTCTTACGGCTTTGACTAAAACGTTGATGACCCTTGTGTTTACAAGAGGATCATCAACGACAAAGTAACTTTATTAGTACTTTATGTGGATGATTTCCTACTCATTGGGAATGATGTAGGATACCTTACTGACATAAAGAATTGGCTGGCAACCCAATTCCTAATGAAAGATTTGGGAGAGGCGCAATATGTTCTTGGGATTCAGATCTTCAGGAATCACAAGAACAGAACGCTAGCATTGTCTCAAGCGTCTTATATCGATAAAATGTTGTCCCGATATTCGATGCAGAATTCCAAGAAGGGCTTGTTGCCCTTCAGGCATGGAGTTCATCTGTCAAAGGAACAGTGTCCTAAGACACCTCAAGAAGTTGAGGATATGAGACGCATTCCCTATGCCTCTGCAGTAGGTAGCTTAATGTATGCTATGTTGTGCACGAGGCCGGACATTTGTTGTGCATGGGAATAGTCAGTAGGTACCAGTCCAATCCAGGGTTATACCACTGGACAACAGTTAAAAATATCCTCAAGTATCTAAGGAGAACGAGGGACTATATGCTTGTGTATGGGTCTAAGGATCCGATACTTCACCGGATACACCGATTCGATATTCGCACCGATAAGGATTCTCGTAAATCCACATCGGGATTAGTTTTCACCCTTAACGGGAGTTATAGTATGGCGAAGCATCAAGCAAGGATGCATCGCGACTCCACGATGGAGGCCGAGTATGTCGCCGCTTGTGAAAACAAATGGGAGGTCGTTTGGCTAAGGAAATTCCTTACTCGATTTGGTAGTTGTTCCAAATATGGAATCTCCCATCACCTTATACTTTGTGACAACAAAGGGTGCGGTAGCCAATTCAAGGAACCTCGCACCATAAGCGAGGCAAGCACATCGAGAGGAAGTATCACCCGATACGAAATAGTGCAACGAGGAGATGTGATATCCACGAAGATCGCCTGAGCACAATATTGTTGATCCGTTTACAAAGACTCTCACAACTAAAGTGTTCGAGGTCATCCGGAAAGTCAGGTCTACGAGATATGTACATAGGCTAATCTAGGGCAAGTGGGAGATATGTAATGGGGTATATGGGTGCCCTAGTTTATTGTATTTCTATCTCTTGTAACCACTGTTTTAGATTATGATGTACCCCACTAGAGTTTTTGTTCAAGTGGGAGTTTGTTGGGTTTGTACCCAAAAACTCATAGTTTATATTTATGTTCTAATTAATGTAATAAAGTGTTATTATTTCAATAAAGAGTTGTTGTTCATTATCTACGAGTTTGCCTTTATTTAAACCCTAAATCCAATAAAATAAACATCCAAGGCTGTTATATGAATCATTAATTGAATGTAGTGTACATGTAAAGGATCTCGGTTCGAGATACAACCTAAAGGGTCTATGGTTAGGGGATAAGGTTTGGGTACCTTACCCTGGTAAAACTATGGATGTGGCCCACTTTGTATTTGATACAAACAATGTGATCCTAACGTGTTCGTGTAGATGACATGTGAGTGGGGATATCCTATGTAATAAGATTACATAAGATCGGACCACGAAATAGTAACCTCTAGTCAGTAATCTCGCTGACTAGTTAGGTTTCTATTTCACTAGGATGACCTAGGCAACTTGATCTCAATCCTCGAAAGGTGTTACGAACTCCTGTCATGAGGGATTTTCCTTTGACTAGTATGGGTGAGAGTGGCCAGATTCGCCGACTCAATATGCCTGCCTTCTTGGATTCAAGACCGAGTGAGCGGCTGGGAACTTAACTTAGTAAGATGGAATTCACTCGTTCCCGCCTACTAGGATAAGTAGAGGAATGTTCCCTTAAGTGGTGTCTCTGGGACTTGAACAAAGGGCCCGACCCTCTCATTGGCCCGAGAGGGACTCTGTTTGTTGGTAGGACCACAAACAAATTGTTCATTAGAGGAGCACTGGTACTTAAGGCACAAGATTTAACCTAGGGGTAAAACGGTAATTTGACTCAGCTGGTGTTACGAACATTCGTGAAGGATTGACTTGCTATTATTGGTAAATATCCGTGGACACAGAAATATATCTGCAGTGAGAAGAGTGCAGCTGCGGGACTTTATTGGAGTGTTCCCGCAGTTAACTAATGTTGATTGGGAGGTTAATGAGATTAACTGAGCAATCTTGTATCGTGGGAGCTTTTGATCTGTAGGTCCATTAGGTCCACCTTCTAGCTCGTAAAGGGTTTTTAGATCACTTGAATTTGAAATGTTCAAATTCATTAGGGAATATATTTAATGTATATGGATACGATATAATATATAGTTTTGGAACTATATATTATAAATTTATTGTGAATATGATTCATATTAAATTATATGGGAGAATTGAATATTTGAAAGGATTCATATTTGAAAACTATAGGTTAAATATTAATGTGCATGAGATGTACATTAAACTATAGGTTAAGGGGTAAAATGATTAAATATGATTTAATCATTTAATTAATATTATAGTTGAATTAAATATCATTTAATTTAATATAATTAATTAATAATTGATTAATTAATATAATGTTAATTGGGAACGTGTCAGGAGGACACGTTCCCACTACACCCCAACTCCCCCTCGATAGGGAGTGGGGAGTTACCCACTGTGTTGTCTTTCTCCTTGTGAGAATGACACAGATCGATCAATTCAATCGAATTGAAAGAAAATTCTGCAAGAATTCTCGTTCTCTTACACTCGAATTCCCAATCCTTCCAAACAGGTTGAATCCTTCCCACAAAGGATTAGGTCTAAGCATTCAGAGGATAGAGGGTTTACTCTATTGGTGGGGTTCTGTAAAAACAGAGAAACTAAAACTTCCTGTGTTGCTGTACTGTTTGGAGCAAGGAGTTGCTGCAAGTTGAAACTACAAAGGTAATTTCCTTTCTTCTTTATTAGTTTAATTGTTAAACTTGTAGCATGTTTGCATGTAAACCTCCATGTTTAATTAGATTAAAGATGTATGCTTATTCTGTATGTTTTTTGTCAATGTATTGGTTTTTGTTTCAATTAAAACAATCAAGAAAATTACGATCCCAAACACGTTTCCGTTGCTTAAGGAGATCAGATCTCCATCACATAGACTCTATTTCTTTGTCCATGGCTATGACCCATTTGTATTTGTTTTTGTCAACCATTGCTTGATTATAAGTCAATGGATCCTTGCAGTTGTCATCTGGTATAACAACCTGGGTTTCAGTTAAACCCATGTAACGGTCAGGTTGTATTATAACCCTCCCACTACGTCGAGGCATACTCAACTCTTGAGATGGACTCTCTTGACTAGACAAACCAGTATCAACAACTCTTGTTGACGTACTAGTTTTATTAGCAACCATTTCTATTGTTCTGTCTAACTCACTCAACACAACTCTACTTTTTGGTTTGTGGTCCCTTATGTGGTCCTTCTCTAAGAAAATGACATTTGTCGACACAAAAACCTTATCTTCCTTAGGATCATAGAATAAACCACCTTTTGTTTCTTTTGGGTAACCTACGAATAGGCACAATTTTGAACGTGAATCCAACTTTTTTGGATTTGTCACAAGCACATGTGCTGGACAACCCCAAATTCTGAAATGACATAAACTACATTTACGTCCTTTCCAGAGTTCATAAGGTGTTTCAGAAACACTTTTTGAGGACACATTATTCAAAATGTATACTGCAGTCTCCACTGCATAACCCCAAAAGGAACTAGGGAGATGAACATAACTCATCATTGATAGAACCATGTCCAACAAGATTCTATTTCTCCTTTTCGATACACCATTTTGCTGTGGTGTGCCGGGAGATGAGAGTTGGGATATAATTCCATGTTCTATCATATAGTTCTGGAATTTTAAATCCATGTACTCTCCACCTCGATCTGATCGAAGTGTTTGAACAGTTTTACCTAATTAATTTTCAACCTCAGTCTTGAATTCCTTGAACTTTTCAAGTGCTTCAGACTTGTGGTGCATTAGGTAAATATGCCCAAATCTAGAATAATCATCTATAAAAGAGATGAAATATTCATATCCTCCCCTGACTTTAACATTCATTGGACCACAAAGGTCTGAATGTATAAGCTCTAGAGGGTATTTGGCTCTATAACCTTTTCCACTAAAAAGTCTTTTAGTCATTTTGCCTTCTAGGCAGGATTCACATACAGGCAAAGAGTTTTCTTTTAACTCGTTTAGAAGTCCATTATTTACCAATCTCTCAATCCTATTGAGATTAATGTGACCCAACCTAAGATGCCAAGGGTGAGCATTTTCTTTAAGAGAAATTTTACGTTTCTTAGTTTGTGCATTTGCAGTTTTAAACAATTCAGTATTCAAAACCATTTTGACTGAATTAGGTCTTAAAACATACAATCCATTTTCTAATGAAGTTGAACATATTTTTACACCTTTCTTCAAAATAAACACTTTATTCATTGAGAAAGAAACAGAAATACATTGTTCTATGAGGCAAGAAATGGAAATAAGGTTTCTAGTAAACCCTGGTATCACTAATATATTGTCCAACAATACATATTTCTTGCCAAAATAAAGCTTCATCGTGCCTACTACTACAGCTGAGTCGACTTCTCCATTTCCAACCCGAAGCGTTATCTCTCCTTTTCAGAGTCAGCTTGCGCAGGAAATCAATTCTCAAAAGAAGAGCAAACATGATTAGTGGCGCCTGAATCATGTATCCAAGTAGTTTTATCATTATCCACTAAACAAGCTTCTATGCATAGTAAATCATATTTACCTTCCTTCTTCTTTTCTGCAATGTACTTCGGATAGTTCCGTTTCCAATGCCTGTCTTCATTGCAGTGGAAACACTTTCCTTTGTCAGCAACATCTTTGACTTTCTTGTCCTTCTGGGCGGCAACTTTGTCAGCTCGATTCCCTTTACCAACATTCTTCATGTTCTTCTTCTTTCCTTTCAGGTTAGAAGAAGATGAAGCCACTGTTTTTGTCCTAGAGGTCGTACCTCTGTGATTACTTCTACTGACAACATTTGCCTCACCTTTCAATCCCTGAATTTTTATCAAAGATTGAAAGGTCTGGAGTTCATTCAGAAGGGAGGTAAGGTTAAAGTAAGCTTGTTTATAACAACATTACTTCTAAACTGTAGGAAACTATCTAGAAGGGTTTCCAGAATGAAGCCGACCTGCCTCGACTCATCGATGGAAAGACCAATCGACTCTGCGATGTTGAAGTGCACCATCATATCCAGGACATGATCTCGAACAGATGTACCCTCTAGCATCCTTGAGTTGAATATGTACTTTAGGGCATTGTGCCGGGCCTGTGTGGACTGTTGTCCAAACATACCCTGCACGGAATCCATGATTTCCTTAGCGGTTATCATGCCCTCATGCTTCTTGGCTAATATGTCAGACATACTTGCCAGCATGTAGACCTTGGCCTTATCATTGGCCTTGATCCATCGATCATATGCATCACGAACATTTCGTGACGCATTCGAGCCTTACACCTGAGGACACTTCTCAGTTAGCACAAACTTCAGATCATCCACCACCAATATAGTGTTGAGTTTGTTTTTTCATGTCATCATATTTTCTCCGGTTAGCTTTTCTGCACCCAATAAGGAAATTATAGAGCTAGACATTTTTGCTGAAATTTTACAAATGAACTTGTATTAGTTTCTTGCTTTAACTCTAATCCAATAATGTTTTAGCTAATTATCAAATGATTCCTAGGTCATTTCTAATTTGCAATGATACTCCAAAAGGTTTAGAATGTGTGACACCGAAGGGTAATAAAAAACACTCCTCCTCTGGATCAAGACACTCTTGACCAAAACCTAATGCCAAAATAACTCTTATTCCTATAGGTCTTAGTTACCATTTTTTTTGGTCAGGATACATACACAACTTATGTATCTTGTGAGTGTGACCCTCTGTCTTTAGATCCCAGAGTCTCCATCCAATAAAATCCGCCGAAGGGAGGACTAGATTGAAAAACAGTCTAAGGTAATCTTTATCCCTTTCGGGTGTCTACTGTGTGCGATCCCCTATTATCAAGCCCTCCGAAGGGCAGGCCAAACTAGCAGGCTGACCATAGTGGTCTAACGGTGTAAACCGACAAAAGAGACCGTAGGTTTTGTTTTCACTAAACATGCTCCCACTCACTATAAGTACCCTTCCATTCACCTTGATATTGACTCATACAAACACCATCCGATGGGGGACGCTCCCGTTTGCGCCACGAGGCCAAGTATAAGTCTCACGGTGTGAATTTTCCCAGAGATAACGTAGATGGAAAAATATGTATCTCATACACTTTTCCTCCCACTGAATACTTTAAAGTTATAGGAATCTTATTTAGGCTAAAAACCCGGCTAATGGTTTTATCTAACTCTATCAATATAACTGTTATATCGATAATCAATATAACTCTTATATTGATTTTATCCTAAGTTTGTTAATATAACTCTTTGTATTAAACCTAGGATTTCTAGTTTATTAACCCTTAATAAACTCACGACGCCATCAGTAATTTATAAACTCTCTGATTAAATTTCACTCCCAGGTTAGTTTCCAGGTAGGGGTGTTCCGTTTCCGTCAGCTTAAATACCCCAACCTAGACAGAACTTTCCTTAGACAAAGTTCCTCTTTTAATCATAGCTTAGAAATTACTTGGTTCCTAATTCTAATCTAATTAGAACTAGATAACCTAAGGTCTATTATTTCCAAGTTCTAAACATTTTAAAACTAATAATTAACCTTAGGTGACATGCATACAATGTTATTGTGCTTGATCATTCATCACATGAATAATAAGACATTCATAGCATAATCATCTCATGATATAACGCATGTCAATGCTGTCCATAAATTAATATAACAACTTTATATTAATTAATCATGAAAACTATATAATATAACTCTTTATATTATAAATGATGCATGAAAATGCTTAACCTAAGGTGGGATTTCTAAATTAAAAGCGTACATTATGCATGGTTATAATTACACAACAATTGCATAATTTAAATAGCAAAATTAGACCAATTTTGGCACCCTAAATTCAATTTTAATTAATATAATAGTTAATTAAATATAAATTAAATATAAAATATTTTTATATTTAAAATATAATAAAAAACCCATTTCTGCCCGTTGCTGCTTTGGGTGAAACGTCTCTAGCGTTGCAACGCTGATAGCAGCGTTGCAACGTTGCTCCTTGTCTTCTTCTGCTAGTTGAAACGCGCCTCAGCAGTAGCGTTGCTCAACGCCTCAGCGTTGCAACGCTGTCGTCTCTTGCACGCTCCTTCCGCAAGCGCAGCGTTGCAACACCAATGAACAGCGTTGCAACGCTGCACACAGACAACATATGAAATCTCCTATTCCAAGCTCGTTTTCTCTCCGATCTTCTCAGCAACCACCTTGCCTCAATCGACACGGACTTATAGACTCGATTTACAATTAAATTTGCCCAAAACACCTGACCCTTACATTGAACGATTCAATGGAAAAATTGTAAATCTAAGTGCCAAAATCGAAAACATCTAATTTGCAAAACCGTTCATACATCTCATGTAAAACAGTAAATCCCACCTCGGTCTTGAAAAATCCAGAATGTAAATCAAGAACGCAATTGGGCTCTGATACCAATTGAAGGGAATCGAATCCCGCAACGGAAGCGATTGTGAATCGCGCACTCTCGATTTAGTTACAACGATTTCATTCAAGAACAAACCTAAGTATATTAAGCATATAAACATAGTATGGACAACAAGAAATATTACCTTTGAAGAACTCTTTCTTCAAGTGCTCCTCCTTTCTTACGATCAAGATCTCAGCAACACGAACTCAAACGATCTCTGACTTTACCACCGGATCTTCTTTGTTGTTCTCTAGATGAGGGAGGAAGGTGGGTTCCCTTTAGGAGAGGTGAGGTGTTTTGTGAGATTGTAATTGGAACTCTTTCCAACACAATGTGAGAGAGGCTAGGGTTTCACCAAGTGCTTAGCTTCACTTGCCTTCTTTTTTTTTTTTTTTAAATTGCATCTTATGCAACTATATATATAGGCAAATAGGGTGGAATTGACCATCCTACCCCTCCTCTATTCTCTCATTAGTATATGCTTTATATGTGAATCTAATTCACATTAAAACTATATATTATATCAATCATATTATATATAATTGATATAACACCTCATATATGAAATTGAACACTTCAATTTCATTCCTAACTTTATACCCTTAATATTAACATGTTGAGCCAACGGAGGGACCTAATGGACCTACAGTTGATGAGCTCCAATGATGTGAGATTAATTGATAAAACTCTTTGATCCAATTAATCAATTTTCATTAATTACAAGTCACTCCACTATAGACTTGTAGCTGCACTCTCCTCACTGTAGATTATTTTGTGTCCACTGATATAATCATTGCCCATGAGTCGACCCTTCACAGGTTGTTCGTAATCACAGTTGGGTCAAATTACCGTTTTACCCCTGTGATTACCTCTTTGTTCCTTAAGCACTACTGATCCTCTAATGAACAACAAGTCTAAGGTCCTACCATAAACTCATACCCTAATAGAGGGCGGGGCCCCGTTGTTCAAGACCTGGAGTCAGTTCTTAAGGGAACAACCTAACTAATTCCATAGAGTAGGAATGGTTGAATTCCATCTTGCATAGTTAAGTCCCCAGCTACCTACGAGATTCTGTCCCTGAGAAGGTAGGCCTATTGAGTCGGCTACAGGCCACTCTAACCCATACTAGTCTAAGGACAAACTCCTATAAGCAAGAGTTCTTAACTTGCTTAGGATTCAGGTCGAGTCACTAATGACCATTTATAAATTATCGGTCTTACCTTGTTAACCGTGTTATACTTGTTGAACGAATAATTTGCAGTCCGGTCTTGTATGAACTCTTCATACATGATGCCCCCACTCGCATGTCAACTACATGAATGAGTTGGATTACCTCATTTGTACTAATTACAAAGTGGGCCGCATCCATGGTGTTACCAGAATGAGGCTTCCAACCTTATTCTTATACCATAGACCATTTAGGTTATATTCTTGAACACAATCCAAATAGTGTCCACTACACTGATGTTCAAGATATATATTATAACCTTGGAGCTTAGTTTATTAGATTTATAAAGCAAGACTGTAATTCTATCAAAACAAATAACCATTTATTTAATTGATCAAAATTACACAAGTTTAGGGCATAAATCCTAACAAGTCCAGTGATCATATCCTAGATTAGACTTATATCTGCTTACTATTCCCACTGCATAACATATGTCGGGTCGAGTACATAGCATGACATACATCAGACTACCGACAACTAAAGCATAGGGAATGCGTCTCATATCCTCAACTTCTTGAGGTGTCTTGGGACACGATTCCTTAGATAAATGAATTCCATGCCTGAAAGGAATGAACCCTTCTTGGAATTCTGCATCTTATATCTAACTAACATCTTGTCAATATAAGATGCCTGAGACAGTGCTAGCGTTTTATTCTTGTGATTCCGAACGATTTGGATTCCAAGAACAAACTGAGCCTCTCCCAAATCTTTCATTTGGAATTGGGTTGCTAGCCATTGCTTATCATCGGTTAGGAACCCTGCATCATTCCCAATGAGCAAGATATCGTCTACGTATAAAACTAAGAAAGCTATAGTGGTATTGACTATCTTCTTGTAAACACAAGGCTCGTAAATATTCTGTTCAAAACCATAAGATTTGATCGTTGTATCAATCTTATATTCAAGGATCTAGATGCTTGTTTCAATCCATAGATAGATCGTTTGAGCTTGCAAACCTTTTTCTCTTGACCTTGAACTATGAACCCCTCTGGTTGATCCATTAAGATACTCTCATCAAGATTGCCATTAAGAAAGGCTGTCTTGACATCCATTTGCCAAATTTCATAGTCATAAAACGTGGCAATGGACAAGAGTATTCTAATGGACTTAAGCATGGCAACAAGGGAGAAGGTTTCTTCATAGTCCACCCCTTCCCTTTAAGTATAACCCTTTGCCACAAGTCGAGCCTTAAAGGTTTCCACCTTACCGGCTTGATCTTGTTTCCTCTTGTAGATCCACTTGCAACCGATAGGTCTTTCACCATCTGGTTGATCTACAAGTTCCCAGACTGAATTGAAGTACATCGACTCCATTTGAAGGTCCATGGCTTTAATCAAATCGTCCCTATCTATACCATTCATTGCTTGTTTATAAGTCAATGGATCCTCAATGCCATCATCAGGTATGACGACTAGGGTTTCAGTCAAACCCATGTAACGGTCGGGTTGTCTAACATCCCTCCCACTACGTAGAGGCATTCTCAACACTTGAGAAGGACCAACTTGATCAACAACTTTTGTTGATTTATCTGTAGCTTCTCTGGAAATTTCACTTAAGACAATCCTGCTACGACGCTGATGATCTCTCATGTGGTCTTCCTCTAAGAATGTGGCATTTGTCGACACAAGCACCTTGTCCTCTTGAGGATCATAAAACAGATCACCTTTCGTTTCTTTGGAGTATCCTACGAATAGGCATAATTTTGAACGATGTTCCAATTTCTTTGGATTGGACACCAACACATGTGCCGGACATCCTCAAATCCTGAAGTGACGTAAACTCCCTTTACGCTCTTTCCATAACTCATAGGGTATTTCTGAAACACTTTTAGAGGGAACCATGCTCAAAATATATACAACAACTTCTACTGCATATCCCCAAAACGAACTAGGCAGCTGAGAAAGGATCGAACCATGTCTAACAGGGTTCTATTTCTCCTCTCAAATATACCATTCTACTGAGGTGTACCGAGCGCTGAGAGTTGGGATACGATTCCATGTTCTATCATATAGTCTTGGAATCTCAAATCCATATACTCTCCACCTCGATCTAATCAAAGTGTTTTAATCGTTTTACCTAATGTGTTCTCAACTTCTGCCTTATATTCCTTGAACTTTTCAAGGGTTTCAGACTTATGATGCATTAGGTAAAGATATCCATACCTAGAATAATCATCAATGAAACTGATGAAATATTCATACCCTCCTCGTGCCTTGACATTCATAGGACCACAGAGATCCGAATGCACGAGTTCCAAGGGTTCTTTGGCTCTATAACCTTTTTCAGAAAAAGGTCTTTTAGTCATTTTCCTTCGAGACAGAACTCACATGGTGGTAAAGAGTTGTCCTCTAACTGACTTAGGAGACCACTCTTGACCAATCTCCCAATCCTATTGAGATTAATGTGGCCTAGTCTCAAGTGCCAAAGATAGGTACTAGGAGAAAGTTTCGCTTTTATTTTGAGTATCAACTGTTTTAAACATCTCGGTGTTCAAAATAGCTTTTACTTCTGTTGGTCCTAACACATATACGTTGTTTTCAAGTTTAGCAGAACATATTCGTACCCCTCTTTTGCAAATGAACGCTTCATTATGATCAAAAGATACTTTATACATATGTTCAAGTAAACAAGAGATAAATACAAGATTTCTTTTGATTCTAGGAACCAAAAATACATTTTCTAATAAAATGAATCTATCTCTAAACAACAACTTCACTGCTCCCACTGCTTTGGCTGAGACAACCTCTCCGGTTCCAACCCTGAGAGTTATCTCCCCACAGCAAGCTACTACCAGGAACTAGTTTCCTTAAAAGAAGAACAAACATGGTTAGTGGCTCCTGAATCTAATATCCAGGCGGAATCATCATGTTCCACTAAACATGTTTCAATAACAAGTAAATCATATTTACCTTGTTTTTCCTTTTCAACTTTATTTTCTGCAAGGTACTTTGGGCAGTTCCTCTTCCAGTGCCCATCACCACCACAATGGAAACACTTTCCTGTGGCCTTAGCCTTGCGTGTGGGAGCTTGTCCCTTCCCTTTGTCCTTCTTCTTCTTCTTCTGAATACCCTTATTCTTGGTAAAAGAAGGACCAGACTTGCCTCCTTCTATTTTTCTTTTGATTTCATCAGGGATTCAAAAGTCTGAAGCTCATTGAGAAGGGTAGTCAGGTTATACTCTTTTATTCATCACCGCATTGGTGCGGAATAGCAGGAAACTCTTCGTAAGAGATTCCATAATAAAGGTTACCTGACTTTTCTCATCTATGACAACCCCATTTACTTCAACCACGTTGAAGTGGACCATCATGTCAAGGACATGTTCCCTAACAGAGACTCCCTCCTTCATACGGGAGTTGTAAACGTATTTGAGAGCATTATAATGGACCGATGAGGACGGTTGTCCGGACATCGCCTGTAATGATCCCATGATCTCCTTAGCGGTGACCATGCTCTCATGTTTCTTAGACAACACATCAGATATGCTGGCTAAGATATAGACTCGGGCCTTCTCATTAGCCCTAATCCATTTTTCATAAGCATCCCGAACAATTCGGTTTCCTGTTGAGCTGGGAGGGGGAGAACATTCCTCTGTTAAGACGAACCTCAGATCATCAAGAACAAGAATCATATTCAAGTTTGATTTACAGGTTCCATAATTGTCGCCGCTGAGTTTATTGAAGGCGAGTAACTGGATAAAAGAGTTTGACATGCTGAAAAAGAATGAATTCTATTAGTGAAATGTTTGTAACCTATCCAATTTAAGAATCTAGCAAAAGTAATAATGTGCCCATAAACTCATTATTGTTTTTGCAATGATACTTCAGTGAGTCAAAGCAACCGCTACCGAGGGGCAGTCAATCACTCCTTCACTGAACCAAGACATTCTTGACTAAATGCTAATACCAGAATAACTCTTATTCCTATAACACTCTAGTTATCGCTACTTTGGTCAAGAATTTACTAACACTTAGCAATTCTTGTAAGTGTTACCCGCCATTTTCAGACCTCAGAGGTCGGACTCAACAATGCTACCGATTTGGGGAGACAAAGCTGGGAATGGAGCTAAGAGACCCTATCCATTTCGGGAGTTTGAGTTGTTCAGAATCACATGTTACATCCCTCCGAATGGATGGTGCTACTTCGTGCAACCTGCAGGCGCAACATGGGAATCTCACGGTCCAACCTAATGGAGGAGACCGTAGGATGTATTGACAAACTTCCTTCTCCCACATACTATAAATACTTTCTCCATTCACCTTACTCTTGATTTATGCAAACACCATCCTAATAGGGATGCCCTATTGACATCACGAGGTCGAGCATAAATTTCACGATGTAAATTTCGCGGAGAGCGTAAGAGGATATTGATATATCATATATAACTTTTCACTTCCACTAAATATTTTAAACAGTTTGGGTATACTTTTACTTAGGCATATTCCGGCTAAAACAATATAACCTAAGTCTACCAATATAACAATTATACTGGAATTACGTAAGTCTATTAACCATTTATAAACCTAGGTCTATGAGTTCAATTTATTAACTTTTAATAAACGCCACTCACGAAAGATAATTTATAAACCTATGGATTAAATTCACTCCCAGGTCAGTTCCCAGGTAGGGGTGTTCCGTTTCCGTCAGCTTAAGTACCCCAACCTAGCTAGAACCTTCCTTAGTCAGAGTTCCTTTTTAATCAAAGTTTATAAAATATTGGTTTCCTAATTCTAATCTTATTAGAACTAGATAACCTTAGGTCTAATTAATTCCAGTTCTAAAACCATTTTATAACTAATTAATTAACCTTAAGTTACATGCATTTCTATATTATAAATTGCTTGATCATTCATCACATGAATAAACATATATTTATAACAAATTCATCACATGAATAAATGCATAACAATTATATATCTAATTTATAATTAATATAACCCTTATATTAAATATAATTAAAACATATAATATTTGTTTCATAAATTAATATAACTCTTATATTAATTCTTATGAACCCAATAAACATGCATACAATATATTATAACACTTATAACATACTTTCAATGCATGGAGCATGCTTCCTATGGTGGGATTTTAAAATCTATATGACATACTTTATGCACATACAATCAAGGATTTTAATTAAAAAATACATTCACAATGCATAATTAATTAAGCACACTAAAGTGGACTGGTTTTGGCATCTAATGCAAGCAAACAACTAAATTATTAGAATAATAATCTAGAATTAACATCGAACCACTTTGAACTCTTCGAATTTGGGTCGAACCAGCTTGCAAATGTATGAACCTGACCTTCAAAAGGTTGAACTGGGTTGTAAAAGGCTGAACCGGGCCTCCAATTGGTGAAACAGACCTCCAAAATGGAAAAATCGACCTCAAAATAGTAAGAATCGGTCTAAAAACACCCGAACCGGACCACAATCGAGTCGAACTGGTCCAAAGTGACTTGAACCGGTCAAAGTCAACTAGATCGGTCAAAGTCAAAATAAAAAGTCAACATCATCTTCTCAATTTTGAAATCATGGGCCTCAGGAATAAATACTATAGCAATAAGAGAAATTTTTCCAGCAGCCTGCTCTCTGTTTTTCATTTCAGTGACCTTTCGAGCTTCTCTCTTCAAATTGAAGGTCTTTCCAAACTCCAATCTACCCAAAACTTTTACAGATTATTCTACACACATTAATGCTCAAACATTGAGCAATTTGAAAATAAAGAACAAATTGATGCTCAATTTAAATGCCAAAGCCAGAATTTCACTTTATACACCTAGAAAAAATAGATTTCAAAGAACACCCACCACAAAACAAAATAGATCACATTTAGTGCTCAAAATTGCTCTGATACCAATTGAAAGAGTCTAGATTAAAAAAGTGGAAGCAATTTTGGATCTTGAACACTCTAAGTTTTTCAATTTTGTAAAATAAAATGTATGCTCAAAGCTGAAAAAACAGAGGGATTGCAACTATGAAGATCAAATTCTCTTCACCTGGTGGATGATTTTCAACACAAACACTTCGTGGACAACCGTTAGAGTCTTCCCTACTATCCTCAAGCCTTAGAACGGATTGTGGGATCCTAGGTTGAGAGAATTTAGAAGAAAAAATCTTAAAAGTCACTAATTTGGGAATACCTTTTTTTCTGTAAAATTCTATCAACATACCTCAAATCACCATTATATAAAGATTCAATAAGCTTCATTAGAGTGACATCTCAATAGTGATGAGGATGGATTGAGGTGGAGGTGGCCAATTTTGGCCAAATTTGAAGATGAGAGGGATTGGGCAAGTTGCAATTTAGATTTTAATGAAAATCCATGAAAGTCCACTAATTTTTATTTAATTTTAATTCAAAAATCAATATTAAATTGATTTTTAATTAAAATTAATTTAATTAATTAAATAATTCAAAAATTAATTTAATTAATTAATTTTTAATTTAATTTAATATAAATTAAATTAAATAAATTTACCGATCCCGATCGATTTTCCGAACATGAATCCTTATTCATGCTATAAATCAATCCAATATTTAAATCATATTTAAATATATCCACCTCCTATTAATCATAGTTTAATTCATAATTAAGCTATGACTCGTTAAATATATCACATATAATTAACGATTTCTCACAAAATCGAATTTGAACAATTCAAATTCTTTTCTCTCAAAATGTTACAAGGCTTAGTCCGAGCTAGTAAGTGAAGGGAATCGAAGTCCCCACAGCAGAAACGATTGTGAATCGCATATAATAAGAGTATGGACAACAAGTATATACCTTTGAAGAACCTTTCTTCAAGTGCTCCTCTCTCCACGGTCACGATCTCAACAACAAGAACTCGTACAAACACCGACACCACCACTGGATCTTCTCCGTTGTTCTCTACATGAGGGAGGAAGGTGGGTTCCCTTTAGGAGTTGTGAGGTATTTTGTGAGAGAGATTTGTGTTTTGGAACTCTTTCAACACACAACAAGGAGGCTAGGAATACACTTTGAAGACCTTAACCTAGTTGCATCTCATGCAACTATATATATAGAGGAATGAGATGGAAATGACCATTCTACCCCTCCTTTAATCTCTCTTTAGTATATAGTTTATATATGAATCTAATTCACATTAAAACTATATATTATATCAATTACATCATATATAATTGATATAACTCCTCATGTATGAAATTGAACACTTCAATTTCACTCCTAACTTTATACCCTCAATATTACCATGTTTAGCCAACGGAGGGATCTAATGGACCTACAGATCATGAGCTCCAATGATGTGAGATTAACTGATCAAACACTTTGATCCAGTTAATCAATATTCATTAACTACAAGTCACTCCACTATAGACTTGTAGTTGCACTCTCCTCACCAGTAGATATTATTGTGTCCACCGATATAGTTATTTCCCATGAGTCGACCCTTCACAAGTTGTCTCGTAATCACACCGGGTCAAATTACCGCTTTACCCCGTGATTACCTCTTTTGCTCCTTAAGCACCACTAATCCTCTAATAAACAACAAGTCTAAGGTCCTACCTTAGACTCATACCCTCATAGAGGGGCGGGCCCGCTTGTTCAAGACCCAGAGTCGGTTCTTGAGGGAACAACCTATCTAATTCCACAATGAGAAATGAGTGAATTCTATCTTGCACGCTTATGCTCCCAGCCTACCTACGAGGTTCGTCGTCCCGAGAAGGTAGGCTTATTGAGTCGGCCACAGTGCCACTCTCACCCATACTAGTCTAAGGACAAACCCCTATAAGCAGGAGTTGTTAACTTGCTCAGGATTCAGGTCAAGTCACTAATGACCATCTATAAATTACTAGTCTTATCCTGTTAATCGTGTTATACTGGTTAGACTAATAATTTGCGATCCAGTCTTGTATGAACTCTTCATAAAGGATGCCCCCACTCGCATGTCAACTACATGAATGAGTTGGATTACCTCATTTGTACTAATTACAAAGTGGGCCGCATCCATGGTGTTACCAGAATGAGGTTTCCAACCTTATTCTTGTACCATAGACTATTTAGGTTATAATCTTGAGTTCAACCTAAATAGTGCCACTACACTGATTTCAAGATAAAGGTTATAACCTTGGAGCTTGGTTTATTGGATTTATAAAAGATAGACTGTAATCTTATCAAAACAAATAACACTTTATTTAATTGATCAAGATTACACAAGTTTAGAGCATAAATCTCAACAATCTCCCACTTGACCTAAAGCTTGTGGAGTACTAAACATTGTGCTTACTGCTACAGCTGACGACCTCTCAATTTCCAACCCGAAGCGTTATCTCTCCTTGCTGTAGCTGCTGCCAGGAATCAATTCTCTGAAAAGAAGAACAAACATGATTAGTGGCACCTGAATCAAGTATCCAAGCTATTTTATCATTATCCATTAAACAAGCTTCTAGGCAGAGTAAATCATATTTATCTTCCTTCTTCTTTTCTGCAATGTACTTCGGACAGTTCCGTTTCCAATGCTCGTCTTCGTTGCAGTGGAAACACTTTCCTTTGTCAGCAACGTCTTTGACTTTCTTGCCCTTTTGGGCGGCAGTTTTGTTAGCTTGTTTCCCTTTACCAACCTTTTTCATGTTCTTCTTCTTACCTCTTAGGTTAGAAGAAGATGAAGCCACTGTTTTTGTCCCAGAGGTCGAAGCTCTGTGATAACTCCTACTGGCAACATTTGCCTCACCTTTCGATCCCTGAATTTTCACCAAAGATTGACAGGTCTGGAGTTCATTCAGAATGGAGGTAAGATTAAAAGTAAGCTTCTTCATAACAACATTACTTCTAAACTGCAGGAAACTATCGGAAGGGTTTCCAGAATGAAGCTGACCCTACTCGACTCATCGATGGAAGCATCATTCGACTCCACGATGTTAAAGTGTACCATCATATCCAGGACATGATCTCGAACAGATGTACCCTCTTGCATCCTCGAGTTGAATATGTACTTTAGGGCATTATGTCGGGCTTGTGTGGGCTGTTGTTCAAACATACCCTGCACAGAATCCATGATTTTCTTGGCGGTAATCATGCCCTCATGCTTCTTGGCTAATATGTCAGACATACTTGCCAGCATGTAGACCTTGGCCTTATCATTGGCCTTGATCTATCGATCATATGCATCACGAACATTTCGTGATGCATTCGAGCCTGACACCTGATGACACTCCTCAGTTAGCACAAACTTCAGATCATCCACTACCAAAATAGTGTTGAGTTTGTTTTTCCATGTCATCATATTTTCTCCGGTTAACTTTTCCGCACCCAATAAGGATATTATAGAGCTAGACATTTTTGCTGAAAATTTACAAACAAACTTGTATGAGTTTCTTGCTGTAACTCTAATCCAATCATGTTTTAGCTAATTATCAAATGATTCCTAGGCCATTTATAATTTGCAATGATACTCCAAAGGTTTAGAATGTATGACACCGAAGGGTAATAAAAAACACTCCTCCTCTGGATCAAGACACTCTTGACCAAAACTAACACAAGAATAACTCTTATTTCTATAGGTTTTAGTTACCATTTTTCGGTCTGAATACATAGACAACTTATGTACACCCGTGAGTGTAACCCTTTGTCTTTAGATCCCAGAGTCTCGATCCAATAAAATCTGCCGAAAGGAGGACTAGATTGGAAAATAGTCTAAGGAAATCTTTATCCCTTTCAGGTTGCTACTGTGTTAGATCCCATATGATCAAGCCCTCCGAAGGGATTGTCTGGTCCAGGGCAAACTAGCAGGCTGACCATAGTGGTCTAACGGTGTAAACCGACAAAAGAGACCGTAGGTTTTGTTTTCACTAAACCTGCTGCCACTCACTATAAGTACCCTCTCCATTCACCTTGGTATTGTCTCATACAAACACAATCCGAAGGGGGACGCTCCCATTTGCGCCAGGAGGCCAAGTATGAGTCTCACGGTGTGAACTTCCCGGAGATAGCGTAGGTGGAAAAATATGTATCTCATACACTTTTTCCTCCCACTGAATACTTTAAGTCTATAGGAATCTTTCTTAGGCTAAAACCCGACTAATGGTTTTACCTAACTCTATCAACATAACTCTTATATTGATAATCAATATAATTCTTATATTGATTTTATCCTAAGTTTGTTAATATAACTCCTTATATTAAATCTAGGATTTCTAGTTTATTAACCCCTTAATAAACTCATTGACGCCATCAGTAATTTATAAGACTCTCTCGATTAAATTTCACTCCTAGGTCGCCTCCCCTGTAGGGTGTTCCGCTTCCGCCACTTAAATACCCCAAAACTAGACGTAAACTTTCCTCGATGAGTTCCTCTTTTAATCATAGCTTATAAATTACTTGGTTCCTAATTCTAATCTAATTAGAACTAGATAACCTAAGGTCTATTATTTCCAAGTTCTAAACACTTTAAAACTAATAATTAATCTTAGGTGACATGCATACTATGTTATAGTGCTTGATCATTCATCACATGAATAATAAAACATTCATAGCATATTCATCTCATGAAAAATAATGCATGTCAATGCTGTCCAAAAATTAATATAACAAACTTATATTAATTAATCATGCAAACTATATAATATAACTCCTTATATTATTAATGATGCATGAAAATGCTTAACCTAAGGTGGGATTTCTAAAATAAAAGCATCATTATGCATGGCAATAATTACACAACAATTGCATAATTAAAATAGCAAAAATTAGACCAATTTTGGCACCCTAGAAATAATTTTAATTAATATAATCTAATTATATTAATTAAAATTAAATATATTAAATATATTAAATATAAACGTTTTATAATTAATATATATTTATAAAAATCATTTTCGCGCGCCTGCTGCTCTCGCGTGAAATGGCTTCGCGTTAACGCGGCGATAGCGGCGTTACAACGCGTGACATTTGTCATATTCTGCCGAAGCGTTGCGCAACGCCACAACGCTGCAACGCTGCCGTCTTCTTCTCGGCCGCGCGCAGCTGGGCGCGGCGTTACGCTGAGGCGCGTTACAACGCCATTCCTGCAGTAACAACAATGTGATTTCTCCAAATCTTGCTCGTTTTCGCTCCGATCTTCTCAGCAACCGCTTTGCCTCGATTGACACGGACTTATAGACTCGATTTACTATTAAATGTGTCCAAAGCACCGGGCCGTTACATTGAACATTTCAATGAAATTGTAAATCTAAGTGCCAAAATTGAAAATATCTAATTTCGCAAAACCGTTCATACATCAAATGCAAAAACAGTAAATCCCACATTGTTCTTGAAAAATCCAGAACATAAATCAAGAACGCAATTGGTCTCTGATATCAATTGAAGGGAATCGAAGTCCCTGCAGCGGAAGCGATTGTGAATCGCGCGCTCTTGATTTAGTTACAACAGAAAATTCAAGAACGTAAACATGGATTAAGCATATAATAAGAGATGGACAGCAAGTATATACCTTTGAAGAACCTTTCTTCAAGTGCTCCTCTCTCCACGGTCACGATCTCAGCAACAAGAACTCGTACGAACACCGACACCACCACCGAATCTTCTTCATTGTTCTCTAGGTGAGAGAGGAAGGTGGGTTCCCTTTAGGAGTAGTGAGGTATTTTGGGAGAGAGATTTGTGTTTTGGAACTCTTCCAACAACACAACAAGGAGGCTAGGAATACACTTTGAAGACCTTAACCTAGTTGCATCTCATGCAACTATATATATAGAGGAATGGGATGGAAATGACCATTCTACGCCTCATTTAATCTCTCTTTAGTATATAGTTTATATATGAATCTAATTCACATTAAAACTATATATTATATCAATTACATCATATATAATTGATATAACTCCCCATGTATGAAATTGAATACTTCAATTTCACTCCTAACTTTATACCCTCAATATTACCATGTTGAACCAACGGAGGGATCTAATGGACCTACAGATTATGAGCTCCAATGATGTGAGATTAACTGATCAAACTCTTTGATCCAGTGAATCAATATTCATTAACTACAAGTCACTCCACTATAGACTTGTAGCTGCACTCTCCTCACTGCAGATATTATTGTGTCCACTGATATAGTCATTACCCATGAGTCGACCCTTCACAGGTTGTTCGTAATCACAGCTGGGTCAAATTACCGTTTTACCCCTGTGATACCTCTTTGCTCCTTAAGCACCACTGATCCTCAAATGAACAACAAGTCTAAGGTCCTACCTTGGACTCATACCCTCATAGAGTGTGGGGTCCCGTTGTTCAAGACCTGGAGTCAGTTCTTAAGCGAACAACCGATCTAATTCCTCAGTAGAGGAATGAGCGAATTCCATCTTGCACAGTTAAGTTCTCAGCTACCTACGAGGTTCTGTCCCTGAGAAGGTAGGCTTATTGAGTCGGCTACAGGCCACTCTCACCCATACTAGTCTAAGGACAAACCCCATAAGCGGGAGTTGTTAACTTACTCGGATTCGAGTCAAGTCACTAATGACCATCTATAAATTACTAGTCTTATCCTGTTAACGGTGTTATACTGGTTAGACTAATAATTTGCGATCCAGTCTTGTATGAACTCTTCATACAGGATGCCTCCACTCGCATGTCAACTACATGAATGAGTTGGATTACCTCATTTGTACTAATTACAAAGTGGGTCGCATCCATGGTGTTACTAGAATGAGGTTTCCAACCTTATTCTTATACCATAGACTATTTAGGTTATAATCTTGAATTCAACCCAAATAGTGTCCACTACACTGATTTCAAGATAAATGTAATAACCTTGGAGCTTGGTTTATTGGATTTATAAAAGCAAGACTGTAATCTTATCAAAACAAATAACACTTTATTTAATTGATCAAGATTACACAAGTTTAGGGCATAAATCCCAACAGTAAGGAAGACCTAATGGTCCTACAGATCATGAGCTCCAACGATACGAGATTAACCGACCAAACTCTTTAGCCTAGCTAATCAACATTCGTTAACTACCGGGGCACTCCACTAAAGCCCAGTGGCTGCACTCTCCTCACTGTAGATATATTTCTGTCCACTCGATATAACCATGATTAGTAAGTCGATCCTTCACAAGTCGTTCGTATTTACAGCTGGGTCAAAGTTACTATTTTATCCCTGTAATTACCTCTTGTTCCTTATGTCTCACTGATCCTCTAATGAACAATTGGTTTGTGATCCAACCAGCAAACCGAATCCCTCTCGGGCCAATGAGAGGGGTGGGCCCTTTGTTCAAGACCCGGAGTTAGCACTTAAGGGAACAACCTCTTTACTAATCCCTAAAGTGGGTTGGAGTGAATTCGATCTTCCAGAACTATGTTCCCAGCTATCTACCCGATTTTATCCCTAAAATCTGAGTCTTATTGAGTCGGTAATCTCGAGCCACTCTCACCCATGCAAATCTAAGGATAATCCTAATAAACAGGAGTCCATAGAACGCTCAGGATTAAGATCGAGTTACCTAGGTCATCGTATGAATATAGTCGATTAAGACGATGCGAAGTTATAAAGTCTAAGTGACTATTTCGCGGTCCAATCTTATGCAAACTCATTGCATAGGGCGCCCCCACTCACATGTCTCCACATGAACGATTTAGGATCACATAGTTTGTACTCTACAAAGTGGGCCGCGTCCATAGTGTCCCCAGGATAAGGTACCCACACCCTATTCTTATACTATAGATCGTTCTGGCTATAACTTGAACTTGATCCACCTTTATGTCACACATAAAGCTCAAGTATTCATCCTATAGCAAGGGTTGTTCATTGGATTAGAGTTACACAATACACAATATTCAATAACACCTTTACTGAATAAATTTCAATAACAACTTTATTGCGAAATAGAATATACATTCAGTTTACAAAACCATGAGTTTTAGGACATAAAACCCAACATAGTGTTACCAAGATAAGGTACCCAACCTCATTCCTATACTATAGACCTTTTTGGTTGTTTCTTGATCCACGTACGTCTCTACATACAGTTCAAGACACACAATGCAACCTAGGATGTTTGTTTATTGGATTTAGTGTTGTTTAAGGCAAGCTAATATGTAAAACAACAACATTTTGTCAAATAAATGTAATAACACTTTATTAATATTGGAAAAAATTACAAATTAACAAACTATAAGTTTTAGGGTATAAAACCCAACACTAAAGCACAGCAGAAGCCAATCAGATCGTTAAAACTCGTTTTTCTTTTTGGAACCCAAAATCCAGTACATTGGGAAAAATCAAATGATAAGTAGGAAAAATATATATTAAACATAGTAACATTCAATAACTCTTCCTCAAACTAGGGATTAGAATTAAATAGCTGTTGGCTTTTCTGAAATGTAAAACGATAAGAAGAAACTCCTTCTGTGAAACACGTACTGCCAAATCGAAATCCTTTGGGATTTTTAATAGGACTCTACCAATTAGGAAACTCCATATTCTCTGAGTTACTAAGAATGAGGTTTTGTGGGAAACGTTTCTTGATTTTGGGAACAAAATTTCACACAAAGAGAGAATAAAGAAATCAATTTAATTTCCAGCAACCACAAAGAGAGAATACAGAAATCAATTTAATTTCCAGCAACCTTACGCCTTCTCCCTCTTCTCTCTGCTTTATTGATAGTTTGACAAGAGAATAGAGGTAGAGTGGGAGAGAGGAGAACGTTTGTAACACACGTTCCTTTTATTAAATTAAATTAAAATTAATTAATTAATTGAATTAACTATTAATTAAATTAATTTTAATTTCCATTTAAATCACATTTAAATGTATATCTCCCATAACCTATAGTTTTAATTAATTAATTAAATCGAGTTTAATTAACTTAATTAAACTCACAAATTAATTGATTCACAAATTAATTAATTTATAAATTAAATATCACATATTTGATTTAGGTATTCATGATTAAATCATATTTAATCATTCTCCCATAACTCATACTTTTAATTTACATCTTATGTGCATCAAAATTTTTAACCTATAGTTTTTAATATGAATCTTATTCACACTAAAATAATATCTGAACTCTTTCAAATTTTTAATTCTCTCAAAATTAATTTTGAATCATATCCAAAATTAGATTTATATTATAAAGTTTAAATCAACATAAAAACCTTTTATGTATTTTTTTTGACAAGACAACAAAGATTTCATTGATATAATGAAAGGAGACTAATGCTCCAAGTACAAATCTTACAACGAAAAATTAACAATTAGAAGAAACAAAAATAAGCAAAGAGAATACAAAAGAACTCCAAATACACCAAAACAAAGCAAAGACCCATGAAACATAGGAAAACCTAAAAAAATACCAACAAAGCAACATCAATAATTAGCAACCGATGCGAAAGAAACAACAAGGAACCAAGGAAGCCACATCGAACCAATACAAAATCAAACAATAAAAGAACTAACTCAATAACCAACCGATCCCCACCGAAACAACCTACTCAAAGAAACCGACCGAAGAACTACCTCAACAACCAACCAACAAACGCACAAAACAATTCACCCAAGCTCTGGCCAACTGTGAAATAAACAAACTGCTGAGGACGATTACCAAATCAAACACATAAGCTCAAAAAAGTCTTGATACTTAAAATCGATTTAAAACCAACTTTGATTCCTAAAACATTACCCCAACCGAACGAAATCTTCATACCAACCAACTTAGAATCGTCTCCCAAACCCCTCATGTTCTACGAGAGAAATTTCAACGAGTCAAAGTAACCTCAGAAGTAGGGTCAATTCCTCTAAATTGCAAACCACTAGCTTTGATTAACGATTCAAATCTACTTAGTTCAGGAGGCACGACTGGATCTGCAAGAGGTGCTAAACAATCTTGTAGGGATAGAATCCCGAAGCAGAAACGATTGAATCACTATGCTCTTGATAATGTTACAAGAATTAACTCAAAAACAGAAATTAAGGTTAAACATTTAAGGGAGAAAGATAGTTTACCTTTGAAGAACAACTTCTTCTAGTAATCCTTCGTTCTTGAATCTCTCGATCTCTACACGATCTCGAACTGAACACCTCCACTTGATCTTCTCGGTTATTCTCTAGGAGAGGGAGAATGGTGAAAGTTTCTTTTTGGAGAAAATGGAAAATTGTTGAGAGGAGTTCAGAGAATTGAGTGGTTTTTGGAAATCTCTATTTCCAAAAAGTAATACACTTGGTTTCAAAATGCATCTCAATGCATTCTTTTATAGAGAGTAAGGGTTGAGATAAAATCTCCACCCATTATCCCACTAAATGCATATATTATGCATTATGCAAATCATATTTGCATAATTGTATAATATAAGGTATCATATACCTTGTTACACAAATCAAATTTGCATAACATGCATAATAAATTGAATCACATTCAATTTTCATATCTCTCAAGTTTAATTCCTCTAATTATGAAATTATTTCATAATTAAGCAATAATATAATTTATTATGAATCATATTCACAGTAAACTATATATTATATCAATTATATCACATATAATTGATATAAGTCCCTTATATGAATTTGAATACTTAAAATTCATTCCAAAACTTTATACCCTCTTTATTTCCATGTTGAGCCAACCGAGGGACCTAATAGACCTACAACTCATGAGCTCCAATGATACGAGATTAACTGATCAAACTCTTTCATCCCGTTAATCAACATTCATTAACTACGAGTCACTCCACTCTAGGCTCGTAGCTGCACTCTACTCACTGTAGGACAAGTTGTGCCCATCGATATAACCAATGCCTGTGAGTTAACCCTTCACAGATCGTTTTACCCCTGTGACTACTTCTTGCTCCTTAAGTACCACTGATCCTCTAATGAATAACAAGTTTATGGTTCTACCATAAACGATGTCTATCTCGGGCCAGTGAGAGGCTGAGACTCCGTTGCTCAAGACCTGGATTCAACCCTTTAGGGAACAACCTATCTAAATTTTCTAGCTCGGGAACGAGTGAATTCCTTCTTGTGGAGTTAAGTTCCCAGCTCCCTACGAGGTTTCGTCCCAGAGAAGGTAGGTATATTCAGTCGGCAACTCTGGCCACTCTCACCCATACTAGTCTAAGGACAAACCCCCGCAGACAAGAGTTCGTAACTCGCTCAGGATTAAGTCGAGTTACTAGTGGTCATCTACAAATTATTAGTCCTAATCTGCTAACGGTGTAACTACAGTAGTCTAATAATTCTCGGTCCGGTCTTGTACGATTACTGCATAGGATACCTCCACTCGCATGTCAACTACATGAACGAGTTGGATCACCTCGTTTGTGTCAAACACAAAGTGGACCACATCCATAGTGTTACTAGGATGAGGTTCCCAACCCTATCCATATACTATACACCATTCGGGTCATTGACTTGAACATGATCCTATTTTTGTGTCTACTACACACTGTTCAAGATCTTATAAGTATGACCCTGGAGTTTAGTTTATTGGATTTAAGTTTCAATTACGAGATTACAAGATTTGAGGAAAATAACACTTTATTTATATCCATCAAATAATTACAAACTACACGAGTTTAGGGCATAAATCTCAACAAATCCATAGTTCCATTAACAACTACCAGACTACTTTCAGGCTGATCAGGAGAATTAAAAAGTCCATCTAAATTAATGAACGAAGAATTATCCCTCAAACTAACAACTAAATGCAACACATGCTTTGAGAATTCCTCTTCTAGACTACTTAGACTTATAATAGAATCCACCTCCCAATCTTCCAGTCCATTCAAACTAGCGAAGTCAAACTTTTTAATAACAGGGTCCCTTGGTTGCAAGCAAACTTGATAAAAATGCACACCTGAATTACCAATATTGTGTTTTTCAATATTAACCACCTGCTTCTTAACAGTTGAAAAGATCCCTCCATTTAATTATGAACCCTTGCTCGGAATCATAAATTTAGTAACCGATTCTTCAAAGTTTTCATCATGGAAAAGAGAAGACTTGTTGACCCCTATGAACACATCTTTCACCTTGGCCCTTTTTCGAGTATGATATTCATAATAAGTTACACAAAAATTATCTCTAACCTCTTCCACCGAGGTTGGAACAGGGTAAGAAAAAAGTTCCTTCTCTTTCAAACCATCTTTGGAGTTCAAATCACAAAGGGAATGCGCAATAAAAGACATACCTTGTTGAAGTGAGTTTACATCTGCTTCCCCACCCAAAAATTGATCACTACCCCTTTTTGCTTGGATCACATAAGAGAAATCAACCACAAAACCCTCATTCTCCAACCTTTTTGCCGGAAAGAAAACGAAGGAGACTCCTCACGACCTTCAACACCAGACGTCTCACCTACCTCGACCTTATCCGCTTAAATGGTCGTACTTCCATGCCCCATTTTCACCTTTGAAGGCACTAAATCCACACCGCATCATTGCAAACTTATCTCATATGCATCCCCATCAACTTCACCATCTAGCAGTAGTGATTTTTCAGAAACCAAAGAGTCATTTACTAGGAAAGAGATAGAATCAAGTGCCCCTTCATCCTCCATTACTTGATAAATACGGTCCAAGTCCAATGAATTTGAAAACTCCTTTAACACCAACGAATCCTTAACTAATTCAAGAGGCTCCTTTAACGAGAACTTACCAATTGTAATTGAGAGAATTCCATGAAAAGAATCTTGAACCTCAATGGCACTTGGGATGAAACCATAAAGATTTCTTCTGACTTTGCTTCAGAAGCATCAAGGAAATTTAAAGTATCAACTGTTATTTCCTCTAAATCCCCAAAGTGTTGTCCTATTACTTAAAAAACGTTCTTAGTCACAACTTAAGTGGCAAGTTTTGAACTGAGATCCAACCTCCATACCCTCTAATGAATTCAGGAATACTATGAAGTTTATCACACCAACGCTCAATTTTCTAATGAAAGGGCTCTATCAATTGTCATACAAACTTTATGTTATAATGTATCTCTATACATTACGTTAATTCTCAATGCGAATTTGAACATTTCAAATTCCAATCAAGATCAAGTAATCTCAGAACCCTTTACGAGCTAGGAAATGGATCTAATGGATCTACATATGAGAAGCTCCAACGATACGAAATTAATTGGCTAATCTCATTAACCACTTAATCGACATTCGTTAACTCCGGGTACACTTTAATAAAGACATGCAACTGCACTCTTCTCACTACATATATTTTTCTGTGTCCACAGATAAAGACCAGTAAGGACAAGTTAATTCTTCACGAGTGTTTGTAACACCAGTTCAGTCAAAATTATTGTTTTACCCTTGGATTACATTTATGACCTTGAGTACCAATGCTCCTCTAAGGAACAACCTGTTTATGGTTCAACCAATAAACAAAAAACCCTCTCGGGTCAATGAAAGGGCAAAACTCTATATTCAAGTCCAGGAGGCACCACTTAAGGGAACACTCATCTACTTACCCTAAGTCGGGAATGAGTGAATTTCATCTTACAAAGTTACGTCTCCAGCTACCCATGCAGTTTTGTCCCCAAGAAGGTAGCCTTATTGAGTCGGCATCTCGGACTACTCTCACTCATACTAGTCAAAAGACAATCCCACGCTGAGAGGAGTTCATAACTTGCTCAAGATTAAGATCAAGTTACCTAAGTCATTATATTGAAATAGAAACCTAAATAGTCAACGTAGTTACATCTATCGATTACTATTTCGCAATCCTGTCTTATGTGAACTCATCACATAGGATACCCCAACTCGCATGTCACCTACACAATGTGTTGGATCATTATGTTTGTATCAAATACAAAGTAGGCCATATCCATAGTGTCACCAAGATATGGTACCCAACCTCATCCCTATACTATAGACCCTTTAGGTTGTTTCTTCAACTTTAATCCCCTTATGTCTCCACATACAATTCAAGACACATAACACAACCTAGAATTTTTTTTATTGAATTTATGGTAAGACAAACTAATATAAAATTCAAAACACCTTATTGAATAAATGCAATAACACTTTATTGATAAAATCGGAACAAAGTATAAATTTACAAACTATGAGTTTTAGAGCATAAAACCCAACCATATTCATTTAAAAATGATTTAAATGAATTAGTTTTGGTTTAATTAAAAGTTAATTTAATAATTTAATTTAATTTTTTTGGAAAATCGTGCAATGCCACGATCCCCACGATCTCACATTCTCTCCCTATTCTCTCTAAGGTTTATTGATAAAATCTATAACACAGAGAGGACAGAAGAGTGTGATGTGAATCAACCAATTGAAACTCTCTAAAATTTTTCCTCTTTGAAAAATTATTCCAAATTTTTTAGATAAGGTTCCCCACCAACCTCAATCTCTTTCACTCAGAGAATAAGAAGTTTTTCTTGTGGTTGTGTTATCTTGGAAGTCTTTGTTCGTGCTTCACAAAAAGGAAATTTGTTGTTGTGTACACATTCTAGAAAAGCCAAAAGGTAATTGTGAAGGGAATGAAAATCCCGCAACGGAAAAACGATTGAATCGTCGTGGTTTCGTTGTGAAAACAATTTTCTCAAAATCATTTATATCCTATATAAATTAGGCTAAACATGCATAAATGGAAAGGAAAAATAACTGGATATGTTACTTACTTGTTGAAGAACCTTTCTTCACGATTTCCTTCTCCTATCACGAACTCTTCGTGTTCTCCGATCTTCACGATCACGATCTCACCGAACCTCGAACAATCAGACACCTCTGAAAGGATTTCTCAGTTGTTCACCTTAGGTAGAAGGAGAGTAGAGTTGAAATCTCCACCTATTTACCATTTTACCACAACCATAGGTTATGCAAATCATATTTGCATAACCACATATAATAAGATATCTCATACCTTATAATACAAATCACATTTGTATAATTGTGGATTTTAAATTGAATCACATTCAATTTAATTTCTCTCAATCCAATTTCTCTAAATTAACCCTAATTAAGCAATTAGACTAACATATAGTTTATTATGAATCTCATTCACATTAAAATATATAATATGTCAATCAAATCTCATATAAATGACATAAATACCCTTTTAATGAATTTGAACACTTCAAATCCATACCAAACTGTAAACCCTCTATGTATCCAGTTTCAGGCAACCGAGGGACCTAATGGACCTACAGATGAAGAGCTCCAATAATCCGAGACTAACCTGTCAAACTCTTTGACTCGGTTAATCAACATTCATTAGTTACGGTAACACTCCACTAAACCCCGTAGCTGCACTCCCATCACTGTAGGGCATGCTTTGTCCATTGATATAACCAATGCCCGTGTGTCGACCCTTCACAGATTGTTCGTAGACACTGTTGGGTCAAATTACCATTTTACCCTTGTGTCTACTTTTTGCTCCTTAAGTTCCCACTGCTCCTCTAATGAACAAGAACGTTGTATGGTCCAACCATAAACAACACCCCTCTCGGGCCAATGAGAGGGTCGACGCCCGTTGTCCAAGCCCTGGAGACAACACTTAAGGGAACAACACCTCTAGTTTTCCTAAAGTCGGGAACGAGTGAATTCCATCTTGCGTAGTCAAGTTCCCAGCTCCACACGTGGTCCTGTCCAGACAGGAGTCCGTAACTCGCTTAGGATTAAGGTCGAGTCACTATTGGTCATCTACGAAGTTATTAGTCCTACTGTCAATAATCAAGCCCTCCGAAGGGATTGTCGTGTCCAGGCCAAACTAGCAGGCTGACCATAGTGATCTAACGATTTGAACCGACAGAAGAGACCATAGGTTTTTGTTTTCACTAAACCTACTCCCACTCACTATAAGTACCCTCTCCATTCACCTTACTATTGACTCATACAAACACCATTCGAAGGGAAACACTCCCGTTTGCGCCACAAGGCGAAGTATGACTCTCACGATATGAACTTCCCTAGAGAGATGTAGGTAGAATTATATGTATCGAATACACTTTTCCTCCCACTAGATACTTTAACTCTATAGGAAATTGATATAGGTTAAACCCGGCTCATGGTTTTACCTAAACTTAATAATATAATTCTTATACTGATAATCAATATAACTCTTATATTGATCTTATCCTAAGTTTGCTAGTATAACTCTTTATATTAAACCTATGATTGCTAGTTTATTAACCCATTAATAAACCTGTTGACGTTACTATAATTTATAAACCCTCTTATTAAAATTCACTCCCAGGTCAGTTCCCAGGTAGGGGTGTTGCGTTTTCGTCAGCTTAAATACTCCAACCTAGACAGAACCTTATTTAGACGGAGTTCCTCTTTTAATCATTGTTTATAAATTACATGGTTTCTAATTCTAATCTAATTAGAATTAGATAACCTAAGTTCTATCAATTTCATGTTCTAAACATTTTAAAACTAATGAATTTAACCTTAGGTAACATGCAATTCTATATTACTGTGCTTGATCATTCATCACATGAATAATAAAACATACATAACACATTCATCTCATGAATAATATGCATGTCAATGATGTCTAAAAATTAATATAACACCAAATGATGCATGGAAATGCTTAACCTAAGGTGAGATATCTTAAAAGTATACATTATGCATGGCAATAATTATACAACAATTGCATAAATTAAATAGCAAAATTAGACCATTTTTTGCACCCTAAAAATTAATTTTAATTAATATATTCTAATTATATTAATTAAAATTAATAAAATTAAATAAAATTAAATATAAAATATTTTTATATTTAATTTATAATAAAACAAAAAACGTTTCCGTCCGTTGGTGAGGCGTGCGTTACTCCAGCGGCGTTGCAGCGTTGAGGACAGCGTTGCAACGCTGATCCGTTCCAACCGCATGCTTCTCTACTTTGGCGTTCTGACGCCCGTGCTGGCGTTGCAACGTTGACGCCTCCTCGTCCTAGCGTTGTGATGCTGGTGGGAGCGTTGCAACACTGCGTCTCCTTGCAACCTGGAATCCGCTTCCACGGCGTTGCACGCTGTATGCAGAACAACAAACACCCTTTGCTTTTTTTGCTCGTTTTTGTTTCGTTCTTCTCAGCAACCACTTTGCCTCGATCGATACAGAATTACAGACTCGATTTACATAATAAAATGTCCAAAACAATAAGCCCTTTAAATTGAACAATTCAACGAAAAAATTATGTAAATCTATGGTGCCAAAAAATACGAAAACATCTAATTTGCAAACCGATAATTCATCATATGAAATCAGTAAATCTCACCTTTGTTCTTGATAAATCTAGAACAAAATCAAGAACACAATTGGCGCTCTTATACAAATTGAAGGGATCGAATCCTGCAGCGAAAGCGATTGTGAATCGCGTGTTCGTGATTTCATTACATGGATTAACATCAAGAACAAATTAACTACGATTAAGCATACAATTTAGTTTGGACAACAAATAAACATGCTTTTGAAGAACACTTTCTTCACGTACTCCTAATCCAACGATCACAATCTCAGCAACCCGAACAAATAGTGTGAAGATCCACCACTAGATCTTCTCCGTTGTTCTCTAGGTGAGGGAGGAAGGTGGGATCTTTTAGGAATGAGATGTTATGGGAGCAACCCCTCTAGTTTTTCCAGCTCGGGAACGAGTGAATTCCATCTTGCGTAGTCAAGTTCCCAACTCCACACGTGGTTCTGACCCTTAGAAGGTAGGCATATTGAGCAAGCATCACAGGTCACTCTCATGAAGGGAATCGAATCCCGCAGCGGAAGCGATTGTGAACCGCGCGTTCTTAATTACGTTACAACGATTACATTCAAGAACTAAAACAACTAGATTAAGCATAAAACAGAACATGGACAACAAGAAATATTACCTTTGAAGAACCTTTCTTCGAGTGCTCCTTCTCCCACTGCTACAATCTCAACAACACGATCCCAAGCGATCATGGACACTACCACCGGATCTTCTCCGTTGTTCTCTAGGTGAAGGAGGAAAGTGGGTTCCCTTTAGGTGAGATGAGATATTATGTGAGAGAGAGATTGTGTTTTGGAACCTTTCCAACAACACAACGAAATGGCACAAAATTTCTTAACCTAGTTGCATCTCATGCAACCATATATATAGGAAATAGGATGGAAATGACCATCCTACCCATTCTTTATTCTCTCATTAGTATATGGTTTATATGTGAATCTAATTCACATTAAAACTATATATTATATCAATTATATCACATATAATTGATATAACACCTCGTATATGAAATTGAACACTTCAATTTCACTCCTAACTTTATACCCTCAATATTACCATGTTGAGCCAATGGAGGAACCTAATGGACCTACAGTTCATGAGCTTCAATGATGTGAGATTAACTAATCAAACCGTTTGATCCAATTAATCAATATTTATTAACTACAAGTTACTCCACTATAGACTTGTCGCTGTACTCTCCTAACTATAGATTATATTGTGTTCATTGATATAATCATTACCCATGAGTCGACCCTTCACAGGTTGTTCATAATCACAGTTGGATTGAATTACCATTTTACCCCTGTGATTACCTCTTTGTTCCTTAAGCACTACTAATTCTCTAATGAACAACATGAAGGGATCGAATCCCGCAGTGGAAGCGATTGTGAATCGCGTGTTTTTTATTTTGTTACATAGATTTCAATCAAGAACGGTATATCTAAGATTAAGCATGCTATATAACAAGGACAACAAGAAAATTACCTTTGAAGAACGCTTTCTTTTTTAGCTCCTTCTCCCACGGTCACGATCCCAACAACTCGAACCCGAACGTATGAAGATACCACAACTAGATCTTCTCTGTTGTTCTCTAGGTGAGGGAGGAAGGTGGGTTCCTTTTCGGGTGAGATGTCGAGGTTATGAGAGAAGTTGTGTATGGAACTTTTTCAACAATACAATTATATGTTAATCTAGGGTTTCCAAATATTAGTTGCAAAGTTGCATCTCATGCATGAAGGGAATCGAAGTCCCCACAGTGGAAGCGATTGCGAATCGCGCGCTCTTGATTTAGTTACAACGGAAAATTCAAAAACGTAAAACATAGATTAAGCAGATATAATAAAATGGGCAACAAGTATTACCATTGAAGAACCTTTCTTCAAGTGCTCCTCCTCTCTTCACGATCAAGATCAACGCAACACGAACTCGTACGAACACCGACACCACCACCGGATCTTCTCCGTTGTTCTCTAGGTGTGGGAGGAAGGTGGGTTCCCTTTAGGAGTGGTGAGGTATTTTGTGAGAGAGATGTGTGTTTTGGAACTCTTCCAACAACACAACAAGGAATCTAGGAATAACTTAGAATGATTTCCAAAATCACTTAACCTAGTTGCATCTCATGCAACCATATATATAGGGAAATAGGATGGAAATGACCATCCTACCCCTCCTTCTATCTCTCTTTAGTATATAGTTTATATATGAATCTAATTCACATTAAAACTATATATTATAACAATTATATCATATATAATTGATATAATTCCTCATGTATAAAATTGAACACTTCAATTTATCTCCTAACTTTATACCCTCAATATTACCATGTTGAGCCAACGGAGGGATCTAATGAACCTACAGATCATGAGCTCCAATGATGTGAGATTAACTGATCAAACTCTTTGATCCAGTTAATCAATATTCATTAACTACAAGTCACTCCACTATAGACTTGTAGCTGCACTTTCCTCACTGTAGATATTATTGTGTCCACTGATATAGTCATTACCCATGAGTCGACCCTTCACAGGTTTTTCGTAATCACAGCTGGGTCAAATTACCGTTTTATCCCTGTGATTACCTCTTTGCTCCTTAAGCACCACTAATCCTCTAATGAACAACAAGTCTAAGGTCCTACCTTGGACTCATACCCTCATAGAGGGGGGGGGCCCGTTGTTCAAGACCTGGAGTCAGTTCTTAAGGGAACAACCTATCTAATTCCTTAGTAGAGGAATGAGTGAATTCCATCTTGCACAGTTAAGTTCCCAGCTACCTACGAGGTTCAGTCTCTGAGAAGGTAGGCTTATTCAGTCAGCTACAGGCCAATCTCACCCATACTAGTCTAAGGACAAACCCCTATAAGCAAGAGTTCTTAACTTGCTCAGGATTCAGATCGAGTCACTAATGACCATCTATAAATTACTAGTCTTATCCTCATTAATCGGTTATTATCTTTGGTTAGACTAATAATTTGCGATCCAATCTTGTATGAACTCTTCATACGAGGATGCCACACTCGCATGTCAACTACATGAATGAGTTGGATTACCTCATTTGTACTAATTACAAAGTGGGCCACATCCATGGTGTTACCAGAATGAGGTTTCCAACCTTATTCTTATACCATAGACTATTTAGGTTATAATCTTGAATTCAACCCAAATAATGTCCACTACACTGATTTCAAGATAAACTTTATAACCTTGGAGTTTAGTTTATTGGATTTATAAAAGCAAGACTGTAATCTGATCAAAACAAATAACACTTTATTTAATTAATCAAAATTACACAAGTTTGGGGCATAAATCCCAACAATCTCCCACTTGACCTAAAGCTTGTGGAGTACTAAACATTACATTAATGTAAATACAACAAACTAGGGCATTTAAACCCCTTTGTACAAAATACTCCCACTTGCCCTAGTTGGGGAAGACTTGTAAACCTAGACCTTCTAGGTGACTCTCAAATACTTTAGCCGTGAGAGCCTTTGTAAAAGGATCATCAGTGTTGTGCTCTGAGGCTATTTTTGTGACAATCACGTCTCCTCTATGCACGATCTCCCGGATGAGATGATACTTCCGCTCTATATGCTTTCCTCTCTTGTGACTTCGGGGTTCCATCGAATTTGCCACTGCACCACTGTTATCGCAATACAGCGTGGTGGGCAAAGTCATATTTGGAACAACTTCCAAATTTAGCATAAATTTCCTTAACCAAACGACCTCCTTAGCCGCATCAGTGTCGCTACATATTCGCCTCCATGGTGGAATCGTGATGCATCCTTGCTTGACGCTTCGCCATACTACAACTCCTCCGTTAAGAGTGAAAACCGGCCACGATGTAGATTTACGAGAATCTTTATCGATCTGAAAGTCGAGAATCATGTATCCTGTAAGGATCAAATCCTTAGCCCCATACACAAGCATGGAGTTCCTTGTTCTCCAAGATACTTAAGGATTGTTTTAACTTGTTGTCCTGTGTTCAAGTCCTGGATTGGATTGATACCTCTCGACCATCATCACAATCGCAAAAGCAGGATGTCGGGCCTAGTACACAACATGGCGTACATCAAAGCTACCAACGGTGATGCGTAAGGAATCAAATCTCATATCCTCAACTCCTTAAGGTGTCTTAGGACACTATTCCTTAAACAAATGGATTCCATGTCTAAAAGGCAACAAGCCCTTTTTGGAATCTTGCATCTTAAACCTTGACAACACTTTGTCTATGTATGATGCTTGAGACAATGCTAGTGTTTTATTCTTGCGGTTCCGGACAATCTGGATCCTAAGAACAAACTGCGCATCACTTAAATCTTTCATTTGAAATTGCGTAGCTAGCCATTCCTTGATGTCAGTGAGATAACCTACATCATTCCCAATGAGTAGGATATCATCCACATAGAGAATTAGGAAAGCGACAGAACTATTGATGATTTTCTTGTAGACACAAGGTTCATCATCATTCTGGACAAAACCATAAGATCTGATAGCCTCATCAAATCTTATATTACAGGACCTAGAGGCTTTTTTCAGTCCATAAATCGACCTTTTAAGCCTGCAAACTTTTTGCTCTTGTCCTGGTTTAATGAACCCTTTGGGTTGGTCAATGTAGATGGTTTCCTCAAGATTGCCATTCAAAAAGGATGTCTTGAAATCCATTTGCCATACCTCATAGTCATAATATGCGACAATGGCAAGAAGGATACGGATAGACTTTACCATAGCAACAGGTGAAAAGGTTTCCTCAAAGTCAACCCCTTCAACCTGGTATAACCCTTTGCTACTAGTCTAACTTTAAAGGTTTGCACCTTTTCATCTGCACCACGTTTTCTCTTGTAGATCCATTTACAACCTATAGGTTTCACCCCATTAGGCTTATCCACAAGATCCCAAACAGAATTGAAGTACATCGACTCCATTTCTTGGTCCATGGCTATGACCTATTTGTCTTTGTCTTTGTCAACCATTGCTTGATTATAAGTCAATGGATCCTCGCAATTGTCATCTGGCATAACAACTTGGGTTTCAGCTAAACCCATGTAACGGTCAAGCTGTATCACAATCCTCCCACTACGTCGAGGCATACTCAACTCTTGATATGGACCCTCTTGACTAGACAAACTAGTATCAACAACTCTTGTTGACGTACTAGTGTTCTTATTAGCAACCTTTGCTATTGTTCCGTCTAATTCACTCAACACTACCTTACTTTTTGGTTTGTGGTCCCTTATGTGGTCCTCCTCCAAGAAAGTGGCATTTGTCAACACAAAGACCTTATCTTCTTTAGGATCATAGAATAAACCACCTCTTGTTACTTTTGTGTATCCACGAATAGGCACAACTTTGAACGTGAATCCAACTTCTTTGGATTTGTCACAACCACATGTGTTGGACAACTCCATATTTTGAAGTGACATAAGCTACCTTTACGTCCTTTCCAGAGTTCAAAAGGTGTTTCAGAAACACTTTTGGAGGGCACACTATTCAAAATGTATACTGCAGTCTCCACTGCATAACCCCAAAAGGAACTAGGGAGATGAGCATAACTCATCATTAACGAACCATGTCCAACAAGGTTCTATTTCTCTTTTTCGATACACCATTTGGTTGTAGTGTGCCGGAAGCTGAGAGTTGGGATGTAATTCCATGTTCTATCATATAGTTCTGAAATTTTAAATCCATGTACTCTCCACCTCGATCTGATCGAAGTGTTCTAACTCTTTTACCTAATTGATTTTCAACCTCAGCCTTGAATTCCTTGAACTTTTCAAGTGCTTCGGACTTGTGGTGCATTAGGTAAATATGCCTATATCTGGAATAATCATCTATAAAAGAGATGAAATATTCATATCCTCCCCTGGCTTTAACATTCATTGGACCACAAAGGTCTGTATGTATAAGCTCTAGAGTATCTTTGGCACTATAACCTTTTCCACTAAAAGATCTTTTAGTCATCTTGCCTTCTAGGCAGGATTCACATACTGGCAAAGAATTTTCTTCTAACTCGTTTAGAAGTCCTTTCTTTACCAATCTCTCAATCCTATTGAGATTAATGTGACACAATCTTAGATGCCAAAGATGAGCATTTTCTTTAGGAGAAATTTTACGTTTCTTAGTTTGTGTGTTTTGCGCTTTAAATAATTCAAAGGTTCAAAACCATTTTGACTGAATTAGGCCTTAAAACATACAATCCATTTTCTAATGAAGCTGAACATATTTTTACACCTTTCTTCAAAATAAACACTTTATTCATTGAGAAAGAAACATAAATACATTGTTCTATGAGGCAAGAAATGGAAATAAGGTTTCTAGTAAACCCTGGTATCACTAATATATTGTCCAACAATAAATATTTCTTGCCAAAATAAAGCTTCATCGTACCTCTTTCATAATTTGAGACGACTTCTCCATTTCCAACCCGGCGTTATCTCTCTTTTACAGAGTACATTGCAAGCAAGGAATCAATTCCCTGAAAAGAAGAGCAAACATGATTAGTGGCGCCTGAATCAAGTATCCAAGTAGTTTTATCATTATCCACTAAACAAGCCTTTATGCAAAGTAAATTATATTTACCTTCTTCTACTTTTCTGCAATGTACTTCGGACAGTTTCATTTCCAATGATCGTCTTCGTTGCAGTGGAAACACTTTCCTTTGTCAGCAACTTCTTTGACTTTCTTGCCCTTCTGGGCGGCAGCTTTGTCAGCTCGTTTCCCTTTACCAACCTTCTTCATGTTCTTCTTCTTCCCTTTCAGGTTAGAAGAAAATGAAGCCACTGTTTTTGTCCCAGAGGTCGAACCTCTATGATAACTCCTACTGGCAACATTTGCCTCACCTTTCGATCCCTGAATTTTCATCAAAGATTGAAAAGTCTGGAGTTTATTCAGAAGGGAGGTAAGATTAAAAGTATGCTTGTTCATAACAACATTACTTCTAAATTGTAGGAAACTATATGGAAGGACTTCCAGAATTAAGCTGACCTTGCTCGATTCATCGATGGAAGCACCATTCGACTCCGCTATGTTAAAGTACACCATCATATCCAGTACATGATCCCGAATAGATGTACCCTCTAGGATCCTTGAGTTGAATATGTACTTTAGGGCATTGTGTCGGGCCTGTGTGGACTGTTGTCCAAACATACCCTGCACGGAATTCATGATTTCCTTGGCAGTCATCATGCCCTCATGCTCCTTGGCCAATATGTCAGACATACTTGCCAGCATGTAGACCTTGGCCTTATCATTGGCCTTGATCCATCGATCATATACATCACGAACATTTCGTGACGCATTCGAGCCTGGCACCTGAGGACACTCCTCAGTTAGCACAAACTTCAGATCATTCCCTACCAATATAGTGTTGAGTTTGTTTTTCCACGTCATCATATTCTCTCCGGTTAACTTTTCCGCAGCCAATAAGGAAATAATAGAGCTAGACATTTTTGCTGAAAATTTACAAACAAAACTTGTATGAGTTTCTTGCTATAATTGTCTAATCTAATTATATTTTAGCTAATTATCAAATGATTCCTAGGTCATTTATAATTTGCAATGATACTCCAAAGGTTTAGAATGTATGACACTGAAGGGTAATAAAAAACACTCTTCTTCTGGATCAAGATATTCTTGACCAAAACCTAATGCCATAATAACTCTTATTCCTATAGGCTTTAGTTACCATTTTTCGGTTAGGATACATACACAACTTATGTACCCCGTGAGTGTAACCCTCTGTCTTTAGATCCTAGAGTCTCCATCCAATAAAATCCGCCGAAGGGAGGACTAGATTGAAAAAGAGACTAAGGAAATCTTTATCCCTTTCGGGTGTCTACTGTGTTCGATCCCCTATGATCAAGCCCTCCGAAGGGATTGTCTTGTCCAGCCAAACTAGCGGTGACCATAGTGATCTTACGGTGTAAAGCCCTGATTTGAAGAGACCATAGGTTTTGTTTTGATGTGAAACTCGCTCTTACTCACTATAAGTACCCTCTCCATTCACCTTGATATTGACTCATACAAACACCATCCGAAAGGGGACGCTCCCGTTTGCGCCACGAGGCCAAGTATGAGTCTCACGGTGTGAACTTCCTGGAGATACGTAGGTGGAAAAATATGTATCATATACACTTATCCTCCCACTAGATACTTTAGATCTATAGGAATCTTACTTATGCTAAACCCGGCTAATGGTTTTACCAAAAGTTATCAATATAACTCTTATATCGAATGCTCGTCTCCAATGCTCCGCGTTTCCAATGCTCGTCTTCGTTGCAGTGGAAACACTTTCCTTTATCAACAACGTCTTTGACTTTCTTGCCCTTATGGGCGGCAACTTTGTCAGCTTGTTTCCCTTTACCAATCTTCTTCATGTTCTTCTTCTTACCTCTCAGGTTAGAAGAAGATGAAGCCATTGTTTTTGTCCCAGAGGTCGAACCTCTGTGATAACTCCTATTGGCAACATTTTCCTCACCTTTCGATCCCTGAATTTTCATCAAAGATTGAAAAGTCTGGAGTTCATTCAGAAGGGAGGCAAGATTAAAAGTAAGCTTGTTCATAACAGCATTACTTCTAAACTGCAGGAAACTATCTAGAAGGGTTTCCAGAATGAAGCTGATCTGGCTCGACTCATCGATGGAAGCACCATTCGACTCTGCGATGTTAAAGTGTACCATCATATCCAGGACATGATCCCGAACAGATGTACCCTCTGGCATCCTCGAGTTGAATATGTACTTTAGGGCATTATGTAGGGCTTGTGTGGACTGTTGTCCAAACATACCCTGCACAGAATCCATGATTCCCTTGGTCGTAATCATGCCCTCACGCTTCTTGGCTAATATGTCAGACATACTTGCCAGCATGTAGACCTTGGCCTTATCATTGGCCTTGATCCATCGATCATATGCATCACGAACATCTCGTGACGCATTCGAGCCTGGCACCTGAGGACACTCCTCAGTTAGCACAAACTTCAGATCATCCACTACCAAAATATTGTTGAGTTTGTTTTTCCATGTCATCATATTCTCTCCAGTTAACTTTTCCGCACTCTATAAAAAAATTATAGAGCTAGACATTGTTGCTGAAAAATTACAAACAAACTTGTATAAGTTTCTTGCTATAACTCTAATCCAATCATGTTTTAGCTAATTATCAAATGATTCCTAGGACATTTATAATTTGCAATGATACTCCAATGTTTTAGAATGTATGACACCGAAGGGTAATAAAAAACACTCCTCCTCTGGATCAAGAACTCTTGACCAAAACCTAACACCAAAATAACTCTTATTCCTATAGGTTTTAATTACCATTTTTGGTATGGATACATACACAACTTATGTACCCCGTGAGTGTAACCATTTGTCTTTAGATCCCAGAGTCTCGATCCAATAAAATCCGCCGAAGGGAGGATTAGATTGGAAAATAGTCTAAGGAAATCTTTATCCCTTTCGGGTGTCTACTGTGTTAGATCCTCTATGATCAAGCCCTCCAGAGGGATTGTGCAGTCCAAAGCCAAACTAGCGGTGACCATAGTGGTCTAACGGTGTAAACCGATAAAAGAGACCGTAGGTTTTGTTTTCACTAAACCTGCTCTCACTCACTATAAGTACCCTCTCCATTCACCTTGATATTGACTCATACAAACACCATCCGAAGGGAGACGCTCCCGTTTGCGCCACGAGGCCAAGTATGAGTCTCACGGTGTGAACTTCCCAGAGATAGCGTAGGTGGAAAAATATGTATCTCATACACTTTTTCCTCCCACTAAATACTTTAAGTCTATAGGAATCTTTCTTAGGCTAAAACCAGGCTAATGGTTTTACCTAACTCTATCAACATAACTCTTATATTGATGATCAATATAACTCTTATATTGATTTTATCCTAAGTTTGTTAATATAACTCCTTATATTAAACCTAGGATTTCTAGTTTATTAACCCTTAATAAACCCGGTGACGCTACTGTAATTTATAAAGCTATCTGATTAAATTTCACTCCCAGGTCAGTTCCCAGCTACGATTGTTCCGTTTCCATCAGCTTAAATACCCCAGCCTAGACAGAACTTTCGTTAGACAGAGTTCCTCTTTTAATCATAGCTTATAAATTATTTGGTTCCTAATTCTAATCTAATTAGAACTAGATAACCTAAGGCCTATTATTTCCAAGTTCTAAACACTTTAAAACTAATAATTAACCTTAGGTGACATGCATACTATGTTATAGTGCTTGATCATTCATCACATGAATAATAAGACATTCATAGCATATTCATCTCATGAAAAATAATGCATGTCAATGCTGTCCAAAAATTAATATAACAACCTTATATTAATTAATCATGCAAACTATATAATATAACTCCTTATATTATAAATGATGCATGAAAATGCTTAACCTAAGGTGAGATTTCTAAAATACAAGCATACACTATGCATGACAATAATTACACAAAACCTACATAATTAAAATAGCAAAATTAGACCAATTTTGGCACCCTAGAAATAATTTTAATTAATATAATCTAATTATATTAATTATAATTAAAATTATTAAATATATTAAAATAAAATATTTTTATAATTAATATAAATAACAAAATAAACGTTTCTGCCCGTTGCTCCTCGCGTGAAACGTATCCGGCGTTGCAACGCTGCTTTTTCGTTTCTGGCGAGCGTTGCGCAACGCCACAACGTTGCAACGCTAAAGGTTGCGTTGCAACGCTGCCTCCTGCGTGCGCCTTCTCCATGAAGCGCGACGTTGCAACGCTGATGAACAACGTTGCAACGCTGCACACAGACAACATTGAGAATCACCATTCCTTTGCTCATTTTTACTCCGTTCTTCTCAGCAACTGCCTTGCCTCGATCGACACCGACTTACAGACTCGATTTACAATCAAATTTGCCCAAAACACCGGGCCCTTACATTGAACATTTCGCAAAAAATCGTTCATACATCTCATGCAAAAACAGTAAATACTACCTTGTTCTTGAAAAATCCAGAACATAATACAAGAACACAATTGGGCTCTGATACCAATTGTAGGGAATCGAAGTCCCCGCAGCGGAAGCGATTGCGAATCGCGCGCTCTTGATTTAGTTACAACGGAAAATTCAAGAACGTAAAACATAGATTAAGCAGATATAATAAAATGGACAACAAATATTTACCTTTGAAGAACCTTTCTTCAAGTGCTCCTCCTCTCTTCACGATAAAGATAAACCCACGAACTCGTACGAACACCGACACCACCACCGGATCTTCTCCGTTGTTCTCTAGGTGAGGGAGGAAGGTGGGTTCCCGTTAGGAGTGGTGAGGTATTTTGTGAGAGAGGTGTGTTTTGGAACTCTTCCAACAACACAACAAGGAGGATAGGAATAGCTTAGAATGATTTCCAAAATCACTTAACCTAGTTGCATCTCATGCAACCATATATATAGGGAAATAGGATGGAAATGACCATCCTACCCCTTCTTTTATCTCTCTTTAGTATATAGTTTATATATGAATCTAATTCACATTAAAACTATATATTATATCAATTATATCATATATAATTGATATAATTCCTCATGTATAAAATTGAACACTTAGATTTATCTCCTAACTTTACACTCTCAATATTACCAGGTTGAGCCAAGGGAGGGATCTAATGGACCTACAGATCATGAGCTCCAATAATGTGAGATTAACTCATCAAACTCTTTGATCCAGTTAATCAATATTCATTAACTACAAGTCACTCCACTATAGACTTGTAGCTGCACTCTCCTCACTGTAGATATTATTGTGTCCACTGATATAGTCATTACCCATGAGTCGACCCTTCACAGGTTGTTCGTAATCACAGTTGGGTCAAATTACTATTTTACCCCTGTGATTACCTCTTTGATCCTTAAGCACCACTGATCCTCTAATGAACAACAAGTCTAAGGTCCTACCTTAGACTCATACCCTCATAGAGGGCGGGGCCCCGTTGTTCAAGACCTTGAGTCAGTTCTTAAGGGAACAACCTATCTAATTCCTCAGTAGAGGAATGAGTGAATTCCATCTGCACAGTTAAGTTCCCAGCTACCTACGAGGTTCAGTCCCTGAGAAGGTAGGCTTATTGAGTCGGCTACAAGCCACTCTCACTCATACTAGTCTAAGGACAAACCCCTATAAGCAAGAGTTCTTAACTTGCTCAGGATTCAGATCGAGTTACTAATAACCATATATCAATTACTAGTCTTATCCTGTTAACGGTGTTATACTGGTTAGACTAATAATTTGCGATCCAGTCTTGTATGAACTCTTCATACAGGATTCTCCCACTCGCATGTCAAGTACATGAATGAGTTGGATTACTTCATTTGTACTAATTACAATGTGGGTCGCATCTATGTTGTTACCAGAATGAGGTTTCCAACCTTATTCTTATACCATAGACTATTTAGGTTATAATCTTGTATTCAACCTAAATAGTGTCCACTACACTGATTTCAAGATAAACGTTATAACCTTGGCGCTTAGTTTATTAGATTTATAAAAGCAAGACTGTAATCTTATCAAAACAAATAACACTTTATTTAATTGATCAAAATTACACAAGTTTGGGGCATAAATCCCAACAATGCAACCATTTATAGTGAAATAGGATTGAAATTACCATCCTATCCCTCCTTCATTCTCTCATTAGTATATAGTTAATATGTGAATCTAATTAACATTAAAACTATATATTATATCAATTATATCACATATAACTGATATAACACCTCATATATGAAATTGAACATTTCAATTTCATTCCTAACTTGATACCCTCAATATTATCATGTTGAGCCAACGGAGGGACCTAATGGACCTACAGTTCATGAGCTCCAATGATGTGAGATTAACTGATCAAACTCTTTGATCCAGCTAATCAATATTCATTAACTACAAGTCACTCGACTATAGACTTGTAGTTTCACTCTCCTCACTGTAGATTATATTGTGTCCATTGATATAATCATTACCCATGAACCGACCCTTCACAGGTTGTTCGTAATCACGGCTGGGTCAAATTACCGTTTTACCCATATGATTACCTCTTTGTTCCTTAAGCACCACTGATCCTCTAATGAATAACAAGTCTATGGTCCTACCATAGACTCATACCCTCTTAAGTTAGTTTAGAGGGAGGGGCCTCGTTGTTCAAGACCTTGACCAGTTAATCTCACATCATTGGAGCTCAAGAACTGTAGGTCCATTAGGTCCCTCTGTTGGCTCAACATGGTAATATTGAGGGTAAAAAGTTAGGAATGAAATTGAAGTGTTTAATTTCATATATGAGGTGTTATATCAGTTATATGTGATATAATTGATATAATATATAGTTTTAATGTGAATTAGATTGACATATTAACTATATACTAATGAGAGAATGAAGGAGGGATGGGATGGTAATTTCTATCCTATTTCCCTATAAATGGTTGCATGAGATGCAACTTTGCAACTAATCTTTGGAAACCCTAAATTATCATATAATTGTGTTGTTGGAAACGTTCCATACACAACTTCTCTCACAACCTCCACATCTCATCCTAAAGGAACCCACCTTCCTCCCTCACCTAGAGAACAACGGAGAAGATCTAGTGGTGTATCTTCATACGTTCGGGTTCGAGTTGTTGAGATCGTGATCGTGGGAGAAGGAGCACGTGAAGAAAGAGTTCTTCAAAGGTAATTTTATTATTGTCCTATGTAGAATTAGCATGCTTAATCGTATATGTTTGTTCTTGATTGAAATCTATGTAACTAAATAAAGAGCACGCGATTCACAATCGTTTCCGCTGCGGGATTCGATCCCTTCAGTTTGCCCATTCCAGAAGGTTCTAGAAGGGTTCATCCTCTGGGGCTAAGTCCTGTGGTCCATCTTCTTGGCTTAAGAAGACCCAAAAGAAGAACATATGAGGGAAAAGGGAAGGCATCTACTGCTGATAAGGGCAAGGGAAAGGTTAAGGTTGCAGACAAAGGAAAGTGTTTCCAATGTAACGTGGCCGGACATTGGAAACGAAACTACCCAAAGTACTTTGTTGAGCTCAAAGAGAAGAAAGGTAAATTTGTTTCACTTGTTTTTCAAACTTGCTTAGTGCAAAATGATGATTTTACCTGGATACTTGATTCAGGAGCCACTAATCATGTTTGCTCTTATTTACAGAAAATTAGTATCTTCAAGGAGCTCGAAGAGGGTGAGATGACGCTCACGGTCAGAACGGGAGACATCGTCTCAGCTCGTGCAGTGGGAGATGCCAAGCTGTTTCTCAGAGATAGATTTTTATATTAAAAAAATTTGTACATAGTTCCTAAGATTAAGAGGAACTTAATTTCTATCTCTTGTCTGATTGATTATGGATATTGTATTTCTTATTCAATTAATGAAGCGTTCATTTCGAAAAAGGGTGTCAATATTTGTTCTGGTAGATTAGAAAATGACTTGCATGTACTTAAACCGAAACAAACTAAAGTAATTTTAAATCATGAGATGTTTAAAATTGCAAATACTCAAAGTAAAAGGAAAAGAAATTTCTCCTAATAAAACCTATCTTTGGCATCTTAGACTTGGTCATATAAATCTCAACCGGATTGAGAGATTATTTAAGAATGGACTTCTAAACAAGTAGAAGATGATTCTTTACCTCCTTGCGAATCTTGCTATAACACCGCCTCCGGAACTACTAACTACTTAACCCGGAAGACGACGTGAAGCCAACAGACATCGTTTACCTCTTAACAATACTTGTTGCCCTTTTTCACCTGATTCACATACTATACTTGAATATCAAACACTTAAACATAACACAACAGAACAATGACATTTACTCAACATACATAGGGAGAAACTTTTTTAAGTCTCTCTTGAAAACTGAAACGGGCAAGAACATCACAACCAAAAACATGACAGCCCATTGTTTATACAACCTCTAATGTACCCACAACTATAACTACAGAGTCCTCTCAAATAAACTACAACACATATGGACTTGCTATACAACACCAACCACGTACAAGATATCAAACTCGAGGCACTTTCAGCAGACTATGGTAGGATGTTAGGCACCTGAAGCTCGATCTCTACCTGAAAAGTTTGAAACCACTGAAAGAATGAGCTATGAAGCTTAGTGAGTGATTGAGTTTAAAATCTAAAAACTCGTCAATCATATCTCTTGACAAGTTAAGAGCATATGCATCTGTAATTGAGCATTAAAAGTACACGTGGAATCATAATACCTTTTTCAGAAATCCAACAAGCATGACATTAAAATCCCGAAAGGAATATCGATAATATTAACCTATATAGAACATATGAAAATCTACGTTGTGTAGGGTACGCCCAGTACAACCAACGTTTACTCTATGATGTAGTGTGGGCTGCCCAGCACTCTCACCGTCTTTGTCGTATTGGGGCTCGCCCAACACTCACGACAACATTGTTATCACGGAGTACACTCAACGTCGACAACAGAGAATGACCTGTGTGCACATGGTACTATACAACCTTGGGCTCAATATCTCAGTCATTTACTCATTCGAGTTTCAGAAAAACACATAAAAATATTTGAACATGCCTGCTTATCTTTTCTTTCCTAAAACTCAAGCTTATTCAGCTTGTTCATAAAAACTGGAAATCTTTAAATCATTCTTGCTAGTACACGCTTGCTTGAAATGATAACATTTTCACTAAATTTCGGTAACCAACAAACATATGCTCACATATAAATTTTATCGGGAAATATAGGTTTACAATGAGCACTTGAAATCATTTCTAGAAAAACATGAATGCTTATAAATATGTGTTCAAAGGAAAACAATAAGCATTGAAACCATTTCATTCTAGCGAAATCTTGTATTTTCATAGGCATAATACAAGCATATAAATTGTTTTCGAGGTTCGTTTTATCACTCACAACGTTAGATCTAGAACCTTGGCCCGTACACTTGACCTATTTCCTCTTGGCCTGTCAAACAAACCAAATCCAAGTATTAGAACCTCGAGCTCATGAATTTCAAACCTTAAAATTACAAAAAACACACCATCTAATTTTCCAGCATTTTACAGATTTCATACCCTGATTTCACAGAATCATAACTTCTTCATTACTTAGCCAAAAATGATGTAATTTATACCAAATTTTTCCTTTTTGAACCCTCTAAAACTCATATGAAGAAATTAAATTGCAATTTCCAACGGATTTATTGGAAATTATCTCGAAAGATGTCTCCTTAAAAAGTAAACTTTTGCTATTTCCAGATTTGATTTCCTGCTCTACCCTAAACTTGACCTGAAATTTAAAACATCTTCCAATTGTTTTATACTCACGAGTTCTTCATGAAAGTTATAGGAAATATCATAAGATTTCCAGCCATACCTCTTACAGCTTCTAATTTTAGCAAAATCTCTCCTCCGCCTTCCTCTTCACAAATCAGTAACTTAGATTAAGAATTTGCTCGAGCTTCCTTCACGAATTTTGCACAAATATGAATTAACTTTCAAGAAAAGTAAACCTCAACTATTACCTTTTCTTGTGGAGCTCAAAATGATCAAAATATCAGAACTGGGCAGAAATGTTCACCTTGCTGCCATGGGAGGTTGGATTGAGCTTTCTCCCTTTCTTCTTCAGCTTCAAACCAAAACCCTCTTTCCTTCTTCTTCCTTCAGTTCTCTCCCACGAAGCCCTCTGCTTTATCGTGATAAAATGAGAAGGAAATGGAGAAAAGGTGGGTTAAATAATTAAAAACATGGCGCTGGTGGGGTTCTTCTCTTTTACCCTTTACTTTCTATTTTTTTTTTTTAATTTCATTTCTTTATCTCTTTCTTTCTTTTTCTTTTTTTTTAAACAAAGAAAACCAAGTATAATAAACATTTCTTTTCTTCTTTTCTTTTGTTTTTTTATAAGGAAATTTCAAAGAGAGATTTCGGGTTTACAACTTACCTGCCCCTTAAGAAATTTCGTCCTCGAAATTTAGTAGTCCTTAAGTGAAGATCGTCGAATATTTCTTCATCATTTGGTCCTCTAACTCCCAGGTTGCCTCCTCCACTCCGTGATGTCTCCAACGAACCTTCACGAGTGGAATCGTCTTGTTTCTCAAAACTTATTTTTTTATGTCAAGGATTTGAACAACATCCTCTATGTAACTCATGTCTTCTTCCAGCTCAGCTGGTTGTGCTTGCAACACACGTGTCGAATCTAGAATATACTTCCTCAACATGGACACATGAAAAACATCATGTACTCGAGATAGTTCTGCTGGCAACTCCAGTCTGTAGGCTGCTGGCCCAACTCGTTCTAGTATCTTATAAGGACCAATATACCTAGGACTCAGCTTACTTTTCTTTCCAAAGCGAAGGACACCTCTCCACAGAGATAACTTCAAGAAAACTTGATCTTCGACCTGGAATTCTAAGTCCTTTCGTTGCTTATATGCGCAACTCTTCTGACGATCTTGTGCTACCTTAGAGGACCGATTAACTTTCGCTCTCCTACTTCATTCCAACATACGACCATTCTACACGGTCTTCCATATAGAGGTTCAAATGGTGCCATGCCAATACTCGATTGATAGCTGTTATTGTAAGCGAATTCCATAAGTGATAGGTGTGTATCCCAACTTCCCTTAAATTGAAGGACACATGCTCTCAACATGTCCTCTAAGGTCTGGATGGTCCTCTCGACCACCATCATGCGAGGATGGAATGTCAGACTAAAATTCACTTTGTCCCCATAACTTTCTGTAAGCTAGGCCAAAACTTAGAAGTAAATCTCGAGTCCCTATTTGAAACTATGGACACTGGCACTCCGTATTGACTCACAATTCTGTAGACGTATAACTTAGCAAGCTAATCAAGTGTAGACATCGCTTTAATTGGTATAAACCGTGTTGTCTTAGTGAGCCTATCCACTATTACCCAAATACTATCATGTCCACTTGAAATACGTGGTAGTCCAAACAGAAAACCCATAGTGATGTGCTCCCATTTCCACTTCGGCACTGACAGTGGGTTAAGGAGTCCTCTTGACCTCTATCTAATTGGTTTAACCTGTTGGCAGATCAAACATCTATCAACATAATCTGCTATCTGCCGCTTCATCGCAGGCCACCAATACAACCCCTTCAAAGTTTTGTACATCTTGGTGCTTCCTAGATGCATAGCGTAAGCTTAATTGTGAGCTTCCTCTAGAATAACATCTTTAAGCTCACTAAAACTCGGAACGCATAGTCTTCCCTGCCTCTCTATCGCTCCGTATGATCTCATTTTAAATTCTTCTTCTGGGCCCTGTTTGGACTTCCCAAACATTTTCTGCAAGTTACTATCCTCTGGCTGTCTTCTCGCAATCTCTGCTACAAATGAAGACCTGACCTGGAATTGAGCTAAAAGGACACCTGAATTCTCTGCAGTCACAACTGCCTTAGAATCCCTTAGAGCTCTTAAAAAGGTTGCTCGAATACCACACAAGCCGTCCTTAGAAAGTCTTGACTTCCTTCTTAATGCATCTGCTACCACGTTCGCCTTACTTGGATGGTATTCTATGGTACAATCATAATCTTTAATCAGTTCTAACCATCTTCTCTATCTCATATTTAACTCCCTCTGATCAAAGATATATTTCAGACTCTTATGATCTGTGTAAATGTGACACCTCTCACCAAACAAGTAATATCTCCAGATCTTCAATGCTAAAACAACTGCTGTTAGCTTAAGGTCATGGGTAGGGTAATTACACTCGTACTTTTTCAATTGCCTTCACGCATAAGCTATTACTTTTCCTTCTTGCATGAGCACACACCCTAATCCTTGCCTCGAAGCATCATAGTAAATCACATATTCTTTTCCCGTTACAGGAACTGTTAGAATAGGTGTTGTCACCAATCTTGTTTTCAACTCCTGAAAACTCTGTTCACACTTATTTGACCATTCAAACTTAGCATTCTTCCTTGTCAAAGCTGTTAAGGGTAATGCTAATCATGAGAAATCCTCAACAAACCGTCTATAGTATCCTGCCAAGCCTAGGAAACTACGTACCTCTGTCGCACTAGCTGGTCTCTCCTAGTTGACTACAACTTCCACTATATGTGGATCTACACTAACTCCATTTGCTGAAACAACATGCCCCAAAAACACTACCTGATTCAACCAAAACTCACATTTGGTGAATATAGCATACAACTGTTTATCACGTAGTGTTTGTAGAATAATTCTCAGATGGTCCTCATTGGCTTTTCTGTCAACCGAATAAACTAGTATATCATCAATGAATACTTGAAGGGAATGAAATCCCACGCAGCGGAAGGGTGATCGAATCACCGTGGTATCGTTGCGAAATTCGATTTCTTAAAACAGTTTCTATCACATAAAAACGAGGCTAAATATGAAAATTGAGAAGAAAAACAGCAAGCATACTTACTTGTTGAAGAACCGTCTTCGAGTTTTCCTTCTCCGTTCATGAACCCTTCGTGATCACGATCTCAACGTCCTCGATCTCTTCGAACAGTGAGTAACCGGGCACTTCCACACAGTTTCTCGGTTGTTCTACTTTTGGTAGAAGGAGAGTTGTGGTACTCTACTTTTGGGTGAAAGGGAGGAGAGATTGAGAGAGAGGTTGAGAGAGAGTTGCAAAAGCTCTTCGGTGAGATTTCCAAAAATACGCCAAAATGCATCAGAAATCCTTCTTGTAAAGGGTTTATATCATGGTGATAGGTGGAGTTGAAATCTCCACCCATTTACCATTTTACCACAACTATAGGTTATGCAAATCATATTTGCATAACCACATATAATAAGATATTTCATATTTCATTATACAAATCAGATTTGTATAATTGTGGATTTTTAAATTAAATCATATTCAATTTAATTTCTCTCCATCCAATTTCTCCAAATTAGTCCTAATTAGACAATTAGGCTAACCTATAGTTTATTATGAATCTCATTCACATTAAACTATATAATATGTCAATCATATCTCATATAAATGACATAATTAACCTTTAATGAATTTGAACACTTCAAATTCACACCAAACTATAAACCTTCTATTAATCAAGTTTCAGCAAACCGAGGGACCTAATGGACCTACAGGTGTCGAGCTCCAATGATCCGAGACTAACCTGTCAAACTTTTTGACCCAGTTAATCAACATTCATTAGCTACGGTAACACTTCACTAAAGCCCGTAGCTACACTTCCGTCACTGTAGGACAAGTTGTGTCCATTGATATAACCAATGCCCATGAGTTGACCCTTCATTGGTTGTTCGTAGACACGAGTTGGTTAAATTACTGTGTTATCCCTGTGTCTACTTCTTGCTCCTTAAGTCCCCACTGCTCCTCTAATGAACAACAATGTTGTAATGGTCCAACCATACACAACACCCCTCTCAGGCCAGTGAGAGGGTGGGCGCCAGTTGTTCAAGCCCTGAGACAACACTTTAGGGAACAACACCTCTAGTTTTCCTAAAGCGGAAACGAGTGAATTCTATCTCGCGTTGTTAAGTTCCCAGCTCCCCACGTGGTCCTGTCCCTGATAAGATAGGCATATTGGGCGAGTAACTGTGACCACTCTCACTCGTACTAGTCAAAGGACAGACCCCCGCAGACAGGTGTCCGTAACATGCTCAGGATTCAGGTCGAGTCACTAATGATCATCTACGAAGTTATTAGTCCTATATTGTCAACGATGTTACATCAGTAGGTCTAATAATTCACGGTCCGGTCTTGTACAATCTCATTGCACAGGATGCCCCCACTACCATGTCAACCACATGAACGAGTCAGATCACCTCGTTTGTATAATACAAAGCGGGTTGCACCCACAACGTATCCAGGATTAGGTTTCCAATCCTATCCATATACTGTAGACCATTGGAGTCATTAACTCGAACGTGATCCTCCCTGTGTGTCCAATACACACCGTTCAAGTTCTAGTTCTCTCATAAATTCAATGACCCTGGAGCTTAGTTTATTGGAAAAAGTTTGTAAAACTGCGAGATACAAAGTGACGAAAGAAATAACTCTTATTTATTTCAAATAGTAATATTACAAACAAAACGAGATTAGGACATACATCCCAACAATACTATCACAAATTGATCCAAATACTGGTGGAAAATCCTGTTCACGAGGTCTATGAAACTATTGGCGCATTTGTTAAACCAAATGGCATTACTAAAAATTCATAATGTCCGTACCTCCGTTCTGAATGTTGTCTTAGGAATATCTGATTCCCTGACCTTTAATTGATGGTATCCAGATCTTAAATCAATTTTAGAAAACACTAATGCTCCTCTTGACTAGTCAAACAAGTCATGTATACGGGGCAAAGGATACTTGTTACGTACCGTGACCTTGTTTAACTGACTATAATCAATGCATAATCTAAGGGTACCATATTTTTTCTTTACAAATAATACTGGAGCTCCCCAAGGCGATACACTAGGTCTTATGTTGAAGGGAATCGAAGTCCCTGCAGCGGAAGCGATTGCGAATCGCACGCTCTTGATTTAGTTACAACGATAAATTCAAGAACATACAAAACTAGATTAAGCATAAAAGTGAAATGGACAGCAAGAATTTACCTTTGAAGAACCTTTCTTCAAGTGCTCCTCTCTCCACGGTCACGATCTCAGCAATAAGAACTCCAACGTGCGAAGACACGACCACCGGATCTTCTCCGTTGTTCTCTAGGTGAGGGAGCAAGGTGGGTTCCCTTTAGGAGAAGTGAGGTATTTTGAGAGAGAGATGTTTTTGTTGTCTTGAAACTCTTCCAACAACAACAAAAGAGCTTTTTTTTCCAAAACCTTTCTTAGAATGATTTCAAAACTCCTTAACCTAGTTGCATCTCATGCAACCATATATATAGGAAAATAGGATGGAAATGACCATCCTACCCCTCCTTTAATTTCTCTTTAGTATATAGTTTATATATGAATCTAATTCACATTAAAACTATATATTATATCTGATATAACTCCTCATGTATGAAATTGAACACTTCAATTTCACTCCTAACTTTATACCTTCAATATTACCATGTTGAGCCAACGGAGGGATCTAATGGACCTACAAATCATGAGCTTCAATGATGTGAGATTAACTGATCAAACTCTTTGATCCAATTAATCAATATTCATTAACTACAAGTCACTCCACTATAGACTTGCAGTTGCACTCTCCTCACAGTAGATAATATTGTGTCCACTGATATAGTCATTACCCATGAGTCGACCCTTCACAGGTTGTTCGTAATCACAGCTGGGTCAAATTACCGTCTTACCCCTGTGATTACCTCTTTGTTCCTTAAGCACCACTGATCCTCTAATGAACAACAAGTCTAAGGTCTACCTTAGACTCATACCCTCATAGAGGGTGGGGCCCCGTTGTTCAAGTCCTGGAGTCAGTTCTTAAGGGAACAACCTATCTAATTCCTCAGTAAAGGAATAAGTGAATTCCATCTTGCACAGTTAAGTTTCCAGCTACCTACGAGGTTCTGTCCATGAGAAGGTAGGCTTATTGAGTCTGGCTACACACCCCTCTCTCACCCATACTAGTATAAGGACAAACCCCTATAAGCAGGAGTTCTTAACTTGCTCAGGATTCAGGTCAAGTCACTAATGACCGTCTATAAATTACTAGTCATATCCTGTTAACTGTGTTACACTGGTTAGACTAATAATTTGCGATCCAGTCTTGTATGAACTAACCCGAGTTCCTTGAGTACTCTTCTTTTGTAGAACCTGATTCACACAGCAATCCCGAAATTATTCTCCAAGCATACACCAATCCATAACGTAAAGGTACCTAACTTAAGTTCTTAGGGTTTCATGCCCCGCTTACCTCAAGTTCAACGCGAAGACCTAATATTCCCTAGTTCGTCTTGACGTTTGACCTTCAATTCCGCTCCAAACTTGGTCCCTACAATTTGCGTTCGAAACAGTAGCTTAAGCTCTCAATTAAACGCTTAGATATCCAATAGGTCACGTATAATTCTCTTTCAAATTCGAAACTTAACAAGATCGCTCACCGGGCTGCAATCTCAGCGGCTGTAAAGTAGTGTGGGTCGGCGCTGCAGTCGGAGTAGGGCTGGACGGCGACGGCGAGCTCACGGCAATCGGCGGCAGGAGACTTGCACGTTCGGCGGCGGCTCACGCGTGAGCGGCCGGGGCGTCTCACGGTGGGAACCGCCGGGTGAACGGAAGAAATCTGCCACCACGTCGCCCAAGGCTTCGGCGTAAGGATCGGAGTGCGCGCTCGGCGGCGAGGTGCTTCGATTGGTGATCTCCGTGTGGGCTGCGGCGTAAACGGTTATTGGTTCGTTGGAGTTGAAGCGACCTCTTGTTCGTGGACTTGCCGCGTGGCGCGCGAAGCTGCCGCCGATCGTGGGCTTGCCGCGGCGCTTCTTCGCACGTGGCTTCTGGTCGGCGGCGAAGGCAACAGTGAGCTTGAGGTGGTCGGCTAGGGCATGAGTGTAAGAGGAAGGAGAAAGTGATGGTGAAACTAGGGTTAGGGTTTTGCTTTTGATTGCACTTAAGGAGACTAAATACTACAAAATTAGGTTAAAAATCCAAAAGTCCTATGTAACCCTCATTTAGGCATTATTTACTAAAGTGCCATTGTCACCTTCTCTTCTTTTAGTTTTATAAGAAATTTCATTTCAAAGGAAACAATTTGCTTAAGCCCTCATGAATTGAAGGGTTCACCCACACCGAGCACAAAAAACATTTACTAATCTGACCCCACATAAGGATTGCTAGAATAAAAAAATAAAAATAATTAGTACCTGTGGTTGTGGTCGTCACAATCTTCCCTCCTTAAGAACTTTCGTCCTCGAAAGTTCCTATTCTTGGAATAGTTCTGGATATTTAGTTCGCACTTCTTCTTCTCGCTCCCAGGTAGCTTCTTCCGCGCGGTGATTTTGCCATAACACTTTAACCATGTTGATCTCACAGTTACGGAGGGTCTTTTGATCTCTAGCAATAATCATGCATGTGCCTCGCCATAACTCAAATCTTACGCTGCATTGTAATTGTTCAAAGTCTACAACGTGGGTCGGGTCTGGAACGTATTTCCTCAGCATGGAGACATGGAATACGTTATGAACTGCTGATAGGGAAGGCGGCAATGCTAGCTTGTAGGCCACCACACCGACCCTTTCTAAGATCTCAAATGGCCCTATAAAGCGCGGACTCTACTTCCCCTTTCGACCAAACCTTAGGATCCCCTTCATTGGGGCCACCTTAAGAAATACGTGGTCCCCAACTTCGAATTCTAGGTCCCTTCGTCTTGTATCGGCATAACTCTTTTGTCTGCTTTGGGCGGTCTGCATTCGCACCCTAATCTTTTGTATTGCACTATTAGTGACCTGTACTAACTCTGGACCCAATAACTGGCATTCGCCAACCTCCTCCCAGAAAACGGGGGTTCTGCAACGCTTTCCATAAAGGGCTTCGAATGGAGCCATTCCGATGGTCGACTGATAACTATTATTGTAAGCAAACTCCATCAAGTGCAAATGAGTGTCCCAACTGCATTCGCATCAAGTGCTGACTTTGTTAATCTGTCCACAATGACCCAAATCACTGAGTAACCTCGTAAGGTTCTAGGCAGTCCGACTATGAAATCCATAGAGATCTCCTCTCATTTCCACTGAGGTACATGTAAAGGCTGCAGTAGTCCTGCGAGCCTCTGTCTAGGTGCCTTCACCTGTTGACAAGTCATACACCTGCTAACAAATTCTGCCACGTCGCGCTTCATGTTACACCACCAGAATGACTGTTTTAGATCTCGATACATCTTGGTGCTACCGGGATGCATAGCGAATGGTGAGTTATGAGCTTCGCTTAAGATTTCCATCTTCAGTTTATCGTCGTTTGGTACACATAATCGTCCCTGAAATAGTAACCCTCCATCTGTGGATAGCGATAACCCTGCTAACTCACCTGTAGTTACTGCAGTAAGCTTCTCCACTAACTGAGGGTCCCCCTGCTGAGACTCAACGATGCGTTGCCTCAAGGTTGGTTGTACAGTTAACTGAGCTAACTGTGTCGTGGCCTTCCCTACTAGTACTACAATTTCAGCTCGTACAAACTCGCTCTGTAGCTCGCTCTGCACAAGAACTCGTCTTTGAAGTATGAACTGGCTTTCTACTGAGGGCATCAGCCACGACATTAGCTTTACCGGGGTGGTATTGAATATCTATGTCGTAGTCCTTCACTAATTCCAACCACCTGCGTTGCCTCATGTTCAATTCCTTCTGAGTGAACAAGTACTTCAGACTTTTATGATCTGTAAAAATCTGAATTTTCTCTCCATAAAGGTAGTGTCTCCAGATCTTTAGTGCAAAGACTACTGCCGCTAGTTCCAAGTCATGTGTTGGATAATTTCTCTCGTGCGTCTTCAGTTGTCGGGATGCATAGGCTATTACTTTACCGTGCTGCATCAGAACACAACCCAAACCTTTCTTAGAAGCATCATCAGAAACCACAAAGCTCCTCTGTTCCTCTGGACCGTAAGAACCGGAGTGACACCAACCTACACTTGAGTTCTCGAAACTCGCCTCACAAGTGTCATCCCAAACAAATGGGTTACCTTTGCGCGTCAGTTGAGTCATGGGCATGGCTATCTTGGCGAAGTCCTGCACAAAACGTCTATAGTATCCTGCAAGACCCAGAAAACTACGTACCTCTGTGACGGTGGTCGGACGAGGCCACTGTGTGACTGCTTCTACTTTCGCTGGATCAACAGAGACTCCTGCCTCGGACACCACATGTCCCAAAAAGGATACCTGCCTGAGCCAGAATTCGCACTTGGAAAATTTTGCATATAACTTATTCTCTCTCAACGTGAGTAAAACTTTTCTCAGGTGCCTTTCATGATCTTCATCACATTTGGAGTATATCAGAATGTCGTCAATAAACACAATCACGAACGTATCTAGAAACTCTTGAATAATCGGTTCATCAAGTCCATGAAAGCGGCAGGGGCGTTGGTCAAACCAAACGGCATCACTGTGAACTCGTGAGTGTCCATAACGTGATCTCGAATGTTTGTCTTGGGATATCTTCTTCACCGATTCTCAATCGGTGGTAGCTTTGATCTCGTGTCAATCTTGGAAAACACCGTTGCTCCTCGCAATCGATTGAACAAATCATCTATTCTAGGAAGAGGGTATTTATTCTTGATCGTAACCTTATTCAACTCTCAGAATCTATACACGCACGCATGGACCCGCTTTCTTTTTTCACAAACAACACCGGGGCTCCCCAAGGCGAAACGCTAGGCGTATAAATCCCTTGTCTAGTAAGTCCTGTGAATCGTAGTTTCGATTCTTTCAACTCTGCCAGTGCCATTCTCAGATGCGGTGCCTTGGATATCGGAGTCGTCCCTAACTCCAATCCTATGTTAAAATCCACCTCCTCGACCGGAGGTACTCAGGAGGTCCTCGAGAAAGACGTCCGAAATTCACTCACCACCGTACCGAGGACACTTTGATCTCCGTACACCTTGCATCTAGTATACAAGCTAAGATGCCCCAAGCTCCCCGATGTAATAACTTCCTGGCCTTAAGGGCAGTAATTACCTTAGGCCTACTTCCCGCTAACGTGCCTCTGAACCTGTAACTAGGTTGGTGAGGGGGAGTGAACACTACCTCTTTTCTGAAGCAGTCAATGCAAGCATGGTTCTGCGCTAACCAGTCCATACCCAATATCACATCAAAGTCAATCATGTCTAGGACTACTAGGTTTACTTCTAACTCATGATCTGTGATAGTCATACTACCATCCTTGACTTTCATGGTGGCTAACAGATTTATCCCCGCAGGAGTGGAAACAGACAAAGCATCACCAGAGTGTTCTAACTCTAACTCAGCTTGACTCACGAAGGATGCAGAAATAAAAGAATGTGTAGAACCAGAATCAAATAATACGAAGGTAAGGTGCCCAAGTAATGGGAGTGTACCTGTAACCACGGAGTCTGTGCCATGAATGCTCTTACTTGTGCTCGCATAAGCTTTTCCTTGACATATTACTTGGGCAGCGGCCACCACTATTGATAACTTGAGGTTGGCTAGCGCCGGCTTGACTCGGACAAACTATTATTAGCTCTGTGCCCTTCTTTCCCACATCCAAGCACACTCGGACCGGGCCAAACACTTACCCCAATGATGTCTACCACGCTCTTTGCATTGTGGCTTGTCTCCACCGTTAGTTCTGTCTGTTGAATCGTGGGTTTCGTCCCGAATCCGCACGAAAAATTCACCGGTCTATCGGCGGTACTGTTGGGGACGCCATGCGAGTTTGAATTTGATCGTTCCCATTTCCTCTTACGATTTGGACAGGGCCGCCGGTTAGTCACTACTTGATGAATACGATGCGTGCACGCACCCAAATCAACTCCGCCACTCTCACTGCGGATGCATAGTCTGGGGGTGCTAATGCCTGTATGAAGCCTCGAATATTTTCATCCAGTCCCATAACGAAACGCTCTGTTTTCTTCGCCTCAGTGTCTACTAGTTCGGGGGCAAAACGTGACAAACGGGTGAATTCTCTCTCATATACCTCCACTGCCCTCATGTTCGCTGGTGTCAGAAGAATTCACGCTTCTTCCTATATCGAGTGCGCAGCAGGTAAAATTTCCGCCAGAATGCTTCCTTAAACAAATTCCAGGTAATCGTTTCTCCGCTGGCGACTATGGTTCCCTGAGCGGACTCCCACCATAAGTAAGCGTCGTCTCTCAACATGAAGGTTGCACAAGACACCCTCTCGGTCCTCGGGATAGCTTCATCGATCGAAAATGGTCTCGATGGAGGACAACCATAACTCAGCCACAGTGGGGTCACTAGAAGACCCATCAAAAGATCTGGGATCATATTTCCTGAAATCTTTCAAATATCGGGACTCCAGAGTTGCATCATTCCGCCCCTGGTTTGTTTGGGCCAACTGCGTGGCTACTGTAGCTCGCACTAGAGTCTGCATAGCCTCCACCATCATAGTCATGACATTAGGGTTTCCTTGATCCGCCACCGGGCGACTACGGTGTATCCTCTTGGCGATCCGGTTGGTCTCGGGGGAGATCGCGCACGGGTGGAGTAATCTCTTCTGCTCCATGCGGTAAATCTGGTTGGGTGTTAACGTTTCCTCCTGTCCTCCGACCCCTACCACGTCCTCTACCTCTCCCTCGACCTCTAGGTGGCATTTTTGTCAGTACTACAATGCAGAGAATTTCTAACTTAGTTTTCATCACTTTCTAGCTGTAAGATAGGATCACCCTTAGGGTTTAAATTCATTTACAATCACAATACAGAATTACATCATAATCATTTGCTTAGTTTATAAATTACTGTAACGTGCACGGCGGTGGCCAGAACGCGTTGCTCAACCATGGAAACTACTCATGTGCTTACTCAGTAAGCAAGTCTGAGTAACCCCAAACCTAGGGCTCGATACCAACTATAACGCCCTACTTTTCTATGACTATAACTCCTAGGGACATTACTACACATGCATGCATTCTTAGGCCAAAGGGCATAAAACAATCCTTAAATCTCCACTGTAATCAAAATATCTTTAGGGATCCCGATAAAAACATTCAAAACATGTAAAAAACAGTTTAGACTTGGCCTACTTAAAATCCGGAAATTTAAACTTAAACTTTGAAATCATAAACGCAGCGACATCGCTTATTTAAAGAAAATATGCGGAAAGTATGACTATTCTCATGGATTCGACAACGCGCGCCTCCGTCACTCGCCCCGCACGTCCTTGGCCTTACCAAAAAACATTTTAAAGCGAAAGGGTGAGTATTGCAATACAATACCTAGTAAGTGACCTCGCTCATGAGGTTTGGGATATGCAAACACATACAATCATGACTTTTAAACTTGGTCAAATGTACATATGTGGGACCTAAAACTTTCTCGTATCAACATGACTGTAATACATGACTTTCTTTTTCTTTAAGTGGTTAATTGGTCATCCTGAGTCATTTCATTTTGAGTCCCTCACAGACCCCTGTAATTGTTTGAGTCCCTCACAGACCCCTGTATGGATTGAGTCCCTCACAGACCCCTGTAAACTTGACCCATAGGGTCTCTAATGCATGTTTGACCATGCATACAATGCACTCAGGAGACCAATTTCCACATTTTTCTTCAAATCACTTTATGGCACACATAACATGCATGAGGTCCCATCATTCAACATGACTATAATGCATATGTCATGAAACATTATCATTGATATGCAAATCATAACTTTTCACAACAATTGAAGTTAATATCTCCGTATGAAATCATGAAATATTCTTATATAAATATCAGAATGTCCTCATATGAAATCTTTGGAATATTCTTACATAAAATACGCACGATATTCTCACATAAAATACTGATATATGCTCACATAAAATATTGGAATATTTTCATGTAAAAATAACAGACTAAATTCGCATAAAATCATGAAATTCATTTTCTTTAATCCCATTTAGAAAAGTTCGGCACAAGGTCCCTTACCTTAGTTCAGATTCTACTCCAACACCTAACCCGAGTTCCTTGAGTACTCTTCTTTTGTAGAACTCGATTCACACAAAGAATCCCAAATTATTCTCCAAGCATACACCAATCCATAACGTAAAGGTACCTAACTTAAGTTCTTAGGGTTTCATGCCCCGCTTACCTCAAGTTCAACGCGAAGACCTAATATTCCCTAGTTCGTCTTGACGTTTGACCTTCAATTCCGCTCCAAACTTGGTCCCTACAATTTGCGTTCGAAACAGTAGCTTAAGCTCTCAATTAAACGCTTAGATATCCAATAGGTCACGTATAATTCTCTTTCAAATTCGAAACTTAACAAGATCGCTCACCGGCCGCAATCTCGGTACAGAAAGTAGTGTGGGTCGGCGCTGCAGTCGGAGTAGGGCTGGACGGCGACGGCGAGCTCACGGCAATCGGCGGCAGGAGACTTGCACGTTCGGCGGCGGCTCACGCGTGAACGGCTGGGACGTCTACGGCTGGAACCGGCTGAACGGAAGGGCTGCCGGCCACGTACGTCCAAGGCTTCGACGTAAGGATCGGGAGTGCGCAGGTCGACGGCGAGGTGCTTCAGTTGGTGATCTCCGGTGTGGCTGCGGCGTAAACGGTTATTGGTTCGTTGGAGTTGAAGCAGCCTCTTGTTCGTGGACTTGCCGGCGTGAGCGGCTGAAGCTGCTTTCGATCGTGGGCTTGCCGGCGGCGGCTTCTGCACGTGGCTTCTGGTCGGCGGCGAAGGCAACAGTGAGCTTGAGGTGGTCGGCTAGGGCATGAGTGTAAGAGGAAGGAGAAAGTGATGGTGAAACTAGGGTTAGGGTTTTGCTTTTGATTGCACTTAAGGAGACTAAATACTACAAAATTAGGTTAAAAATCCAAAAGTCCTATGTAACCCTCATTTAGGCATTATTTACTAAAGTGCCATTGTCACCTTCTCTTCTTTTAGTTTTATAAGAAATTTCATTTCAAAGGAAACAATTTGCTTAAGCCCTCATGAATTGAAGGGTTCACCCACACCGAGCCTGAAAACATTTACTAATCCGACCCCACATAAGGATTGCTAGAATAAAAAAATAAAAATAATTAGTACCTGTGGTTGTGGTCGTCCCACCGAATAAAACCAAAGCAATTTTAAATCATGAGATGTTTAAAAATGCTAGTACTCAGAATAAAAGGCAAAGAATTTCTCAAAATAATAATACCTATCTGCGGCATCTTAGACTTGGTCATATTAATCTCAACCGGATTGAGAGACTTTCTAAGAATGGACTTCTAAACAAGTTAGAAGATGATTCTTTACCGCCTTGCGAGTCTTGCTTTGAAGGTAAAATGACCAAACGACCTTTTATTAGAAAAGGTTATAGAGCCGTAGAGCCCCTAGAACTTGTGAATTCGGATCTTTGTGGTCCAGTGAATGTTAAAGCTCGAGGAGGGTACGAATATTTCATCTCTTTCATAGATGATTATTCGAGGTATGATTATCTATACCTAATGCATCACAAGTCTGAAGCTCTTGAAAAGTTCAAAGTGTATAAGGCTAAGTAGAGAATGCATTAGGGAATAACATTAAAACACTTTGATCCGATCGAGGTGGAGAGTATATGGATTTGAGATTCCAGGACTATATGATAGAACATGGAATTAAATCTCAACTCTCAGCACCTAATACACCACAGCAAAATGGTGTGTCAGAAAGGAGAAATAGAACCTTGTTAGATATGGTTCGTTCTATGTTGAGCTATGCTCAATTGCCTGCCTCGTTTTGGGGATACGCAGTAGAGACTGCAGTTCAAATCTCAAACAGTGTTCCATCAAAAAGTGTTTAATAAACACCTTTTGATCTTTGGAAGGGGCGTAAACCTAGTTTACAACACTTCAGGATTTGGGGTTGTCCGGCACACGTGCTCGTGACAAATCCAAAGAAACAGGAACCTCGTTCAAGATTGTGCCAATTTGTTGGCTATCACAAAGAAACGAGAGTTGGTTTTTTCTATGACCCACAAGAAAACAAGGTGATTGTATCGACAAACGCCACATTCTTGGAGGAAGATCACATGAGGAACCATAAACCACGTAGTAAATTAGTACTAAATGAAGCTACACATGAACCAACAAGAGTTGTTGGTCAAGCTGGACCTTCATCAAGAGTTGATGGAACAGCCAGCACCTCAAGTCAGTCTCGTCCTTCTCAATCGTTGGGAAAGCCTCAACACAGAGTGAGGGTTGTTTCCCAACCTGACCGCTACTTGGGTTTAGCTGAAACTCAAGTTGTCATACCTGATGACAGCGTAGAAGATCCATTGTCTTATAAACAGGCAATGCATGACGTAGCCAAGGACCAATGGATCAAAGCCATGGACCTTGAAATGGAGTCAATGGACTTCAATTCAGTATGAAAACTTGTAGACCAACTTGAAGGGGTTAGACCCATAGGGTGTAAATGGATCTATAAGAGAAAGAGAGATGTAGCCGGAAAGGTACAGACCTTTAAGGCTAGACTTGTAGTAAAGGGTTTTAGCCAAACGGAAGGAGTTGACTATGAAGAAACTATTTCCCCTGTTGCTATGCTGAAGTCTATAAGTATACTCTTGTCCATAGCCGCATTTTATGAGTATGAAATTTGGCAAATGGACGTCAAGACTGCCTTTTTGAATGGTAATCTTGACGAGAGCATCTATATGTCTCAGCCCGAAGGGCTCATAACACAAGGTCAGGAGCAAAAGGTTTGCAAGCTTTATCGATCCATTTATGGATTGAAACAAGCATCAAGATCTTGGAATATAAGATTTGATACTGCGATCAAGTCTTACGGCTTTGACCAAAACGTTGACGAGCCTTGTGTTTACAAGAGGATCGTCAACAACATGGTGGCTTTATTAGTACTTTATGTGGATGATATCCTACTCATTGGGAATTATGTAGGATACCTAACTAACATAAAAAATTGGCTGGCGACCCAATTCCAAATGAAAGATTTGGGAGAGGCGCAGTATGTTCTTGGGATTCAGATCTTTAGGAATCACAAGAACAGAACGCTAGTTTTGTCTCAAGCGTCTTATATCGACAAGATGTTGTCAAGATATTCGATGCAGAATTCCAAGAGGGGCTTATTACCGTTCAGGCACGGAGTTCATTTGTCTAGGGAACAGTGTCCCAAGACACCTCAAGAAGTTGAGGATATGAGACACGTTCCTTATGCCTCTACTGTAGGTAGCTTAATGTATGTTATGCTATGCACGAGGCCGGACATTTGTTATGCAGTGGGAATAGTCAGTAGGTACCAGTCCAATCCAGGGTTAGACCACTGGACAACAGTTAAAAATATCCTCAAGTATCTAAGGAGAACGAGGGACTATATGCTTGTGTATGGGTCTAAGGATCTGATCCTTACTGGATACACTGATTCTTATTTTCAGACCGATAAGGATTCTCGGAAATTCACATTGGGATTAGTTTTCACCCTTAACGGGGGACTATAGTATGGCGAAACATCAAGCAAAGATGCATCGCTGACTCCACAATGGAGGCTGAGTATGTCGCTGCTTGTGAAGCAGCTAAGGAGGTTGTTTGGCTAAGGAAATTCCTTACTGATTTGGAAGTTGTTCCAAATATAGAATCTCCCATCACCTTATACTGTGACAACAGTGGTGCGGTAGCCAATTCGAAGGAACCTCACAGCCATAAGCGAGGAAAGCACATCGAGAGGAAGTATCACCTGATACGAGAAATAGTGCAACGAGGAGATGTGACAGTCACAAAGATCACTTCGGAGCACAATATTGCTGATCCGTTTACAAAGACTCTCACGGCTAAAGTGTTCGAGGGTCATTTGGAAAGTTTGGGTCTACGAGATATGTACATAAGCTAATCTAGAGCAAGTGGGAGATATGTAATGGGGTATATGAATGCCCTAGTATATTGTATTTCTATCTCTTGTAACAACTGTTTTAGACGATGATGTACCCACTAGAGTTTTAGTGCAAGTGGGAGTTTGTTGGGATTTGTGCCCTAAAACTCGTAGTTTGTAATTATGTTCTAATTATTGTAATAAAGTGTTATTATTTCAATAAAGTGTTATTGTTTGTTTTCTACGAGTTTTTCGTTATTTAAACCCTAAATCCAATAAACTAAACATCCAAGGCTGTTAAATGAATCTTTAACTGAATGTCATGTACATAAAAAGGATCTCGGTTCGAGATACAACCTTAAGGGTCTATAGTTAGGGGATAAGGTTTGGGTACCTTACCCTGGTTAAACTATGGATGCGCCCACTTTTGTATTTGATAGAAACACCGTGATCCTAACGTGTTCGTGTAGATGACATGTGAGTGGGGATATCCTGTGTAATGAGATTACATAAGATCGACCACGAAATAGTAACCTATAGTTTGTAACTCATTGACTATTTAGGTTTCTATTTCACTAGGATGACCTAGGCAACTTGATCTCAATCTCGAGCAGATTTACTTAACTCCACATTTACGAGGGATTGTCCTTTGACTAGTATGGGTGAGAGTGGTCGATTCACCGACTCAATATGCCTACCTTCTTGGGGACAAGACCGAGTGAGAGGTCAGGGAACTTAACTTAGCAAGATGGAATTCACTCCTTCCCGCCTACTAGGGTAAGTAGAGGAATGTTCCCTTAAGTGGTGTCTCCTGGACTTGAACAAAGGGCCCGACCCTCTCATTGGCCCGAGAGGGACTCTGCTTGTTTGGTAGGACCACAAACAAATTGTTCATTAGAGGAGCACCGGTACTTAAGGCACAAGATGTAACCTGTGGGTAAAACGGTAATTTGACCCACCGGGTGTTACGAACATTAAATGAAGGATTGACTTGTTGTTATTGGTCAATATCCATGGACACAGAAATATGTCTACAGTGAGAAGAGTGCAGTTGTGAGACTTTAGTGGAGTGTTCCCGCAGTTAACGAATGTTGATTGGGAGGTTAATGAGATTAACCGAGCAGTCTCGTATCGTTGGAGCTTCTGATTTGTAGGTCCACCTTCTAGCTCGTAAAGGGTTCTTAGATCATTTGAATTTGAAATGTTCAAATTCATTAGGGAATATATTTAATGTATATTGATACGATATAATATATAGTTTTGGAACTATATATTATAAATTTAATGTGAATAGGATTCATATTAAATTACTTGAGAGAATTAAATATTTGAAAGAGTTCAAATATTAAATTCAAATGTGAATGTGATTCATATTTGAAAACTATAGGTTAAAACATAATATTCATGAGATGTACATTAAACTATAGGTTAAAGGGTAAAATGATTAAATATGATTTAATCAATTTAATTAATATTATAATTGAATTAAATATGATTTGATTTTGATGTAATTAATTAATATAATATTAATTGAGAACGTGTCAGGAGGACACGTTCCCACTACTCCCCAACTCCCCCTCGATAGGGAGTGGGGAGTTGCCCATTGAAGGTTCTTCTTCTCCTGGTGAGAAGAAGAAGAGTGGGATCGATCATTTTTTTTTTTGGCGTTCTTACAGAAGAAGAATATTTTCTCTCTCACTCTCAAATTCCCTTCACATTCCAAAAGTTGAAATCCTTCCTACCAAGGAGGATCTAAGTTTTCAGAGACATAGGAGGTGATCCAAGTGGTGGTGTTGTTGCATAGAGAAAAATAGAGAAGTTCCTTTGTCGTTGTACTGCTTGGAGCAAGAAGTTGCTGTTGGAGAAAGTCTACAAAGGTAATTCTTCTTTCTGTCCTTTAGTTTAAACGTTAAACTTGTAGCATGTTTGTATGCATTTAATCCATGCCTAATAGGATTAGAATATATGCTTGTTCTATATTTTTGGGTCAATGTACTTTTTTTTGTTTTTTAGCAAAACAATCAAGCAAATTAACGATCCCAATCACGTTTCCGCTGCTCAAGGAGATCGATCTCCATCAAGGATATGAGACGTATTCCCTATGCCTCTGCAGTAGGTAGCTTAATGTATGTTATCATGTGCACGAGCCCAGACATTTGCTATGTAATGAGAATAGTCAGTAGGTACCAATCCAACTAGAGTTAGACCACTGGACCGCAGTTAAAAATATCCTAAAGTATCTTAGGAGAACGAGGGATTATACGCTTTTTTATGGGACTAAGGATTTGATCCTTACTGGATACACTGATTCTGATTTTCAGACCAATAAGGATTCTAGGAAATCCACATTGGGATCAGTTTTCACCCTTAACGGGGGAGGTGTAGTATGGCGAAACATCAAGCAGGGATGCATAGCTGACTCCACGATGGAGGCTAGTATGTCGTTGCTTGTGAAGCAGCTGAAGCGGTTCTTTGGCTAAGGGAGATATGGGGTAGTGGGAACGTGTCAAAATGACATATTTCCTTAATTAAATTAAATTAAATTAAAAAAATTAACTTATTTAATTATTTATTTAGTTAATTATTTTAATTAATAAATAAGATAATTAAATTATATTTAATTATATATTAATATTAATTTGGTTAAATCACATTTAACCAAAAACAAATTAAAGCTCATATATTAAATTTAGTTTATTTATGATTAAATCATATTTAATCATTTTTCCCTCTAACCTATAATTTTAATGTACATCTTATGCACATTAAATTTTAACATATAGTTTTAAATATGAATCTCATTCACATTTAAATAACATTTGAGCTCCTTCAAATATTTAATCTCAACTAATTTACTTTGAATCATATTCAAATTAAATTTATACTATAAAGTTTTAATGTACATAAAAACTTTATATTATGTATCTCTATACATCATGCTTATTCCCTAACTGAATTTGAACATTTCAAATTCTAATAATGTAAAAACCTTTACGAGTTAGGAAGTGGATCTAATGGACCTACAAATCAAAAGCTCCAACTATACAAGATTATTCAGTTAATCTCATTAACCCCCTAATCAACAATCCTTAACTACGGGAATACTCCACTATACTCTCGTAGATACACTCTTCTCACTGCAGATATATTTATGTGACCATGGATGTTGATCAATGACAACAAGTCAATCCTTCACGAATGTTCGTAACACCAATTGGGTCAAATTACCGTTTTACCTCTAGGTTACATCTTTTACCTTAAGTCCCAGTGCTCCTCTAATGAACAACCTTTTTATGGTCCTACCAATAAACAAAAGTCCCTCTCGGACAAATTAGAGGGGCGGGCCCTTTGTTCAAGTCCCAGAAATACCATTTAAGGGAACATTCATCTACTTACCCTAAAGTCGAGAACGAGTGAGTTCCATCTTACTAGGTTAAATCTCTAGCCGCCTGCTCGGTCTTGTACCCAAGAAGGTAAGCATATTGATTCAACGTGTCAGGCAACTCTCACCCATACTATTCAAAGGACAATCCCTCGCAACAAGAGTTCGTAATCTGCTCAGGAGTGAGATCAAGTTGCCTAGGTCATCCTATTGAAATAAAAACCTAACTAGTCAACGGAGTTACATCTAATGGTTACTATTTCGTGGTCCGGTCTTATGTGATATCATCACATAGGATACCGCCACTCACATGACTACACGAACATGTAGGATCACATTGTTTGTATCAAATATAAAGTGGGGCATATCCATAGTATTACCAAGAAGAGGTACCCAACCTTATCCCTTTACTATAGACCCTTTAGACTGTTTCTCGAGTTGAGATCCTTATATGTCTACTACATTCAGTTTAAGAGACATTCAACAACCTCGAATGTTCGCTTATTGGATTTAGGGTTAATATAAGACCATATAGAGAAATCATGAAATAAAGAATAATATTTTATTGATTTAATTAGAATAGTATTACAAACTACGAGTTTTAAGGCATAAAACCAAACAAACTTAACATTCGTAACATTTAAACTTTCATTCTAAAGGCAAACTTTAACCTTACTTTAATGATAATTATCCATCCCAAATCATAATTAGCTAGGTTGCAACTAACTCTTACTCAATGTCATTCCTAAGGTTTGCTCATGTAGTCCAAAGCCCATTCATGCTATTAAAAATAAAGATTACATATAATATGGTCAAATTTATAACATCTAAACGAGTTTGAACCATCATTGGTTAACCAAAAACCACCTAAATAGTGTTAAAATAAATGTTTAACTCATGATTCGTCATAAGCTAGTGTCGAAACACTTACCCACAAATTATGAGTTATTGCCTATGTTGAATTGAGCTCCAAAATGCCTAAAAACAACCTCTACAACTGTTGACACACGAGGAACTGCTAAAAAAACTTCAAACCTGACCTCTTTCCTAGGTTTTGACCGATCTATGAACTGGAGAAAGAGATTTAGCCAAGCATAGTCACGAACACTCCAATGACCTCCATGGTGTCCATCGATACAACCAAAAAAATATAAAAACTATAAAAGAAACTATCTTAAACTAAACTAGAGCTAATTTCAAAAGTGAAAGAAAGGTTTATGCATCCTACTAAAACCTAAGGAAACATTTGTATTGATAATCGATGGGAGCGTCTAGACCCCAAAGAGAGCATCTAGACGCTTCCCCCATTTACTTAAGTGAAAAATCTAAGAAAATATGGATGCTTTGAGATGCTTGAAACAACGTCTCGACGCTTGCAGTGTCGAACAAAGCCTCCCTGTAACATCGAGCGAACCGTTATCAAATGATATACGTCGGCGTCGAGATGCTATGTGTATGGGTCTTCTTTCTTGAGAGTGCATAACGTTTAGATGCTCCTTTTTGGCGTCTAGAAGCTCTGCACGTGGTCCCTTGCTTGTCTAACTCTTCTTCTCCTAATTTGATGTGTTTCTTGGCTCAATGTCGCCCTTTTAACCCTCGATATTTTCTAATTCTCCGAAATTGACTCAAATGAAAATCTTCTGTAAAATGAACAAATAAACACGTGAGTGTGCTAGAGTTAGCATAAGATAAGTAAATAAAATAATACTTTTATGGTGCCATCACGCCTTGTGGGTTTGGGTCCATTCTCGAGAAGAATCTATGCAAAATGGTAAGTCAATCCAACTATATCAGCCAACGTCCATCCTATGACTTTTATGTTCTTTTGCAACACACTCACCAACTTCTTCTTTTGATCTATTGCGAGGTGCCTGGAAACGATGATCAATATAGTCCCTCTTCACTTGAATAGACATACTTAAGATGATCAGGGTGAAGGGGATGAAATCTTGTGCAGCGGAAGGACGATTGAATCGTCGTGGTATCGTTGTGAAACTCGTTTTCTTAAAATTAAACTATCACATAGAATTCGGCTAAACATGTTAATAAAGAAGGAAAAACAGTAAGAAACTTACTTGTTGAAGAACCTTTTTTTACGATTCCTTCCTTCGATCACGAACTCTTCGTGTTGTTCTCAACGATCTCGAACTCCTCGTACGAACCAACGAACCGGACACTTCCACTCAGTTTCTCGGTTGTTCTACTTTTGGTAGAAGGAGAATGGTGGGATTCTCTTCTTTGGTGTAGGGAGGAGAGATTGAGAGAGAGGTGTTTTTGAGAGAGAATTGCCAATTGCCTTTTGGTGAGAAATCCAAAAATGAGCAATCAACCTTACCACCCCTTCTTGCAAAGGGGTTTATATAATGATGATAGGTGGAGTTGAAATCTCCACCTATTTACCATTTTACCACAACCATAGGTTATGCAAATCATATTTGCATAACCACATATATTAAGATATCTCATAACTCATTTTATAAATCACATTTGTATAGTTGTGGACTTTTAAATTGAATCACATTCAATTTAATTTCTCTCAATCTAATTTCTCCAAATTAGCCCTAATTCAACAATTAGGCTAACCCATAGTTTATTATGAATCTCATTCACATTAAACTATATAATATGTCATTCATATCTCATATAAATGACATAATTACCCTTTAGTGAACTTTAACACTTCAAATTCACACAAAAAATGTAAACCTTCTATTAATCCAGTTTGAGCCAACCGAGGGACCTAATGGACCTACGGTGACGGGCTCCAATTATCCGAGATGAACTTGTCAAACTCTTTAACCTGGTTAATCAACATTCATTAGCTACGGTAACACTTCACTAAAGCCTGTAGCTGCACTCCCGTTAGTGTAGGACAAGTTGTGTCCACTGATATAACTAATGTGTTGGGATGTTTGTCCTAATCTCGTTTAGTTTGTAAATATACATTTGAAATTAATAAAGGTTATTTATTTCATCATTTTGTGTCTCGCATTTATTACAAACTTTGTCCAATAAACTAAGCTCCATGGTCATTAAATATATGAGAGAACTAGAACTTGAACGATGTGTAATGGACACACAGAGGGGATCACGTTCGAGTAAATGACCCGAACAGTCTACAATATATGGATGGGGTTGGAGACCAAATCCTGGATACGCTGTCAAGGCGGCTCGTTTTGTATTAAGATACAAACGAGGTGATCTGACTCGTTCATGTGGTTGATATGCGAGTGGGGGCATCCTGAACAATGATATTGTACAAGACCGGATCGTGAATTATTATACCTATTGATGTAACACCGTTAACAGTATGGACTAATAACTTCGTAGATGACCATTAGTGACTCGACCTGAATCCTGAGCGTGTTACGGACTCCTGTCAGTGGGGGTCTGTTCTTTGACTAGTACGGGTGAGAGTGGTCACAATTACTCGCCCAATATGCCTATCTTCTCTAGGACAAGACCAAGTAGGGAGTTGGGAACTTAACTACGCTAGATGGAATTCACTTGTTCCCGCTTTAGGGAAACTAGACGGGTTGTTCCCTTAAGTGTTGTCTCTAGGGCTTGGACAACAGGCGGCCACCCTCTCACTTGCACGAGAGGGTTGTTGTGATGGTTGGACCATTACAACGTTGTTGTTCATTAGAGGAGCAGTGGGGACTTAAGGAGCAAGAAGTAGACACAAGGGTAAAACGGTAATTTGATCCAACAGTGTCTACGAACAACCTGTGAATGGTCGACTCATGGGTATTGGTTATATCAGTGGACACATATTATCTTACACTGACGGGAGTGCAGCTACGGGTTTTAGTGGAGTGTTACCGTAGCTAATGAATGTTGATTAATCGGATCAAAGAGTTTGATAGGTTAATCTCGGATCATTGGAGCTCGTCACTGTAGGTCCATAAGGTCCCTCGGTTAGCTCAAACTGGATTAAAAAAAGGTTTACAATTTTTGTGTGAATTTGAAGTGTTCAAGTTCACTAAAGGGCATTTATTTCATTTATATGAGATATGAATGATATATTATATACCTTAATGTGAATGAGATTCATAATAAACTATAGGTTAGCATAATTGTTGAATTAGGGCTAATTTGGAGAAATTAGATTGAGAGATATTAAATTGGATGTGATTCAATTTAAAAATCCACAATAATGCAAATGTGATTTGTAAAATGAGATATGAGATATCTTATAATATGTGGTTATGCAAATAGGATTTTCATAACCTTTAGTTGTGGTAAACTGATAAATAGGTGGAGATTTCAACTCCACCTATCACCATTATATAAACCCCTTTGTAAGAAGGGTTCTATGATGAAATTCTCATTTTTGGAATTCTCACCAAAAGAAGAATTTACTTCTCTCTAAAAAACTCTCTCATTTTCTCCTCCTAAACCAAAATATGGATCCCACCATCCTCTTTCTTCCTAAAGTAGAACAATCGAGAAATCGAGTGGAGGGTGTCCGTTCGTTGGAATTGTTCGAGTGGTTCGAGATCGTTGGGGAGAACTCAAAGAGTGTGTGATCATCGGAGGAAGGAACTTTGAAGACGACCTTCAACAAGTAGGTAGACCTAACTTGTTGTTTTTCCTTCCTAGATTGCATGTTTAACCTATAATTATGTGATAGTTAATTTTAGCTTAATTAAGTTGCACAACATCACCACAACGATTCGATCGACAACGAGGATTCTCATTCCCTTCAATTGGTATCAGTCTTTGAATGGTGACTGATAAGTAACTCTGTCTAAGGAAGGTTTTGTCTAAGGCTGGGGTGTTTAAGTTGACGCTTGCGGAACACCCTTACTTGGAAACTGACCTGGGAGTGAATTCGGTCTGGAGATTCTTAGGTTATATTTTTCGTGAGTGCCGTTAATTAAAAGTTGATTAATTTACTCACATAGACCTAAGTAATAATGTGATTATAAATTTAGGCCTAATTCAATATAAGAGTTATATTAGTAGACTTAGGTAAATTTTAGCCGGTTTATCTCGGTCAATCTCAAATAACATAAAGTGTTGAGTGGGAGGAAATAAAGTGTATAAGATACATTTAATTTTTCGACCACAAATCTTCGTTAAGTCCGCACTGTCAACATTCACTTTGAAGTGAATTTTGATAGTGTTTAGCTGTCAATAAATACCAATTTTGTAGTAGTGAATTTATATCCTAACCGTCTAGAACACTTTAGCTGGAGAGAAGTAATGTACTTTTAACTCTAGCGTCCCTAAGAGTTCACACCGTGAGATTCATGCTTGGCTTTGGGTCGCCCTGGGAGCGGACTCCATTCAGAGAGTGTTTTCATGAGTCAATATCAAGGTGAATAGGAAAAATCGTTCATAGTAAATGGGAGAAGGAAGTGTGTTAACGTATCCTACGGTCTCTTCTATTAAGTTGCACTGTGAGATTCCTATAATGCACCTACATGTCTGCCCTGGAGCGACCTTACCAATCAGAGGGTTGTATTTTAGGATTCAAAACACCGCGAACTCCAAAAATAGATAGGGTCTCTCAGGTTCGTTTTCATTCTTGTCTTTCCAATTTCGGGAGCATAATGATCCTGATCTTTGAGGTCTGAAAAATGGAAGGTTACACTTACAAGAATTACTAAGTGTTAGCAAATTCTTGACCAAAGGAGCGATAACTAAGTTACTATAGGAATAAGAGTTATTCTGGTGATAGTATTTAGTCAAGATAGTCTTGGTTCAACGGAGGAATGGTCGGTCACCCTTCGGTGAAAGTTATTCTAAACCGTTGAAATATCGTTGCAAACATTATAATGATGGGTACATTATTTTTTTGTTAAACTTGATTGGATTGTAAAGGTTAATATTTTTTACTAAAAATGATATGTTTTTTTTTCATCATGACTAGCTCTTTAGTTCAACTATTAGCTTCCGAAAAACTTAACGGCAACAACTACACAACATGAAAAACAAATCTGAATACAATACTAGTAATAGATGACTTGACATTTGTCTTAACTGAGGAATGTCCCCAGGCCCCTGCCTCAAATGCTAACCAAACTAGTCGGGAAGATTATGATCGATGGGTGAAGGCTAACGATAAAGCCTGTGTCTATATTCTTGCCAGCATGACTGATGTATTGGCGAAGACATAGGAATCCTTGGGCACAACTAAGGCTATCATGGATTCGTTAAAAGAGATGTTCAGGCAACCGTCATCGGTTCTAAGACACGAGACTATTAAGTACATTTACAACAAGCGTATGAAGGAAGGGACCTCTGTTAGAGAACATGTCCTGGACATGATGGTTCACTTCAATATCGCTGAAGTAAATGTTGGCGCCATCGACGAGGCAAATCAAGTTAGCTTTATTATGGAGTCTCTTCCGAAAAGTTTCATACCATTTCAGACGAATGCCTCTCTAAATAAAATATGATGGGATTTGTGCTCTAAAACTCGTAGTTTGTAATTATGTTCTAATTAATGTAATAAAATGTTATTATTTCAATAATGTGTTATTGTTCGTTATCTACAAGTTTGCCTTTATTTAAAACCCTAAATCCAATAAACTAAACATCTAAGGCTGTTAAATGAATCTTTAATTGAATGTAATGTACATAAAAAGGATCTCGGTTCGAGATACAGCCTAAAGGGTCTATAGTTAGGGGATAAGGTTTGGTACCTTACCCTGGTTAAACTATGGATGTGGCCCACTTTGTATTTGATACAAACACTGTGATTCTAACGTGTTGGTGTCGATGACATGTGAGTGGGGATATCCTATGTAATGAGATTACATAAGATCGACCACGAAATAGTAACCTCTAGTCAGTAACTCGCTGACTAGTTAGGTTTCTATTTCACTAGGATGACCTAGGCAACTTGATCTCAATCCTGAGCAGGTTAAGAACTCCTGTTCGCGAGGGATTGTCCTTTGACTAGTATGGGTGAGAGTGGCCAGATTCGTCGACTCAGTATGCCTACCTTCTTGGGGACAAGACCGAGTGAGCGACTGGGGACTTAACTTAGCAAGATGGAATTCACTCCTTCCCGCCTATTAGGGTAAGTAGAGGAATGTTCCCTTAAGTGGTGTCTCCGGGACTTGAACAAAGGGTCCAACCCTCTCATTGGCCCGAGAGGGACTCAGTTTGTTGGTAGGACCACAAACAAATTGTTCATTAGAGGAGCACTAGTACTTAAGGTACAAGATGTAACTCAGGGGTAAAACGGTAATTTGACCCAGCTGGTGTTACGAACATTCGTGAAGGATTGACTTGCTGTTATTGGTCAATATCCATGGACACAGAAATATGTCTGCAGTGAGAAGAGTGCAGTTGCGAGACTTTAGTGGAGTGTTCCCGCAATTAACGAATGTTGATTGGGAGGTTAATGAGATTAACCGAGCAATCTCGTATCGTTAGAGCTTCTGATCTGTATGTCCATTAGGTCTACCTTCTAGCTCGTAAAGGGTTCTTAGATCATTTGAATTTGAAATGTTCAAATTCATTAGGGAATAAACTTAATGTATTTAGATACGATATAATATATAGTTTTTGAACTATATATAGATTCATATTAAATTCTATGGGAGAATTGAATATTTGAAAGAGTTCAAATATTATATTAAGTGTGAATGTGATTCACATTAGAAAACTATAGGTTAAAATTTAATGTGCACTAGATGTGCATTAAAACTATAGGTATTTAATTTGATTTAATCTTAATTAAATATAAGATATTTAATTTGATTAATTAAATATGATTTAATTAATGCTTTAATTTAATTTAATATTAAATTAATGGGAATGAGTTAGAAGAACACGTTCCCCACCTCCCTCCCCATCGATAGGGGGTGGGGAGGTGATCCCTCGTTTTATTCCTCTCCAGTGGAGGAGAGGAGGTTGATCGATTGATCAATTTTGGATGGATAGAAAGAATTCTCTCCCTCACACTCTCATTCCCTTCTTCTTCCAATTGTTGGAAACCTTCCCAACAAGGAAGATTTAAGAACTCAGAGATATAGAAGGTGCTCTCTGTTTGTGGTGTTCTGTTGAAGAAAAACAAAGAACTTTGGAAGTTCCTGTGTTGCTGATTTCTTTTAGAGGAGCAAGGAGTTGTTGTACTGGAGAATTAGAAACTTCAAAGGTATTCTTTATCTTCTCTTTAGTTTAATTGTTAAATTTATGTTTGCATGTATGCAATTAACCCATGTCTAATAGGATTAGAAATACCATGCTTGTTCTATATTTTTGGTCAATGTACTGGTTTTTGTTTTAAGCAAAACAATCAAGTTATTAAGATCCCAAACACGTTTCCGCTGCTCGAGGAGATCAGATCTCCATCCAAATAGAGTTTAATCTGACAACCCTTCTTAACGAGCTCCAACATTTTCAAACTCTTACAAAAGCTAAGGGGAAAGAGGTGGAGGCAAATGTTGTCACCACAAGGAAAGTTTTAAGAAGATCATCCTCTAAAACTAAAGTTGGGCCTTCAAAGAACAATATTGTTCAAATGAAAAAGAAGGGCAAGGGGAAGGCTCCGATGATAAACAAGGGAAAGAAAGTTGCAGAAAAAGGAAAATGTTTTCACTGCAACCAAAACGAGCACTGGAAAAGGAACTGCCTAAGTACCTTGCTGAGAAAAACGTAGATAAAGAAGCACAAGGGAAATATGATTTACAAGTTGTTGAAACATGTTTAGTGGAGTATGATACCTCAACCTGGATATTGGATTCAGGGGCCACTAATCATATTTGCTTCTCTTTTCAGGAAACTAGTTCCTGGAAAAAGCTAGAAGAAGGCGAGATCACCCTCAAGGTTGGAACAAGAGAGGTTGTCTCGGTCGATGCAGTGGGAGACTTGAATTTGTATTACAATGATAGATATATCATACTTAAAGTTGTTTTGTATGCTCCTAAAATGAAATAGAATTTAATATCTATCACATGTATATTAGAACAAATGTATAAAATACCCTTTGAAATCAATGAAACGTTCATTTTCAGAAAAGGTATTCAAATTTGTTCTGCTATACTAGAAAACAACTTATATAAGTTAAGACCAACTAAAGCAAAATTTTTCTTAAATACTGAGATGTTTAGAACAGCCGAAACTCAGAATAAAGTCACAACTCTTTATTCTTTCTTAAATACGGAGAGTACATGGCCTTAAGATTCCAAGACTATATGATAGAACATGGAATCAAGTCACAACTCTTTGCACCTAATATGCCTCAGCAGAACGGTGTATCTGAAAGAAGAAACAGAACCTTGTTGGACATGGTTTGCTCAATGATGAGCTTTGCTAAATTACCTGATTCATTTTGGGGACATGCATTAGAAACTGTTGTCTATATTTTGAATAACGTTCCCTCTAAAAGTGTTTTAGAAACACCTTATGAGCTATGGAAAGGGCGTGAAGGTAGTTTACGTCACATTAGGATCTCGGGATACCTAGCGCACGTGTTGGTGCAAAATCCTAAAAAATTAGAACGTCGTTCAAAGTTATGCCTATTTGTAGGTTATCCAAAAGAAACAAAAGGTGGTTTGTTTTATAATCCTAAAGAGAATAAGATTTTTGTGTCGACAAATGCAACATTCTTAGAGGAAGACCACATCAGAAGACATCAACCTCACAGTAGACTAGTATTAAATGAACTTTCCAAAGACGCTACAGATAAAGCTAGTTCATCTACTAAAATAGTAGATAAAACTAGTACATCTGGTCAGCCACATCCTTCTCAAGAGTTGAGAATACCTCGACGTAGTGGGAGGGTTGTTCATCAGCCTGACCTTTACATGGGTTTAACTGAAACTCAAGTCGTCATACCTGATGACGACATAGAGGATCCATCGACCTATAAACAGGCCATGAAAGATGTAAACCGTGACCAGTGGGTCAAAGCCATGGACCTCGAAATGGAGTCAATGTACTTCAATTCCGTTTGGGTACTTGTAGATAAACCAAATGACGTAAAACCAATTGGTTGTAAGTGGATCTAAAGGAGAAAACGAGACCAAGTCGGTAAAGTACAGACTTTTAAGGCTCGACTTGTGGCAAAGGATTATTCCCAGAGAGAAGAAGTGGACTATGAAGAAACTTTTTCTCCTGTTGCCATGCTTAAGTCGATTAGAATACTCTTGTCCATCGCCACCTTTTATGACTATGAAATTTGGCAGATGGATGTCAAGACAACCTTTCTAAACGATGATCTTGAAGAGAGTATCTATATGGCTCAACCAGAGGGGTTTATTGCACAGGGTCAAGAACAAAAAGTTTGTCGACTTCAAAAATCCATTTATGGGTTGAAACAAGCTTATAGATCTTGGAATATAAGATTGATACTGCGATCAAATCTTATGATTTTGAACAGAATGTTGACGAGCCTTGTATGTACAAGAAGATCGTCAATTCTACTATAGCGTTCTTAGTTTCATATGTTGACGACATTCTACTCATTGGGAATGATGTTGGTTACTTGACTGACATCAAGAAATGGTTAGCTACACAATTCCAAATGAAAGTTTTGGGAGATGCACAATATGTTCTAAGGATTCAAATTGTTCGAAACCGCAAGAACATAACACTAGCCATGTCTCAAGCAACTTATATAGACAAAATGTTGTCTAGGTATAAGATGCAGAATTCCAAAAGAGGTATGTTACCTTACAGATATGGAATTCATTTGTCAAAAGAACAATGCCCTAAGACACCTCAAGAGGTTGAGGACATGAGACGCATTCCCTATGCTTCCGCAGTTGGGAGTCTGATGTATGCAATGTTATGTACTAGACCTGACATATGCTATGCAGTGGGGATAGTCAGTAGGTATCAGTCCAATTCTGGATATGATAATTGGACTGTCGTTAAGAACATCCTCAAGTATCTTAGGAGAACGAGGAACTACATGCTCGTGTATGGTACTAAGGATTTGATCCTTACTAGATACACTGACTCTGATTTCCAGACCGATAAAGATGTAAGAAAATCCACATTGGGATCAGTGTTCATTCTGAATGGAGGAGCAGTAGTATGGAGAAGTGTGAAGCAACACTGTATTGCAGACTCCACAATGAAAGCTGAGTGTGTAGCTGCATTGAAGCAGCAAAGGAAGCAGTTTGGTTGAGGAAATTCTTGAAAGATTTGGAAGTTATTCCAAATATGCATCTGTCTATCACCCTATATTGTGATAACAGTGATGCAGTTACAAACTCAAGAGAACCGAGATAACGTTGTAAACATAAGCGCGACAAGCCTATTGAGCGCAACTACCATCTCATTCGGGAGATTGTACATCGTGGAGACGTTGTAGTGACCCACATCTCTTCTGAGCAAAACATTGTTGATCTTTTTACAATGACCCTCACGGATAAAGTGTTTGAAGGTCACCTACAGTCTCTAGGTCTACGAAGTTCGTAAACTAGGACAAGTAGGAGAACATTTGGGCATATGCCCTAGTTTATTGTATTCATATGTTTATTGTACTCATATGTTTCTCACTTAAATTCAACATTGGGATATTCCACTAGGAGTTTTAGTCCAAGTGGGAGTTTGTTGGATTTTATGTCCTAAACTCGTAGTTTGTAATTGATAAACATTTTTCGTGTTTCTTTTTCGATAAAATTGTTGTTGAATTAATATGTTATAATCTTGAATCCAATAAACTAAGGTCCCAAGGCTATTTAATGTAGACTTGAACTTTATGTGATGTGATGACATAAAACATGGATCAAGTTCGAGTATAAAGCCTGAAATGGTCTATAGTATAAGGATAAGGTTGGGTGACTTATTTTAGGGACACTATGGATGCAGCCTACTTTGTAGTTAGTACAAACGATGTGATCCTGAATCGTTCATATAGAGATATGTAAGTGGGGGCATTCTATGCAATGAGTTTGTATAAGACTAGACCACGAGTTAGCCACTTTTGCTTTATAACACCGTTTACTGTATAAAACTGACTAATTTAATTTTGATAACCTAGGTAATTCAATCTCAATCCTGAGCTAACTATGAAATCCTGTTTATTCGGGATTATCCTTAGATTTGCATGGGTGAAAGCAGCTCAACAGCGCTGGATCAAGAAGTCTCCCATTTCAGGGGTAAGACGGATAGATAGCTGGGGGCATAGGGTCTAAGATGGAATTCACTCCTACCCGACTCTAGAGATAGTAGATAGGTTGTTCCCTTAAGTGCTGACTTCGAAACTAGAACAAGGGGCCCCACCCTCTCACTTGGTTGAGAGGGACTAAATTTGTTGGTTGGACCACAAATCAATTATTCTATAGAGGTTTAGTGGGGACTTAAGGAACAATAAGTGTTCTCGGGGGTAAAACAGTATTTTGACCCAGCCGACACAATGAGCAACCTGTGAAGGATTGACTTACTGGTTACAGTTATATCAGGTGGACAGAAATATATCTACAGTGAGTGGAGTGCAACTACGGGACTTTAGTGGAATGACCCGTCAGTTAACAAATGTTGATTAATTAGGTTAAAGAGTTTGACCGGTTAATCTCGGATTGTTGGAGCCCATTATCTGTAGGTCCATTAGATCCCCTTGCTATCTCATATGGATTAAACTTAGAATAGTATGTTGGATTAATTCGAATTGTTCGAATTAGGAAAGAAGTTTTAAACCGACAAGTATATGTGATATACCTATCGATTTTTTATGACACAATATATTTAAATGTGATTTGAATTTTAAAAATATGAATGTGGATTCATGTTCGGGAGGTCAAAATTAGTCAAGAGGGTCAAAATCGTAAAAAGTCAAAGGATTGACTTTTTTGCTCGGGAAAAGTCAAAGTTTGACTTTGACCAAATGGAAAAGACTATTTTACCCTTGACTAGAGTTAGTGGAATTATCAAAGTTTTTGTTGGGCAATCCCACTAACTTAAGTGGACTATGTGTAAACATTACAGAATGACACATAGCCCACTTTAGTTAGTGTTTTGTGAGGTGTTGCATTTTGGTGAGTTTTGACATGCATTTGATGCATGTAATTTCTTTATAAATAGGATTGATTTCAAAATAAAGGGTTTCTTTTTTGCTGAAGTTTTAGTTTTTCAAAAATAAGTCTCACCAAAACTTACTTCTTTTCCTTTTTCCTCACTTAATACTTTGAATCTCTCATTCTTCCTTTTCAATCCTTCATTCACCGAGTCCCACAACCCGATTCTGAGTCTAGAGGATAACGGGGAAGCTCTAGTGGTGGTCCAATTGTGTTCTGTTTGTGCTTCGGCAAGGAGATCGTGAAGAAATCAAGCTACAAAGGTTGTATTTTCTTCCTTTTTTTTAGTTTACTGTTTTTTGTATGTTTGCATGTTAATTTCTATTAAGTTAGATGCAATTAGAGTGTCATTAGATCCTTATTCTGCTGCATATGTCTCGTGTTCCATCAACAAGATTATTCAGTTAATCTCATTGACCTCCTAATCAACATTCGTTAACTGCGAGAACACTCCACTAAAGTTTTGTAGTTGCACTCTTCTCAGTTCAGATATATTCTTGTGTCCACGGATATCGACCAATTACAGCAAGTCAATCCTTCAGGAATGTTCATAACACAAGATGGGTTAATATTACCGTTTTACCCCTGGGTTACATCTTTTGCCTTAAGTCTCAGTGCTTCTCTAATGAACAACCTGTTTATGGTCCTACCAATAAACAGAAGTCCCTCTCGGGCCAACTAGAGGGTCAGGCCCTTTGTTCAAGTCCCGGAGACACCACTTAAGGGAACATTCATCTACTTACCCTAATAGGCGGGAAAAAGTGAATTTCTTCTTGCTAGGTTAAGTCCCCAATCGCCTGTTCGGTCTTGTCCCCAAGAAAGTAGGCATATTGAGTCGGTGTCTCGGGTCACTCTCACTAATACTAGTCAAAGTACAATCTCTCACAAATAGAAGTTTGTAACCTACTCAGGTTGAGATCTAGGTCATCCTATTGAAATAGAAACCTAACTAGTCAACGAAGTTACATCTAGTGATTACTATTTCGTGGTTCGGTCTTATGCGATCTCATCACATAGGATATTTCTACTCACATGTCGTCTACTGGAAAATGTTAGGATCCTTATATTTGTATTAAATATAAAGTGGGTCATATCCATAGTATTACCAGGATGAGGTATCCAAGCCTTATCCGGTATCTAAGCCTTATCCCCTTACTATGGATCCTTTAGGTTGTATCTCGAATTGAGATCCTTATATGTCCACTACATTAAGTTCAAGAGACATAAAACAACTTTGGATGTTAGTTTATTTGATTTAGGGATAACTTAAGTTAATATAAAATAGTGAATTAAACAATAACTCTTTATTGATAACAATAACTCTTTATTGATTTAATTATAACATTATTTACAAACTATGAGTTTTCGGGAAAAACCCAACATGAACGGATAGAATTTTATAAGTTTTTGAAATCAGTGAAATTTTCTGATGGATTTTTGTCAAACATATCACGATGTGTGAGTGAGAAATAGGAAAAGCTATGAGGGTTGAAAACCCATGACCATCACTCCAATTGGTATTAGAGCATACTTACGAAAGGACATGGTCAACACTATTTTTATGTTATTTCGTTCTTTCTTGATTTATGTGTGAAAACTGTTGGGGTTTGTGCCCTAAACTTATGTAATTTTGTTTAAATAAATAAAGAGTTATTTGTTTTAATAAAATTATATTCTTGCTTTATAAATCCAATAAACTAAGCTCCAAGGTTATAATGTATCTTGAACATCAGTGTAGTAGACACTATTTGGATTGTGTTCAAGAGTATAACCTAAATGGTCTATGGTATAAGAATAAGGTTGAAAACCTTCTTCTAATAAAACCATGGATGCGACGCACTTTGTAATTAATACAAATGAAGTAATCCAACTCATTCATGTGGTTGACATGTGAGTGGGGGTATCCTATATGAGGAGTTCATACAAGACCTAACTGCAAATTATTAGTCTAACCAGTATATCACCGTTAAAAGGATAAGACTGATAATTTATAGATGGTCATTAGTGACTCGACCTGAATCCTCAGCAAGTTAAGAACTCCTACTTATAGGGGTTTGTCCTAAGACTAGTATGGGTGAGAGTGGCCTGCAGCCGACTCAATAAGCCTACCTTCTCAGGGACAGAACCTCGTAGGTAGCTGGGGACTTAACTATGAAAGATGGGATTCACTCATTCCTACACTAAGGAATTAGATAGGTTGTTCCCTTAAGAACTGAGTCCAGGTCTTGAACAACGGGGCCCCGCCCTCTAAACTAACTTAAGAGGGTATGAGTCTATGGTAGGACCATAGACTTGTTGTTCATTAGAGGATCAGTGGTGCTTAATGAACAAAGAGGTAATCACAGGGGTAAAACGGTAATTTGACTCAGCTGTGATTACGAATAACCTGTGAAGGGTCGACTCATGGGTAATGATTATATCAATGGACACAATATAATCAACAGTGAGGAGAGTGCAGCTACAAGTCTATAGTGGAGTGACTTGTAGTTAATGAATATTGATTAACTGGATCAAAGAGTTTGATCAGTTAATCTCACATCATTCGAGCTCATGAACTGTAGGTCCATTAGGTCCCTCCGTTGGCTCAACATGGTAATATTGAGGGTATAAAGTTAGGAATGAAATTGAAGTGTTCAATTTCATATATGAGGTGTTATATCAGTTATATGTGATATAATTGATATACTATATGTTTTTAATGTGAATTAGATTCACATATTAACTATATAGTAATGAGAGAATGAAGGAGGGATAGGATGGTAATTTCCATCCTAATTCCCTATAAATAGTTGCATGAGATGCATCTTTGAGAACAATCCTTTTGTAACCCTAGAACATCATACTTTTGTGTTGTTGGAAAATTTCCTAACATAACTTCTCTCAAAAGCTCCACATCTCACCCTAAAGGAACCCACCTTCCTCCCTCACCTAGAGAACAACGGAGAAGATCTGGTGGTTGAACTTCAAAAAAAGTTCGAGTTGTTGCTGAGATCGTGATCTATTTAGGAGGGTTCGGTGAAGAAAGCCATCTTCAAAGGTAATTCTCTTGTTGTCCAATGTAGAATTATATGCTTAATCTTAGATATGTTGTTATTAATTGAAATCTGTGTAACAAAATAAAGAACATGCGATTTACAATCACTTCCGCTGCGGGATTCGATCTCTTTCAATTGGTATAAGAGCCAGGTTGTGTTCATAATTTTTGTTCCAAATTTATCAAAAACAAAGGTGGGATCTATTGTTTTCATGTGATGAATGAACGGTTTGCAAAATTAGATGTTTTCATTTTTGGCACACAGATTTACATAATTTCATTGAATTGTTCAATGTAAGGGCCTATTGTTTTGGGCATTTTATTATGTAAATCGAGTCTGTAAGTCCGTGTCGATCGAGGCAAAGTAGTTGTTGAGAAAAACGGAGCGAAAACGAGTCAAAACAGTGGAGACTGTTTGTTGTACTGTGTGCAGCGTTCAGCATTGCAACGCCAATGGGGTGGATTTCAGGTTGAAGACAGGTGCAGCATTGCAACACGCCTCCCAACGTCACAACGCTTGGACGATGAGGCCTTGGCGTTGCAACGCTTGTACGAGTGTCGCAACGCTGAAACAGAAGGCGTTTCGCAGCGTGCTCCAACGGTCAAAAACGAACAAAATGCAGCATTGCAATGCTACCATCAGCGTTGCAACGCCGAAGGCGTTTAAGAGATTCCTCAACGGGCAGAAAATATTTTTTTAATTTTATTTAATATACAAACGTTTTATATTAAATTTTAATTAATATAATTAGATTATATTAATTAAATTAATTTTAGAGTGCCAAAAATGGTCTAATTTTGCTATTTAAATTATGCAATTGGTGTATAATTATTGTCATGCATAATGTATGTTTTATTTTAGAAATCACACCTTAGGTTAAGCATTTCCATGCATCATTTATAATATAAAGTGTTATATTATATAGTTTGCATGTATAATTAGTATAAGGTGTTATATTAATTTATGGACAACATTGATATGCATTATAATTCATGAGATGATTATGCTATGTATGTTTTATTATTCATGAGATGAAGGATCAAGTAGTATAAGATAGTATGCATGTCACCTAAGGTTAATTATTAGTTTTAAAATGTTTAGAACTTAGAATTAATAAACTTTAGGTTATCTAGTTCTAATTAGATTAGAATTAGGAACCAAATAATTTATAAACAATTATTAAAATAGAAACTCTATCTAAGAAAGGTTCTGTCTAAGCTGGGGTATTTAAGTTTATTTAAAACTAATACCCTACTACCGAACCGACTTGGGAGTGAATTTTAATCAGAGGGTTTATAAATTATAGTAGCGTCAGCGGGTTTATTTAGGGGTTAATGAACTAGATATCCTAGGCTAAATATAAAGAGTTATATTAGAAAACCTAGGATAAAAATCAATATAAAAGTTATATTGATAAGTTTAGGTAAAACCATTAGTCGGGCTTAGCCTAAGTAGATTTCCTATAGAGTTAAAGTATCCAGAGGGTGGAAAAGTGTATATGATACATATTTTTCCACCTACGTTTTTCCGAAAAGTTTACACCGTGAGGCTCATACTTGGCCTTGTGGCGCAAACGGGAGCGTCCCCCTTCGGATGGTGTTTGTATGAGTCAATATCAAGGTGAATGGAGAGGATACTTATAGTGAGTGGGAGCAGGCTTAGTGAAAATAAAACCTATGGTCTCTTATGTCGGCTCACATCGTAAGATCACTATGGTCAGCCTGCTAGTTTGGCCTGGACCAGACAATCCCTTCGAAGGGCTTGATCATAGGGGATCAACATAGTGGACACCCGAAGTTGATAAAGATTTCCTTAGTCTGTTTTTAAATCTAGTCCTCCCTTCGGCGGATTTTATTGGATGGGGACTCTGGGGTCTAAAGACAGAGGGTTACACTCACAAGGTAAATAAGAAGTATATGTATCCTGAACGAATAATGATAACTAAAGCCTATAGGAATAAGAGTTATTCTGGCATTAGGTTTTGATCAAAAGTGTCTTGATCCAGAGGATGAGTGTTTTTTATTACCCTTCGGTCTCATACATTCTAAACCTTTGGAGTATCATTACAAATTATAAATGACCTAGGAATCATTTAATAATTAGCGAAAACATGATTGGATTAGACAATTATAGCAAGAAACTTATACAAATTTTTTTGTAAATTTTAAGGAAAATGTCTAGCTCTATAATTTCCTTATTGGGTGCGGAAAAATTAACTGGAGAGAACATGATGACTTGGAAAAACAAACTCAACACTATATTGGTAGTGAATGATCTGAAGTTTGTGTTGGCTGAGGAATGTCCTCAGGTGCCAGGCTCGAATGCTACACGAAATGTTCGTGATGCATATGATCGATGGATCAAGACCAATGATAAGGCCAAGGTCTATACATTGGCAAGTATGTCTGACATATTAGCCAAGAAGCACGAGGGCATGATGACCGTTACGGAAATCATGGATTCAGTGCAAGGTATGTTTGGACAACAGTCTACACAGGCTCGGCATAATGCTCTCAAATATATATTCAACTCGAGGATGCCAGAGGGTTCATTTGTTCGGAATCATGCCCTGGATATGATGGTAACTTTAACATCCTGGAGTCGAATGGTGCTTCCATCGATGAATCGAGTCAGGTCAACTTCATTCTGGAAACTCTTCTAGATAGTTTCCTACATTTTAGAAGTAATGTTGTTATGAACAAGCTTACTTTTAATCTTACCTCCCTTCTGAATGAACTCCAGACCTTTCAATCTTTGATGAAAATTCAGGGATCGAAAGGTGAGGCAAATGTTGCCAGTAGAAGTTATCATAGAGGTTCGACCTCTGGATCAAAAACAGTGGCTTCATCTTCTTCTAACCTGAAAGGGAAGAAGAAGATCATGAAGAAGGTTGGTAATGGAAAACGAGCTGACAAAGTTGCCGCCAGAAGGGCAAGAAGGTCAAAGAAGTTGCAGACAAAGGAAAGTGTTTTCAATGTAATGAAAACAGGCATTGGAAACGGAACTGTCCAAAGTACATTGCAGAAAAGAAGAAGAAAGGTAAATATGATTTACTTTGCTTAAAAGCTTGTTTAGTGGATAATGATAAAACTGCTTGGATACTTGATTCAGGCACCACTAATCATGTTTGCTCTTCTTTTCAGGGAATTGACTCCCGGCAGCAGCTACAGAAAGAAGAGATAATGATCTAGGTTGGAAATGGAGAAGTCGTCTCAGCTGTAGCAATAAGCATGATGAAGCTTAACTTTGGCAAGAAATATATGACAATATATTAGTGATACCAGGGTTTACTAGAAACCTTATTTCAATTTCTTGCCTTATAGAACAATGTATTTCTGTTTTTTTTTCTTTGAATAAAGTGTTTATTTTAAAGAAAGGTGTGGAAATATGTTCAGCTTCATTAGAAAATGGGTTGTATGTTTTAAGGCCTAATTCAGTCAAAATGGTTTTGAACATTGAATTATTTAAAACTACAAACACACAAACTAAGAAACGTAAAATTTCTCCTAAAGAAAATGTTCATCTTTGGCATCTTAGATTGGGTCACATTAACCTCATTAGGATTGAGAGATTGGTAAAGAATGGACTTCTAAATGAGTTAGAAGAAAATACTTTACCTGTATGTGAATCCTCCCTAGAAGGCAAAATGACTAAAAGGCCTTTTAGTGGAAATGGTTTCATAGCCAAAGAACCTCTTGAGCTTATACATTTAGACCTTTGTGGTCTGATGAATGTTAAAGCTAGAGGGAGGTTATGAATATTTAATCTCTTTCATAGATGATTATTCTAGGTTTGAGCATGTTTACCTAATGCATCATAAGTCTGAAGCACTTGAAACGTTCAAGGAATTCAAGACTGAAGTTGAAAATCAATTAGGTAAAACAATTAAAACACTTCGATCAGATCGAGGTGGAGAGTACATGGATTTAAAATTCCAGAACTATATGATAGAACATGGAATTACTTCCCAACTCTCAGCTCCCAGTACGCCACAGCAAAACGGTGTGTCGGAAAGGAGAAATAGAACCTTGTTGGACATGGTTCGATCAATGATGAGTTATACTCATCTCTACTGCGGAATACATTTTGAACAGTGTGCCATCAAAGAGTGTTTCTGAAATACCTTTTGAACTCTTGAAAGGACGTAAAGGTAGGTTACGTCATTTGAGAATTTGGGGTTGTCCATCACATGTGCTTGTAACAAATTCAAAAAAGTTGGATTCACGTTCAAAATTGTGCTCATTCGTAGGCTACCCAAAAGAAACAAGAGGTGGATTATTTTATGATCCTAAGGAAGATAAGGCATTTGTGTCGACAAATACCACTTTCTTGGAGGAGGACCACATAAGGGACCACCAACCAAGAACCAAAGTTGTGTAAAATGAGTTAGACGGAACAATAGCAAAAATTGCTAATAAAACTAGCACGTCAACAAAAGTTGTTGATACTAGCTTGTCTAGTCATGAGAATCCATTTCAAGAGTTTAGTATCCCTCGACGTAGTGGGAGGGTTATAACACAACCTGACCGTTACATGGGTTTATTTGAAATCGAAGTTGTTATACCAGATGACGACTGTGAGGATCCATCGACTTATAAACAAGCGATGGTTGACAAAAATAAAGACAAATGAGTCATAGCCATGGACCAAGAAATGGAGTCTATGTACTTCAATTTTTATTGGGATATTGTAGATAAACCTGATGGGGTAAAACCTATAGGTTGTAAGTGGATCTACAAGAAAAAGCGTGGTCTAGATGGAAAGGTGCAACCCTTTAAAGCTAGACTAGTAGCAAAGGGTTATACCCAAGTTGAAAGGGTTGACTATGAGGAAACCTTTTCACCTGTTGCTATGGTAAAGTCTATCTGTATCCTATTTGCCATTGTCGCATATTATGACTATGAGGTATCAAAAATGAATGTCAAGACAAAATTCTTAAATGGCAATCTTGACGAGAAGATCTACATGGACCAACCCAAAGGGTTCATTGAACCAGGACAAGAGCAAAAATTTGCAGGCTAAAAAGGTCAATCTATGGACTGAAACAAGCCTCTAGGTCCTAGAATATAAGATTTGATGAGGGATTCAAATCTTTTTGCATTGATCAGAATGATGATGAACCTTGTGTCTACAAGAAAATCATCAATAGTTCTGTCGCATTCCTAGTTCAATATGTGGATGATATCCTACTCATTGGGAATGATGTAGGTTATCTTACTGACATTAAGAATTGGCTAGCTACGCAATTCCAAATGAAAGATTTGGGTAAACCGCAGTTTGTTATTGGGATCCAGATTGTCTGGAACCGGAAGAATAAAACACTAGCTCTGTCTCAGACATCTTACATCGACAAAGTGTTGTTGAGGTTTAAGATGCAAGACTCCAAAAAGGGTTTATTGCCTTTTAGTATGGAGTTCATTTGTCTAAGGAACAGTGTCCTGAGACACCTCAAGGAGTTTAGGATATGAGACGGATTCCTTATGCATCAGTTGTTGGGAGCCTGATGTACGCCATATTGTGTACTAGGTCAGACATATGTTTTGTAGTTGGAATGGTCAGTAGGTATCAATCAAATCTATGGCCTGAACACTGGACAACGCTTAAACAATCCTTAAGTATCTACGGAGAACAAGGAACTACATGCTTGTGTATGGAACTAAGGATTTGATCCTTACAGGATACTCGGATTCTGACTTTCAAACTGATAAAGATTCTCGAAAATCTACATTAGGGTCAATATTTACTCTTAACGGAGGAGTTGTAGTATGGTGAAGCGTCAAGCAAGGATGCATCGTTGATTCCGCCATGGAGGTCGAATATGTAGCAGCTTGTGAAGCAGCTAAAGAGGTCGTTTGGTTAAGGAAATTCATGTTAGATTTGGAAGTTGTTCCAAATATGAGTTTGCCCATCACATTGTACTGTGATAACAGTGGTGTCGTGGCAAATTCAAGAGAATCCCGAAGTCCAAGAGGGGAAAGCATATTGAGCGAAAATATCATCTCATCCAGGAGATCGTGCATCGAGGAGACGTGATCGTCACGAAGATAGCCTCAGAGCAAAACATTGTTGATCCTTTTACAAAAGCTCTCACGGCTAAAGTATTTAAGAGTCACCTAGAACGTCTAGGTGTACAAGTCTTCCCCAACTAGGGCAAGTGGGAGTATATTGTACAAAAGGGTTTAAATGCCCTAGTTTATTGTATTTACATTATTGTAATGTTGTAGTACTCCACAAGTTTTAGGTCAAGTGGGAGATTGTTGGGATTTGCCCTAAACTTATGTAATTTTGATTAAATAATAAAGAGTTATTTGTTTTAATAAAATTATATTCTTGGTTTATAAATCCAATAAACTAAGCTCCAAGGTTATAATGCATCTTGAACATCAGTGTGGTAGACACTATTTAGATTGTGTTCAAGAGTATAACCTAAATGGTCTATGGTATAAGAATAAGGTTGGAAACCTTATTCTGATAACACCATGGATGCGACCCACTTTGTAATTAGTACAAATGAGGTAATCCAACTCATTCATGTGGTTGACATGCGAGTGGGGGTATCCTGTATGAAGAGTTCATACAAGACCGGAATGCAAATTATTAGTCTAACTAGTATAACGTCGTTAACAGGATAAGACTGATAATTTATAGATGGTCATTAGTGACTCGACTTTGATCTCGAGAAAGTTAAGAACTCCACTTATATAGAGGTTTGTCCTTAGACTAGTATGGGTGAGAGTGGTCCAGAATCGACTCAATAAGCCTACCTTCTCAGGGACAGAACCTCGTAGGTAGCTGGGGACTTAACTATGCAAGATGGAATTCACTCATTCTTACACTAAGGAATTAAATAGATTGTTCCATTAAGAAATGAGTACAGGTCTTGAACAACGGGGTCCCGCTCTCTAAACTAACTTAAGAGGGTGTGAGTCTATGGAGGACCATAGACTTGTTATTCATTAGAGGATCAGTTGTTCTTAAGGAACAAAGAGGTAATCACAGGGGTAAAACGATAATTTGACCCAGCTGTGATTACGAACAACCTGTGAAGGGTCGACTCATGGGTAATGATTATATCAATGGACACAATATAATCTACAATGAGAGAGTGCAAACTACAAGTCTATAGTGGAGTGACTTGTAGTTAATGAATATTGATTAACTAGATCAAAGAGTTTGATCAGTTAATCTCACATCATTGGAGCTCATGAACTGTAGGTCCATTAGGTCCCTCTGTTGGCTCAACATGGTAAAATTGAGGGTATAAAGTTCAGAATGAAATTGAAGTGTTCAATTTCATATATGAGGTGTTATATTAGTTATATGTGATATAATTGATACAATATATGTTTTTAATGTGAATTAGATTCACATATTAACTATATACTAATGAGAGAATGAAGGAGGGATAGGATGGTAATTTCCATCCTAATTCCCTATAAATAGTTGCTTGAGATGCAACTTTGAGAACAATCCTTTTGTAACCCTATAACATCATATTTTTGTGTTGTTGGAAAAGTTCCTAACACAATTTCTCTCAAAACCTCCACATCTCACCCTAAAGGAACCCACCTTCCTCCCTCACCTAGAGAACAACAGAGAAGATCTGGTGGTTGAACTTCACGAAGTTCGAGTTGTTGCTAAGATCGTGATCTATTGAGGAGGGATCAGAGAAGAAAGCAATCTTCAAAGGTAATTCTCTTGTTGTCCTATGTAGAATTATATGCTTAATCTTAGATATGTTGTTATTGATTGAAATCTGTGTAACAAAATAAAGAACATGCGGTTTACAATCGCTTCCGCTGCGTGATTCGATCCCTTTAAAAAACGGTATGTGTAAGTGATCTAGTTCGATTACAAGTAGATATTATAGTCATCCTTTGCAAGTTGGAAAAAATATTCCCCCCAACATTCTTTGATGTAATGGTTCATCTTGTAGTTCACTTACCATATGAAACGAAGGTAGTGAGACTCATTAGTTATAGTTGGATTTACCCTATTGAAAGAAGTTTGCGAACATTGAAACAATATGTACAAAATAGGGCACGTCCTGAGGGTTCTATAACAGAGGCTTTTATAATGAATGTCATTGAATTTTTGTTCATTATATTTTACTGAAGTTGAAATGACATTCAATTGAGAGGAACAAAATGATGATAGAATTCCCGAGAATTAGATATGCAATGAATTTGAATCATTTAGGCAAAGTGCACGACCATTAGGGAGATCAACACTAAGGACTTTATCAAGGGTAGAGAAACTAATTGCACATTGGGATATGTTGAATAATTGTGTTGAGATACAATGGATAAAATTCAAAAGGAAAAAGAATGAATTTTCATGATTTACATGAAAATCAAGTTGGCAACTTGCCCAACCCTTCTCATCTTTAAATTCACCAAATGTAATCACCCCCATCTCAAACCATCCTCATCACACTTGAGTTGTCACTCAAATGAAGCTTGATGAAGCTTTATTTAATTGTGTTTTGAGGTGTTTTGAGAGATTTTTACAGAAATTAAGAAAAATCTCGTTTTGTAACCTTTGAGTCATTTTTCTTCAAATTCTCTCAAATTAGGATCCCACAATCCATTCCTGAAGGGATTTGGAATTCCCGCAGCAGAAGACGTTATGAAACGTCATTGTATCGTTGTGTAATTCGTATCTAAAATTGAACATAACACTTACATTCTAGGTTAAACATGCTTAAAAGCAAGAGAAAATAGTAGGTAAAGATACTAACCTCTTGAAGAACTCTTCTTCAATGTTTTCTCCTTCTCGATCTCGATCCCTCTCGAATGAACGATCTCTACAAACTCGATCCTCGAATCGAACGACAAGACACCTCGAAAGGGTCTTCTCGGTTGTTCTCTGGAGGTTGAGGAGAGTTGTGAGACTCCCTTTGATTTTGAGTTTGGAGAAGAGATAGAGAAAGTTGAGAGAGTTTGAGAGAATGTCTTTTGCTCTTGGAAGCAAAATCCAAAAAATGGCAACTTAAGTTGTGAGATGCCTTTGAATGCACCTATTTATAATGGTGTATGGTGGAGTTAAATTCTCCACCAATTCACCATTTTACCACAACTATATGATATACAAATTTCATTTGCATAATTGTGGAATTTTAAATTGAATCACAGTCAATTTAATTTCTCTCAATTCAATTTCTCTAATCTAGCACTAATTAATCAATTAAGTTATACTATAGTTTATTATGAATCTCATTCACATCAAACTATATATTATGACATCTATATCACATATAAATGACATAAATACCCAAATAATGAATTTGAACACTTCAAATTCACACCAAACTGTAAACCTTCATTTTGTCCAATTTGAGCCAACCGAGGGACCTAATGGACCTACAAATGACGAGCTCAAAATGATTCGAGATTAACCTGTCAAACTCTTTGACCCGGTTATTCTACATTCATTAGCTACGGTAACACTCCACAAAGCCCGTAGCTGCACTCCTATCACTGTAGGACAAGTTGTGTCCATTGATATAACCAATGCTCGTGAGTCGAACCTTCATAGGTTGTTCATAGCCACAGTTGATTCTAATTACCGTTTTACCTCTGTGACTACCTCTTGCTTCTTAAGTCTCACTGCTCCTCTAATGAACAATTACGTTGTATGGTCCTATAATAAACAACAACCCTCTCCGGCCAGTGAGAGGGTGAGGCCCCCATTGTTCAAGGCATGGAGACAACACTTAAGGGAACATTCCCTCTAGTTTCTCTAATTCGGGAACGAGTGAATTCCTTCTTGCGTAATCCAGCTCCCCACGTGGTCCTGTCCGTGTGAAGATAGGCATATTGGGCGGGTATCTACGATCACCCTCACCCTACTAGTCAAAGGATATACCCCCATAGACAGGAGTATGTAACACACTCAAGATTAAGGTCGAGTCACTAATGGTCATCTACGAATTTATTAGTCCTATACTGTCAACGGTGTTACATCAGTAAGTCTAATAATTCACGGTTCGGTCTTGTACAAACTCATTCCACAGGATGCCCCCACTCGCATGTCAACCACATGAACGAGTTAGATCACATCTTTTGTATCTAATACAAAGCGGGTCGCATCCAGAGCGTATCCAGGATTAGGTCTCCAATCCAATCCATATACTATAGACCGTTCGGGTCATTAACTCGAACGTGATCCTCCTTGTGTGTCCACTACACACCGTTCAAGTTCTTAGTTCTCTCATAATACAATGACCCTAGAGCTTAGTTTATTGGATTAAGTTTATAAAATATGTGAGACACAAAATATTGAAAAAAAAACTCTTATTTATTTCAATTTGGAATATTACAAACTACTCGAGATTAGGGCATACATCCCCAGAGTTCCAAGGCCTTAGGATAGTAGGGAAAACACTAGAGGTGGTCCATGAAGTGTTCATGTTACAAATCATCCACCGGGTGAAAAGAATTTGATCTTCAAAGGTGAGTTTCTTATGGTATGTTTTGAACTATATGTATTGCTAAATTAAGATGCAACACATGGATTTAAACTCTGATTCACAACCCTTGATTCTTCTTATCAATAGATAACATTTGAGGTTACTCTGCCCTCAAGCACAGAGCTCTGGAGACAATTATAAAAGGCATCAACAAACATTTCCCTATTGGTTCAAAACACATGTGAGTGTTTAAATAAAAACTTTCCCTTTTAATGATGAGTGCACTTTGTTTTATCAACAACTTATAATGAACACACAGGTGCTCTCATTATGTGAGCGAGGAAATACTTCTGATGATTTGTACTCACTAGCAATGGGGTCGACTTCCAAGGCGCGTTCCTATAGTGGATGCATTCTTAATGAGGCACGTTTTCATAATACAAGGCGTGATGATCGTCGGACTACACAAAATATTGGAATCACGGTGTCTGAAGTAAGTGACAATGGAAGTGATAAGGGTAGCTTCTGTGGTATTTTAAAAGAGGTTTTAGACTTCGAATTTTCCCATCGAAGACAAGTTATTATGTTAAGTCTAGATGGATCGACACAAGATCGAAAAAATAGATCACACATGGATATAAGATTTAGATCGATTAATATATCTCGATTTTGGTATGTTGATGACCTTTTCATTTTTGCTAATCAAGCACAACAAATTTTTTTATATCAGCGATCCAAAGTATGGTACTGACTAGAAGGTGATTCAAGTGGTTCAAAATAAATGTATATGGGGTGTGTCGGAAATGGAAGATATTCAGAATAACCATCTTGAGTTAATAGAAGTTGTCGATAGAACCAGAGTTGCGAATCTATTGAGGCTAACGCATTGTGTAGGAATGATGTAGATCCCACAATCGTAGATCAAAAAATTCTACAGCATAATGACGTGTTGGGATTTGTGCCCTAAAACTCGTTGTTTGTAAATATTTGTTCTAATTAATGTAATAAAGAGGTATTATCATCAATAAAGAGTTATTGTTTATTTTTACCACATTGCCCTTTTATTAACCCTAAATCCAATAAACTAACATCCAAGGTTGTAGAATGTCTCTTGAACTGAATGTATTGTACATATAAAGGATCTCGGTTCGAGATACAACCTAAAGGGTCTATAGTAAAGAGATAAGGCTTGGGTACCTTACCCTAGTAATACTATGGATATGACCCACTTTGTATTTGATACAAACACAATGATCCTAGCGTGTTCGTGTAGACGACATGTGAGTGGGGTTATCCTATGTGATGAGATCGCATAAGACCGGACCGCGAAATAGTAATCGCTAGATGTAACTATGTTGACTAATTAGGTTTCTATTTCACTAGGATGACCTAGGCAACTTGATCTCAATCCTGAGTATGTTACGAACTCCTGTTTGCGAGGGATTGTCCTTTTACTAGTATGGGTGAGAGTGGCCAGATTCGCCTACTCAATATGCCTACCTTCTTGGGGACAAGATCGAGTGAGCGGTTGAGGACTTAACTTAGTAAGATGGAATTCACTCCTTCCCGCCTGTTAGGGTAAGTAGATGAATGTTCCCTTAAGTGGTGTCTCGGGGACTTGAACAAAAGGCCCGACCCTCTCATTGGCCCGAGAGGGACTTTTGTTTGTTGGTAGGACCATAAACAAATTATTCATTAGAGGAGCATTGGTACTTAAGGTAAAAGATGTAACCCAGAGGTAAAACGGTAATTGAACCCTACTGGTGTTACGAACAATCGTGAAGGATTGACTTGTTGTTATTGGTCAATATCCGTGGACACATAAATATATCTACAGTGAGAAGAGTGCAGATGTGGTACTTTAGTGGAGTGTGTTGGGGTTTGTGCCCTAAAACTCGTAGTTTGTATTTTTGTTCTAATTATTGTAATAGATTTTTATTACTTCAATAAAGTGTTATTATTTGTTATTTACGATGTTGCCTTTGTTTTAACCCTAAATCCAATAAACTAAACATCCAAGGTTGTTAAATGTATCTTTAACTGAATGTAGTGTACATATAAAGGATCTCGGTTCGAGATATAGCCAAAAGGGTCTATAGTTAGGGGATAAGGTTTGGGTACCTTACCCTGGTAAAACTATGGATGTGACCCACTTTGTATATGATACAAACACTATGATCCTGATGTGTTCGTGTAGATGACATGTGAGTGGGGATATCGTATGTAATGAGATTACATAAGACCGAACCACGAAATAGTAACCTCTAGATGTAACTCCGTTGACTAGTTAGGTTTCTATTTCACTAGGATGACCTAGGCAACTTGATCTCAATCCTCACCGGTTACTTAACTCCTGCTCATGAGGGATTGTCCTTTGACTAGTATGGGTGAGAGTGGCCAGATTCGCCGACTCAATATGCTTACCTTCTTGGGGACAAGACAGAGTGAGCGGCTGAGAACTTAACTTAGCAAGATGGAATTCACTCCTTCCCGCCTACTAGGGTAAGTAGAGGAATGTTCCCTTAAGTGGTGTCTTCGGGACTTGAACAAAGGGCCCGTCCCTCTCATTGGCCCGAGAAGGACTCTGTTTTTTGGTAGGACCACAAACAAATTGTTCATTAGAGGAGCACTGGTACTTAAGGTACAAGATGTAACCCTGGGGTAAAACGGTAATTTGACCCAGCTGGTGTTACGAACATTCGTGAAGGATTGACTTGCTGTTATTTGTCAATATCCGTGGACACAGAAATATATCTGCAGTGAGAAGAGTGCAGCTGCAGGACTTTAGTGGAGTGTTCCCGCAGTTAACGAATGTTGATTGGGAGGTTAATGAGATTAACCGAGCAATCTCGTATCGTTGGAGCTTCTAATCTGTAGGTCCATTAGGTCCACCTTCTATCTCGTAAAGGGTTCTTAGATAATTTGAATTTGAAATGTTCAAATTTATAAGGGAATAAACTTAATGTATATTGATACAATATAATATATAGTTTTGGAACTATATATTATAAACTTAATGTGAATATGATTCATATTAAATTGTATGAGAGAATTAAATATTTGAAAGAGTTCAAATATTAAATTCAAATGTGAATGTGATTCATATTTGTAAACTATAGGTTATATCTTAATGTGCATGAGATGTACATTAAACTATAGGATAAAGGGTAAAATGATTAAATGTGATTTAATCATTTAATTAATATTATAATTGAATTAAATATGATTTAATTTAATGTAATTAATTAATCGTTAATTAATTACTTTATGAATTAATTAGGGAACGTGTCATGATAACACGTTCCCACTACTCCCCAACTCCTCCTCGATAGGGAGTGGAGAGTTACCTACTTAAGTGTCCTTCTCCTGATGAGAAGGGGCAAACTTCAATCGATCGATCATTCACTCATTCGATAGAATTCACTGACAGAAGAATTCTCTCTCTCTCACTCTCTCAATTCTCAATCTTCCAATTGTTGGAACCCTTCCCACCTAGGGTGATCTAAGCACTCAGAGGATAGAAGGTTCTCTCTACTGGTTGTGTCCTGTTGGAGAAAACAGAGAAGTTTCTTGGGTTGCTGTGTTGCTGTAAAACTTGGAGCAAGGAGTTGTTGTTGAGGAAAATCTACAAAGGTAATCCATTTTCTTCCTTTTAGTTTAATAGTTAAACTTAGCATGTTTGCATGATTAATCTCCATATCTAATTAGATTAAAAATGCATGTTTATTCTGCTTTTCATCAATGTATTGGATTTTGTATTTCAACCAAAACGACTTGCAAATTACGATTCCAAACACGTTTCCGCTGCTCAAGGGGATTAGATCTCCATCAGAGTGTTCCCGCAATTAACAATTTAGGAGGTTAATGAAATTAAGTAAGTAATCTCGTATCGTTGGAACTTCTAATCTGTAGGTTCATTAGGTCCACCTTCTAGCTCGTAAAGGGTTCTTAGATCGTTTGAATTTAAAATTTTAAAATTCAATTAGGGAATAAACATTGATGTATATAGATACAATATAATATAAAGTTTTGGAACTTTATATTATAAATTTAATGTGAATATGATTCATATTAAATTATTTGACAGAATTAAATATTTGAAAGAGTTCAAATATTAATTTAAATGTGAATGAGATTCATATTTAAAAACTATTGGTTAAAATTTAATGTGCATAAGATGTGCATTAAGACTATAGGTTAAGGGGTAAAATGATTAAATGTGATTTAATCATTTAATTAATTAATTTGATATTTTAATATTTTAATTAAATATGATTTAATTAAAATAATTAAATTTAATTAATTAATTTATGGTTAACAGATGACAATTGACATTTTCGGGATAGTGAATAACGGTGTTATTGTATTAAACAATTGAATTTTTATATCTTTCAACTATATATCACTTTTTGATATCAATTTCATGCTTGTAAGTAGACGATGAATACTCCCGAGGAGCAAATTAATGACACTGACAACAAGTACTTCAATGGTGATCATCTTGGTGGAGGATGATCTAAATGCGACACTTTCAGGTTTGATCTTAAATGTGTATCATAATGTAATATTTTCTTTTGTATTAAACCAATGACATTTTCCTCCTCATATGGTCATTGTACTAGTAGGAAAAGGCGTGACCATATGCATAAATTGGAGTTGGATCGATATGTGGCACATGGGTGGATTTGAATAGATATTGACCCTGAGTTGACGAAGCTAGTTGGTCCACATGCTACGACATTGGGCTTGGCTATTGGTGCCTCGATGAGGGGCACTTTTCCAGTTCGATGCCCAACATACGATGTCGTACCATAAGGCAAAGCTACTTTGTTGGTAAGATAGAGATATTTGTTTTTTATGAGTTATAAATATAAAATAAATGCTATGATAATTTTCTTTTATGTCTAAAATCATTTTTGCATTCAATTTCTCCAGGTCAGAAGGAATATGAAAATGACGTTTAAGGAGTATAGGACTGAGTTGCACAAAAACCACAAGAAGTTTGGCACTCTTGATCAAGCACATGCAAACCCACCTTATCGATTGAAGAATGTCATTGAAGATTGGCATGTCTTATGCAATAGATTCGAGGACCTTAAATTTCAGGTATATATACACTCACAACTTTATTATATTATGTTGCATGCAGTTTTTTATTAATCCATTATTTTGTTAGGAAAAATCAAAGAGTAATCAACAGAGTCGGGTGACTCTAACTTTCAACCATACTTGTGGGTCAAAGATATTCATCTTTGTGCAACATGATGCGATATGTTGAATAACTTTTACTCTCGTTGTTTCATGTGTTTACAAATGTTTGGTAATATATTTTTCTTTTGATTTGAGTTATAGAGAGCGAAACAAGGTAAAGATATAGGATCTGTCAACCCGGATACTAAGAATGTACATGTAAGTTTTTTTTCGATAAATATTATTTAAGATTATTCAAGGGTTGCCTCATGTGCTTATTTAAATTATATTGTAGAATAAAATGATCCAGTTGCAGGAGGCCTCTAGTCAAGAAAAGGTTGAACCACATTCGAAAGCGGAAATTTGTGAGTTGGTGTTGGAGAGACGTCCAGGCCACGTTAAAGGCCTTAGTTGGGAATCTAAGCCCCCTAAATAATCTCGAAGATAAAGTAGTCGTTCATCAAGTGGATCCTCAAGTCGAGAGGTTAAGGAGTTATTGACGCAACTGCCTTAAGCAATTGATGGACAAGGGTTGAAGAAAGGATGGAGCAACGGATGGAGAGCCTTCCCAATGCTCAAATGCAACAACATCGAGAATAAATGCAAGAATTGATTAAGAAGATGATGGAGTCACAAGGAGGACAATCAAAATAGGCATAAAGATGCAAAAATTGATTGTGAGCATGTTGTATGTGTTTGTGCTTAAGAATTGAAAGAATTGTTTGAATGAGTTGTATTCTCTTTCACATATTCTGGACTTGTTGAGCATGCATTTTAAGAATGTTGGATGTTTAGTGAAATGTTTTTAAGAATGGGTTGTATTCTCTTTCACATGTTGTATGCTTTTAATGTTGTGGTTCATTATTGAAGTCTTAAGGTGTTTGTGCTTAAGAATTTTAATAGAATTTCGTTTTGTCTGGATATTTGAGATGGTCCAATTATTCACTTGTAGTTCAGGGGCATCGTGTGAAATTTAATTAAGAAGTGTGTTTTATTGCTTAATAAGGTGTAAGAAAAAATTTGAAAACATCCTAGTTACGCCGTGGTGCTATCAAAATTTTTATGGCATCTCGGTCCTATATTTAATAATGTTCCCTAAGTTATGCTGAAATTTGGGAGCTTGTAGCAAAAGTGTGTTCTAAACATTTACTTGAATTTTTTTTTTGTAATGATCATGTTAGGTTACAAACTAGTTATGTTAAACTTTTAATGCCTTTGTGTTTTCTATAGTGATTGACACAGTTATTAGATGTTTAAAAGTGGCTAAGGTTCGGGTAATTCAATTTGTATGCTTTCACGCTAAGTTATTAGAAATTTGGCATTTAGTTCTTTGATGGGAATGAGGTGTTTTATATGACATAAATATGTCTTCCTTTATGAATTACTTTATACTAAATAAGTTTATTCTTTATTTTTAGGTACATCAAGGTTAATTAATATTATGCAGGTAGAATTCCAAGATAGATCCACAAGTGCCTTTTTCTTTTTAGTTTATGTAATTTTATTATCGACATCTAACTTTGAACTATGACACTTTAATATCATTTTATATATAAAGACAATTTGTAAGAATTACAATTTAGTTTGTTTATGTTCAATACATATGATGCTTCAAACGCAATTTAGATTCCATTTTATTTTATATTAATACAGACTGGCTACAAATTAGAATTCAATTGAAAAAATTAAATAGCTAAATTTTTTTTCAAAAATACTAAGGGCTTGTTTGGCATGCAATCCAAAATCTGTTTTATATTTTCAAATTCACTAATACAGTGAATATGTTTGACATAAGTGTTTTCGAAAACTATTTTCGGATTCTAGGATCCAAATAGTAGAAATTTTGAAAACAACATTCTTATGGTTTCATTGTATCCAGATTCTAAATTTAAAATTTTAAAATACAGTATTATATTAAACAAAGATAAAATTCTTAATAAATACAATATTTCATGTTGTAAACTTAACTTACTTTTATTAAATTAAGATATATATAATATAATATATTATAAATTATATAATATTATATTATAAAATGATAATTCTATAAAATTTATAAAATCATGTTCATAAATTAATTAATAATGACTTATATTCAATCTAATAATTAGTTTTGTAATTACAACTAATTTCAGGACCTATAAATATGTTATAGGAAACACCTTGAACAACTGTTTAAAAAGGAATCAAATTTCTTAATCTGCAACCAAACACATATCTGAAAACATGAAATACAACTTTATTTTCATTGAATCCATTATTTTCAAATTTCTGTTTTCAGATTGCTTACCAAACAGACCCTAATTTATCTATTCCAATGTCGTAGACAGGAGCGTTGTCATAGATAGTTTGTGTCGACGTCGGTCCATGCGTGTCGACATAGGGTTTAGGAAGGCAATCTGCCGACGCTGACATACACCACGTCGACATATCAAACCTATGCTGATGCGAGATCCAATGCGTTGACAAACACTCTGTCAACGTAGTACTTGTCCACGTCGGTGAAGACTCTTTGTGCCGACGTGTGGAAAAAATGTGTCGACATTGGTTATGCCGACGACCATGCCGACACATAAAATGGTGTCGGAATAGCCTATGCTGATGCATTTGCGGCCTATCCCGACGTTTTTGCGCGTCAGAAAAGTAGTGGTTAAAAATATCCCATGAATTGTGAACTTTTATTATTCTTTTTCGAGATGAGACTTTTTGACTAGGTATGTTTTTTCTTGGGAAGTGAGAAGGAGAGGGAAACTTACTCGTTACTTTCTAATTTATGGGTAAATTCATTTTGATCTTTTTATGTTATTATTACTTGTTAGATAATTATCTAATATAAATATTTTAATAACATTTTTAATTTTTTCCCCAACAAAAATCTATAACAAACAGCTTACTTGCATATTCAAACATAAATGTTTATTATTATAGACATTTAAATCCAAAATTTCTAGTTAAGTTGGTTTAAGGTTTTCTTTAGTTACTTTTAGTTCCTTTAGCTAGCCAACTACATAAAGCTATTGAAAATGTTAGATATTGTAGTGAAATGAAAATGAAAATAGTTCCTCTCTCTACTCTAAAATCAGAGCATGTTGTATTTCCTTACAAACATTCAAGTTTGAATGGTCATCAAACAAGTGGAGTACTGTTTCGACTTTTGAATTAAGAAAAAGTTTCTCGTTTCAAAGGCTTAATCATGGATGTTAGTAATTTCTCCTTCCCATTGAGTAATTCTTTGTGGGTGAGTATGAGGTATTACTGTGTTTGTTAAGGAGGTGTTTAATTGTTCTTATAAGAATTTGCCACTTATAGTAGAGTTAAGTACATCCTTTGGTATTAAAGCTTTCTCAGTGTCCTTTAATTTCACATCGTCGAGGTTCAATTCGGGCAAACCACATGTGCCCTTTTGACCTACTAATTAATCGAGTCCATTATCTAACCACCGATGCCAAAACTAATCTAGAACGCATATATAAACTAAGCTAAATCTTATAATTGGAAAAAAAACAAAATCAAAATAACTACTCCCCAATCCAATCACCAATTGCTTAAACTACGACCAACTAATTTATAGGCAACTAAATTTTAGAAATTTAAAAATGTTTAAAAAAAGACTTTAATGACTAAGTCAAAAGAATGAATTATAAGAAAAATCCTTCTCTCCTCTCATCTGTCTCATGTACTAATTTTAGGATTTAAGTATTAATGATGGCATTACAGCTCCATTTCCCTCTTTTTTTTTTTCTCCTAAAATTTGCATCCCATTTCTGGGATCTAAAATTCAACACAAAAAGCAAAAACAAATCTAATTTGAATGATGATTTTTCTCCATCACATATTCTCTTGCAAATTTCTTCATAGTTAAACCTTCCCAAACTACTAGGCCATTTTGGTATCATCTTTGTAGGGTTGGATACTCAGAAAATATGAACCTGAGCATTGCTGTTTTGTGGATCATAGAGATCTCAATCCTTGTAGTTGGAGTTGTTTCTAAAACCAAAGCGCCAGATGGTATGAATCAAATCCTTTTTCTTGTTTTCATCTCATTTTGATTTGGTTTTTTAAATTCTTTTTTAACAATTTCTTGCAATGCAATGTGAAGAGATGGATTTTGTTGTTCCCAAAATTATGTGTTTCTTGAGTATTAATCATACCATTTTAATTTGTTTCTTGTTGATGGAAACAAATAAGGTGGTTGAATGATAAATATTCCATAATATCACATTTGATAACCATTTAGGCCCCATTTGATAACTATTTTATTTTTTGTTTTTAGTTTTTGAAAATTAACCCTGTAAGTACTACTTTCACGTATGGTTTTTCATGTTTTCTCATCTACTTAGATGTGTTTTAAAAAATCAAACTAAGTTTTGAAAACAAAAGGCTCCGTTTGATAACCATTTTGTTTTTAGTTTTAGTTTTTGAAATTTAAACCTAAAAATATTATTTATACTAATGAATTTATATGTCTTCTTATCTAATTTGTATCTATGTTTTAAAAAACCAAACCAACTTTTGAAAACTAAAAAAAATAGTTTTCAAAAACTTGATTTTGTTTTTAGAATTTGGCTAAAAGTTCAAATGTTTACTTAAGGGAGATGATTTCTATTGTAGAGAAATTAGGTGAACATAAACTTAACTTTCAAAAACTAAAAAACAAAATCAAAATCGTTATCAAACGGGGCCTAAAAAAGTAGTTTTTGTTTTGAGAATTTGGTTAAGAATTCAAGTGTTCTCTTAAGAAATATAGAAACCATGGTAGGAAAATGGGGAGAAAACAAGCACAATTTTCACAAACAAGAAACCAAATGGCTATCGTAGGGAAACTTATTTTTTTTTGGTTTTTTGATTTTTAAAAAATAAACACTACTTATTCTAATGATTTTCTTTGTTTTGTTATCTACCTCCTAAAAATGTTTTCAAAATCCACGCCAACTTTTTAAGCCATTTAAAAAAAAGGTGAAACCCATAGTAAATAAATTGTGAGGAAATAAGCATAATTTCAAAAATAACAAAATCATTATCGAATGGGGCTCAATTTAAACCATCTTACATAGTTAATATGTATTTTTTATTTTAACAATTATCAAGAAGGATATTCAACCATCAAACTTAAGGAGGATAATATATGTTTTATACTTGAATTTGCAGGATAATTATATTCATCATATATGCAATAAAGGCTAGAACAGTATCTAAGTTCCTAATGATCATACCTCGGTTTGCTCGTGCTATTTGAAATAAGTAAATGGTATACGATATAGTTAAAAATATAATTAAGTCATATGCATGTAGCATAGTCGTTAAGACATCTCTATTTAAATACATTATAGATTTTAATTGTCTTCCACACATCACCTAGTATTATAAAAATTTAAAACAAATTAAAATTCACATAAAAATATACGTTGTAATATTGATTAAAAAGGTGCTAGTTCACTATGAAATTAAGTGGTCGGATTCAAATTATTAATCTTTCAAAAAGTTGCCTTACCAGTTGAGTTATGTTAAGGTTGACTCGTTACGATTGACATAAACTATCAAACCTACTCATAGGATAAGAAAAGAAATTGAAAAATAAAATGAGATTTATATATTTATTGACATAAGCAATATTTTGTTGCAGTTTCTGCCCTAAATGTGATGTTCACTAGCTTAAATTCTCCATCACAACTGTCTGGTTGGAGATCAAACGGGGGTGACCCATGTGGTGACTCTTGGGAAGGGATCCAATGCTCAGGCTCATCTGTCACTGAAATGTAATTTAATAATTAGTTTCCTCTCTTCTTTTTCTTTTAAAATTAAGGTTAAATTATAAGTTTAGTCCTCAACTTTGAAATTTATGTCTATTTAATCCTTAAACTTTAAAAAATGTCTATTTAGTCCTTAAATTTTAGGGTTCTAATAAGTTCTTAAACTTTTAATTTTGTGTCTAATAAGTCCTTAAACTTTCAATTTTGTGTCCAATAGGTCTTGAATTTTCAATTTTATGTCTAATAGGCCCTTTACCTAGTTGACATTTTTTAAAATTCATGAACTTGCTAGACTCAAAATTGAAAGTTTAGGGTTCTATTAGACATAAAATTCAATTTTATATCTAATAGATCGGTTAATTTTTTACAAAATTTTGAATATGTCAGGAATCTATTAGATGCAAAATTAAAAATCTAGGGACTAATTAGACATTTTTAAAATTCAAGAACTTATTAGATACAAAATTAAAAGTACAGGGACTTATTTGACACTTTTTAAAGTTTAGAGACTAAACAGACACAAAGTTTAAAGTTCATGGACTAAATTTGTAGTTTAACCTAAAATTAATTAGGTTATTAATTGCATTGGTAATTAACTTCAAGGCTTTTTTTTTTTTAATATTTTAATTTACAGAAGTTTATCAGATTTTGGACTAACTGGATCAATGGGTTATCAACTGTCAAATTTGGCTTCAGTCACCTACTTGTGAGATCTATTTATTATTATTCTAAACACATGGTTTTTTTTCTTAATTAAACTACATCAGTTTAAGGTAATGCAATGCTCTTACTTGTGATAGTACAGTGATTTGAGCAAGAATAGCCTCAATGGTGATATCCCGTACCAGCTCCCTCCAAATGCAGTTCACATGTAAGTGCTCGTATTTCAAAGTGTTTAAGAGACAAAAGAAAAAAAGTTTATCTTTGTATTCTAACATAGTTTGAGAAATTATAGAAATTAAATTACTTTTAAGTGCTTAGAAAAAATGTGTTTCCGAAAAATAACTAGGCATGTTTAGGTCACAGATTATAATAACATCTGTTATTATAAGGCGTTGAATACTTTATACCCCAAACACACACTATTATAACTCAGACTAAACAATTCTTCATTTTTAAATAATATTATATGATTACACATATTATAATAATCCACAAACTATTATAACCCTCGTGTTATTATAATGGTTAAAATATCATTTTGGTCCCTATACTTTGAGCATTGTTCCATTTTGGACCCTATACTTTCAAATGTCCAATTTTAGTTCATGTACTTTCAATAAAGCTTAAAATTAGTCCTTATAACAAGTTTGGAGCTAATATTTATCAAAATTTGTTAAATAATAGTAATAATTCCAGTACAAGAAAAGCCACAATGTGAACCTAGTTTCAAAATTTGTAGAGGAAATGTTAAAAGATATTTTTTTTCTTTTTAAAAAAATAACAATAAACTAATAGTATAAATCAAATTTAAGTTTTATTAAAGTACATCGACTAAATCTGGACATGGGAATCAAAGTACAGAAACGAAAATCGTAATTTAACATATTATAATCCATAGGGCACCCCAAACCACTCTTCTTAAATATCCATACAATTTAGCCAGAAGAGCATCTCGCCTTTGAAGAGTTCATAAGTTTGGTTAGATGGTCCATCTATGGGACTTTTGGATTTTAGTACTTTTGTTGTTGTCTTGATTCTCAAAAAAAAAAAAAAAACAATAATTCAAACTCATTATTGCTTTCTTGTGTTCCGCACTATTGACATGTTTTTCCCTCATACATGTAGCGATCTTTCTGGAAACGGCTTCACTGGTAGTGTGCCTTATTCAATTTCTCAAATGGCCGATCTTGAATATTTGTAAGTGATTAAAACGTATGGTTGTTCTCTGTTTGTTCACATATATATATCATATATCTATACTACATCTTAATTAATTATTATGAGTTATTTGAGACAAATTATTCAATGAGACTATCACATTATGGCTGTCTCATAATAAGCGTTCGATATGGATCTAATAATTTTCATGTCCTTTAATAATCATTCGATAGAAATTCAAAGTACTTCTCTCACTTCATATAACGGTAAAAAACTATCAGTCAAATTGTGGCGGTCTCACCGAATAATTTTTCCTTATTAAATGTTTGTTTGTTGGGTGCAGAAATCTGGGTCATAACCAGCTTAGTAATCAGTTGAGTGACATGTTTGGCAAGCTTTCTAAACTCAAAAAGCTGTAAGTCTCATATTTTCAACTATATCCTTCTCTATTTATCAAATACTTTGCACATCCTTCATTAATTCAATCAGTGTTATACACATTATTTGCCAACTGCTTGCTTTGTTTTTAGGCCATTTATTATTTAGTTATTATTAATTAATACAGTGTCAGCATGGATACATTTAATTATTGAATAAACATGAAAATTTTCTATTACTTGGCTGGTTGGTAGTATTGAGGAATTTCAATACTACTTCCATTGAAGCCTTGCCAATATCAGTATGGGGTCCACCATAAACGAGGTGGGGTCTACTAGTATTACAACATGGTATGAATTGGTATTATCATAGTACTCGAAATTTTTCCAAATAAACATGCATATATGTTCATTCATAGTCATTTTGTGTTTTTCAGTCAGAGTTATTTAAGAGAACAACTAACTGAACTCATTCCGTCTAAATCAATTCTTTTGATTGGATTGTAAAGACAAATTTTGACATTTTGGATCCTTTTTTGAAAATTTTTTTAAAAATTTGGTATGGTTCGATTTTATAATAAGAAAAAAATCGAAAAGAAAAAGAGCAAAAAATTAAATATACTTCTTCCTCCTGTTTAGGATCTCACATTGGAAAAGTGGAGAGAAACCTCACAATATATAAGATATGTGGGTTACTCCTCTCATCGCCAATTGGTTTTGAGATGGAATCCCATATAATCTAATATGGTATCAAAGCTCATTAAAACCCAAACGGGTATTCGGTCCAAAAATTGAAATTGGGATCAATGTTGAGGATCTCACATTAGAAAAGTGGAGAGAAACCTCATGTAGGTTACTCCTCTCATTGCCAATTGGTTTTGAGATGGAACCCCATATAATCTAATACCTCCCTCAAAAATCCCATGGGCACCAAATTCCTATTTTGGGTTTAACTTGTTACATTTGAGTTCCAATATTCTTCTTCATTAAAAATCATGTCTCTTCAGGTCATAGAATTATATAGGCTCTAACTTTTCTCTTTATAATTTATCTTTTGAATATCAGTATAAGTAATTACACCTAGAAATTTTCAAATAACAAATACATGATTTTTTTGGGAATGATTGTAAAATCGTTAATCACTTTTTTTCCGTTCAAAATCACTCCCAAACATGGATATAATCAATCAAAATCAATTTTAATTATATGAAAATCAAATTTAAAGAATTACTTAAAAACTAATCATGATTTCACTTAAATAATTGTTTCTAAAATAACTTCTGAAAGTCATATTTTAAACACTTTTTTGTTGGAGCCTAATATAAAAGAGTAGTACATCCAACATCTCCTCAAAATTCATTTGAATTTTCAACATACTTCTAGCCAAGATATTCAATATATTACGCTCAAGATTTGGGACAGATTTAAACGAAAAGCGAGTTTTTACAAACTACTATTTTTCGTTTTTTTAAATTTTGAACCCATTTTAAAATAGCATAAAGCAAAACAAAATAAAAATATATAAGTAGGAGTAGGGTTCATAAATTAAATTTTCAAAAACAGAAAATAAAGACTATGAATGATTATGAGACAAAGCCAATCATTTCTATGGTTGTTACCAAAATCTCCCTTCCTCTTCAACCTTTTCTTATCATTATGTCTTCCACCTCTTCATCCACCATTTCCTCACCAAAAACCACCTGTAAAAGAAGCTTAATCTAGGAAGTTTTGCACAAGAGTAGAATCTTTTTTTCTTTTAAAAAAAATTATCTAAAGGCCATCAGATTTATTTATTTATTTATTTTGAATACATCAACAATTGGGGGTGGGGGATTCGAACCCAAAATCTTTTAGTCATGAGTCATACTTGATGTCAGTTGAGCTACACTCTTGTTAACCTAAAGCCCATAGGATTAATTTTAAGAGAAGGCATCATCAAACTATATAAAGATGTGGTGAAAAAAAAAAATCTCAACCACAATCACAATATGATAGAACTTTCTAGACATGTTTCTAAGAAAATTATAACAACATTTTGATGATCTACAATCTACTCTCCATTCAATTCCAAATTATTCACAATCAAACTCAGAAAATGATTAAAAATTCTTCCAACACTTTCTAATTTTTTTCATCTTGATGGAATCAAACTCAGATCCAAGGCCTTGTAAATTATCTTAACACTTTTACCTCCCGGGTGTACTTCAAAATATCCAAAAGCCTCCTTTGAAGAAATTGCTGATGAAATTTTCTTTTAGAGACTCCATTATAAACAGCTAGATAGATAAATAAGAATAATACCTTTTGTCTTTCTTCTAATTTTTCCTCAATCTAGTAAGGGTGCGTTTGAAAGTGATTTTCTAATGGTTAAAATCAGTTTTTTCATGATCAAAATTACACCGAAACATGTATTTAATCATTCATCAACTTAATGTTTGATTTTACTTTTTAATGAAATTTTTATACTATAAAAATTGATTTTAGCATGTTTTCGAGTGATTTAAATACTACAAAAGTGATTTTAACTGTTTCAAGATCACTCCCAAACATGTCTCAAGTTATTAATTAGAGTTCAACTAATCCCTAATTTGGTTTATCCTCTATCAACAATCTTCCATAAATCTTGTGAGCCATACTTTCATATACATCATTGATTGAAGTTCTTTTTTGTTAAATCTAGGAAGTTAAGCATCCCACATTTATTGTTGTCAAAAAGACAAGCTTTTAACACCATTTTTGGAATTAAGGATATCCAATTTAAATAAAAATTACACACCTAATTTAGTTTAGTGAATAGATCAGTACATATTACCCTTTTTAAGATTGAAGTTTTGATTTTTCCACTCCATAATTGTTGAATTTGCAGAAGAAAGAGGAAGGAAAAGAAAAGAAAAAAGCTTACAAGAATTTTGAAAAACATTGTAATTTTGTTTTTCTCTCAATTTGTTAAGTTTCCACTCCATCATTTTTTCTGTATCAATTATTTGTAAAATGCCCTTTTTGTATTGGTTGATAAAGGCCATCATACTCATTTGAAAAAATGTTAAAATTGTAAGCTAAAAGAAAAGTATACAAAATTATCATTCATGAATGCTTTACATGCAAAATTACCATTAATGAATTTTTTATATTAACTAATCAATGAGAGTGTAATATTATTTATTTTACAGGGATCTCTCATCAAACTCAATCTCAGGAAACTTACCTCAAAGTTTTAAGAAGCTTTCAAGCCTCACCTTCTTGTGAGAAGCAAATATTAAGATTGCTAGATTAAGAGTTTTTGAGTTTATTATTGTCACTAATTAACATTTTAATTCATTTTTACAGGCATCTACAAGATAATCATTTTACAGGTTCAATTAACGTTCTTGCTGCCCTTCCACTTGATGATTTGTAAGTAGTCCCCAACCATAAAAATGCATGTATATTTAAGGTTAAAATACCATTTTAGTTTGTATATTTTGAGTTTCATTTCATTTTAATCTTTGTACTTTCAAATGTTCAATTTTAGAAGAAAAGATTCTAATAAACTAACAATAGGAATCGGTTATTATTTTTTTTAGTATATCAACAATTGAGGGTGGGGGATGGATTCGAACTCATGATCCCTTGGTCATAAGTCTTATTTGATGCCAGTTGAGCTATGCTCTTGTTACCAATAGGAACCGATTATTAGTTTTATTGAAAGTAGAGAAATTAAAATTGGACATTCAAAAGTATATGGGCTAAAATGAAGTGAAATTCAATGTACGAGACCAAAACGGTATTTTAACATATATTTAAAGATTTGTTTTTTTTTGAAAGAACCTATATTTAAAGAGTTCTTGAACCCTTTCAATTAATTGAAATGTTTTTGCCTGTAGGAATGTCGCAAATAACAAATTCACTGGATGGATTCCCGATACTCTTGAAAACATTGATAATTTGGAGTAAGTGTGGTATTTATTTATATATTTATTTATAATTAATGAGTAGTGTAACTTGCTTGACAACATGATATACTGATGAAATGATAAACAAAAGTTTCTAATTTGGGCTCAAAATTATATTTTTTTTGAAAGGGGTTAAATTACCAATCAATCCAAAAGTTTTAATAGTTTTAATTCGGGAGGAAATGGGTGTGTTTATACTAATGTTGGGTTGTTCAGAACTGTAGGAAATTCATGGTCATCAGGACCAGCTCCTCCGGGCGAAAACTCGAACAAAAACGAGTCGAAGAAGGAGTCGTCGGGGTCGGGGATCAGCGGGATGGTGATAGCAGGAATAGCAATGGGAGTTTTAGCAGTAATAACAATAGTGATTGCATTGGTATCAAGAAGGTCTCCCCCTTCCCATTATCTGGACGAAGACACAAACCAACACAGATCCTTCACTCCACTCACATCCCAAGAGCTGGCTAAAGATTTGCATAATAATAATAATAATGATGAAAGAAAATCATTTAACTCAGATGCCTCTGTTGATATAAAGGCTCTTCAGAAATCTGCTAATAATTCTGGTCCTGTTCAGTCCTTTAGTGATACTCAGTTTGCTAGCCGTCTAAACTCAAGAAGAAGCACTTCTGTTCGTGCTGTTGCTTATTCCTTGCTTGATTTGCAATCGGCTACTTCACATTTTTCCTCTGCTCGTCTTCTTGGTCAGGGTACTATTGGACGTGTTTATAAGGCTAAGTATGGAGATGGCAGGGTAATTATTTCTTTCTTTACTCTTTTTTGTTTCAGGTTTATAAACTATAAAGCCTAAGGAACGATATCCCTTTTATAACTATTTGATTTTTTGTTTTTTTGTTTTTAAAAACTAAGCCTACGTGTGGATTTTCTTGTTTTTGTTATTTATTTGTTACCCATGTTTTTTAAATTTAAAAAAGTAGTTTTCAAAAATTTGTTTTTGTTTTTAGAATTTGTGGCTAAGAATTCAAAGAATTCCTTAAGAGAAAACTAAGCTTGATTTTGTCGTAGTTTTTTTTTTAAAAAAAACCTTTTGTAATTTGGGTAAAAGTTCAAATATTTTTTTTAAGATAAATAAAACTATTAATGATGGAGATATGATATGAAAAGAACCAAATTTTTTAAAAAACGAAATAGTTATCCAATGCCCTTAGGCACGGTTGATAACTATTTGATTTTTTGTTTTAGTTTTTGAAAATTATTTTTCACAATCTCTCTTTATATTTTCTACCCTTTGTTCCATCTTGTTTGAGGTACCATTTAAGTTTCTAGTCAAATTTCAAATTTTTTTTTAGTTTTCAAAACTTAGCTTAGTTTTTTAAATCATAAGATACAAAGTACATAAGAAAGCATATCAACTAATTGATATATGTATTACTTTTAGGCTTAATTTTTAAAAACTAAGACCTCGTTTGATAATTATTTGATTTTTTGGTTTTGGTATTTTAAAATTAAGCCTAAAATACTATTTCTACCCATGAGTTTCTATGTTTTTCAAAATCCAAGCTAAATTTTGAAAACTAAAAAAAAGTAGCTTTCAAAAATTTGTTTTTGACTTTTTAAACTTGGCTAGAAACATAAATGACTCTTCAAGAAAGATGGAAAGCATTGTAGAGAGAAGATGAGAAATTGTGAACCAACAAGCATAATTTTCAAAAATAAAAAAAAAAAAGAAAAATGAAGCATAATTTTTAAATGGTTATAATTAAATGGGGCCATAGTTTTTGTTTTTCGTTTTTAAAAATGAAGCGTATAAATAATACTTGCACTTTCAAGTTTCCTTATTTTGTTGTAATCAAGTCCATTTTTTAAAACTAAAAAACAAATAGTATTAAAAAAAAACTTGTTTTTATTTTAAATAAAATATTTTCTAAGAAAGATGAAATTCATTATCTTTTGAAAATCAAAAAACAAATAGGTATAAAACGGGGCTAATTTTTAAAACTTGATTGGGTATTGAAAATATGGGGAAAATAAGTAAAAGTAATTTAATTTTGTTGCGTGTTAAAAAGGTTTTGGAACGGTTGTTAGGTTTTAACAGTACTAATGAGGAAATAATATGAATGGGTTTTTGTAAAATAGGTTTTAGCAGTGAAGAAGATAGATTCATCAATATTTCAAGGGAGAAGAACAGAAGAATTTTCAGAAGTAGTTGCAATCATCTCAAAGCTTCACCACACAAATATAACAGAAGTGGTTGGGTTTTGTTCAGAACAAGGACATAATATGTTGATTTATGAATATTTTATGAATGGTTCACTTCATGGCTTTCTACATATGTCTGATGATTTCAGTAAACCACTCACATGGAACACTAGAGTCAGAATCGCTTTGGGGACAGCACGTGCTCTTGAGTAACTACTTCTAAACTGACTACTTTTTTTTTTTTTTCCTTTCATTTTTAAGTTAACTCTCTACCTATACTTTTTTTTTTTTTTTTGTTATCTACTTTTTTTTCTGTTAATATTAAATTTTGAATACTAACAAAAAAAAAAAAAAAATTTAAAAACCTTATTTTTATATTTAGGATTTGACTATGAATACAATTCAAATGTTTTTGTGAAAAGTGAAAATCTTGATTGAGAAATGGTAGAAATTTGCTAGCATATTTTTCAAAAGCTAAAAATAAAAAATTAAATACTTATCAAAAGAGACAAGTAAGTTTTTAAGTTTGTGTCTAATAGATATCAAAACTGTGTTGAGTTTGGATAGTTTTAGAATCCAAACCCAATATGTTATTTGAGTGTGTTTAATATTTTGTCCCTAACATCTCTCATAAGTCAAATATTTATTAGACATAAAATTATAAATTCAAAACACTATAAAATACTTCAAACCTTAAAAGTTATTAAGGGTCTGTTTGGTAGGCAATCCAAAAACATAAATTTGAAAACAAATGATTTAATGAAAACAGAGTTGTATTTCATGTTTTCAGATATGTGTTTGGTAGTAGATTTAGAAATTTAATTCCATTTTAAACAGTAGTTTAAAGTGTGTTCTATAATATATTTATAGATCATAAAATTATTTTTGGTTGCAAAGTTAAATATTAAGTTGAATATAAAACATTATTAATTAATTTATGAACATGTATTTTTTTAATAAATTTTATATTTTATAATATTTTATATTATACATATTTTAATTTAACAAAAGTAAATTAAGTTTATAAACATGAAATACTATATTTATTAAGATTTTATCTTTGTTTAATACAATTCTGCATTTTAAATTTTAAATTAAGAATTTGGATGTAATGAAATCATAAAAATGTTGTTTTCAAAATTTCTACTATTTGGATCACAGAATCCGAAAACAGTTTTCAAAAATACGTCTGCCAAACATGTATTCTGAATCCGAAAACATAAAACAGAATCCGAATTGCCTACTAAACACTCGTTAAAATTTAGAAAATTTAACTTTAAAGTTTAATGTTTGTGTTTTTTTTCAAAGACATCAGATTTTGATGATTGTGTTTTTTTAGGTACCTTCACGAAGTCTGTTCACCATCCATAATCCACATGAATATCAAGTCCTCTAATATATTGCTTGATGCCGAACTCAATCCTCGCCTCTCCGACTATGGTTTGGCAACTTTTTATAAGGTTCAATTCTTCTCCACACTATATATTATATATATATATATATTCCATCAATATATATACACTATGATTCCTTGATCACATTTATCTACTGTTATTATAACGAAAATAAATTGAATTAAATTATAGTAACGCATTCGTACTTTATTTGATTTATATATACTTTTTAAAAGATATGGTTGCTTGCCAGAAATTTCTTTGGCATGCTTTCTAAATAATTTCAAAATCTCCAACAATTTTTTATTTTTATTTTTTTTAAAAAATGTACTTTTAACTTTTAAAATTTGGTAAGGTTTTAAGAAGGAAAAAAAAGTTATCATGGATCCCAAACTGAATTCATTTGGTTATCATAATGAATGAGTAGATTAAAAGACAATAACCATTTAATTATTTAAATTACGATTTTAATATTATTTTATTAACAAAATATTGCAACACAATTAAGAGACGTTTGGAGTGCATGTTATAATATAACATAAAATAATTATTAGAAATTTAGAAATAAAGTTGAGTTGTAAAAAAAAGTGTTGGAAATTAAACAGTTGATTTGATTAATTTCAGAATAGAAGCGAAAACCCTGGATGTGGATATGATGCTCCAGAATGCATGAAGGGTTCAAGTTATACAATGAAGAGTGACATTTACACTTTGGGAGTGGTGATGTTGGAATTGTTGACGGGACGGATGCCTTATGACTCGTATGTTTTTTACACTAACCATTTTGTCTTTAATTAAATTATAAGCTTGGTCGTGTCTAATAAAGTCCTATACTTTAGAATCATTCTAATAGGTCTTTAACTTTAGTCCCTATATTTTTTAAAATTTTCTAATTAGGGGTTTAAATGTGTTTAATAATAATTTAATTATCTGTTTTTTATTTTTAAAAATTAAAATTGTAAATACTACTTCTACCTCTATATAGTTTCTTATTTTGTTATCTACTTTTCATCTAGTTATGTTTTTCAAAACCAAGCCAGTTTTGAAAATTAAAAAATTGTTTCGTTTGATAATGATTCCGTTTCTCGTTTTCTGTTTTTTAAAATTATGTTTGTTTTCTCTACCATAGGTTCATCTTTCATAAGAAAACATTTGATTTTTTAACAAAAATAAAAAGAAAATTAGAAAACTACGACCCCGTTTGATAACCATTTGGATTTAAAAATGAAGCCTAAAAATTCTATTTCTACTAGGATTTTATGTTTTCTTATCTACTTTATACTTATGTTTTTAAAAATCAAACAAATTTTTGAAAACTGAAAAAAAATAGTTTACAAAAACTTGTTTTTGTTTTTGAAATTTGACTAGAAACTTAAACGATACCCCAAGAAAGATGGAAATCGTTTTAGAGAAGATGAAGAGAAATGGTGGAGAAACAAGTATAATTTTCAAAAACCAAAAACTAAGAGTCCAATAGTTATCAAATGGGGCTTACATTTTTTAGTTTTTAAAACATGACTTGAATTTTTAAAACATAGGTAAAAAAGTTGATACAAAAAAAGAAAATTCATGGTAGAAGTAATATTTATAGGCTTAATTTTTAAAATCTAAAAATAAAAAACTAAGGCCCCATTTGATAACCATTTGGTTTTTAGTTTTTGGGTTTTGAAAATTAAGCCTAAAAATACTACTTTTACCAATGAGGTTCTATGTGTTTCTTATCTATTTTGTATCTATGTTTTCAAAAACCAAGTTAAAAAACTAAAAAAAAAAATAGTTTTCAAAAATTTGTATTTGTTTTTTAAATTTGGCTGGAAATTTAAATGGTACCTCAAGAAAAATGGAAACTATTATAGAGAAGATAAACAGAAACTATTAAAAAACAAACACAATTTTTAAAAACCAAATGATTATCAAACGGGACCTAAATGATTATCAAATGGGGTAGTAGTTTTTAAAAACATGTTTTCATTTTTGGAATTTGACTTTGAATTCAAATGTGTTGTTAAGAAAGACGAAACTTATCGTAGAGAATTGATGCAAAAACAAACACAATAATCTTAAGATCAAAAACTAAATAGTAGTTATGAAACGAGTTCTAACATTTCAATTTTGTGTCAAATAGATTAACTCCATCACTTTAGCACTTACCTAGCATATATTTTGAAGCACAAAGTATATAAAAGCTTAGTCTTAGGGACTAAAGTTAGGATATCATACATTAGGTTTTAACTTATATGAATGGTTGAATGATTGTTAGTTCAAAGACAAAGGTGGAACAAAGTCTAGTCCGATGGGCTACTCCACAGCTTCATGACATTGATGCATTGGACAAAATGGTGGATCCTGCATTGAGAGGGCTATATCCGCCGAAGTCAGTGTCTAGATTTGCAGATATCATTGCACTTTGTGTTCAATCAGAGCCTGAATTTCGCCCTCCCATGTCGGAGGTGGTGCAAGCCTTGGTAACTTTGGTTCAACGATCCAGTATGAATATGAGAGATGATCTTGGAAACTCTCGACGAATGGATGATTTTGACTATTAATTCACTAAATTAATACTCACTTTACTCTTGTTCAATTATACACACATATTATAAATCCTCTTCATTTTTATGTATTTTATTCATTCAATATATATAAACAAGGATTCACACTTAGAGAATTAATTAATTAGTGATTGTATCCTCACTCTTAATCCATCATTCCCTTTTCCCTTTTCCCTTTTTGTATAACAATGTTGCCTTTCTAGTCCACTTCTCAACACCTTTTTTTTCTAATATATTTCTATACAAATACTTAATTAAGAAGAGGCTTACATCATTATATTCTCTATGTATCATATCGTTGAGTAATTTTTCTGTTGTCTTATTCCCATTTTCTTCTTCCTGTATGTGCCCACTTTTTAGACTATATATGTGTATGTTAAGTTGGTTAATTCAATTCAGATGTTTTTGGAGCTATCTATCTAGATTGATGCTTTGATTAGAAAATTGCTAACTTGTCTGTTTTTTTAGTTATGCCTTGGTAATTATGATGTGTTATATATTATTGTTTGACATAAATAGTAATATTATGGTTATGTGGGAATTCAATCATCTTCATATTCTAAATGAGAAAATTGTTACTATGTACTTGCATGCAAAAATTAACCTCAATTTACCCTGGGCAGTGAATCAAATTCTTCTCTTATTTAGCTTTTATTTTAAAGTGTATAAGCAATATTTGAGTCAATAACCAATTTGGACTTAGTTAAATTAACACGTGGCTCTTGATCCTATAGGCATTTTTCTATGTCCAAGGTTAATCAATAAAGTCCTATGTCCAGGCTCTTTTTCTTATATTGATTTTACGAACCTATTTATTACCTTACCCTTTCCGTACCGGGTTTAAATTTATATGTTAATCTAAGTGATCAATTTAGCTAACAATAAACTTTAAATATGCTAGTGATGTAATAAGCTTAGCTTATCTTCTATGGCATTCACATAGTGTAATCCCAAAATTACAACATGATTACAAAAATGAAATAAATGATAAATGCACTAAACATGTGACAATCTAAGTAAGAAAGGAAGAAAAACTCTTGGGTTGCCACTTTTATGTGCTATCCCTTATTCTTTCATGACTATTGGGGAACGTAAAGCTTTGCCTCTTTGGTTTCCACTCCTTTCCATTCTGTGTTTTCGGGATGTGCATCACTTGCATACACATGACTCTATGTACATCACTTTCATACACACAGAATTCATTGGGCGTACATTGATTGAAGTAACACAAGTGCACGTGATCGAAGTAATATAAGACGATACAAGTATCGAACTCCGAGGAAATTGTATTAATTGATTGATTACTGAGATTGGTTGAAATAAAAATTGAATAAAAAAATAAGATACCAAGAGAATAAATTTAACAAAACTAATGGACAACTAAAATTAAACACAAGAATGACAAAGTTAAGGGACGTTTAGGAAATTAACTTCATTAGTTGGTTCTTGCAAATAATCAATTAGGTAATTAACTATGATTATCTCATTTATTACTATGATTATCTCATTTATTACTATGCCTAGAAGTCTAAAATCAAGGAATCCTTTGTCGAACTCATCCTATTTGTAGCCACATATTTTTGTCCGGCTTGTTTATCGATTTTAATTATTAAATTTAAATTAGAAGCTTTAACCTTATAATCTTTGTTTGTGGCATTTTTTCTAGTTGTTGCTAAGTGTGAAAATTAGGGTTTTTAAAAAAAAAATGAGAAAAAGTGTGGTTTTAAAAATCAAATTCTTGTTCCTTCCTTTCTAAGTAATGGCCCATTTTCACAACAATTTTGCTTGTTTTGTTTTTTTGCCTAAAAGAAGAAGATGTTTTTGCTTTATAAGCCATCTTTTCACAACCCTAAAGGGAGGCCTACAACAAGAACAAAAAAAACCTACAAAAATAATATCAATCCATTTCTCAACCTTCAACTCAATCACAACCACATTACAAAAAAGTTGGTTACAAAGTAAGGTTTTCTCCTCTGTTCAGAGCTACCTTTTTTTTTTACGAAAAAAAAGGAACAAGAAGTTTTAGAACAACCTTAACTCGAGATGCATTTGGTAGGGTCTTTGACCCAAGGATCCGCATCTCAAGCTACGAGTCAATGGTGTTCTACGCTTCCCCCGTTGCTAGATTTTCATATTCATCTGAGAGCACCCCTGAAAAACAGTAGTTGAGTAAGGGTTTGTTGCAAGTTTTTTTTTTTCTTTCATTTTATTGCTTAATGCATTTTTACTGAGAATATCTATTTATTGTTGTTCCCTTTGTCCCCTACATATTTTTTATGATACTTTCTTTTATTGTTGTTATTTGTGTTACTACTCTTCTTTATCATTCAATCGGTTCATTTTCCATTTTTTTTTCTTTCTTTTTTTCTGTTCTTAGATCTTAAGAGGTACAAAAAGTGAAGGTTGGGGGTTTTGTTCTATAGAAATAGTAGTCACAAAGCAAAAAAAAAATATAAAACGAAACAGAAAAAAAGCATCATGTATTGTGAAACTAAAAGTAAAACATACCTTCGTGAGAGAGTATTTGCTTTTGTGATAGAAGAAGAACTAAGGAAAAGAAAAAAAGAAGATTAAGGAGAAGAGAAAAGTATGGCAGAGAAAAAAAAGAGAGAGAAAGGAGAGAAAGAGAAAAGAGAGAGTTGAGTTTGAGAAAGGAAAAGAGTAGAAGAAGAAGGGTTTAACTTGTTTTGTTTTAAAGTAAAAGAAAAAGTTTATTATAATAATAATTATTATTATTATTATTATTTTAAATAAAAAAAGAAAAGGAGAGCCCCGCCAGAACCTTTTTTTTGTTTTTTTATATATATATATATATTATCTTATTATTATTATTATTACTTATTTTGAAACCATTATTATATATATATATATTTTTTTATTATTATTATTATACTTATGTTAAGAAAGGAAGCCAAAGATTATTTCTCGTCTCATTATTTCGCGTCGATGGCGAGTGCCAGCACATCGACAAGACGCCTTTCAAAAAAAAAATTTCTTTTTTTTTTGTTTTATATATAAGTATTTATATTATATAGAATGTATTTTTACTCCATTTTTCTTTGCTTTTTTTGTTTCTTTTTATGTATTTACTCTAGTTCAAAGTTTTTTTTTACCATCATTATTATTTTGTCATTATCATTTGTATTTTTTGTGTTATGCTTGTATAGTTAAAATGTTAATATATCTTTTATTTATTATAATTGAAATTTTGATAAACATTCTAAATGATATATGGTTTATAGCTTTGTAATTTATATATATATATATATATATATATATATATATATTTTTTTTTTTTTAAAAAAAATGGGCGACAACTAATCTAGAAATATTTGGGAGTCCGATTTTCTAGTTTTCCTAGGTGTGAAAATCGATTATTTGGAAGTCCAAGATCGATTTCAATATGCTTATTTTGTTCAGTAAAATTCGATTTGCATATTTGTAAATGACGTTTATTTGCTTATCTGTATGATCAATTTGTTATGTTAAGCATGATCTATCTTTAAATTGCATTTTGTATTTTATTATTTCAAAAAAATAATTTTATTTTAATTATCATTCATGTTTCAAAACTTTTTTTTTGTAAACTTATTTTCACTTTTTTTTTCTTAAACTTAGTTTATAAAGTTTTTTTAAAAAAAAACTAAATTTATTTACCACTTTTGTGCGATTTTTTTTAAAAAAAACTTTTTTTATTTCCAAAAAAAATCCTACGACGGAATCTAGAAATATTTGGGAGTCCGATTTTATAGAATTCTTGAGGTGAGGGATCATTATCTTTGGGAGTCCGAGATCTTGATCCCAAGAAAAAATGAATTTAATTAAAACTTTTTTTAAAAAAAAAAAAATTTATAAGAGGTTATCCTATGATGGATTTGAGAAATTGTAAAATTTTCTCATATTCTTGAGATGATATTATTTCTAAAATCTTGAAATAATTTCAATGTAGCCACATTAATGGATTTTCATCCACTTGTTTTATGGGATCATGACTCAAAATATTGGAGGAATGAGGGGTAAAATAAGACATTGTGTTAAATTTTTTTTTCTAAATATTTTTGCAATTCAAGATTAAATTTGGCCACCGTTAAAAACGGGTGTTGTGGGGTGCTAACACCTTCCTCATACACAAAGAACTCCCGAACCCAAAATCTGGTTTTCGCATACCATTTTTTTTTTTCATTTTTTTAAAAAATTTATTTTATTCTGTTTTGGTGCCCAATCACACCATAAAAAAGATTGGTGGCGACTCCTTTTAAATATCCCTATTTCGCGGACGTCGGCCGCTCCGCGTCGCAGGTACGTGGCGACACTATTCTTAAGTGCGATTAATTAAATCTCGTGTCTGTCTCATTAATTAATCCTCACTTAGCCTTAACGAACCTTCATATTAAGCTTCAATTAATTTCATTTCATCCTATGTCAGTTAGGCAAAAATTAAAAGGTTACGTGTAACAACCCTAAATTTTGGGGAAACCTATCTAGGGGTATTATTTAAGATGCGCTGAAATTTCGGCAACATAACAGTGCTACTAGGATTTTTTCAAAAAAGTTCAGGAACCTGAATGCATAAATAAAACACTCAAAAGGCATAACAATCCTCCCAACCTTCCAACAAACTTCCAAAATATAAGGGTTGGGGCACAACAACCCGAAATTCGTAATAACTTCAACAACGAACTTTTAGAAATAAACAGGGATCACGAATTCAGATGAATAAACTTAAAACGTGCAATGTCATATCAAAACAAAGATTACAAAGCATGCTCAGAAAAACCAACATAAACCTAAGTATTAAACTAAGTTTAAGGTAAAAAAGAAAGTCTTCATAGCCTCACAGGTGGTCACCGGTCAACTAGCTCACAAGCAAGCCCTATCTACAACCAAAACATTAGAGAAAGTGGCGTGAGTATTAGAAATACTCAGTAAGTAACCCACTCAAGTCCAAAACACAACAACACATCAACTACCCAATAAGCTTCAACCCTACGACCACTTTAACAATCAAAACCTTGTTCAAAGTCCTACAACCCTAGCCACTCACCCCGCATCCTTCTAACCAAGCCTCAAGAATTGGATCCCCGACTCATGCCCACAAAGGCTATCTCGGTTTGCCACGAAGACTGCCTCATCCCCCATGTTGTCTAGGACTTGCCACGGAGGCCTACTTGACACAAAGGCTGCTAGAACTTGCCATAAAGGCTATCTCATCACAAAGGCAACTTAGGATCTGTCACAGAGGCTAACGTGCCACAAAGGCTATTTGGGGCTTGCCACATCGGTTACGTGCCACAAAGGATATGGTGTCACAAAGGCTATCTCGCTAACTTGCCACAAAGGCTACTCATCACAATGGAGTCGAGTCCTAGTTAATTTCGAAGGTCAAGGTACCATGGCTAGGTCTACACAGACTCGCTATAAAGATAGGGCGTCCCCAAACTGAGTCTAACAGATTTACCACAAGGCTAACCCTCACTCGCCCAATCTACCTAGTTTGCCACCAAGCCTGATCAACCCTTGCTAGGCCTACTTGAAGTTGCCACAAAGGCTAGACTACGCACCCAGGCCTACCACACTATTGCCACAAAAGGCTAAGCAGTTCAAGTATCACAACCAATGCAGACAACCCAACACGATTCTCAATAAGTTAGATAACATGCTCCAACCACGAAACAAACAACTAGTCCAAGAGGTATTCATGCTCAACAAGTCATAAGCATGTTCTAAAAGCTAACAGGGACATCCAGACAACAATCACAAACATGAAAATACTCAAGGATCAACACCCAATCCTTTCAACATACACAACAACGCAAGATTTTATTTTACAGGCTATGAAAGCAAGCTTTCTCACTTATGAGCATGCTTGTGAGACCCAACTGGCAACTTACCCCCAAACGTGAATGTTACCCCAAAACGAGCCGAAACCAAATCCACCATGAACACTGCTCGACTAACAGTCCCTCGACACACCCTTAGGTCGATCACTTCTCACAAAATATCTAATAAACCAAACCAAAACAACATAAGCACCAGAGAGAGAGAGAGAGAGAGAGAGAGAGAGAGAGAGAGAGAGAGAGAGAGAGAGAGAGAGAGAGAACGAATTGGGAAGAAGAAGGAGCCACGAATTGGGGAGAAACCACCCAAAAATGCGTGGCTCAGGCAATCGACAGAGTGAGAGGGCTTGGCGACACGAAATGAAAGGAGATCGACGAGAGGAACTGAAAAAAGGGGTTAAGTTGTCGACGATTTTGCGAAACGAGAGAGAGAAGCTCGACAAGGGTTTGTGGAAAAGTGAACGGGTAGGGCACGACACGAAGGAGGGAACAGTTCAGTTGTCGGGCTCGAGGGAAGAGGTCGGCGACAAGACTTTAGTGGCCGACGATTGGGCTCCGATGGTGGGATTGTGCACGGTGAACAGGTGGCGAGGCTCCCTCGATCTCCCTTTATTCCTTTATTTTTTTCCTTTCCTTAACACCAAAACAAACCAAAGAACCAAAAAAAAAAAAAAAAAGGAAAATAAGAGCTTACCCAGATATTCTCGTTCTCTAAACTGGCTCCCAATACGAAAGTGAGATAACGAGGTTTGAGACAGATGCTTTCAAAACGCGAATGACCTGAATATAAAGCCTTTAGAGCTTAATTCGGGCCCCTAGCTTAAAAGAATGAAAATTTCACATCTGCCCTAAAAGACCCAAAATTGGAAATTCTGGCCCGAACCACCAAATATCACAATTTAAACCATGAATTAAATCCAATTAACTCGAGAACTAACTCCATCATACCTGATTTAAACCAGGCGTCACATTATTTAATGATTTTCTAAGTTTAATCTACTTTGTAGAGCCCAATTAAACTACTTCTCCATTAATCTCGATTCTTTACTTTGTTAATGGCATTAGACACACAGTGCACAAAGTGATACAAATGATAAACCACAATTAATGCCTCAATTAGTTAAATGCAATGACCAATTAACTACATTAATTCCCCAAAGAGATTTAACCACTATTATTGGTGTAATTAAATCTAAAACAGAGTTTACAACCTAAATACATAACACACAATGGAAAAAAAAGAATTAAAGAGTAAACTTGTACCAATTGCCTCGATTTTCTTGCTAAAATCAACTTCTTTCCCTAAATGGTCAGTTTCTTCAAAAATGGATTAAAACCCTAGTCCCTCCCCCCAAAAAAAAAAAAAGTCCCAAAACGAAGCTTAAATGGTATTCTGTGAGACAACATTGAGACATTGTCCTAAATGTTATATTTCATTAAGTCGTGCATCCCCTGTTGGGATTTTAAGGCCTAAACTCGTGTAGTTTGTAAATGTTCAATGAAATCAATAAGGAGTTATTATTCATCATTTCTCATGGTCTCGCATTTAAAAACTTCATAAGCTCCAGGGTTATGATTATGAGAACTTCAACAGTGTGTAGTAAACACGAAAGTAGGATCATGTTCAAGTGTGTAACCCAAATGGTCTATAGTACATGGATAAGGTTGGGAACCTCATCCTGGTAACACTATGGGTGCGACTCACTTTGTATTTGATATAAACGAGGTGATCCAACTTGTTCATGTAGTTCACATGCAAGTGGGGGCATCATGTGCGATGAGTTCGTACAAGACCAGACCGCGAGTTATTAGCCTACTATGTTGGGGTTTATGTCCTGAACTCGTGTAATTTGTAAATATTCAATGAAATCAACAAAGAATTATTGTTCATCATTTCTCGTATTCTCACATTTAAAACTTAAAATCCAATAAACTAAGCTCCAAAGTTAATGTTATGAGAACTTGAACGGTGTGTAGTAGACACATAGGTAGGATCGTGTTCAAGTGTGTAACCCAAATGATCTATAATATATGGATAAGGTTAGTAACCTCATCTTGGTAATACTATGGATGCAACCCACTTTGTAGTTGATACAAACGAGGTGATCTAACTCGCTCATGTAGTTGACTTGCGACTGGGGGCATCTTGTGCGATAAGTTCGTACAAGACCGGACCGTAAATTATTAGCCTACTGATGTAACATTGTTAACAAATTAGGTCTAATAGTTTATAGATGACCATTAGTGACTCGACCTGCATCCTAAGCGGGTTTTGAACTCCTGCTTGCAGGGGTTTATCCTTAGACTAGTATGAGTGAAAGTGGTCAGAGTTGTCGACTCAATATGCCAACCTTCTGAGGAAAAAAACCTCGTAGGGAGTTGGGAACTTAACCCTGTGAGATGAAATTCACTCATTCCCGAGCTAGGAATTTAGATAGGTTGTTCTTTTATGGAGTGCATCCAAGTCTTGAACACAGGGGCTCCACCCTCTCATTGGCCCGAGATGGACTTTGTTCATGATAGGACCATAAACTAGTTGTTCATTAGAGGATCGGTGGAACTTAAGGAGCAAGAGGTAATCACAAGGGTAAAATAGAAATTTGACCCAGCTTTGATTACGAACAACTTGTGAAGTGTTGACTCACAGGTATTGGTTAAATTAATGGATACAACTTGTCATATAGTGAAGAGAGTGCAACTACGAGTCTCTAGTGGATTGACTCGTAGTTAATGAATGTTGGTCAACTGGATCAAAGAGTTTGATCTGTTCACCTCATATCATTGGAGTTCATGAGTTTTATATCATTGGAGCGAACTTGAAGTATTCAATTTCGTAAATGGGAGTTATATCGATTATATGTGATATAATCGATATAATATATAGTTTAATGTGAATATGATTCATAATAAACTATGTACTATTTGGATTAATTTTCAAATATAGTTTTAGTGTGAAATTGTTTCATATTAAATATAAGAGGAATAATTGAATCGGAAGCAAAATTGAATATGATTCAATAATGCAATTATGCAAATATTATTTGCGTAATAAGGTATGGGATACCTTATATTATGCAATTATGCAAATGTAATTTACATAATGGATAATTTGTGCATTTAGTGAGATAATGGGTGGAGGAAGTTATCTCCATCCTTACTTCCTATATAAGAATGCATCTAAATACATTTTGGGACGGGTTGACTCATTTTTGGAAATAGAGATTTCCAAATCACTCAAACTCTCTCAATTCTCCCTTTACTTAATTCTCTCCCAAACCCAAAAGTGATTACACTATATTCCCTCTCCTAGAGAACAACAGAGAAGCCTTAGTGGAGGTGTTTCGGGTTGATTGTTCAGAACGAAGTGTAAGAACGTGCTTGGAGAAGGAACACGTGAAGAAAAAGTTCTTCAAAGGTAATTTCTCTTCTCAATTTATACATAACCTTATTTTTTGTTTATGTGCATAATTGAACAACGTAATTACGGGCAAAAGCGATTCCAACGCTTCTGCTACGGGATTCGAACCCTTCATACTGATGTAACAAGGTTAACATATTAGGTCTAATAGTTTATAGATGACCATTAGTAACTCGACCTAAATCTTGAGCAGGTTACAAACTCCAGTTAGCGAGGGTTTGTCCTTAGACTAGTATGGGTGAGAGTGGCCAGAGTTGCTGACTCAATAAGCCTACCTTCTCAGAGACAAAACCTCGTAGAGAGCTGGAAACTTAACTCCACAAGATGGAATTCACTTGTTCCCGAGTTAGAAAATTTAGATAGGTTGTTCTCTTAAGGGTTGCATCTAGGTCTTGAACAACGTGGCCCATCCCTCTCATTGGCCCTAGAGGAACTTTGTTTATGGTAGGACCATAGATTAGTTGTTCGTTAGAGGATAAGTGGTACATAAGGAGCAAGAGGTAATCACAGGGGTAAAACGATAACTTGACCAAACTGTGATTACGAACAACCTATGAAGGGTCGACTCGCGGGCATTGGTTAAATCAATGGACATAACTTGTCCTACAGTAAGGAGAGTGCAACTACGAATCTATAGTGGAATTACTTGTAGTTAATGAATGTTGGTTAACGGGATTAAAAATCAGTTAATCTCGTATTATTGGAGCTCATGATCTGTAGGTCCGTTAGGTCCATGCGTTGACTCGATGATGATACAAACGAAGGTATAAAGTTTTGGAATGAATTAGAAGTGTTCAAATTCATATAAGGAGTTTATATTAATTGTATATTATATAATTGATATAAAATATAGTTTAATGTGAATATGATTCATAATAAACTATATACTATATTTAGATTAATTTCCAAATATTGTTTTAGAATGAAATTTTTTCATATTAAATACTAGAGGAAATAATTTAATTGAGAGATATGCAAAATTGAATATCATTCAATTTATATAGTACGCACATTATGCAAATATGATTTGCATAATATGGTATGGGATACCTTATGTTATGGAATTATACAAATATAATTTGTATAATGCGTAATTTGTGAATTTAGTGGGATAATGGGTGGTGGAAGTTATCTCCACCCTCTTCCATTGTTAGGGTGTATGCCCTAAAATCGTGTCGTTTGTAACAATTATTGTTTTAATAAATAAAATTTATTTGTTATTCAAACATTGTATCTCACATTTTAAACTTAATCCAATAAACTAAACTCTAGGGTCATATAGTATATGGATAGGGTTGGGAACCTCATCCTGGTAACATTGTAGATGCGACCCACTTTGTATTGGATACAAATGAGGCAATCCAACTTGTTCATGTAGTTGACATCCGAGTAGGGGCATCCTGTGCAATGAGATTGTACAAGACCAGACCGTGAATTATTAGACCAACTGATGTAACACCGTTAAAAGTTTAGGACTAATAAATTCGTAGATGAATAGTAGTGACTCGATCTTAATCCTGAGCATGTTACGAACTCCTATTTGTGGGGATCTATCCTCTGACTAGTACGGGTGATAGTGGTATGTGATGCTCGCTCAATATACCTACCTTCTAAGGGGAAGAACTGAAGGGAATGAAAATCCCCACGCAGCAGAAGACGATCGAATCGTCAAGGTATCATTACGCTACTAGAAGTTTGTTAAAACGATCTAACACTTAGATCTAAGTTAAACATGTAAAAGAAGGAAGAAATTAGCAAAAAGAATGTACTTACTTGTTGAAGACTCTCTTCAAAGTTTCATCCTTGGTCACGAACACTTCGTGCTTCTCAATCTCAACGAAAACTCGAACTAACGAACAAGATCCGGTCACAACCACTTGGAAACTCGGTTGTTCTTCTTTTGGAAAGAAGGAAGATGGTGGGATCTTGGTTTTGGAGAGGGAGGAGAGAATTTTTTAATCTCTTCTCTTTGATGAAAATCAAAAAATGAGAGAATGAGTTACTAATCTCTTCTTGCAAAGGGTTTAAATAGTGGAAATTGATGGAGTTAAAATCTCCACATTATTACCATTTTACCACAACCATAGGTTATGCAAATCACATTTGCATAACCATATAATATAAGATATCTCATATCTCATATTGCAAATCACATTTGCTATAATTGTGGATTAATTAAATTGAATCACATCCAATTTAATTTCTCTAAATTAATTTCTCCAATTGGCCCTAATTCAACAATTAGGCTAACCTATAGTTTATTATGAATCTCATTCACATTAAACTATATATTATATCATTCCTATCTCATATAAATGACATAAATGCCCTTTAAGTGAAATTGAACACTTCAATTTCATACCAAAACATTAACCCTTCTTTTAAGCCAAATTGAGCCAACCGAGGGACCTAATGGACCTACAGTGGCGGGCTCCAATGATTCGAGATTAACCTATCAAACTCTTTGACCCGGTTAATCAACATTCATTAGCTACGGTAACACTCCACTATAGCCCGTAGCTGCACTCCCGTCAGTGCAGAATATTACGTGTTCACTGATATAACCAATGCCCATGAGTCCACCCTTCACAGGTTGTTCGTAGACACGACTGGGTAAAATTACCGTTTTACCCCTGTGTTTACCTCTTGTTCCTTAAGTCCCCACTGCTGCTCTAATGAACAACACATTGTGATGGTCCAACCATACACAAAACCCTTCTCGGGCCAATGAGAAGGTGGCCACCCATTGTCCAAGCCCTGGAGACAACACTTAAGGGAACAACCCCTCTAGTTTCCCTAAAGGCGGGAACGAGTGAATTCCATCTTGCGTAGTTAAGTTTCCAGCTCCCTACTTGGTCCTGTCCCTGAGAAGATAGGCATATTGGGCGAGTAACTGTGACCACCCTCACCCGTACTAGTCAAAGGACAGACCCCCACAGACAGGAGTCCGTAACACGCTTAGGATTCAGGTCGAGTCACTAATTGTCATCTACAAAGTTATTAGTCCTTACTGTCAACGGTGTTACATGAGTAGGTCTAATAATTCACGGTCCGGTCTTGTACAATCTCATTGCACAGATGCCTCCACTCGCATGTCAACCACATGAACGAGTCGATCACCTCGTTTGTATCTAATACAAAGCGGGCGCATCCACAGTGTATCCGAGGATTAGGTCTCCAACCCTATCCATATCATCAGACCGCGTTCGGTCATTAACTCGAACGTGATCCTCCTTGTGTGTCCACTACACACCGCTTCAAGTTCCTTTTCTCTCATAAATTTAATGACCACGGAGCTTAGTTTATTGGAAAAGTTTGTAAATATTATGACACAAAAAGTAATGAAATAAATAACTCTTATTAATTTCAAACAATGAATTTACAAACACGAGATTAGGACAAAAATCCCAACAAACTCCCACTTGGACTAATCTAGTGGATAAAATACATTTCTGAAATGTACACAAATTACAATGAAGTAATACAATAAACTAGGGCATTGAATACCCGTTTACATATCTCCCACTTGCCCTAGTCAGGAAGCTCTTGAAGTCCTAGACTCTCTAGGTGACCCTCAAACACCTTAGCCGTGAGGGGCTTTGTAAATGGATCAGCTACGTTGTGCTCCGACGCTATCTGCATACCAATTGAAGGGATTTAGAATTCCCGCAGCGGAAGACGTTGTGAAACGTCGTTGAAGTGATGTAAACTGCCTTTACGTCCACTCCAGAGCTCGAAAGGTATTTCACAAACACTCTTCGACGGAACGTTGTTCAAAATATAAACCGCAGTCTCCACTGCGTAACCCAAAAAAGAATCAGGGAGACGAGCATAGCTCATCATCGACCAAACCATGTCGAACAAGGTTCTGTTTCTCCTCTCCGATACACCATTCTGTTGTGGCATACCAGGTGCTGAGAGTTGGGACATAATTCTGTGTTCTATCATATAGTCCTGGAATTCAGTGTCCATATACTCTCCACCTCGATCCGAGCGAAGTGTTTTAAGTGATTTACCTAAGAGGTTCTCAACCTCAGTCTTATACTCCTTGAACTTTTCAAGAGTTTCAGACTTCTTGTGCATTAGGTAACCATAGCTCGAGTAATCGTCTTGAAAGACACGAAGTATTCATAACCACCTCGAGCTTTAACATTCATCGGACCACAAAAGTCAGAATGTACTAACTCAAGGGGCTCTTTGGCTCTATATCCTTTTCCACTAAAGGACGTTTGGTCATCTTGCCCTCAAGGCATGACTCACACACCGGTAAAGAGTTTTCTTCCAACTCATTTAGAAGTCCACTCTTCACTAGTTTCTCAATCCTATTGAAATTAATGTGGCCTAACCGTAGATGCCAAAGATGGGCATTTTCCTTAGGAGAAACTTTCGCCTCTTAGTTCGTGTTTCTGTAGTTTTAAATAATTCAGTATTCAAAACACTTTTGATCGAATTAGGATTTAAAACATACAGTTTATGCTCAAGTGAAGCCGAACAAATAAGATTGTCTTTGAAAGAAATAAACGCTTTATTGGATTCAAAGGAAACAGATATACATTGTTTGGCAGGAAATGGAAATAAGGTTTCTAGTAAATCCTAGTACAATGTACAAATTATCTAATAATAAGAACTTCCCGCCAAAATATAGATTCACCGTGTCGATCGGTGCAGCAGAGACAAGCTCTCCGGATCCAACCCTAGAGTCACTTCACCCTCTCACAGCGGCTGCCAGGAATCAATCCCCTGAAAAGAAGAACAAACATGGTTAGTGGCGCCTGAATCCAATATCCAGGCAGAGTCACTACTCTCCACTAAACAGATTTGTCACAAGTAAATCACATTTACCTTGATTCTTCCTCTCGGCTAGGAATTTGGGACAGTTTCTCTTCCAGTGATTGCCCTCATTGCAGTGGAAACACTTTCCTTTTTCTGCAACTTCCTTGACCTTCTTGCCCTTCCTCGGCGCGCTAAATTTCTGGTCGATTTTACCCTCTCCATCCTCTTCTTCCATTTCGAGCATGAAGAAGCAATAGGTTTCGTCCCAGAGGTCGAACCCCTGTGATAAGACACAGCAGAGGCAACATTTGCCTCGATTCCAAAGGTCTCGACTTTGTTCAAGGACTGGAAATTCTGTAGCTCATTGAGGAGGGTAGTCAGAGTGTAGCTATTTTTGTTCATAACAGCATTGCTACTTGGCCCAAGGAAACTCTTCTAAGAGTCTCTAGAATAAAACTGACTTGGCTCGACTCATCGATCGAAGTCCCGTTCATCTCAGCCAGATTAAAGTGGGTCATCATGTCTAGAACATGTTCACAGACAGATGAACCCTCTTCCATCCGTGCGTTGAAGACGTATTTCAGCGAGTCATGCCGGACCTAAAAGGACTGTTGTCCAAACATTTCCTGCAAGGACTCCATGATCTCCTTAGCGGTGATCATCAGCTCATGCTTCTTTGCCAATACATCAGACATGCTGGCAATGATATAGACCTTGGCCTTTTCATTGGCCCTGATCCATCGATCGTATGCATCACGAACACTTCGCGACGCAGTCGAGCCCGACATCTGAGGACACTCCTCAGAGAGCACGAACTTAATGTCGTCAGTTACCAAAATTGTGTTTATGTTGTTTTTCCAAGTTTGGTAATTATCTCCCACTAATTTATCGGACGCGAGTAGAGCTAGAATTGCGCTAGACATGTTTTAAGCTGGAAAAATTAAGAAAACTTTGTGCTAGTCTCGCAAAAAACTTTTGAAATCCAATCAAGTTTTAGCCAAAAATTGTGTCATGATCCCTAGGTCATTCAAAATTTTGCAATGATATCCTAAAGGTATAGAATGATCGTCACCGAAGGGTGAACAGAACACTCCTCCTCTAGGACGAGACTTTCTCGATCAGACCCTAATCCCAGAATAACTCTTATTTCATTAGGCGTCTAATTACCATTGTTCGGTCGAATTATTAACACTTAACGAATTCCGTGAGTGTCACCCTCAATCTTTAAGTTTTCAAGCATCTGTCCAAACAATAGCCACCGAAGGGTGAACCAAGAAGGAAAACCAACTAGAAAACTGTATCCCTTTTGGGAATTCACGGTGTTCCGACTCCCATGATCAGGCGCTCCGAAGGGATTGTCTGGTCCAGGCCAAACTAGCAGGCAGATCATAAGCGTCTCACGGTGTGAATCGAAAGAAGAGACCGTGGGTCCCATTTTCACAAGTCTCGCTCCCGCTCACTATAAGTACTCTCTTCATCCACTATGATATTGACCTATACAAATGCCACCCGAAGGGGGACGCTCCCATTTGCGCCACGAGGCCGAGTATAGATCTCACGGTGCAGACTTAACGGAGATTTGTGCTTGAAAAATAAAATGTATCTCATACACATTATTTCCTCTCACTCAGCACTTTAATTTTAATAGGGATTGACCTAGATAAACCGGCTAAAATTTACCTAAGTCTACCAATATAACTCTTATATGGTATTAACCTAAGTTTATAATCACATTATTACTTAGGTCTATGTGAGTAAATTAAAACACTTTTAATTAGCGGCACTCACGATAAGTAAAATCTAAGAATCTCCTGACCGAATTCACTCCCGTGCGGTTTCCTGTAGGGTGTTCCATAGCGCCAACTTAAATACCCCACCTTTAGACAAAACCTTCCTTAGATAGAGTTACTAATCACCTCCATTCATAGACTAAACTTTGATTTCCTAATTTCTAATCTCATTAGAAAATAGAAAACCTAAGTCTAATTATTCAAGTTCTAAACTCTTTAAAACTAATAATTAACTTAGGTTGCATGCATTTCTATGTTATAGTGCTTGAGCATTCATCACATGAATAACTATATACTATAACATAATATAATTCATCACATGAATATAAATGCATCAGCATACTTTGATCTAAAAAATATAACACTTATATTAATTAAATTAAACATGCATTTAATTATATTATAACTCTTATAATATAACCTATCATGCAAACTATATATTATAACTCTTATAATATAAATGATGCATGAAAATGTTTAACCTAAGGTGGGATTTTAAATCTATATGACATACATTATGCACATAGAATTTAATTAAATCATACATCTCATGCATAAAATATTTAAATAGTAAAAATGGACCGGTTTTTGGCACCTAGGGGCAATTATTTAATTAAATAACATTAATATAACATTAATATAACATTTATATTAACATTATTTAATAAAATAATTAAATAAAAATAAATACATTTTACATAATTAAAATAAAAAAAACGTGAATAACTGCCCCACTAAAGAAGCTACATGCCCACATCTGCGAAACTGCCTTGTGAAATGCCCACTATCGCGTGCGGCGTTGCAACACCATGGGCAGCGTTACCGCAACGCCGCCGCCCAAAGGTCAACCCAAAGATTCTCAACGCCACGGCGCGGTAACGCTGCCCCATCTGCAGCGCGCCTCGCTCCCGCTGGCACAGTGTTGAGATGCCAATGAACAGCGTCTCAACGTCGTCGCCTGTACAACAAACTTCTTTGCTGTTTTGCTTCGACAATTCGCCCGTTTCCGCTCCGATTTCTTCACAACAACTCTTGCCACGAATGACTCGGACTTACAGACTCGATTTACAACAAAATGCCCAAAAACAACGGGCCCTTACATTGATCTCATCAACATAATTTGTAAATCTATTCTAGTGCCAAAAATCAAAACATCCATTATACAAACCAACAATTTATCATATAAATTAAGGCAATTTTACCTACCTATTTTAACAAAAAAGTGCATAACGAAAAACCATCGAAATGGCTCTGATACCAATTAAAGGGAATGAAAATCCCCGCGCAGCGGAAGACGATCGAATCGTCAAGGTATCATTATGCTACTAGAAGTTTGTTAAAACGATCTAACACTTAGATCTAAGTTAAACATGTAAAAGAATGAAGAAATTAGCAAGAAGAATGTACTTACTTGTTGAAGACTCTCTTCAAAGTTTCTTCCTTGGTCACGAACACTTCGTGCTTCTCAATCTCAATGAAAACTCGAACTAACGAACAAGATCCGGTCACAACCACTTGGAAACTCGGTTGTTCTTCTTTTGGAATGAAGGAAGATGGTGAGATCTTGGTTTTGGAGAGGGAGGAGAGTTGAGAGAGTTGAGAGAATTTTTTAATCTCTTCTTTTTGATGAAAATAAAAAAAAATGAGAGAATGAGTTACTAATCTCTTCTTGCAAAAGGTTTAAATAGTGGAAATTGATGGAGTTAAAATCTCCACATTATTACCATTTTACCACAACCATAGGTTATGCAAATAACATTTGCATAACCATATAATATAAGATATCTCATATCTCATATTGCAAATCACATTTGCTATAATTGTGGATTAATTAAATTGAATCACATCCAATTTAATTTCTCTCAATTAATTTCTCCAATTGGCCATAATTCAACAATTAGGCTAACCTATACTTTATTATGAATCTCATTCACATTAAACTATATATTATATCATTCATATCTCATATAAATGACATAAATGCCCTTTAAGTGAAATTGAACACTTCAATTTCATACCAAAATATTAACCCTTCTTTTAAGCCAGATTGAGCCAACCGAGTGACCTAATGGACCTACAGTGACGGGCTCCAATGATCCGAGATTAACCTATCAAACTCTTTGACCCGGTTAATCAATATTCATTAGCTACGGTAACACTCCACTATAGCCCGTAGCTGCACTCCCGTCAGTGCAAAATATTACGTGTTCACTGATATAACCAATGCCCATGAGTCCACCCTTCACAGGGTTGTTCGTGAGACACGATCGGGTCAAATTCTTCGCTTTACCCCGTGTCAACCTCTTGTTCCTTAAGTCCCCACCGCTGCTCCTCTAATGAACAACACATTGTGATGGTCCAACCATACACAACACCCTTCTCGGGCAAAGGAGAAGGTGGGTGCCCGTTGTCCAAGCCACGGAGACAAGACTTCCTCTAGTTTCCTAAAGGCGGAACGCAGTGAATTCTATCTCGCGTAGTTAAGTTCCCACTCCCTACTTGGTCCTCGCCCTTGAGAAGATAGGCATATTGGGCGAGTAATCGTGACCACCTCACCGCATTTAGTCAAAGTATAGACCCCGCAGCATGTAAGTCCGTAACACACTCGTGGATTTAGGTCGAGTCACTAATGGTCATCTACGGTTATTAGTCCTTACTCACAATCGGTGTTACATCGTGTGGGTCTAATAATTCACGATCCTGGCCTTGTACAATCTCATTGCACAGATGCCCCCACTCGCATGTCAACCACATGAACGAGTCGAGATCACCTCTTTTGTATCTAAAATAAAGCGGTCTGCATCCACAGTGTATCCAGGATTAGGTCTCCAACTCTATCCATATAGTGTAGACCGCTCGGGTCATTAACTCGAACGTGATCCTCCTTGTGTGTCCACTACACACCGTTCAAGTTCCTTTTCTCTCATAAATTCAATGAACCTAGAGCTTAGTTTATTGAAAAAGTTTGTAAATATTGCGAGACACAAAGTAATGAAATAAATAACTCTTATTAATTTCAAACAGTAATTTACAAACACGAGATTAGGACAAAAATCCCAACAAGAAGGAAATGACAGCAAGTTGATGGAGATCTGATCTCCTTGAGCAGCAGAAACGTGATTGGGATCGTTCATTACTTGATTGTTTTGCTTAAAACAAAAACCAGTACATTGACAAAAAGAACAGAACAAGCATGAAATTCTAATCCTATTAGATATGGATTAATTGCGTACAAACATGCTACAAGTTTAACGATTAAACAAATAAAAGAGAGGGAGTTATTACCTTTGTAGATTCACAACAACTCCTTTGCTCCTAGCTTTTCAGTAACACAGGAACTAAACTTCTCTGTTTTCTTCCAGCAACAGGACACCACCAAAATGGCAAACCTCCTATTCTCTGGATTTCACTTAGATCAACCTTGGTGGGAAGGTAATCCAACAATTGGAAGAAGGTTTTGGGAATGTGAGAGTGAGAGAGAGAGAGCAATTCTCCAATTGCTTGTACAATTCAGTTGATTGATCAAAGCAAAATGCACACCCCTTCTCCCTGTTAAACTGTCTATAGGGAGAAGGGGAGGGGTAGTGGGGAACGTGTCTGGATGACACGTTCCCTCTTTATTATTAAAATAATAATAATAATATTAATAATAATTAAATCAAATTTAATTATTAATAAAATAATACAAATTAAATATCATATATTTAATATGGATTAAATCTCATTTAATCATATTACCCTTTAACCTATAGTTTTAATGTACATCCAAAGGTACATTAAATTTTAACCTATAGTTTTCAAATGTGTATCACATTCACATTTAATATAATATTTGAACTCTTTCAAATATTCAATTCTCTCTTATAATTTAATATGAATCACATTCACATTAAACTTATAATATATAGTTCCAAAACTATATATTATAATGTATCAATATACATTAAGTTTATTCCCTAATAAATTTGAACATTTCAAATTCAAATGATCTAAGAACCCTTTACGAGCTAGAAGGTGGACCTAATGGACCTACAGATTAGAAGCTCAAACGATACGAGATTTCTCGGTTAATCTCATTAACCTCCCAATCAACATTCGTTAATCTGCGGAACACTCCACTAAAATCCCACAATTTGCACTCTTCTCACTGCAGATATATTTTGGTGTCCATGGATATTGACCAATAACAGCAAGTCAATCCTTCACGAATGTTCGTAACACCAGCTGGGTCAAATTACCGTTTTACTCTTGGGTTACATCTTGTGCCTTAAGTAGCAGTGCTCCTCTAATGAACAATTTGTTTGTGGTCCTACCAACAAACAGAGTCCCTCTCGGGCCAATGAGAGGGTCGGGCCCTTTGTTCAAGTCCCGGAGACACCACTTAAGGGAACATTCCTCTACTTACCCTAGTAGGCGGGAAGGAGTGAATTCCATCTTACTAAGTTAAGTTCCCAGCCGCTCACTCGGTCTTGTCCCCAAGAAGGTAGGCATATTGAGTCGGCGAATCTGGCACTCTCACCCATACTAGTCAAAGGACAATCCCTTTGCGACAGGAGTTCGTAACACCGCTTCGAGATTGAGATCAAGTTGCCTAGGTCATCCTAGTGAAATAGAAACCTAAATAGTTAACGGAGTTACAGCTAGAGGTAACTATTTCGTGGTCTGGTCTTATGCAATCTCATTACATAGGATATCCCCACTCACATGTCATCTACACGAACACGTTAGGATCACAGTGTTTGTATCAAATACAAAGTGGGTCACATCCATAGTTTAACCAGGGTAAGGTACCCAAACCTTATCCCCTAACTATAGACCCTTTAGGTTGTTTCTCGAACTGAGATCCTTTTTATGTACATTACATTCAGTTAAACATTCATTTAACAACCTTGGATGTTTAGTTTATTGGATTTAGGGTTTAAATAACGGCAAACTCGTAGAAAACGAACAATAACACTTTATTGAAATAATAACACTTTATTACATTAATTAGAACATAATTACAAACTACGAGTTTTAGGGCACAAATCCCAACACAAGTATACTAACCTTTGATGAACAACCTTTGTGATGTATGTTAAATTTAAGAAAAACAGTAACACAACGAAAGCAACGCGATTCACATCGCTTTCGCTGCAGGCTTCAATCCCATCAATTGATATCCGAGCCATGTCTTTTTCTTCTGTGGTTGTTCTGTAATTTTTCTTAAAATTAGGTGGATAACCTTGATTTCATGTGATGAATGTTAAAGGTTTGCAATTGAATGTTTCAATTTTGGCACCTAAATTCGATTTATCATTTTCATTGAAAAATTAAATGTAAGGGCCCGTTGTTCTGGGCATTATAGTTGTAAATCGAGTCTGTAAGTTCATGTCGATCGTGGCATGGAGTTGCTGTGAAGAAACGAAGCGGAAACGAGCCAAGAACAGAAGGTTTATGTTCTGTACTCTCCTCTTTGTAGGACAAGTTGTTCACATATAGAGCCTGCTCAGGTTCCAGATCTTCAACACCTGCAAGTTTTTTAGTAGCTGCAACTCCAGCTATTGATTCACTGTTACCTGTACCTGCAAGTTTATTCAAAGCACTAGTTAGGGACGCCATATGGAACTTAATGGAACTTACATCATCTATCTCGTACATCCCTGCCACAGGTTTGACAGTTGATCTTTCAGAATGCCAATTATAACTAGTGGCCGCCATCTCCTCAAGCAACGTACGAGCATCCTCTATAGACTTGGAAAATATTGATCCCCCAACAGCTGCATCCAAAAGAAATTTATTATTTCCAGATAATCCATTATAAAATAATTGAATTTGCAACCAGTCAGATAACCATGTTGTGGGCATTTTCTAAGTAAATCCTTGAATCTTTCCCAAGCTTCAAACATCTGTTCTCCATCCTGCTGTCTGAAAGTGTCAATCTCAATGCGCAACCTTGTAGTCTTGGCAGGTGGGAAATATTTAGCTAAGAATGCCTGAGCTAATTCTTCCCAAGTACTAATACTACCTGTGGGCAAGGACTCCAACCTGAATTTTGCTTCATCTTGCAGAGAAAAAAGGAAAAAGTAGTAAGCGAATAACATCAGGAGATACACCATTAATTTTTACCGTGCCACAGATTTCAGCAAACGTTCTCAGATGCAGATTGAGATCCTCAGGGGCATGTCCGCTGAAGGCAGTTTCTCGAACCATCTGGATGAGACTAGTCTTTATCTCAAAATTATTAGCCTGAATTGGAACATAAATAATTCCTAATTGGTTTCCAGCAAAAGCGGGTTGGAAGTGCTCCCTAATGGGCTTATACTCTCTCTGTTGCTTCTCCATGATTCTGACCTTTTCCTTAGTCTTCTTAAGCTTCCTTCTGAAAGTTCTGGCAACTTCAGGATCAAAAGAAACTAGATCAACTTTCGAGTTACTTCGCATGCAACACACAACACAGAAACAAAAAATTAAAACTAACAAAAAAGAACAACACACAAAAAACCAAAAGAAACACAAAACCAAAACAACAAAAACAAAAAGAAAACAAACTCTAGATTAAGACCAAGTGACTTTTTAATAGTATCAAAAGAATTAAATAAATGTCAATCCCCGACAACGGCGCCAAAAACTTGTTGCGTACATTTTGCAAGGCCGCAAGTGTACGGGTCAAGTTTTAATATAGTGAATTTGAGTACGAGTATCGTCCACAGGATTGGGTTATTTAATTCAATTAATTCCTATCAATAACACCACTCAATTTTATCTAGAAAATTAGACTTGAGGTGAAGTGAAACACAAAATCAAAGAGAGAAAATTGAGAACAATCAGGAGAGACAAATATCTTAGGGACTAGATTTCACCAATTAATTAACTATTTTATTGAGATCATGCTAATGGGTTATTACACTGCTTTTATAAACCAAGAAACTAATATAACAAATAACCTCTCTCGAGGCAAGTGAATCTCATGCAAGACATAGAATTAAACATCTCTGTTCAACCTAAATATCAAACATGACATTAAGTTCAATTCTTATGGGTTTCTAATAGCACTTCAATCATTCTCATGTCAAAGTAACTATCAGTCCGTGCAATTGAGATCAGATCTAAAATATCTTTCACAAGAATAAATTGAGACCTAAGAACAAATAAACCATGATCAAGAATCTATAAGCATTCAGGATGCAATTGCATGAATAAAAGCATTACAATAAACCAAAAGCAGTCAATTCAACAAAATAACATAATTAAAAGGCTACATCTATCCCTATGATAACAAGTTTAGCTACTCATGTCCACTACAAATCCTAGTAAACTCAAATACAAAACCATAGTTCAACAATCAAAGTGAAAAGAACGAAGAAAGAACTCTCGTGGCGTGAACGACAACGATCTCGACACCTATCTGGAACCCCGAGCTCCAAAAGTTTTCTCCTTGAAATCTCTCCAAAGTCTTCTTAAAGTCTCTCACAATGAAGTTTAGACAATGGTGTGAAAATCTCTCCAAACAACTCTCCCCTCCACAAGAATTATGATTTCCTTTTTATATCAATGGCACGACGTTGCAACGCTGGGCATGGCGTTGCAACGTCGTGCCCTAAGCGAATATATAAAAAAGGAAAATATCTAGCAGCGTTGCAACGCTACTACCCTCGCGCGCCTTTTGCTTATCGAAGTAGCGTTGTAACACTGAGGACAACGTTGCAACGCTACTACCCTCGCGCGCCTTTTGCTTATCAAAGTAGCGTTGCAACGCTGCAAGGCATCGTTGCAATGACATCACTACGAATCTTCATGGCGTATTTGCTGCGTGTTGAGCGTTGCAACGCCATCGACATGAATTATTGAGGCTGGATGGCTGCATGCAGGGCGTTGCAACACCATCTCCACGTATTTGCTGCTTGGTTTGATTAAAAACTACATAATAAGATTTTAAAATCGAATCAAATTATTCCTTGAGTGGGTGTGTGCTAGCTTTTTCCAGTTTAGTCCTTATAAGCCCAAGATAACCTTATTGAGTCCCCTGCTCATTTTCCCTCTACACTGGCCCTAGCCTCCAAATCTTCAGCTCATTTACACAATCATAAAGTTTTACCTTTTATTGTTGTTTTTCCTTACCCCAAACTTAAAATTTATTTCACTAACAACATATTTTCTTATTATTATCATTATTTTTTTTTTGGAGGGAATCCTTCAGTCGTCTATGCCTTCGCTCCAACATATTAACACTTTGTGGTGAAAATAGCTGACTACGAGCATAGATATCAAATTGTCAAATACTACTCACATCCTAAGTTTAATCCTTCAAAAGACAAGTATTGGTCACAACACTTACGATGTTGGAGTACCCGTTTATCTTTTTTTTTTTAGTGGAAAAACTTTAAAAAGGTATAATTTCTAATTATGCATACTTGCTCTTTCATCAGCTCCTAAGCCTATCAAGGTGACAACGATCTTTTGGACAAAATAAACTTGCCCTAAGCATTCAGGACCTTCCCGGGATTGGCTAAGTGAAAATAGCTTCAAGGAATTCTCTAATCAATTTTAAACATCCTAAAACTAGAATTTACTCAAGTTCTCTAAGTTGATGAACGTTATTCACAATTCTGAATTAAATTTCATGAGTGGGTATCATAGTCAAAGTAGGAAAGACTTACAATGAGCAATTCATTCCATTATCTTGAAATCGATCAAATGAACCAAAACACACAGCAGGAAAGAATATGATAGGGTATTGAATGGAGTCAAACATCATGTTGTAAACAGTAATTAAAAACTCATACAATCCCCCCCAAACTGGAGAACAACATTGTCCTCAATGTGCAAATACAGATAAAAATTAACAGACAAATCAACTAGAGAAACAACGGGGGAGAGAAAAGAACTGTACTGCCCTAAGCTCGAAAAATTATCATTCCTCATCAGAGGAGGCGTAAGGAGGCATAGGGCCTGGAAATGCTGGATCTGAGCCATGAATGTGTCGGAGGCAGTCATATAGATGGCGGGTGAATGCCTCATTGTACTGCAAGTGCCTCATGATCCGACGCTCCTCCCGATGACTCTAAGTCTCGTGCTGGTCGAAATGCTCCTCTAGTCTGGCCATGGCTCGAACCAGATCCTGATAATCCTATGGGGCAGTGCGATGTGGAGACTCATGTTGCCCCTCCTCACCCATCTCACCCTCGACTGCGTCAAGGAAAAATCTGGCTCGTCGGCTGGCATCCTAGCAAGCACTCCTTGGTCGTGATCCCGAAGTCCCATGATGTAGTTCTTATCCATCACCCCCTTAGGGTGAATTAGCTCCTCCTCAGAGGTCCAGGTGACTCCGACAAGACGACATAGGGCGATGATGAGAGAGGGATGCCCTAGTCCTCTAGTGGTCGTGCCTCGTCGAACGTGTCGGATGTAGCGACTGATGACTTTGCCTACATCAATCGTCTTTCCAGTGACAATGGCGTATAAGAGGATGGCGCAGTCCTTCGTCACGTCACTCATGTGGGCAACTGGCTGGAGTTTAGCACAGATAAAACTGTGCCACACTCGGCCTGAAACTGTGAGATCTCCTGTTCTGAGTTTGGAGACCTCGCCTCTACTAGTCACCCACTGAGCTCCAACCCGTGCCAATGTAGCAAGTATCTGTGCATGGTCAAACTATGTCCTGGCATATATGGTATACTCGTCAGTCTCATAATCAGGTAGACGAAAATACCTGTTAATGGATACGGAGTTGAACTGGATGTGTTTCCCTCGAACAGTGGTGTGGAATGCCTCCATAGGCATATTGGCGTAGAATTCTCGTACAAGGGGGACCACGCCTGCCTCAGGTTGTTGCACCAACAACGCCCAATGTCTCTGCTGAATGGTATGGTAAATGTCCTGGTGATGGGAGTCATCAGGGGCAATACCCCGCTCAGGAACTAGAGCGCGGTTCACTACATAGCTCTGATAGCGATCCGCAGCGTCGGCATCTACGAACCTCTGCTCATCATATGCTGAACTTGAACTGGCGGTCCTCTTTGTTCTCTTAGGTGCCATGTGTGACTAGTGCAAAAAGAACTAAACAATGACAAGCAACAAAGTCAGTGTCAACAGGAGAGGAAAAACAATGAGATGGCCTATGGATGGTGTATGAGGTAGAAATGAAAATAAACTTATAAGTTCTCTACCCAAGGATTGTGTAAACGAGGGAGAAAAATAGGAATCCAATGACTCTCGTCACCTATCAATCATGAAAAAGAAGTGGAAATACAACACAAGGAAGCCATATACAAAAGTAGACTAATTCATTATAGCCCGGGAGCAAGAGTAAAAATAGGCACAAACCCAAAGACAATCCAAGCAAAACAAATATACATGCCCCACCCAACAATAGGATAAAGTTCACAATTAGCAAGTGAGAACTTCCAAAGTACCAAATTAACATACTAGTGCAACTACAAGGTCAACCAACTAATCACATGCTCATGTAGGAAGAATAGTCCAAAGAGAAAGCACAAACACACAACTAATTCATGTAGCCATCAAAATGCACAACCAATGGGCAAGGACTTGTTTTACCAAAATCAATGATTTCAATACCCCCAAACTTAAGATTAAGCCTCTCAAGAATGATGATGCCCAAATGTGAAAAAAATGGGAACTAACATCAATATACCATGAAAACGCATCTAAGAACACAAGTGGACACTTTCATCAAACTACCCAAATCCTCTAATATCAACAATAGGCTATGAAAAGTCATCTAAGGCCAAGATTCATTACCCTAAACAATAATATAGCTAAACAAACAACAAATGTTAGGCCTAATCAAAGAAACACAACAAAAAAGGGAAGAAAAGGGTAGAGAAATAGTTACCCACGGTGGATCTTCAAATGGGTATGAAATTTGCCCCAAAATGTCCAATGTTGCACGAAATAGGAAGAAAAGTGAGGGGGTGGGGATTAAAGTTAACAATCTTGGGGGAATATTGAGAGAGATTGAAACAAAGAAGGGAGAAAAGAGAGGAGAAGAGGAAAATTGGGGCAAAGAACAACCCTAATCGACGAAATCTGGAATTTTTAAATTCCAGATTTCGCGACAGCGTTGCAACGCTGAGACAAGCGTTGCAACGTTGTCCTCACGGGTAGCGTGACTGATAAATCGCGCGGCGTTACAACGCCAGCGCAAGGGTTGCAACGCTTGGTTAAGCGTTGCGACGTTGTTTCGAGACTTGCTTTGCTTTTTTTTTGTTTCACCTAAAAACAGAAAACAAAAAGATATCAAATAACTAAGAAAGAAAAAAACTAAATAAAATAAAAAAACTAAATAACTGAATTAAAATACAACGGGTTGCCTCCTGTTCAACGCTTTCTTTAACGTCTTTTAGCTAGACCACCTATACTTGGATCACGTGGCATTCCCCTCAGTAAGGACAACGTTCTCAAAATGTCACTCCTCGTCACCACAATAATGTTTCACACGCTGCCCATTGACTTTGAACAGTGCTTCATCCTTGTCTTGCAACTCAATTGCTCCATAAGAAAATACTTCATTCACAATGAATGGACCCGACCACCTTGATTTCAATTTACCTGGGAACAAACGTAAACAGGAGTTAAAAAGGAGAACTTGTAAACTAGGAGAAAATATTCTATTTTTGATCTATTGATCATGCCAACGAGTTGTTCTTTCTTTTATAACTTGGCGTTTTCATAGGCTTGATGTCTGAACTCCTCCATCTCATTGATTTGCAGCAATCTTTACTCGCCCGCCTTCTGAAGATCAAATTTAAGTGTTCTGATGGCCTAATAGGCTTTATGCTCCAGCTCCACAAGTAAGTGGCATGCCTTGCCAAACACCAATCAGTACGGTGATGCACCTATCGGTGTTTTGAAGGCTATGCGATATGCCCATAGTGCCTCATCCAATTTTTGCGCCCCATCTTTCCTATTGGTCTTGACTGTTTTCTCCATAATGATTTTAATCTCCCTATTTGATATCTCAGCTTGTCCATTTGTCTGAGGATGATATGCTAATGAGACCTTATGCCTAACTCCATACTTGCTAACATAGAATCGAACAGTTTATTGCAAAAATGAGTGCCCTCATCACTAATAATAGCTCGAGGGGTGCCAAATCTCGTGAAAATATTTTGGTGTAAAAACTTAATAACAACACGAGCATCATTTTTCTTAGTGGCAATGACCTCTACCCACTTGAAGATGGAAAAGGCCCCATAAAGTCTATTCCCCATACATCAAATAATTCAACTTCGAGAATGGGGGTAAGAGGAAGTTCATGCTGACGTTAAATATTACCTGTGCATTGGCATCGATCACAAGTTCGTACGAAAGTATAACAATCTTTAAAAAGAGTAAGCCAATAAAAACCTGATTGTAATACTTTAGCAGCTGTTCGAGTGGGCCCAAAATGTCCTCCATAAGGGGAGGCATGACAGTCATGTATGATGTTGCCCACTTCCTCTCGATGCACACACCTCCTAATAAGTTGATCTGCACACACCTTGAAGAGCAAGGGATCATCCCAAAGATAGGACTTCACATCATGTAGGAATTTCTTCCTTTGCTGAGAAGTCAAATCTAGTGGCATAACTCCTCCTGCAAGATAATTCACATAGTCAGCAAACCATGGTAAATCATCCTGTACCCGATAAAGTCTTTCATCAAGGAAATCTTCTATGATAGGGAGAGAAGGTGAATTGTCCTCCTTTTCTATCTAAGATAGGTGGTCAGCTACCACATTTTCACATCCTTTCCTATCCATGATATCAAAGTCAAACTCCTGCAACAGAAGAATCCATCTAATCAGACGAGGTTTAACATCTGTCTTACCAAATAAATATCTAAGGCAGCATGATCAGTGTGTACAATGACTCTAGTCCCTAACAGATAAGGCCTAAATTTATCAAAAGAAAACACAACAACAAGCATCTCTTTTTCAGTGGTAGTATAATTTTGTTTTGCATTATCTAAAGTTTTGCTTGCATAATAAATGGCCCTAAAAATCTTGTCCCGACGTTGGCCTAGAACTACGCCTACAATATAATCACTAGCATCACACATGACCTCAATGGGTTGGCTCCAATCTGGCACAACAATAATGAGAGCAAGAGTTAGCTTTTTCTTCAAAAGATTAAAATCAACTAAACAGTCATCACCAAATACAAAAGAAGAATCTCTTTCTAGCAAGTTACACAGGGGTTTCACAATTTTTGAAAAAACTTGTATAAAACGTCTATAAAACCCTGCATGTCCTAAGAAACTGCGTACTCCCTTAACATTAACTGGAGGTGGTAGTTGTTCAATGGCTGAAATCTTAGCTATATCCACCTCTAGTCCCTTTTCAGAAACTTTGTGCCCTAGGACTATACCTTCGTTGACCATAAAATGACATTTTTTCCAATTCAAAACAAGGTTAGTTTCCTGGCACCTCTGCAAAACACGAGCAAGATTATGCAGACAAATATCAAATGAACAACCAAAGACAGAAAAATCATCCATAAAAACCTCCATTATCTCCTCAATCATGTCATGGAATATTGCCATCATGCAACGCTGGAAAGTGGCAGGTGCATTGCACAATCCCAATGGCATTCTCCTGAAAGTATATGTCCCATAAGGGCATGTGAAAGTAGTCTTCCTGAGGACGACATGTGAAAGTAGTCTTCTCTTGGTCCTCAGGAGCAATAGCGATCTGGTTATAACCTGCATAGCCAGCAGGAAAAGAATAGTAAGGATACCAGCAAGTCTATCAAGCATCTGATCAATAAAAGGAAGAGGAAAGTGATCTTTTCTCTCAGAACTTTATTCATTCCTCATGTCGATCTGACACGCCATCCAAAGGACTCATCCCGGTGGATATGAACTCATTCTTGTCATTTTTTATGACAGTCAACCCCCCTTTCTTTGGAATAACCTGTTCGCTCACCCAAGAACTGTCAGATATAGCATAAATAATTCTTGCATTCAACAGTTTGAGTACCTCAGCTTTAACGACCTCCTTCATTGTTGGGTTAAGCCACCTTTGGTGTTCAACTGATGGATTATAGGTATCTTCCATTAAGATTTTATGCATGACTATAGATGGGTTGATACCTTTAATATCACTAATTGACCACCCTAAAACAGACTTATGACTTCTCAGGATTCTCAACAACTTTTCCTTTTCTTCTTTATTCAGATCAGCAGAAATAATCACAGGATAAGTAGATGAATCTCCGAAGAAAGCATAACGAAGGTGCGCAGGTAATTGTTTCATGTCTAGAACAGGAGGTTTTGTATCTTCTACATTATTGACTTGCAATTGTGAGAATTATTCATATTGGAGTTTAGGCAATTGATTCAGTGATTCATTACAGTAAGTTACTTTGTGATCCAATTTTCCTAACTGATCTAACATTGAATTTGTCATGCAAGTCTCTAAGGAATCAACAGATAAAACTAACTCTCTAAATGAATCAACAGCAACATCCAAAATATCAATCATGTGACAGGTACTTACCTCATTAGGGTACTTCAAGGATCGAAGTATGTCAAATACAACCTTGTCCTCACCAACCCTCAGAGTTAACTTACCATCCTGCACATCTATCAATGCTCTTCCAGTGGCCAGGAAAGGTCGTCCCAAAATAATTGGGACCTCAGAATCTTCCTCCATGTCCAGGACCACAAAATCTGCAGGGAAAATGAACTGTTCAACCTTGACCAACACATCTTCTACAATACCTCTGGGATATTTGATAGAACGGTCAGTCAACTGCAGTGATATAGTTGTAGGTTGCACCTCCCCAAGACCTAAAGATAAAGGCATCAAATTAATACTGGCCCCTATATCACATAAAACTCTATCAACAAAAATACTACCAATATTGCAAGGAATAGTAAAACTCCCTAGATCTTTTAATTTTTGTGGTAGTTTCCTCTAGAGTACAACACTGCATTCTTCAGTGAGATTGAGTGTCGCATAATTGTCAAACTTCTTCTTTTTGGATAGGACTTCCTTCATGAACTTTGCATATTTGGGCATTTGTTCCAAGGAATCTGCAAAAGGAATATTAATGTGTAGTTTCTTAAACATATCAAGAAATTTAGCAAAGTCAGAATCAGTCTTTTTCTTTTGGAAGCGTTGAGGATAAGGAATAGAGTTAGGAATAAAAGGAATAGAGATATCAAAAATCTTCTCTGTTTGTTTCGATGTGCTTGCTTCCTCTACCACTTCCTCTGTATCCTCTTTGCCATCAGAATTAATATGTTCTTCAGAATTTACGTTTTCTGTTTCAGCAAGCTCCTTACCACTCCTTAAGGTCACAACCTTGCACTGTTCTCTAGGATTCACCTTAGTGTCACTAGGAAACTTACCTTTTTGCAGCGTGTTTAGAGTGGTTGCCATCTAACTTATCTGTACCTCTATGTTCTTAATGGTTGCTCCCTGTGAGTTCATTGTGCTGCTCAAACTTAGCACTACATTTTCCAACTGGTTTGTCCGATTCCTGGATTCAGTGATGAATGAACTCATCATATCTTCCAGAGATGGTTTACCCTCAGCTGTAGATGTAGATGCATAACCTGAAGGAGATTGCAAAACATTTTTTTTATTAGCATAAGAAAAATTTTCATGATTACGCAAACCTGGATGATAATGAGTGAGCAACTGATTTTGATTTTGATTTCCACGGTACCCATAACCTCTGTTGTTCACATATTGAGCCTGCTCAGGTTCCAGATCTTCAACACCTACAAGTTTGTTAGCAGTTGCAACTGCAACAATGGATTCACTGTTACCTGTACCTGCAAGTTTATTCAAAGCACTAGTTAGGGAAGCCACATGGAACTTGATGGAACTTACATCATCTATCTCGTACATCCCTGCCACAGGTTTGGAAGTTGATCTTTCAGAATGCAAATTATAACTAGTGGCAGCCATCTCCTCAAGCAAAGTACGAGCATCCTCTGCAGACTTGGAAAATATTGACCCTCCAGCAGCTGCATCCAAAAGAGATTTATTGTTACCAGATAATCCATTGTAAAATAATTGAATTTGCAACCAGTCAGGATAACCATGATGTGGACATTTTCTAAGTAAATCCTTGTATCTTTCCCAAGCTTCGAACATCTGTTCTCCATCCTATTGTCTGAAAGTGCCAATCTCAGTGCGCAACCTCGTAGTCTTTGCAGGTGGGAGGTATTTAGCTAAGAATGCCTGAGCTAATTCCTCCCAAGTACTAATACTACCAGTGGGCAAGGACTCCAACCAGAATTTTGCCTTATCCTATAGAGAGAAAGGAAAAAGTCGTAAGCGAATAGCATCAGGGGATACTCCATTAATTTTTACCGTGCCACAAATTTCAGCAAAGGATCTCAGGTACAGATTGGGATACTCAGTGGCATGTCTTCTAAGGCATTTTCTCGAACCATATGGATGAGACCTGTCTTTATCTCAAAGTTATTAGCTTGAATAGGAGCATAAATAATTCCAGATTGGTTTCCAGCAAAAGTGGGTTGGAAGTGCTCGCTAATGGGCTTATACTCTCCATGTTGCTCCACCATGGTTTTGACCTTGTCCTTAGTCTCCTTAAGGTTGCTTCTGAAAGTTCTGTCAACTTTAGAATCAAAAGGAACTAGATCAGCTTCTGAGTTACTTCGCATGCAACACACAACACAGAAAACAGAAAATTAAAACTAACAAAAAAAACACACACAAAACAAAAAGAAACAAAACAAAATACAAAATCAATAAAAAGAAAAAGAAAACAAACTCTAGATTAAGACCAAGTGACTTCTTAATAGTATCAAAAGAATTAAATAAACGTCAATCCCCGGCGACGGCGCCAAAAACTTGTTGCGTAAATTTTACAAGACCGCAAGTGTACGGGTCAAGTTTTAATATAGTGAATTTGAGTACGAGTAAAGTCCACAGGATTGGGTTATTTAATTCAATTAATGCCTATTAATAACACCACTCAATTTTATCTAGAAAATTAGACTTAAGGTGAAGTAAAACACAAAATCAAAGAGTGAAAATTGAGAACAATCAGGAGAGACAAATATCTTCGGGACTAGATTTCACCAATTAATTAACTATTTTATTGAGAACATGCTAATGGGTTATTGCTCTGCTTTTATAAACCAAGAAACTAATATAACAAATAACCTCTCTCGAGGCAAGTGAATCTCATGCAAGACATAGAATTAAACATCTCTGTTCAACCTAAAAATCAAACATGGCATTAAGTTCAATTCTTATGGGTTTCTAATAGCACTTCAATCATTCTTATGTCAAAGTAACTATCAGTCATGCAATTGAGATCAGATCTAAAATATCTTTCACAAGAATAAATTCAGACCTAAGAACAAATAAACCGTGATCAAGAGTCTATAAGAATTAAGGATGCAATTGCATGAATAAAAGCATTACAATAAACCAAAAGCAGTCAATTCAACAAAATAACATAATTAAAAGGCTACATTTATCCCTAAGATAACAAGTTTAGCTACTCATGTCCACTACAAATCCTACTAAACTCAAATACAAAACCATAGTTCAACAATCAAAGTGAAAAGAACAAAGAAAGAACTCTCGTGGCGTGAACGACAACGATCCCGACACCTATCACGAACCCCGAGCTCCAAAATTCTTCTCCTTGAAATCTCTCCAAACTCTTCTTACAACCTCTCACAATGAAATTTAGACAATGGTGTGAAAATCTCTCCAAAAAGCTCTCCCCTCCACAAGAATTATGATTTCCTTTTTATATCAACGACACGGCGTTGCAACGTCGTGTCCTAAGCGAATATATAAAAAAGGAAAATATCTAGCAGCGTTGCAACGCTGAGGGCAACGTTGCAACGTTGCTACCCTCGCGCGCCTTTTGCTTATCGAAGTAGCGTTGCAATGCTGCAAGGCATCGTTGCAACGCCATCGCTATAGATCTTCATGGCGTATTTGTTGCGTGTTGAGCGTTGCAACGCTGCAAAGCAGCGTTGCAACGCCATCGACATGAATTCTTATTGTTGGATGGCAGCACGCAGGGCGTTGCAACGCCCTGAATGATGTTGCAACGCCATCTCCACAGGTTTGATGGCTTGGTTTGGCCTTCCTTCTTCCATTTAATGTCAATTTTGGCTCCCTTAGGCAAACTTTGGCTCCTTTTTCACCCATAATTCTCCATCCATCCTTATATTGCTCTTTAACCTGAAATTCAACCAATTAAGTATGTGAAAGCCTTGAAATTATCACAAAACTAACATAATTTAGGCCTAGGGATAGCACATTTTGTGTGCTATCATTTGGCTTAGGAAGTTCATGATGGATTTGGAAGTCGTTCCAAACATGAACTTGTCAGTGACCCTGTATTGTGATAACAATGGTGCAGTGGCCAACTCGAGAGAACCGCAGAGTCATAAGAGGGGCAAGCATATTGAATGGAAGTATCACCTAATACGGGAGATTGTGCATCGCGGAGATGTGAGCGTCACGAAGATTGCTTCCGAGCACAATGTTGTTGATTTGTTTACAAAGGCTTGCACGTCTAAGGTGTTTGAGGGTCACCTAGAGAGTCTAAGTCTACGAGTTATTCCTGACTAGGACAAGTGGGAGTATTGTAAAAGGGTATTCAATGCCCTTGTTTATTGTATTATTTGGCATTTGAGAAATGTAATATGTACTCCACTAGCTTTAGTTCAAGTGGGAGTTTGTTGGGATGCATGCCTTAAACTTGTGTTGTTTGTAACAAATATTATTTTAATAAATAAAAGTTATTTATTATTCAAACCTTGTTTCACGCATTTTAAACTTAATCCAATAAACTAAGCTTAAGGGACATACTTATGAGAACTTGAACAGTGTGTAGTCGACACACAAGTAGGATCACGTTCGAGTTTGTGACCCAAATGATCTAAAGTATATGGGAGGGTTGGGAACCTCATCCTGGCAACATTGTGGATGCGACCCACTTTTTATTGGATACAAACGAGGCGATCTAGCTCGTTCATGTAGTTGACATGCGAGTGTGGGAATCTTGTGCAATGAGATTGTACAAGACCAGATCGTGAATTATGAGACCAACTGATGTAAGACCGTTACCAGTTTAGCACTAATAAATTCTTAGATGACCATTAGTGACTCGATCTTATTCTTGAGCGTGTTACGGACTCCTATATGTTGGGGTTTGTACTTTGACTAGTACGGGGTAGATGTTGGGATGTATGCCCTATAACTTGTGTAATTTTGATCAAAGAAATAAAGAGTTATTCGTTTTTATAAAATTATAGTCTTGCTTTATAAAACCAATAAACTAAGCTCCAAGGTTATAACATATATCTTGATAATATATATATCTTGAACATCAGTGTAGTGGACACTATTTGGATTGTGTTCAAGAAAATAACCTAAATGGTCTATGGTATAAGAATAAGGTTGGAAACCTCATTCTGGTAACACCATGGATGCGACCCACTTTGTAATTAGTACAAATGAGGTAATCCAACTCATTCATGTAGTTGACATGCGAGTGGGGGCATCCTGTATGAAGAGTTCATACAAGACCGGACCACAAATTATTAGTCTAACTAGTGTAACACCGTTCACAAGATAAGACTAGTAATTTATAGATGGTCAATAGTGACTCGACCTGAATCCTGAGTGAATTAAGAACTCCTACTTATAGGGGTTTGTCCTTAGACTAGTATGGGTGAGAGTGGCTTGTAGCCGACTCAATAAGCCTACCTTCTCAGGGACAGAACCTCGTAAGTAGCTGGAAACTTAACTGTGCAAGATAGAATTCATTCATTCCTACACTAAGGAATCAGATAGGTTGTTCCCTTAAGAACTGACTCCAGGTCTTGAACAATGGGGCCCCATCCTCTATGAGGGTATGACCTTAGACTTGTTGTTCATTAGAGAATCAGTGGTGCTTAAGGAACAAAGAGGTAATCACAGGGATAAAATGGTAATTTGACCCAGTTGTGATCACGAACAACTTGTGAAGGGTCGACTCATGGGTAATGACTATATCAGTGGACACAATATAATCTACAGTGAGGAGAGTGCAACTACAAGTCTATAGTGGAGTGACTTGTTGTTAATGAATATTAATTAACTAGATCAAAGAGTTTGACCAGTTAATTTCACATCATTGGAGCTCATGAACTGTAGGTCCATTAGGTCCCTCCGTTAGCTCAACATGGTAATATTGAGGGTATAAAGTTAGGAATGAAATTGAAGTGTTCAAATTCATATATGAGATATCATATCAATTATATAATTAATATAATATATAGTTTTAATGTGAATTAGATTCACATATAAACCATATACTAATGAGAGAATAAAGGAAGGGTAGGATGGTCATTTCCATCCTATTTCCTATATATATGGTTGCATGAGATGCAACTAGGTTAAGAAATTTTGTGCCATTTGGTTGTGTTGTTGGAAAGGTTCCAAAACACAATCTCTCTCTCACATAATATATCATCTCACCTAAAGGGAACCCACTTTCCTCTCTCACCTAGAGAACAACGGAGAAGATCCGGTGGTAGTGTCCGTGATCGCTTGGGATCGTGTTGCTGAGATTGTAGCAGTGGGAGAAGGAGCACTCGAAGAAAGGCTCTTCAAAGGTAATATTTCTTGTTGACCATGTTCTGTTTTATGCTTAATCTAGTTGTTTTAGTTCTTGAATGTAATCGTTGTAACGTAATTGAGAACGTGCGGTTCACAATCTCTTCCGCTGCGGGATTCGATTCCCTTCATGAGAGTGACATGTGATGCTCGCTCAATATGCCTACCTTCTAAGGGTAAGAACCACATGTGGAGTTGGGAACTTGACTACGCAAGATGGAATTCACTCTTTCCCGAGCTAGAAAAACTAGAGGGGTTGTTCCCATAACTATTGACTCTAGAGCTTGAACAACGAGGCCCCACCCTCTCACTGACCCGCGAGGGACATTGGTTATGGTAGGACCTATTGAGGTGTATTCCCTGATCTCGTGAAGTTCGTAATATTCATTGTTTTAATAAATAAAGGTTGTTTATTATTCAAACTTTGTGTCTCACATTTTTATAAACTTAATCCAATAAACTAAGCTCCAAGGTCATATTCTTTGAGAGAATTAAAATTTGAACGGTGTGTAGTTGACACACGGGGAGGATAACGTTCGAGTTAATGACCTGAACGGTCTACAGGATACAGATAGGGTTGGAAACCTTATCCTGGTGACACTGTGGATGCGACTCGGTTTGTATTAGATACAAACGAGGTGATCCAGCTAATTCATCCGATTGACATGCGAGTGGGGACATCCTGTGCAATGATATTGTAAAAGACCGGACCGTGAATTATTAGACCTACTGATGTAACACCGTTAACAGTATAGGACTAATAACTCCGTAGATGACAGTTAGTGACTCATCCTTAATCCTGAGCGTGTTACGGACTCTTGTCTGCAGGGGTTTGTCCTTTGACTAGTAAGGGTGAGGGTGACATGAGTACGCCTAATATGCCTACCTTCTTGGGGACACGATCTCGTGGGGACCTGAGAACTTAACTACATAAAAAGGAATTTACTCGTTCTCGAACTAGGGAAACCAAAGAGGTTGTTCCCTGAAGTGTTGTCTCCAGGGCTTGAACGACGGGCGCCCACCCTCTCACTGGCCCAAGAGGGAGATTGTTTATGGTTGGACCATGCAACGTAGTTGTTCACTAGAGGAGTAGTGGGACTTAAGGAACAAGAAGTAGACACATGGGTAAAATGGTAATTTGACCCACCACTGACTACGAACAACCTGTTAAGGGACAACTCAGCATTGATTATATCGATGGACACAACTTGTCCTACAGTGATGGGAGTACAACTACGGGGTTCAGTGGAGTGTTACCGTAGCTAATGAATGTTGATTAACCGAGTCAAAGAGTTTGATCGGTTAATCTCGTATCATTGGAGCCTGTCATTTGTTGGTCCATTAAGTCCCTCGGTTGGCTCAAATTGGAGAAATAGAGGGTTTACAGTTTGGAGTGGATTTGAAGTGTTCAAATTCATTAAAAGGGTATTTATGTCATTTATATGTGATATAATGGACATAATATATAGTTTAATGTGAATGAGGTTCATAATAAACTATAGAATAGCCTAATTGATTAATTAGTCATTATTTGGAGAAATTGAATTGAGCGAAATTAAATTGAATATGATACAATTTAAAATTCCACAATTATGCAAATGGGATTTGTATAATAAGGTATGAGATACCTTATATTATGTGATATGCAAATATGATTTGCATATCATATGATTGTGGTAAATTGGTAAATGGTGGAGATTTTAACTCCACCACATGGCATTATAAAAGGATGGAATGTGAGACAATCCATAAGTTTCACTCTCATTTTTTGGAATTCACATCCAAAGAGAAAGAACTCTCTCTCTCAATTCCATACTTTCTCTTCAAACTCAATCCAAAGGGAGTCCCACCACTCTCTCTCTACCTCTCGAGAACAATCGAGAAGATTCTTTGGAAGTGTCTTATTCGGTTCGAGGATCGAGATCGTGATTCCGTTAGATCGAGAGAGATCAAGGAGGAAATTGAAGAATGGTTCTTCAAGAGGTTAGTATGGTTTTTACTTACTATTTTCCTTCTTATTACAATATGTTTAGCCTAGAATATATGTGGTGTGTTCAATTTTAAGAAAATAGAAACACAACAAATCAACGACATTTCACAACGTTTTTCGCTGCGAAAAATCCATTCCCTTCAGGACCATAAACAAAGTTGTTCATTAGAGGATTAGTGGGATTTAAGGAGAAAGAGGTAGGCACTAGGGTAAAACGATAATTTGACCAAGTTGTGACTACGGACAACCTATGAAGGGTCGACTTATGGGTATTGGTTATATCAACGGACACAACTTGTCCTATAGTGAGGAGAGTGCAACTACGGGGATATAGTGGAGTGTTGCCATAGTTAATGAATATTGATTAATAAGATCAAAGAGTTTGATCAGTTAATCTAGGATCATTGGAGCTCATGATCTGTAGGTCCATTAGGTCTCTCAGTTGGCTCAATTATAGATTTAATGAGGGTATACAGTTTGGAGTGAATTTGAAGTGTTCAAATTCATATAAAGGATATTTGTGTCATTTATATGAGATATAATTGACATAATATGAAGTTTAATGTGAATGAGATTCATAATAAACTATAGTATAGCCTAAATATGGAATTGAGGCTTAAATTGGAGAAATTTGATTTGAAAAAATAAAATTGAATGTGATTCAATTTTAAATTAAAAAATTATGCAAATGGGATTTGCATAATAAGGTATGTGATACCTTGTACAATATAGTATACAAATATGATTTGCATATTATATGGATGTTGTAAAGTGGTAAATAGGTGGAGATTTTACCTCCACCACATTCTATTATTTAAAGGTGGATTGTGAAGTTTTTCACAGCGATCATTCTCAATTTTGGAAATCCACCAAAAAGAGAAATCTCATTCTCTCTCAAATTCTCTCTACATTCTCCATTCCCATAATCAAAAAGGGAGTCCCACAACTCTCCCTCATCCGCCAGAGAACAACCGAGAAGATCAAGTGGAGGTGTCCGAAAGATCATGATCAGTTCATTGTTTGTAGAGGAGATCAAGTGAGATTGAAGAGATTGTGTACAGGAGGAGTAAAACACGAAGAACGGTTCTTCAAAGGTTAGTGTATTTGTTGTCATTTCCTTCTCTTTTGATGCTTAGCCTAGATATAACATGTGATGTATATCAATTTTAAGAAAAACAGGAACACAACGAAAGCAATGCGATTCACATCGCTTCTGCTGCGAGATTCAATCCCATCATCCATATGTAAGGATGCATGTAGATGCATTATGGGGGGATTTGGGCTTATTCTTGGAAATAGAGATTTCTATATCTCATATATTTTTCAAAGTTTATATCTCTCTCAAATCTCTCTCTAGAAACTCTCTCCCTTTCTCCAAAAAGAGATCCCACCATCTTCCCTCTCCTAGAGTACTACGGAGAAGATCTGGTAGAAAGTCTTTGAGAATTCTTGTTCGAGTTGATCGTTGAGAACGAGATTGGAGAAAGAGTACTAGAACAAAGATTCTTCAAAGGTAAGACTCTTCTTGTCCCTTTTGCTTCATCTTTGTTACTGTTTTTGTGTAAATTCCATAATTTAATTGTGTGCAAAAGTGATTCCAACGCTTCCGCTACGGGATTCAATCCCTTCAATTGGTATTAGAGTCATTGTTGCTCCCAATTACGTTATCGAATTTACACAAAAACAGTAACAAAGGTCCATTAGGGTTGCCTACAAATAGGCATAATTTTGAACGTGATTCCAACTTCTTCGGGTTTGTCACAAGCACATGTGTTGGACATCCCCAAATTCTCAAATGACATAAACTACCTTTACGCCCTTTCCAAAGTTCAAATAGTGTTTCTGAAACACTCTTTGATGGACCACAAAGGTCCAAACTGTATACCATCATTGAGAATGAGAGATTGGAAAAAGAGTACTAGAAGAAATATTCTTCAAAGGTAAATATGCCCATATCTTGAATAGTCATCTATAAAAGAGATGAAATATTCATACCCTCCTCTAGCTTTAAAATTCATCGGATGACAAAGGTCTGAATGTATAAGTTCTAAGGGTTCTTTGGCTCTATAACGTTTTCCACTAAAAGGTCTTTTAGTCATTTTGCCCTCGAGGCAGGACTCACATACAGGTAAGTACTTTCATCTGACTCATTTAGAAGTCTATTCTTTACCAATCTCTCAATTCTATTGAGATCAATGTGATCTAACCTAAGATGCCAAAGATAAGCATTTTCTTTAGGATAAATTTTACGTTTCTTAGTTTGTGTATTTGCAGTTCTAAATAATTCAGTATTCAAAACCATTTTGACTGAATTTGGCCTTAAAACCTACAAACCATTTTCTAATGAAGCTATACATATTTCGACACCTTTCTTTGAAATAAACACTTTATTATAAGAGAAAGATATGCAAATACATTGCTTAATTAGGCAAGAAACAAAAATTAGGTTTCTAGTAAACCCTAGTATCACTAATACATTATCTAACAACATATACCTCTTTCCAAATAACAACTTCATAGTGCCAACTGCCACAACTGAGACAACATCCCCAGTTCCAACCCGGAGCGTTATTTCCCCTTCCTGCAGCTGCTGCCAGGAACTAATTCCCTGAAAAGAAGAAAAAACATGATTAGTGGCACCCGAATCCAATATCCAGGTTCTATTATCATCATCCACTAAACAAGCTTCTAAGCAAAGTAAATTATATTTATCTTCTTTCTTCTTCTCGGATAGTTTCGTTTTCAATGTCCGTCCTCGTTGCAGTGGAAACACTTTCCTTTATCTGCAACCTCCTTGACCTTTTTTCCCTTCTGGGCGAAAGCTTTGTCGGCTCGTTTCCCCTTACTAACCTTCTTCATTTTTATATTCTTCTTCCCTTTTAGGCCTGAAGAAGATGAAGCCACTGGTTTTGTCCTAGAGGTCGAACTTCTGTGAAAACTCCGACTGACAATATTTGCCTCACCTTTTGATCCCTTGATTTTCATCAGAGATTGAAAGGTTTGGAGTTCATTCAGAAGGGAGGTAAGATTGAAAGTAAGCTTGTTCATAACAACATTACTTCGAAACTGTAGGAAACTCTCTAGAAGAGTTCCAATATAAAGCTGACCTGGCTCGATTCGTCGATAGAAGCCAAATTTGACTCCACCACATTGAAGTGAACCATTAAATCGAGAACATGGTCCCGAATAGATGATCCCTCCGCCATCCTAGCATTGAAGATGTACTTGAGGGCATCGTGCCTGACTTTAACAGACTGTTGTTCGAACATGCCTTACAACGATTCCATGGTTTCCTAAGCAGTCATCATGCCCTCGTGCGTTTGGCTAGTATCTCATACATACTTGCCAACATGTAGACCTTGGCCTTATCATTGACCTTGATCCATCTATCTTATGCATCACGAACATTTCGTGATGCGTTGGAGCACGCGGGGCGTGTCGCTGGATGCTGTTGCGTTGCAACGCTGCCCACGACGTTGCAACACTACAGCGTAGTGGGATTTTGGTCGAGGCGCGCGCGCGAGATCATGGGGAGTTGCTCATAGTGGGCGGTTTTCAACATTTTTTATTTGTTTTTTAATTTACAAAATGTATTTTTAAATTTTATTTAATTTATTTATTAAATAATATTAATATAAATGTTATATAAATGTTATTTAATTAAATAAATGCCCTTGAGTGTCAAAATCGGTCCAATTTTTTCTATTTAATTATTTTATGCATGTGATGTATAATTTAATTAAATTCTATGTGCTTAATGTATGTCATATAGATTTAAAATCCCACCTTAGGTTAAACATTTCATGCATCATTTATATTATAAGTGTTATAATATATAGTTTGCATGATAGGTTATATTATAAGTGTTATAATATAATTAAATGCATGTTTTAATTTAATTAATATAAGTGTTATATTTTTTAGATTAAAGTATGCTCATGCATTTTAATTTCATGTGATGAATTATTATGTTATAGTATTTAGTTATTCATGTGATGAATGATCAAGCACTATAACATAGAAATGCATGTAACCTAAGTTAATTATTAGTTTTAAAGTGTTTAAACTTGAATAATTAGACTTAGGTTTTCTAGTTCTAATAAGATTAGAATTAGGAAATCAAAATGTAATCTTTGAATGGTGACTGATTAGTAACTCTGTCTAATGAAGGTTTTGTCTAATGCTGGGGTATTTAAGTTGACGCTTGCGGAACCCCCCTACCTGCAAAACGACTTGGGAGTGAATTCGGTCTGGAGATTCTTATATTATATTTATCGTGAGTGTCGTTAATTAAAAGTTGATTATTTTACTCACATAGACCTAAGTAATAATGTGATTATAAACTTAGGCTAAATACCAAATAAGAGTTATATTGCTAGACTTAGGTAAATTTTAGCCGGTTTATCTAGGTCAATCCCAAAAATTATAAAGTGCTGAGTGGAAGGAAATAAAGTGTATAAGATACATTTAATTTTCCGAGCACAAATCTGAGTTAAGTCCACACCGTGAGATCCATACTCGGCCTCGTGGCGCAAATGGGAGCGTCCCCCTTCGGATGGTATTTGTATAGGTCAATATCAAAGTGGATGGAGAGAGTACTTATAGTGAGTGGGAGCGGGACCTGTGAAAACGGGACCCACGGTCTCTTCTTTCGATTCACATAGTGAGACCCTATGATCTGCCTGCTAGTTTGGCCCAGACTAGATAATCCCTTCGGAGGGCCTTGATCATAGGAGTTGGAACACCGTGAATTCCCGAGAGGGATACAGTTTCCTTGTTGGTTTTCCTTCGTGGTTCACCCTTCGGTGGCTATTGTTTGGACGGATACATGGAAACTTAAAGATTGAGGGTGACACTCACAGAATTCGTTAAGTGTTAATGAATTTGACCAAATAAAGGTAACTGGACGCCTAATGGAATAAGAGTTATTCTGGGATTAGGGTCTGGTCGAGAAAGTCTCGTCCTAGAGGAAGAGTATTTATGTTCACCCTTCGGTGGCGGTCATTCTAAACTTTTAGGATATCATTGAAAATTTTAAATGACCTAGGGATCATAAGATTAATTTTTTGCTAAAACTTGATTGGATTTAAAAAGTTTATGCGAGACTGACACAAAATTATTTTTGAAATTTTTCAGCAAAAATGTCTAGCTCAATAATCGCTTTACTCGCTTCTAACAAATTAGTGGGAGATAACTTCCAAACGTAGAAGAATAACATAAACACGATTCTAGTAACTGACGACCTGAAGTTCGTGCTTACTGAGGAGTGTCCTAAGTTGCCGATCTCGACAGCATCACGAAGTGTTCATGATGCATACGATCGATGGATCAAGGCCAATGAAAAGGCCAGGGTCTATATAATTGCCAGCTTGTCTGAAGTCTTGGCAAAGAAGCATGAGTTGATGATCACCGCCAAGGAGATCATAGAGTCGCTGCAAGATATGTTTGGACAAGAGTCCTTTACGGTCAGGCACGATTCGCCCAAACACGTCTTCAACGCACGGATGAAAGAAGGGGCGTCTGTCCTTGAACATGTTCTGGACATGATGACCCACTTTAATCTAGCGGAGATGAACGGGGCTTCGATCGATGAGTCAAGCCAGGTCAACTTTATTCTGGAGACTCTTTCGAATAGTTTCCTTCAGTTTTGTAGCAACACTGTTATGAACAAGATAATCTACACTCTGACTACCCTTCTCAATGAGCTACAGAACTTCTAGTTCTTGATGAGGATCAGGACACCAGAAGCTGAGGCAAATGTTGCCTACAGATTATATCACAGCGGTTCGACCTCTAGGACCAAATCTGTCGTTCCTTCTCGCCCGAAAGGGAAGAAGAAAATGAAGAGGTGTAAAGCTGACCGAGCTGCCGTCGAAAAGAGAAAGAAAGTCAAGGAAGTTGCATTAAAAGGAAAGTGTTTCCACTGCAATGGGGATGGTCATTGAAAGAGAAACTGTCCCAAGTTCTTTGCCTAGAGGAAGAATCAAGGTAAATGCGATTTACTTGTAACTGAAACTTTCTTAGTGGAAAGTAGTGACTCTACCTGGATATTGGATTCGGGCGCCACTAACCAAGTTTGTTCTTCTTTTCAGGGAATTGATTCCTGGCAGCAGCTGCGAGAGGGTGAGCTGACTCTACGGGTTGGATCCAGGGAGATTGTCTCTGCTGCAACGATCGACAAAGTGAAGCTCTATTTTGGCAAGAGTTACATTTTGTTAGACAATATGTACATAGTTCTAGGGTTTACTAGAAACCTTGTTTCTATTTCCTATTTATTAGAACAATGTATCCCCGTTTCATTTAATGGTAATAAAGCGTTTTATTTCCAGAAATGGTAATCTTATTTGTTCTGCTTCACTTAAGTCTAATTTGTATGTTTTAAAGCCTAATTCGGTCAAAAGCGTTTTGAACACTGAATTATTTAAAACTGCCGAAACGCGAACTAAAAGAGTTAAAGTTTCTCTGAAAGAAAATGCCCATCATTGGTATCTATTGTTAGGCCACATTAATCTCAATCAGATTGAGAGACTAGTGAAGAGTGGACTTTTAAGTCAGTTGGAAGAAAACTCTTTACCGGTGTGTGAGTTATGCCTTGAAGGAAAAATGACCAAACGTCCTTTTAGTAGAAAAGGATATAGAGCCAAGGAGCCCCTTGAGCTTATACATTCTGACTTCTGTGGTCCGATGAGAGTTAAAGCACGAGGTGGTTACGAGTACTTCGTATCTTTAATAGATGATTATTCGAGGTATGGGTATCTTTACCTAATGCATAGGAAGTCTGAAATTCTTGAAAAGTTCAAGGAGTACAAGACTGAGGTTGAGAACCTGTTAGGTAAAACCATAAAAACACTTCGATCGGATCGAGGTGGAGAGTATATGGACACAGAATTCTAAGACTATATGATAGAACACAGAATTACGTCCGAACTCTCAGCACCTGGTATGCCATAGCAGAATGGTGTATTGGAGAGGAGAAATAGAACCCTGTTGGACATGGTTCGATCGATGATGAGTTATGCTCGTCTCCCTGATTCTTTTAGGGTTTACGTAGTAGAGACTTCGGTTTATATTTTGAACCACGTTCCGTCGAAGAGTATTTGTGAAACACCTTTCGAACTCTGGAATGGTCGTAAAGGTAGTTTACACAATTTCAGAATTTAGGGAAGTCCGACCCACGTGTTGGTGTCAAATCCGAAAAAGTTGGAACCCCGTTCAAAATTGTGCCTATTCGTAGGTTACCCAAAAGAAACCAGAGGTGGTCTATTTTTCGATCCTAAGGAAAATAGGTTGATTGTGTCGACAAAAACCACTTTCCTTGAGGAAGACCACATCAGGGATCATTTTCCTAGAAGAAAAATCGTGTTGAATGAAATGGACAGTACGTCAACAAGAGTTGTTGATCGCGCTAGTACGTCAACAAGTATTGTTGATCCTAGCACGTTTAGTCAAGTCCGTTTCCAAGAGTTGGGAATGCCTCGACGTAGTGGGAGGGTGTTGGGATGTATGTCCTCATCTCGTGTAGTTCGTGATATTCCAAGTTGTAAATAAATAAGAGTTATTTATTTGAGCCTTGTGATATAAATAAGAGTTATTTATTTGAACTTTGTGTCTCGCATATTTCATAAAGTTAATCCAATAAACTAAGCTCCAGGGTCATTGTATTAATGAGAGAACTAGAACTTGAACGGTGTGTAGTGGACACACAAGGAGGATCACGTTCGAGTTAATGACCCGAACGGTCTACTGTATATGGATAGGGTGGGAGACCTAATCCTGGATACATTGTGGATGTGGCCCGCTTTGTATTAGATACAAACGAGATGATCTGACTCATTCATGTGGTTGACATGCGAGTGGGGGCATCCTGTGCAATGAGATTGTACAAGACCAGACCGTGAATTATTAGACTTACTAACGTAACACCATTAACAGTATAGGGCTAATAATTTCGTAGATGACCATTAGTGACTCGACCTTAATCCTGAGCGTGTTACGGACTCCTGTCTGCGGGGTCTGTCCTTTGACTAATACGAGTGAGGGTGGCCACTGTTGCTCGCACAATATGCCTATCTTCTCAGGGACATGACCACGTAGGGAGCTGCGAACTTGACTACACAAGAAGGAATTCACTCATTCCCGACTTTAGGGAAAGTAGAGGGGTTGTTCCCTTAAGTGGTCTCCAGGGCTTGAACAACGAGGCCTCACTCTCTCATTGGCCTGAGAGGGTTGTTGTTTATGGTTGGAGCATGCAACGTAGTTGTTCATTAGAGGAGCAGTGGGACTTAAGGAGCAAGAGGTAGACACAGGGGTAAAACGGTAATTTGACCCAGCAGTGTTTACGAACAACCTGTAAAGGGTCGACTCATGGGTATTGGTTATATCAATGGACACAACTTGTCCTATAGTGATGATAGTGCAGCTACGGGCTTTAGTGGAGTGTTACCATAGCTAATGAATGTTGAATAATCGGGTCAAAGAGTTTGACAGGTTAGTCTCGGATCATTGGAGCTCGTCACGTGTAGGTCCATTAGGTCCCTCAGTTTGCTCAAATTGGACAAATTGAGGGTTTAAAGTTTGGTGTGAATTTGAAGTGTTCAAATTCATTATTTGGGTATTTATGTCAGTTATATGAGATATAGATGACATAATATATAGTTTAATGTGAATGAGATTCATAATAAACTATAGTATAGCCTAATTGATTAATTAGTGCTAATTGGAGAAATTAAATTGAGAGAAATTAAATTGAATGTGATTCAATTTAAAATTCCACATTTATGCAAATGAGATTTGTATAATAAGGTATGAGACACCTTATAATATGCGATATGCAAATATGATTTTTATATAATATAGTTGTGGTAAAATGGTGAATTGGTGGAGGTTTTAACTTCACCACACACCATTATAAAAGGATTCATTCATAGGCATCCCACAACACTTCTTGCCATTTTTTGGATTTCCATCCAAAGAGAGCAAGAGTTGTTATCTCTAGAACTCTCTCAATTCTCCAAAATTCTTTCCTCACCCAAAACCAAAGGGAGTCCCACACACTCTCCCTCAACCTCCCGAGAACAACCGAGAAGACGTTTTGGAAGTGTCTTGTTGTTCGGATCGAGGTTCTTGTTCGAGGAGAACGTTGGATCAAGAGAGATCGTGACCGGAGGAGAAAAAGGTTTGAAGAAGTGTTCTTCAACAAGTAAGTAACGAGACCTTACTGTTTTTTCTTCTCTAATTTTGCATGTTTAGCCTAGAATTAAAGTAGTTTAGTTCAATTTTAAGAAAGAATTACACAACGGATCAACGACGTTTCACAACGTCTTCCACTGCGGTAATTCTAAATCCCTTCAATTGGTATCACAGGCAATCGTTGCTCTTCGTTGTGTATTCTGTGAATTCTTAAAATTAGGTGGGTTGCTTCATTTTCATGAGATGAAATTTTGGTTTGCGTTTTGGATGTTTACGATTTTTGGCACTAGATTAGATTTACATTCAAAGTTGATGAGATCAATGTAAAGGCCCGGTGTTTTGGGCATTTTTTTTATGTAAATCGAGTCTGTAAGTCCGTGTCGTTCGTGGCATGAGATGTCGTGAAGAAATCGAAGCGGAAACGGACGAAATTTGACAAAGAACGGGCAAAGTGTTTGTTGTTCTGTCGACAGCGTTGAGACGTTGTTCATCGGCGTCTCAACGATGTCCATGCTGAAGGAGGCACACTGCAGGCACAACGTTGCGACGGCAGGCGCGACGTTGCAACGCTGCCGCGTAGTGGGAAGTTCCAGCGGTTGCGTGAGATCCTGTGTGGACATGGTTTTTGGGGCAGAGTGCGGCGGTTCGAGCCTTGGAGGCGTGCTGCACGTTTGTGTTTTGTTTTATTTTTATTTTTAACTGTAAAATGTATTTATTAAATGTATTTATTTAATTTTTTTATTAATATTAATATAATTGTTATATTAATGTTAATTAATTTTATTTTATGTCCCTAGGATGCCAAAAATCGGTTCAATAATGCTATTTAATTATTTTATGCATGAGCTATATGATTTAATTATTTCTATGTGCATAGTGTATGCCATATAGATTTAAAATCTCACCTTAGGTTAAACATTTCATGCATCATATTTATATTATAAGAGTTATAATATATAGTATGCATGATAGGATTATATTATAAGAGTTATAATATAATGTTTGCATGATTTAATTTATTTAAATATAAGTGTTATATTTTTAAATTAAAAGCATGCTCATGCATTTAATTCATATGATGAATGTATGTTATAAAAGTATTATTCATGTGATGAATGATCAAGTATTATAACATAGAAATGCATGGAACCTAAGTTAATTATTAGTTTTAGAATGTTTAGAACTTGAATAATTAGACTTAGGTTTTCTAGTTCTAATAAGATTAGAATTAGGAAATCAAATATGACCTTTTAATGGAGACTGATAAGTAACTCTGTCTAAGGAAGGTTTTGTCTAAGGCTGGGGTATTTAAGTTGACGCTTGCGGAACACCCCTACCTGGAAACCGACCTGGGAGTGAATTCGGTCCGGAGATTCTTAGGTAATATTCTCGTGAGTGTCGTTAATTAAGAGTTAATTAATTTACTCACATAGACCTAAGTTAATAATGTGATTATAGACTTAGGCTAATCCAATATAAGAGTTATATTGGTAGACTTAGGTAAATTTTAGCCGGTTTATCTAGGTCAATCCCGATTAATTTAAAGTGCTGAGTGGGAAGAAATAAAGTGTATGAGATACATTTAATTTTCCATCCACGAATCTCCATTAAGTTCACACGGTGAGATTCATACTCGGCCTCGTGGCGCAAATGGGAGCGTCCCCCTACGGGTGGCATTTGTAAGGGTCATTGATTCAACGTGAATGGAGAGAGTACTTATAGTGAGTGGGAGCGGGATCTGTGAAAATGGGACCCACGATCTCTTCTTTCGATTCACACCGTGAGACGCCTATGATCCGCCTGCTAGTTTGGCCTGGACCAGACAATCCCTACGGAGGGCCTTGATCATGGGAGTCGGAACACCGTGAATTCTCGAAAGGGATACAATTTCCTTGTTGGTTTTCTTTCTTAGTCCTCCCTACGACGACTATTGTTTGGACGGATACTTGGAAATTTAAAGATTGAGGGTGACACTCACAGGATTCATTAAGAGTTAATGGATTCAGACCGAAAAAATGGTAACTGGATGCCTAATGGAATAAGAGTTATTCTGGTATTAGGGTCTGGTCGAGAAAGTCTCGTCCTAGAGGAGGAGTGCATTTGTCTACCCTACAGTGGCGATCATTCTAAACCTTTAGGGTATCATTGCAAATTTTGAATGACCTAGGGATCATAGGATAAAAATTTGCTAAAACTCAATTGGTTTTTCAAAAGATTTTGCGAGACTAATACAAAGTTTTTTTTTTTCATTTTTTCAGCAACAAAATGTCAAATGCTTTTATCGCTCCTTTTGCTTCCGTTAAATTAGTCGGCGATAGTATTTCGTGTAAAAATAATATAGACACGATTTTGGTAAATGACGACCAAGTGTTCACGCTCACTAAGGAGGGTGCTCAGGTGCCCGGTTCAACAGTCCTATTGAACAACCTACAAACCTTCCAGTCCTTGGTGCAAACCAGGGGACAGGAAGCTGAGGCAAGTGTTGCCTTAAGACCTTTTCACAGGGGTTCAACCTCTGGGATAAAGTTTGTAGGCTCTTCAGGCCCTAAAGGGAAGAAGGAGAAGTTGAAAGAGGATAGCGTTGACCGCGCTGCCACCCTAAAGGGCAAAGAAATCAAGGATGTTGCCAAAAAGTGTTTCTACTGCAATGGGGACGGACACCTGAAAAGGAGTTGTCCCAAGTTCCTTGATGAAAAGAAGATGACAGGTCAATGTGATTTACTTGTCATAGAAACTTGTTTAGTGGAAAGTAATGACTCTGCTTGGATATTGGATTCAGGCGCCACTAACCATGTTTGCTCTTCTTTTCAATGATTAAGTTCCTGGCAGCGGCTGTAAGAGGGTGAGATAACACTCATGGTTGGATCTGGAGAAGTTGTCTCAGCTGCAACAATAGGCACGGTGAAGTTGTTCTTTGATGGGAAGTACTTATTATTGGATAATATGTAAATAGTTCCTGGGTTTACTAGAAACCTAGCTTCTATATCCTGCCTATTAGAACAAAATATTTCTGTTTCATTCAAGAGTAATAAAGCCTTTATTTCTTGAAATGGAAATTTAATTCGTTCTGCTTCACTTGAGAGCAATTTATATGTTTTGAACCCTAATTCGGTCAAAAGTGTTTTGAACACCGAATTGTTTAAAACAGCAGAAACACGAACTAAGAGAGTAAAAGTTTCTCCAAAAGAAAGTGCCCATCTTTGGCATCTAAGGTTAAGCCACATAAATCTCAATAGGATTGAGAGACTAGTGAAGAGGGGACTTCTAAGCGAGTTGGAAGAAAACTCTTTACTGGTTTGTTTGTCATGCCTTGAAGGCAAAATGACCAAACGTCCTTTTAGTTGAAAAGGGTATAGAGCCAAGGAGCTCCTTGAGCTTATACATTCTGACCTCTATGGTCCGATGAATCTTAAAGTACGAGAAGGTTACGAATACTTCGTATCTTTCATAGATGACTATTCGAGGTATGGGTACATTTAATGCATAGGAAGTCCGAAACTCTTGAAAAGTTCAAGGAGTTCAAGACTGAGGTTGAGAACCTGTTAGGTAAAACTATAAAAACACTTCGATCGGATCGAGGTGGAGAGTTTATGGACACCGAATTCCAAGACTATATGATAGAACATGGAATCACGTCCCAACTCTCAGCACCTGATATGCCACAGCAGAATGGTGTATCGGAGAGGAGAAACAGAACCCTGTTGGACATGGTTCGGTCGATGATGAGCTATGTGACTAGACGAGCTAGGATCAACAACACTTGTTGATGTACTAGCACTATCAGCAACTCTTGCTGATGAACTGTCCAGTTCACGGCAGCGTGACAACGTTGTGGGCAGCGTTGGAGTTACGCAGTGGGCAACTCTCCCTGATTCTTTTTGGGGTTACGCAGTGGAGACTGTGGTTTACATTTTGAACACAGTTTCGTCGAAAAGTGTTTGTGAAACATCTTTCGAGCTCTGGCATGGTCGTAAAACCAGTTTACAACATTTCAGAATTTGGGGATGCCCGACCCATGTGTTGGTGTCAAACCCGAAAAAGTTGGAGCCCCGTTCAAAGTTGCGCCTCTTTGTAGGTTACCCGAAAGAGACTAGGGGTGGTCTGTTTTACGATCCTAAGGATAATAGGGTGCTTGTGTCGACAAATGCCACTTTCCTTGAGGAAGACAACATCAGGGATCACTTACCAAGAGTAAGATTGTGTTGAATGAAATGGACAGTTCATCAGCAAGAGTTGCTGATGGTGCTAGTACATCAACAAGTGTTGTTGATCCTAGCTCGTCTAGTCAAGTCCGTTTCCAAGAGTTTGGAATGCCTCGACGTAGTGGGATGGTTGTGAGACAGCCTGAACGTTACATGGGTTTAGCTGAAACCCAGGTTGTCACTCCTGATGATGACTGCGAGGATCCATTGACCTATGATCAGGCAATGGCTGACGTTGACAAAGACGAATGGATTAAAGTTATGGGCCAGGAAATGGAGGCGATGTACTTCAATTCTGTCTGGGAGCTTGTGGACCAACCAGATGGAGTTAAACCTATTGGTTGCAAGTGGATCTACAAGCGTAAACGTGGCGTAGATGGGATGGTGCAGACCTTCAAAGCTCGACTAGTGGCAAAGAGTTTTACCCAGGTGGAAGGGGTTGACTATGAGGAAACCTTTTCACCTGTTGCCATGGTAAAGTCGATTAGAATCCTTCTGGTCATTGCCACATATTATGACTATGAGGTATGGCAGATGGATGTCAAGACCGCCTTTCTTATGGCTTAAATCAAAATGTTGACGAGCCTTGTGTTTACAAGAATATCGTTAACAAAACTGTAGCATTTCTAATATTGTATGTGGATGATATCCTTCTCATTGGAAATGAGGTAGGATTTCTTACTAACATTAAGGAATGGTTGGCTTTGCAATTCCAAATGAAAGATTTGGGAGAGGCTCAGTATGTTCTAGGTATCCAGATAGTCCGTAACCAAAAGAACAGAAAGCTAGCCATGTCTCAGGCATCTTACATTGACAAGATGTTGTCTAGGTATAAGATGCAGAACTCCAAGAAGGGTTTGCTGCCTTTCAGGCATGGGGTTCACCTGTCTAAGGATCAATGTCCTAAGACACCTCAAGAAGTTGAGGATATGAGACGAATACCCTATGCTTCAGTTGTAGGGAGCCTGATGCATGCCATGCTGTGTACTAGACCCGACATCTGTTATGCAGTTGGGATTGTCAGTAGGTATCAATCCAATCAAGGATTAGATCACTGGACAACCGTAAAGGCAATCCTCAAGTATCTTAGGAGAACGAGGAACTACAACCTTGTGTATGGGAGTGGGGATTTGATCATTACGGGATACACATATTCTGACTTTTAGACCGATAAAGATTCTAGGAAATCCACTTCGGGGTCAACCTTCATTCTGAATGGAGGAGCTGTAATGTGGCGAAGCATCAAGCAGGGATGCATCGCTGATTCCACGATGGAAGCCGAATATGTTGCGGCCTGTGAAGCTGCAAAGGAAGCTGTATGGCTTAGGAACTTGCCAATCACGCTCTTTTGTGACAATAGTGGTGTAGTAGCCCACTCGAGAGAACCTCAGAGTCATAAAAGGGGCAAGCACATAGAGCGTAAGTATCACCTGATACGGGAGATTGTGCACCGCGGAGACGTGACAGTCATGCAGATAGCTTCGGAGCACAACGTTGTTGATCCATTTACAAAGGCCCTCACGGCTAAGGTGTTTGAGGGTCACCTAGAGAGTCTGGGTCTTCGAGTGCATCCTGACTAGGGCAAGTGGGAGTATTGTAAAAGGTCATTAAATGCCCTAGTTTATTGTATTACTTTATTGTACATTTGAGAAATGTATTATGTACTCCACTAGCTTAGTCCAAGTGGGAGTTTGTTGGGATGTATGTCGTCATCTCGTGTAGTTTGTAATATTCCAAGTTGTAAATAAATAAGAGTTATTTATTTGAGCCTTGTGATATAATCCAATAAACTAAGCTCCAAGCTCATTGAATTAATGAGAGAACTAGAACTTGAACGGTGTGTAGTGGACACACTGAGAGGATCACATTCGAGTTAATGACCCGAACGATTTACACTATAAGGATAGGGTTGGAAACCTAATCCTGGATTCACTGTGGATGCGACCCACTTTGTATTAGATGCAAACGAGGTGATCTAACCGTGAATTATTAGACTTACTGATGTAACACCGTTAACAGTATAGGGCTAATAATTTCGTAGATGACCATTAGTGACTCGACCTTAATCCGGAGCGTGTTACGAACTCCTGTCTGTGGGGGTTTGTCCTTTGACTAGTACGGGTGAGGGTGGCCACTGTTGCTCGTCCAATATGTCAATCTTCTCAGGGACAAGACCACGTGGGGAGCTGGGAACTTGACTGCACAAGAAGGAATTCACTCGTTCCCAACTTTAGGGAAAGTAGAGGGGTTGTTCCCTTAAGTGATGTCTCCTGGACTTGAACAACGGGGCCCCACTCTCTCATTGGCCTGAGAGAGTTGTTGTTTATGGTTGGACCATGCAACACAGTTGTTCATTAGAGGAGCAGTGGGACTTAAGGAGCAAGGGGTAGACACAGGGGTAAACGGGTAATTTGACCCAGCAGTGTCTACGAACAACCTATGAAGGGTCGACTCATTGGTATTGGTTATATCGATGGACACAACTTGTCCTACAGTGATGAGAGTGCAGCTACGGTATTTAGTGGAGTGTTACCGTAGCTAATGAATGTTGAATAACCGGGTCAAAGAGTTTGACAGGTTAGTCTCGGATCATTAGAGCTCGTCATGTGTAGGTCCATTGGGTCCTTCGGTTTGCTCAAATTGGACAAATTGAGGGTTTACAGTTTGGTGTGAATTTGAAGTGTTCAAATTCATTATTTGGGTATTTATGTAATTTATATGAGATATAGATGACAAAATATATAGTTTAATGTGAATGAGATTCATAATAAACTATAGTATAGCCTAATTGATTAATTAGTGCTATTTGGAGAAATTCAATTGAGAGAAATTAAATTGAATGTGATTCAATTTAAAATTTCACATTTATGCAAATGAGATTTGTATAATAAGGTATGAGATACCTTATAATATGCGATATGCAAATATGATTTGTATATAATATAGTTCTAGTAAAATGGTGAATTGGTGGATGTTTTAACTCCACCACACACCATTATAAAAGGATGCATTCAAAGGCATCTCACAACATTTCTTGCCATTTTTTGGATTTCCATCCAAAGAGAGCAAGGGTTTTTCTCTCTAGAACTCTCTCAATTCTCCAAATTTTTTTCCTCACCCGAAACCAAAGGGAGTCCCATACACTCTCCCTCAACCTCCCGAGAACAATCGAGAAGACGTTTTGGAAGTGTCTTGTTGTTCGGATCGAGGTTCGTGTTCGAGGAGAACGTTGGATCGAGAGAGATCGTGACCGGAAGAGAAAAAGGTTTGAAGAAGTTTTCTTCAACAAGTAAGTAACGAGACCTTACGGTTTTTTTTCTCTAATTTTGCATGTTTAGCCTAGAATTAAAGTAGTTTAGTTCAATTTTAAGAAAGAATTACACAACGGATCAACGACGTTTCACAACGTCTTCCGTTGCGGGAATTCCAAATCCCTTCAGAGGGTTGTTAGACAGCCTGAACGTTACATGGGTTTAGCTGAAATCCAAGTCGTCAATCCTGATGATGACAACGAGGATCCATTGACCTATGATCAGGCTATGGTTGATGTTGACAAGGATGAATGGATTAAATCTATGGACCAGGAAATGGAGTCGATGTACTTAAATTATGTCTGAGAGCTTGTGGATCAACTGGATGGGGAAAAACCTATAGGTTGTAAATGGATCTACAAGCGTAAACGTTGCTTAGATGGGAAGGTGCAGACCTTCAAAGCACGACCAATGGCAAAGGGTTTTACCCAGGTCGAAGGGGTTGACTACGAGGAAACTTTTTCACCTGTTCCCATGGTAAAGTCGATCAGGATCCTTCTGGCCATTGTCGCGTATTATGACTACGAGGTATGGCAGATGGATGTCAAGACCGCCTTTCAGAATGGCAACCTTGACGAAACTATCTACTTGGACCAGCCCAAAGGGTTCATAACCCAATGCCAAGAGTAAAAGGTTTGTCGGCTTTATAGGTCCATTTATGGACTGAAACAAGGCTCGAGGTCTTGGAATATAAGGTTTGATGAGACAATCAAATCTAATGGCTTTGATCAGAATGTTGACGAGCCTTGTGTCTATAAGAAAATCGTCGACAAAACTGTCGCATTTCTGATAATATACGTGGATGATATCCTTCTCATTGGGAATGAGGTTGGATTTCTTACTGACGAAAAGAAATGGCTAGCTTCGCAATTCTAAATGAAAGATTTGGGAGAAGCTCAGTATGTTCTAGGTGTCCAGATTGTCCGGAAACGAAAGAACAGAACGTTGGTCATGTCTCAAGCGTCTTATATTGATAAGATGTTGTCTAGATATAAGATGCAGAACTCCAAGAAGGGCTTACTTCCTTTCAGGCACGGGGTCACCTGTTTAAGGATCAATATTCTAAGACTCCTCAAGAGGTTGAGGATATGAGACAGATCCCCTATGCTTCAGCTGTAGGGAGTCTCATGGATGTCATGTTGTGTACTAGGCCCGACATCTGTTATGCAGTAGGGATTGTCAATAGGTATCAATCCAATCCAGGATTAGATCACTGGACAACCGTAAAGGCGATCCTCAAGTATCTTAGGAGAACGAGGAACTACAGCTTAGTGTATGGCGGTGGGGATTTGATCCTTGCAAGATACACAAATTCTGACTTTTAGACCGATAAGGATCTAGGAAATCCACTTCGAGGTCAACCTTCATTCTGAATGAAGAGTTGTAGTGTGGCGAACCATCAAGCAGGGATGCATCGCTGATTCCACTATGGAAGCGGAGTACGTTGCGGCTGGTGAAGCTGCAAATGAAGCTGTTTGGCTTAGGAAGTTCATATCAGATTTCGATGTTGTTCCGAATATGAACTTGTCGATCACTCTGTTCTGTGACAACAGTGGTGTAGTAGCCAACTCCAGAGAGCCTAGGAGCCATAAGAGAGGCAAACACATTAAGCGGAAGTATCACCTGATACGGGAGATTGTGCATTGCGGCGACGTGACAGTCACACAGATAGCGTCGGAGCACAACGTAGCTGATCCATTTACAAAGCCCCTCACGACTAAGGTGTTTGAGGGTCACCTCGAGAGTCTAGGTCTTCGAGTACTTCCTGACTAGGGCAAGTGGGAGATACATAAACAGGTATTCAATGCCCTAGTTTATTGTATTATTTTATTGTAATATTTGTACATTTCATAAATGTATTTTCTCCACTAGCTTAGTCCAAATACGAGTTTGTTGGGATGTTTGTCCTAATCTCGTATAGTTTGTAAATTACTGTTTGAAATTAATAAAGAGTTATTTATTTCATCATTTTGTGTCTCGCATTTATTACAAAGTTTGTCCAATAAACTAAGCTCAAGGGTCATTGAATACATGAGAGAACTAGAACTTGAACGGTGTGCAGTGGACACAAAGGGCAGATCACGTTCGAGTAAATGATCCAAACGGTCTACAGTATATGGATGAGGTTGGAGACCTAGTCCTGGATATGTTGTGGATGCGACCCGCTTTGTATTAAGACACAAACAAGGTAATATTACTCGTTCATGTGGTTGACATGCGAGTGGGGGCATCCTGTACAATGAGATTGTACAAGACCAGACCGTGAATTATTAGACCTCACGATGTAACACCGCTGTGATGGGACTAATAACTTCGTAGATGACCATTAGTGACTCGACCTGAATCATGAGCGTGTTACGGACTCCTATCTGCGGGAGTTTGTTCTTTGACTAGTACGGGAGAGGGTGGTCACAGTTACTCGCCCAATATGCCTATCTTCTCTGGGATAGGACCAAGTAGGGAGCTGGGAACTTAACTACGCGAGATGGAATTCACTCGTTCCGGCCTTTAGGGAAACTAGAGGGGTTGTTCCCTTAAGTGTAGTCTCCAGGGCTTGGACAACAGGCGCTCACTCTCTCACTGGCACAAGAGAGTTGTTGTGTATGGTCGGACCATAGCAACGTTGTTGTTCATTAGAGGAGCAATGGGGACTTAAGGAGAAAGAAGTAGACACAGGGGTAAAATGGTAATTTGACCCAGTAGTGTCTGCGAACAACCTGTGAAGGGTCGACTCATGGGCATTGGTTATATCAGTGGACACGTAATATTTTGCACTGACGGGAGTGTAGTTACGAGCTTTAGTGGAGTGTTACCGTAGCTAATGAATGTTGATTAACCGGGTCAAAGAGTTTGATAGGTTAATCTCGGATCATTGGAGTTCGTCACTGTAGGTCCATTAGGTCCCTAGGTTGGCTCAAACTAGGTTAAAATAAGGGGTAATGTTTTGGTGTGAATTGAAGTGTTCAATTTCACTTAAGGGCATTTATGTCATTTATATAAGATATGAATGATATAATATATAGTTTAATGTGAATGAGATTCATAATAAAGTATAGGTTAGCCTAATTGCTGAATTAGGGCTAGTTGGAGAAATTAATTGAGAGAAATTAAATTGAATGTGATTCAATTTAATAAATCCACATTATTGCAAATGTGATTTGTAATATGAGATATGAGATATCTTATAATATATGGTTATGCAAATATGATTTGCATAACCTATAGTTGTGGTAAAATGGTAATAATGTGGAGATTTTAACTCCATCATTTTTCATTATATAAACCCTTCTTGCAAGAAGGAACTTAAGTCAGTCTCTCATTTTTCGGATTCTCACCAAAAAGAAGAGAAAACTCTCTCTCATTTCTCTCCTCCTTCACCAAAACAAAAGTTCCCACCAACTTTCTTCTTCCAAAAGAAGCATAACCGAGATTGTTCGTAGGAAGAGTTCGAGTTCGTAGAGATCGAGGAACACACGAAGAGTTCGTGAATCTGGAAAGAATTTTTGAAGAGGGTCTTCAACAAGTAAGTACACACTGTTTTTCCTTTCCTTTTAAGCATGTTTAGCCTAAACTTTTTGATAGTTAATTTTAGTGAAATCGAGTTGCATAACGATACCACGACGATTCGATCGTCTTCCTCTGCGCGGGGATAAATTGTTGGTTTGCAAAAATTGGATGTTTTCAGTTTTGGCACGTTTAGATTTATTTTCTATTTGATGAGATTAAATGTAAGGGCCCGTATTTTTTGGGCATTTTAGAAAATAAATCGAGTCTGTAAGTCTGTGTCATTAATGGCAAGGGTTGCTGTGAAGAAATCGGAGCGAAAACTGGCAGAAAATGACGAAGAACAAAGAAAGGAGTTTTACGCTACATGACGGCGGCGTTGAGACAACGTTTCTTGGCGTCTCAACGCCGCGCATCTGCGAAAGCATCGGCTTGGCTGCAGAGCAGCGTTGCGATGCCACGACTGGAGCACGCGGGGCGTGACGCTGGACGCGTCAGCGTTGCAACGCTGCCCACGACGTTGCAACGCCAGTGGGCGGTTCAAGAGACAATTTCGCAAGACGTGGGGCGTGGTTTTTCTTTGCTTCGTGGGCAGTTTTTATTTTTAGTTTTATTTAAAATTAATTTGTAAAATGTAAATTTATTTTAATAAATAATATTAATATAAAAGTTATATTAATGTTATTTAATTAAATAATTGCCCCTAGGTGCCAAAACCGGTCCAATTTTTGCTAATTAATTATTTTATGCATGAGATGTATGATTTAATTAATTTCTATGTACATAATGTATGTCATATAGATTTAAAATCTCACCTTAGGTTAAACATTTCATGCATCATTTATATTATAAGAGTTATAATATATAGTTTGCATGATAGGTTATATCATAAGTGTTATAATATAATTATATGCATGTTTTAATTTAATTAATATAAGTGTTATATTTTTAGATTAAAGTATGCTCATGCATTTATATTTCATGTGATGAATTAATTATGTAATAGTATATAGTTATTCGTGTGATGAATGATCAAGCACTATAGCATAGAAATGCATGTAACCTAAGTTAATTATTAGTTTTAAAGTGTTTAGAACTTGAATAATTAGACTTAGGTTTTCTAGTTCTAATAAGATTAGAATTAGGAAATCAAAGTATAGTCTTTGAATGGAGACTGATTAGTAACTCTGTCTAAGGAAGGTTTTGTCTAAGGCTGGGGTATTTAAGTTGACGCTTGCGAACACCCCTACCTGGAAACTGACCTAGGAGTGAATTTGGTCCGACGATTCTTAGATTATACTTATCGTGAGTGTCGTTAATTGAAAGTGTTTTAATTTACTCACATAGACCTAAGTAATAATGTGATTATAAACTTAGGTTAAATACCATATAAGAGTTATATTGGTAGACTTAGGTAAATTTTAGCCGTTATATCTAGGTCAATCCCGAAATTTATAAAGTGCTGAGTGGGAGGAAATAAAGTGTATAAGATACATTTAATTTTCCGACCACAAATCTCCGTTAAGTCCGCACCGTAAGATCCATACTCGGCCTCGTGGCACAAATGGGAGCGTCCCCCTTCGGATGGTATTTGTATGGATCAATATCAACGTGGATGGAGAGAGTACTTATAGTGAGTGGGAGCGAGACCTGTGAAAATGGACCCACGGTCTCTTCTTTCGATTCACACCGTAAGACCCCTATGATTCGCTTGCTAGTTTGGCCTGGACGAGACAATCCCTTCGGAGGGCCTTGATCATTGGAGTCGGAACACCGTGAATTCCCGAAAGGGATACAATTTCTTTGTTGATTTTCCTTCGTGGTTCACCTTTCGATGGCTATTGTTTGGACGGATACTTGGAAACTTAAAGATTGAGGGTGACACTCACCGAATTCATTAAGTGTTAATGAATTCGACCAAATAATGGTAACTGGACGCCTAATGAAATGAGAGTTATTCTGGGATTAGGGTCTGGTCAAGAAAGTCTCGTCTTAGAGGAGAAGTGTTTCTGTTCACCCTTTGGTGGCAGTCATTCTAAACCTTTAGGATATCATTGCAAATTTTAAATGAACTAGGGATCATAGGATTAAATTTTGCTAAAACTTGATTGGTTTTCAAAAGCTTATGCGAGATTGACACAAAATTTTATTTGATTTTTCATCTAAAAATATGTCTAGCTCAATTATAGCTTTATTAGCTTCCGACAAATTAGTGGGAGATAACTTCCAAACTTGGAAGAATAATATCAACACGATCTTAGTAACTGACGAACTGAAGTTCGTGATTACTGAGGAATGTCCTTAGTTGCCGAGCTCGACTGCATCACGAACTATTCGTGATGCTTACGATCGATAGATTAGGGCCAATGAAAAGGCCAAGGTCTATATAATTGCCAGCTTAACTGAAGTCTTGGCAAAGAAGCATGAGTTAATGGTCACCGCTAAGGAGATCATGGATTCGTTGCAAGACATGTTTGGACAACTGTCCTTTCAGGTCAGGCACAATTCACTCAAACACGTCTTCAACGCACGGATGAAAGAGGGGTCGTCTGTCCGTGAACATGTTCTAGACATGATGACCCACTTTAATCTGGCTGAGATGAATGGGGCTTCGATCGACGAGTCGAGCAGTCGACTTTATTACGAGACTCTTCCGAAGAGTTTCCTTGATTTTGTAGCAATCTTTGTTATGAACAAAATTAGCTACACTCTGACTACCCTCCTTAATGAGCTACAGAATTTCCAGTCCTTGATGAGGATCAGGGCACCGAAATCTGAGGCAAATGTTGCCTACAGGTCTTATCAAAGGGGTTCGACCTCTGGGACTAAACTTGTTGCTCCTTCACGCCCGAAAGGGAAGAAGAAGATCAAGAGGGGTAAAGCTGACCGAGCTGCCACCTAAAAGGGCAAGAAGGTCAAGGAAGTTGCAGAGAAAGGAAAGTGTTTCCACTGCAATGGGGACGACCACAGGAAGAGAAACTCTCCCAAGTTCCTTGCCGAGAGGAAGAATCAAGGTAAATGTGATTTACTGGTTACTGAAACATGTTTAGTGGAGAGTAGTGACTCTGCCTGGATTTTAGATTCGGGCGCCACTAACCACATTTGTTCTTCTTTTCAGGGAATTGATTCCAGGCAGCCGCTGCGAGAGGGTGAGGTGACTCTACGGGTTGGATCCGAGGAGATAGTCTCTGCAGCAGCGATCGACAAAGTGAAACTTTATTTTGACAGGAATTTTTTATTGTTGGACAATATGTATATAGTCCTAGGGTTTACTAGAAACCTTGTTTCTATTTCCTGTCTCATTGAACATTGTATTTCAATTTCCTTTGATTCTAATAAAGCGTTTATTTCTTTCCAAGGTAATTTGATTTGTTCAGCTTCATTTGAGTCTAACTTGTATGTTATAAAGCCAAATTCGGTCAAAAGCGTTTTGAATACGAAATTGTTTAAGACTGAGAAATGCGAACTAAGAGAGTTAAGGTTTCTCCTAAAGAAAATGTCCATATTGGCATCTAAGGTTAGGCCACATTAATCTCAATCGGATTGAGAGACTAGTAAAGAGTGGACTTCTAAGTTAGTTAGAAGAAAACTCTTTACCAGTGTGTGAGTCATGCCTCGAAGGAAAAATGACCAAACGTCCTTTTAGTGGAAAAGGATATAGAGCCAAGGAGCCCCTTGAGCTTATACATTCTGACCTCTGTGGTCCGATGAGTGTTAAAGCACGAGGTGGTTACGAATACTTTGTTTCTTTCATTGATGATTATTCGAGGTATGAGTATATTTACCTAATGCATAGGAAGTCTGAAACTCTTGAAAAGTTCAAGGAGTACAAGACTGAGGTTGAGAACCTATTACGTAAAACAATAAAAGCACTTCGATCGGATCGAGGTGGAGAGTATATTGACACTGAATTCTAGGACTATATGATAGAACACGGATTTACGTCCCAACTCTCAACACCTTGTATGCCACAGCAGAATGGTGTATCGAAGAGAAGAAACAGAACCCTGTTGGACATGGTTCGGTCGATGATGAGTTATGCTCGTCTCCCTGATTCCTTTTGGGGTTATGCAGTGGAAATTGCGATTTACATGTTGAACAACGTTCCGTCCAAAAGTGTTTGTGAAACACCTTTTGAACTCTGGACTGATCGTGTAGGTAGTTTACACCATTTCAGAATTTGGGAATGCCCGACCCACGTGTTGGTGTCAAACCCGAAGAAGTTGGAACCCCATTCAAAATTGTGCCTATTCGTAGGTTACCCAAAAGAGACCAGAGGTGGTATGTTTTACGATCCTAAGGATAATAGGGTGCTTGTGTCGACAAACGCCACTTTCCTTGAGGAAGACCACATCAGGGATCATTTGCCTAGGAGAAAAATCGTGTTAAACGAAATGGACGATACATCAACAAGAGTTACTGATGGGGCTAGTACGTCAACAAGTGTTATTGATCCTAGCACATCAAGTCAAGTCCATTCTCAAGAGTTGGGAATGCCTCGACGTAGTGGGAGGATTGTGAGAGAACCTGAACGTTACATGGGTTTAGTTGAAACCTAAGTCGTCAATCATGATGATGACTGCGAGGATCCATTGACCTATGATCAGGCAATGGCTGATGTTGACAAGGACAAATGGATTAAAGCTATGGACAAGGAAATGGAGTCGATGTACTTCAATTCTGTCTGGGAGCTTGTGGATCAGCCTGATGGGGTAAAACCTATAGGTTGCAAATGGATCTACAAGCGTAAACGTGGCGTAGATGGGAAGGTGCAGACCTTCAAAACACGACTAGTGGCAAAGGATTTTACCTAGGTTGAAGGGGTTGACTATGAGGAAACCTTTGCACCTGTTGCCATGGTAAAGTCGATCAGGATCTGATAGCACACAAAATTTGTTATCCTTAGGCTTAAATTATGTTAGTTTTGTGATAATGTCAGGGCTTTCACATAATTAATTTGTTGAATTTCAGGTTAAAGAGCAATATAAGGATGGATGGAGAATTATGGGTGAAAAATGAGCCAAAATTGACATTAAATGGAAGAAGGAAGGCCAAACCAAGCCATCAAATCCGTGGAGATGGCGTTGCAACGCCAATCAGGGCGTTGCAACGCTCTGTGTGCAGCCGTTCTATTATAAAAGCTCAAATCGATGGCGTTGCAACGCTCCACACACAGCAAAGATGCCATGAAGATCCGTAGCGATGGCGTTGCAACGCCACTTCGATAGCTAAAGGCGCGCGAGGGTAGCAGCGTTGCAACACTATCCTTAGCGTTGCAACACTACTTCGATAAACAAAGGTGCACGAGAGCAGCAGCGTTGCAACGTTGTCCTCAGCGTTGCAACACCGCTGGATATTTTCCTTTTTGGTTTATTCAATAGGGCACGGCGTTGCAACGTCATGCCCAGCGTTGCAACGCCGTGCCATTAATATAAAAAGGAAAGAATGCTTCTTTTTTTGGGAGAACCTTTTTGGAGAGATTTTCACACCATTGTCTAAACACCATTGTGAGAGATTGTAAGAAGACTTTGGAGAGATTTCAAGGAGAAGACTTTTTAGAACTCGGGGTTCGTGATAGGTGTCGGGATCTTAGCCGTTCAGCCACGTGAGTTATTTCTTCGTTTTTTTCACTTTGATTGTTGAACTATGTTTTTGTATTTAAGTTTAGTAGGATTTATAGTGGACATGAGTAGCTAAACTTGTTATCTTAGGGATAGATGTATCCTTTTAATTATGTTATTTTGTTGAATTGACTGCTTTTGGTTTGTTGTAATGTTTTTATTCATGCAATTGCACCCTTAATGCTTATAGAGTCTTGATCACGGTTTATTTGTTGTTAGGTCTGAATTTATTCTTGTGAAAGATATTTTAGATCTGATCTAAATTGCATGATTGATAGTTACTTTGACATGAGAATGATTGAAGTAATATTAGAAACCCATAAGAATTGAACTTAGTGCCATGTTTTATTTTTAGGTTGAACAGAGATGTTTAATTCTATGTCTTGCATGAGATTCACTTGCCTTGAGAGAGGTTATTTGTTATATTAGTTTCTTTGTTTATAAAAGCAGTGCAATAACCCATTAGCATGATTTCAATAAAATAGTTAATTAATTTATGAAATCTAGTCCCTAAGATATTTGTCTCTCTTGATTGTTTTCAACTTTCATTCTTGATGTTGTGTTTTTCACCTCAACTTAATTCTAATTTTCTAGATAAAATTGAGTGATGTTATTAATAGGAATTAATTGAATTAAATAACCCAATCCTGTGGACGATACTCGTACTCAAATTCACTATATTTAAACTTCACCCGTACACTTGCGGTCTTGCAAAATTTACACAACAGGATCCTTCTGGCCATTGTCGCGTATTATGACTACGAGGTATGTCAGATGGATGTCAAGACCGCCTTTCTAAATGGCAACCTTGACGAAACCATCTACATAGACCAACCCAAATGGTTCATTGCCCAAGGCAAAGAGCAAAAGGTTTGCCGGCTTCATAGGTCTATTTATGGACTGAAACAAGCCTCGAGATCTTGGAATATAAGGTTTGATGCGGCAATCAAATCTTATGGCTTTGATCAGAATGTTAACGAGCCTTGTGTCTACAAGAAAATCGTCGACAAAACTGTCGCATTTCTGATATTATACGTGGATGATATTCTTCTCATTGGGAATGAGGTAGAATTTCTTGTTGACATAAAGAAATGGCTAGCTTCGCAATTCCAAATGAAAGATTTGGGAGAAGGTCAGTATGTTCTAGGTATCCAGATAGTCCGGAACTGGAAGAACATAACGCTAGCCATGTATCAAGCGTCTTATGTTGACAAGATGTTGTCTAAATTTAAGATGCAGAACTCCAAGAAGTGCTTGCTGCCTTTCAGGCACGGGGTTCACCTGTCTAAGGATCAGTGTCCTAAGACTCCTCAAGAGGTTGAGGATATGAGATGGATACCCTATGCTTCAGCTGTAGGGAGCCTTATGTATGCCATGCTTTGTACTAGGCCCGACATCTGTTATGCAGTAGGGATTGTCAGTAGATATCAATCCAATCAAGGATTAGATCACTGGACAGCCGTAAAGGCAATCCTCAAGTATCTTAGGAGAACGGGGAACTACATCTTAGTGTATGGCGGTGGGGATTTGATCCTTACGGGATATACAGATTCTGACTTTCAGACCGACAAGGATTCTAGGAAATCCACTTCGGGGTCATCCTTCATTCTTACTGGAGGAGTTGTAGTATGGAGAAGCATCAAGCAGGGATGCATCGCTGATTCCACTATGGAAGCAGAGTACGTTGCGGCTTGTGAAGCTGCAAAAGAGGTTGTTTGGCTTAGGAAGTTCATAACAGATTTGGAAGTTGTTCCTAATTTGAACTTGCCAGTCACACTGTTTTGTGACAACAGTGGTGCAGTAGCCAACTCTAGGGAGCCTCGGAGCCATGAGAGAGGCAAACACATTGAGCGGAAGTATCATCTTATACGAGAGATTGTGCACCGCGGAGACGTGATAGTCACACAGATAGCGTCATAATAGCGTCATAAACGAACATAGCAGATCTATTTATAAAGCCCCACATGGCTAAGGTGTTTGAGGGTCACCTAGAGAGTCTAGGTCTTCGAGTACTTCCTGACTAAGGCAAATGGGAGATATGAAAACGGGTATTTAATACCCTAGTTTATTGTATTACTTCATTGAAATTTATGTACATTTCAGAAATGTATTTCCTCCACTAGCTTAGTCCAAGTGGGAGTTTGTTGGGATTTTTGTCCTAATCTCGTGTTTGTAAATTACTGTTTGAAATTAATAAAGAGTTATTCATTTCGTCATTTTGTGTCTCACATTTTCTACAACTTTAACCAATAAACTAAGCTCCAGGGTCATTGAATATATGAGAGAACTGAAACTTGAACGGTGTGTAGCGGACACACAGGGAGGATAACGTTCGAGTAAATGACCCGAACGGTCTACAGTATATGGATAGGTTTGGAGACCTAATCCTGGATACGCTGTGGATGCGGCCTGCTTTGTATTAAGATACAAACGAGGTGATCTGACTCCTTCATATGGTTGACATGCGAGTGGGGGCATCTTGTATAATGAGATTGTAAAAGATCGGACCGTGTTAAACCTACTGATGTAACACCGTTGACATTAAGGACTAATAACTTTGTAGATGACCATTAGTGACTGAACCTGACTCCTGAGCGTGTTACAGACTCCTGTTTGCGGGGGTCTGTCCTTTGACTAGTACGGGTGAGGGTGGTCACAGTTACTCGCCCAATATGCCTATTTTCTCAGGGACAGGACCAAGTAGGGAGCTGGGAACTTAACTACGCAAGATGGAATTCACTCATTCCCGCCTTTAGGAAAACTAAAGGGGTTGTTCCCTTAAGTGTTGTCTCTAGGGCTTGGACAACGGGCACCCACTCTCTCACTGGAACGAGGGAGTTGTTGTGTATGGTCGGACCATAGCAACGTTGTTGTTCATTAGAGCAGCAGTGGAGACTTAAGGAGAAAGAAGTAGACACAGGGGTAAAACAGTAATTTGACCCAGTAGTGTCTACGAACAACCTGTGAAGGGTCGACTCATGGGCATTGGTTATATCAGTGGACACGTAATATTCTGCATTGACGGAAGTGTAGCTACGGGCTTTAGTGGAGTGTTACCGTAGCTAATGAATGTTGATTAACCGGGTTAAAGAGTTTGATAGGTTAATCTCGGTTCATTGAAGCTCGTCACTGTAGGTCCATTAGGTCCCTCGGTTGGCTCAAACTGGGTTAAAATAAAGGTTAATGTTTTGGTGTGAATTGAAGTGTTCAATTTCACTTAAAGACAGTTATGTCATTTATATGAGATATGAATGATATAATATATAGTTTAATGTGAAGGAGATTCATAATAAACGATAGCTTAGCCTAATTGCTGAATTAGAGCTAGTTGGAGAAATTAATTGAGAGAAATTAAATTGAATGTGATTCAATTTAATAAATCCACATTATTGCAAATGTGATTTGTAATATGAGAAATGAGATATCTTATAATATATGGTTATGCAAATATGATTTGCATAACCTATAGTTGTGGTAAAATGATAATAATGTGGAGATTTTAACTCCATCATTTTTCATTATATAAACCCTTATTGCAAGAAGGAACTTAAGTCATTCTCTCATTTTTTGGATTCTCACCAAAAAAGAGAGAAAGCTCTCTCTCATTCCTCTCTCAATTTCTCTCCTCCTTCACCAAAACAAAAGTTCCCACCAACTTCCTTCTTCGAAAAGAAGCATAACCGAGATTCTGATTGGTGGTGTTCTTGTTTGTGGGAAGAGTTCGAGTTCGTAGAGATTGAGGAACACACGAAGAGTTCGTGAATCTGGAAAGGATTTTTGAAGAGTGTCTTCAACAAGTAAGTACACACTGTTTTTTCCTTTCCTTTTAAGCATGTTTAGCCTAAACTATTAGATAGTTAATTTTAGTGAAATCGAGTAGCATATCGATACCACGACGATTCGATCATCTTCCGCTGCGCGGGGATTCTCATTCCCTTCATGGATAATGGAATGAGAAAAATTTCTATGAGAATTACAAGAGCATTGAAATTTTGGTTGATGAGATGATGTAGTCATTGTTATTGTGTTGGTCAAAATCGTAGGACATGTAAATTTCTGCCATTTTTACCATGATGTAATTTTTGACAATTGGTTTTAGATATATTTTTTCAAGATAGAACTCAATATTGTTGTTATCATACTATTCATACTATCAATACAAGGTGTGTGGTTGTTTCAAAAGTTTAATATCAATACTATGAACACAAGAACTTTGGCATCTAATGAGAAAATTTGAAAACCACACAACAAACAGTAATAGCTAACAGATAGACAACTATCAGTGATAGTGATAGACAACTACCACTGATAGAAGTCTATCACTGGAAAGAAGTTAATGATTGATAGAAAACTATCAGTGATAGACATCTATCACTGATAGAAGTCGGATAGTATAAAGAAGTTAATAATCACGAAGAACAAGAAGTCTAATACAAAAGTTATGAGTAATAGGTAATAGATAGGTAGAAGTCTATTAGACAACTATCACTGATAGAAGCCTATCACATCTATTAGTGATAGTGATAGTAGTCTATCACTTCTTTTCATTAACTTTTATCAATCATTAACAGTGATAGTATTCTATCAGTGATAGACAGTGATAGAAGTCGAATAGGAACAAGAAATCTAATAGATAATAGAAAAGTTATGAGTAATAGGGAATAGATAGACAACTGTGGTAGAAGTCTATATCACTTCTATCAGTGATAGATATCACAATAGTAGTTTATCACTTCTATTAGACATCTATCACTGATAGAAGTCTATCACTGGAAAGAAGTTAATGATTGATAGACAACTATCAGTGATAGACATTTATCACAAGCTTGATAGAATAATATTCATCAAGAATAAGAAGTCTAATAGAGTTATAGACTTCTATCCCTGATATCAGTTCTATCACCTGATAGACTTCTATCACTGATATCAATTCTATCACCTGATAGACTTCTATCACTGATATCAGATGATAGAAGTCTAACACTGTAACACATTGACAATCGTGTAACCATTCCCAAACGATTGGATAACCATTCACAAACCATTCACAATCCTGATAAACATTAAAAAAAATTATAGGCTTTCACAATCAATCTTGATAACCATTCACAAACCATTCACATTCCTTCATTCACAGATCCATTGAAAAAAAATTTAGGCTTTCATCAAGAGAGTTAAACAAATGATAGTCATTCACAGATAGATCCATTCAAATGAATAAGAATTTGAAATTGGTCAAGAATACAAATGTAAGATGTTACATTCAAACAAATTATACCCTTTGTTCAAGGTTTTTACAAGGTTCTTACAGTCAAATGAAGATTGTCAAATGAAAATTTCAGATTTCAGGTGAAAATGAAGTTTTCAGTGTTCAGATTGTCAAATGAACAAATTAGTTATTAAATAAACAGACTCTATCTGTGATATCACTGATATTAGTGACTGGGGTGGGTTGCAAACGGTAATAATGTGGGGGTGTTTTAGTAATTTCAATTCATTTTCTCAAATTTTTGCTATTTTTGCAAATAGATTGAGTCATTTGCTATATGGGCAATTATATTGGGCCTCTTTGCTACCAGCCCAATTGCTCCTATATCATATATACTACTTATATACAAAATATAAAGTATTTCATATAAATTATAGATATGTCTATTGATACACCAAAAAAAAAAGTAAAATTGGAGGGATAAAAAACAAAAATCATATTTGAATACGCGATAATCTGGTTTTTTCTAATTTTGCACAACAAATAGCTTGACCAAATTAATCTAGGTCAGGAAGAAAGCTTTATTTAATAGAGGTTGAGTTTTATCAACTTGGCTGTTGCGAATTCAATAAGCAATTAAGCAATTAAATGACAAGTGTTTGTGTATTATTATGGCAAATTGAATGCGTTGCTGATGTTTTATAAGTTTGTTTAGGTCTCGGGTTGTCAACTAATTCATAAGAAGTATTGTTAAATTCTTAGCCAATATTTTTTAGTTTCTTAAATTTATTTTGTATTTTACTATAAATATCAAAATCATGATTTTTAAAACATCTATTAAAAAGTGAGGATGTTGGAAAACTTTTTTGGACACTTTTGTCCCTTCTTTAATCTACTATTTTACAAAATATGTCATTATTGACTAATTATAAATAAGAAATTAATTAATTTAAATTACTAATTAATAAGTAATTATCAATAATAGAGGTATATAATTTAAAAAGTTGGAATGTAAAAAGTTTTTCCTACAACTTAAATATTTTTTCTTTAATTATAATTCATAATAAAATTCTAAAAAAAAACCAAGAATTCAAAAATTTTTCTACCTTTTTTTCACTAACTTTGGAGTTCAATTCTTCATCTTCTTCTTCTTTTTGTTTGCTATCTCCATCCATTTCTCTCAAGTTTCAAGTTCTCTTCGATCTCTAAGTCTCTTCAATTTTGAAAGCATCTAAATTTGATATGAAGATGTTGGTGATACATCAAGTTGCAGATGATGCATGTATCGAGTCGTCTCGGATCCTAGACTTACAAATTTGCAACTCCCATTAGACGAAGTTGAATGATAGTGTTTACTTAACAATATATTGTTATTATTTATTTTCTTATCAGGTAGGACAAATGTATTTTAGGGAATGTGTAGGTAAAGTCTTGTATTTGTTGCTACGGATTCTTTTGTTATTCACTAACAAATAGTGTGTTGTTTATTTTATTTAAAATTGTTATATATATATATATATATATATATATATATATATTAATGAATCAAAGCTTATATTTCTTTTGTTGACCAAAAAAAAATCATGCAACCTTATGTCTAATAAAAATTTTAATACATTATAATAGTAAATTAATTCATTTATTCATTATCAATAATAAATATATTTTTAGTTCATCAATAATAAATTATATAAAAAAAAAAACTACAATCTATAATATAATCTATAATCTATTATATATAATCTATAATCGATTATATGTTAAAAAGCTACAATCCTTGAAAAACTTTTTTAGACAATTATATCCCTTCTTTAATTTGTATATGTACAAAATATGCCATTGACAATTAATTATCAATAGTAAATTATTTAATTAATAGTTAATTATCTATAAATGTATAATATCTTAAAGGTTGGAATGTAAAAGGTTTTTACTACCACTTAAAATATTTATCTAATTTAAATTAAAATAATTTTTTAAAAGTGTAAGAATTCAAAGAGTTTTTGTAACCCTCACATTCTACTACTATAAAAATGAGTAGTCTTCATCATTTCTTCACCACCACCTAAGACATCCTTCTTTCTTTTTTTTTTCTCTCAATGCATTGCTCTCAAAAGCTTTTCACTTTCTAAAGCATCGATCTCAAGATGTCGGTGTGTTACATTGAAGTTGCAAAGGAGTTAAAAAAAAAGTTGCAAAGAATGCATATAGGTCATATCTATATCCTACACCAATTTTTGTTTTCTCAATGCATTTCTCTCAAAAGCTCTTCAATTTTCAAAGCATTGATCTCAAGATGTTCAAGTTCAAAGGGATGTGTGTGTCATATCTTTACCCCGATCGATCCTAAGCTTGCAACATTACAACTCAACATTGATGAAGTGAATTACAATATTTATCTATTCAATTATTCATTTGAGCAAATCTATTTGATGAAATGAGTTTGTAGCTAAGATCTTAAATTTTTTTATTTTTGTTACTTTTTCTATCTTTCTCCTATAATTTGTATTCTTTTTTGTTCAAAATATTTGTTGAAAGAATAAACACATATTGATTAATTACAACTTTTATGTTCTTTTGTTGAGAAAATAATTATGTAGCCTAAAACCTCAAAATGTTTTGCCCACAAGAGCTTAGCTCAACTGGCATCAAGTATGACTCATGACTAAGAGGTGATGGGTTCGAATCCCCCCACCCCTAATTGGTGTAAAATATGAAGACTTTGAAAAGTATTGTGACTTCCTTCTCCAAGAAATTAATTTTTTAAAAAAATTAGAATTAATAATTTTAATTATAATATAAAATAAAATTAGTAAACTAATTTATCTTTATTGATGTTAAAAAGTTCAATATCTATACTTATTATTATTTATTATATATTAAAAACCCACCTTTTGTGAAAAACTTTTTGGACTATTTTACCCTTTATAAAATTTTATAATTACAAAACATGACATCCTAACTTATTACTAATAATTATAAATAATGACATTTAAATAGTTGTAATATAAAATGGTGTCTCATACAAAACAAAACAAATAAATAAAATAAAAGGGGGTCTCTTTATTTAATTATATTTAATTTAATTTTTTATGATAAATATGTTTAATTTAATTAAATAATAATATTTTAATTTAATTATATTTAATGAAAATTTGAACACAATTTACTATCAACTATATTTAATGATTTTTTTTTTATAAACATAGTATTCAAAACAAATTAAAAATTAAAAATAAATGTTTACAACATAAATTATGTATAATCAAACTTCTTGAAATAAAAAACCAATATTTTGATGCATAATTAACTTTTAAATTAAGAGAATAATTATTAAAATGAAAGTATAAAATATAGATAAGTTAGAATATAAAAGGTTTATTATAAAAAAGTTTTCTTGATTTAAGTTATGAAAATTAATTCTATAGTTAATGGTTTTTTTACGTTAATTGTATTTAATTTAATTTAATAATGGAAGTTCAAGAGTTTTAAGATTTTCTACCACTCATTTAAGTTTTTTATGATAATTATGTTTAATTTAATTAAATAATAATATTTTATTTTATTTTATTTTATTTAATAAAATTTGAACACAATTTACCATCAATTATATTTACTGAAATTTTTTATAAACATAGTATTTAAAAAAAAATTAAAAAATAAAAATTTAATTTTAAAACAAAAATTATATATAATCAAACTTTTTAAAATAAAAAACCAATATTTTGATGCATAATTAACTTTTAAATTAAGAAAATAATTATTAAAATGAAAGTATAAAATATAGATAAGTTTGAATATGAAAGGTTAGAATATAAAAAGGTTTTATTGATTTAACTTATGAAAATTAATTCTATAGTTAATGGTTTTTTTACATTAATTGTATTTAATTTAATTTAATAATGGAAGTTCAAGAGTTTTAAGATTTTCTACCACTCCTAGCTACAACTATATAAAGAGTTAGCTCCTACCAATTTTCTAAAAAAATTTGAGTCTTTTCTTAGTTTGTTTCTCTTCCTCAAGTCACTCTCTAAGTTTCTAAAGTTTTTTTGTGTTAATGCAAAGTAGTATTTTAGGTATCATTTTTTTCTTATAGGTATTAATATTTTTATTAATTTTATTCTAGAGCATCCATCTCAAGATGTTGATGTGTTACATTCAAGTTGCAAGGAATCCATATAGGTCATATCTATATCCTACACCCATTTTTGTTTTCTCAATGCATTGCTGTCAAAAGCTCTTCAATTTTAATTGATCTCAAGTTGTTCAAGTTGCAAATGGATGTGTGTCATATCTTTATCCCGATCGATCCTAGGCTTGCAACATTACAACTCAACATTGATGATGTGAATTACAATATTTATCTATCAATTGTCCATTTGAGCAAATCTATTTGAAGAAATGAGTTTGTAGCTAAGATCTTAAATTTTTAATTTTTGTTTTTTTTTTCTATCTTTCTCGTATAGTTAGTATTTTGTTTTGTTCAAAATATTTGTTGAAAAAATAAAGACTTATTGATTAATTACAAGGTTTATGTTCTTTTGTTGAGAAAATAATTATGTAGCCTAAAGTCTCAAAAAGTTTTTAATTAATTATAAACAATAAATTAATTAATTATCAATAATAATTTTGTTAAATATGAAGAATTAAAAAAAGTATTGTGATTTCATTCTCCAAGAAATTATTATTTTTTAAATTATAATTAATAATTAATAATTTTAATTATAATATAAAATTAAATTAATAAACTAATTTATCTTTATGGAGGTTGAAAAGTTGAGTATCTATAATTATAATTATAATTATATATTAAAAAGCCACCATTTTTTAAAAACTTTTTTGGACTACTTTGCATTTTATAAAATCTTTTACAAAGCATGACATCCTAACTTATTACTAATAATTATAAATAATGACATTTAAATAGTTGGAATATAGAACGGTGTCTCTTTATTTACATAGTCACTAATTATATTTAATTTAATTAAATAATAATACTTTAATTTAATTATATTTAATGAAAATTTGAACACAATTTACTATTAATTATTTTTAATGAAATTTTTTATAAACATAGGATTTAAAAAAAATAAAAAATAAAAATCATCTTTTTAAAACAGAAATTATATATAATCAAACTTTTTAAAATAAAAATCTAATATTTTGATGCATAATTAACTTTTAAATTAAGAAAATAATTATTAAATAAAAGTATAAAAGGTAGAAAAGTTAGAATATGAAACGCTAGAATATAAAAGATTTTTGTTGATTTAACTTATGAAAATTAATTCCATAGTTAATTATTTTTTTTACATTAATTGTATCTAATTTAATTTAATAATGGAAGTTCAAAAGTTTTGAGATTTTCTACAACTCCTACCTACAATTATATAAAGAGTTATCTCCTATCAATTTTTTAAAAATTTGAGTGTTTTCTTAGTTTGAAAACTGACTAATATAATATTTGATATTTTTATAAATATAAATTTATTAATTAGAAATAATTTAAATTTAATACATTTTTGTTCAATGTTACAATTTTTAGACATTTAAGAAATATAACATAAATTTTACATATCTTAATGTATTTAATTTAATATTATATTTGAATCAATTAAAAACAATAATATTATATTTGAATTGAAGTTGAGTTTTGATAAAGTTTTAAAAAAATAATAATAATAAGCTGAGTTTTGATAAAGTTATTTTTGTCATCTTTATAACTTTTACAAAATTTTAGATTTAGATTTCTTACTACATTTGAGATTAAAACTTCAAAACAACAATTAAGATGATTACATTCAATATTATATTCACATATAAAATTTAAAATAAATAAAAAATTTATCAACTAAATAAGATTAACATTTTACTTAAATAGTTAAAATTTTTAAAATTAAAGAACACACGTGCATTGCACGTGGTAAAACACTAGTTAAGGAAAATTTGGGCAAAAAAACTCTTTTTCACCCACTTTATTATTGTTTGACTCATATTGTTCTGAAATTAATGAGATATGACCCTTTTTCGTACTGTACATTCTGTCTCAATTACTGCGAGGGCATCGTGCTTTCTGGTTCTCACTGACGATAGTAATGAGCGAGAGCGAGAGCGAGCCTACAAGAGAGCGAAAGTTCGAGGTCTGTGAAAGAGTGTCAACTTAAGCAAGTGATCAACGCAAAGACGGATCGTGAGCGAGAGTGACCCAACGAGAGTGAGAGCGAGAGCGAGAGCGACTCGACGAGAGCAAGAGTTCGAGGTCCATGAGAGAGAGTCAACGTGAGCGAGTGATCTTCCAACAATCGTATCGTGAGCGAGCGAGCAAACGTGAGTGAGTACACACGTTGGTCAAGTGTATAAACCGATTGTGAGTGAGCGAAAGCGAGTGAACATGAGCGATTTGATCAAAGTGCTTTGAATGCTCTTGGAGGTAATTTTACACACATTACTACGTTAGAATAGGTCAAATTTCATTATTTTGAAGTGTCATGTCATATACTATTCAAGCGGAAAAAAATAGGTCATCCGTAAAAAAAAATCTCAAACTCTAAATATCAATTCTAAGATTTTATATTCATTTTTTTAATATAAACCTTTATGGTGAAATTAAAATTTTTTAAATATGATTAGAAAAATAGGATATATCTAAAAGCGAGAGCAATATATTCGTGTTCAAATGTACAATGGAAGTTACTCTCAATTTTAATGATTTTAGTACAACGAAGCGTATAATAGAAAGAAAAAAAAAGCTTGGGTTGCAACAAAAAAGTCTTTTTTTATGATGTCGAAGGGGATGAGTGGTACTCCTCCCGAAATAGTAACCTTGTAGTTGTAGTTTAATTTGCACAATTTTAGTTAATTTGTTATACTCCCAAAAGAGAACAAAAAAATGTAAACGGAGAAGGTCAACTGTCGAACACTCATTTCATTTGACTTTTACTCAACATGATTTAAATTTAAAACCAATTAGAGGTGGGTGGATATTTTATTCTGGTGAAATTGAAGAAATGCAGCTGAATTCTTAAAATCATTTTCTATATCTAATTAAATGAGCTAAAATTTCTTTTACTTCTTTCTTCAATCTTCTTCTCAATTGGTGACTCTACATCCTTTAGTTTGGTCATAATCTTCCTGGTTTTTTATTTTTTTACCTTTTATATATATTTTCATTCCAGAAGAAATAAAAAACAACCTTTCAAATTATCTTACCTAAATATCTACTTGATCCATTATTCATTTTACTTGTTTCATCCTTTAAATTTTTTTCTTTTACATTTTCCTCTGCTGCTATCTAACTTTTTATACTTTTTTTCATGGAGAAGAAGCATCATAAAGGATTTTGTTAGTTTGTGTTTTAGAATTTTATTTCCTCGCTGCTAGTACAATTTCGGGATTTCATGACATTAAAAAATTATCATAACCACGTTTCATGACTTTTTTTTCAGTCTTAGAAGTCACCATCAAGAAAACTCTATACATGACACATCCAAAAATCTGCCATAATTAACTATTTTATGATAATTAATGGTGGTTAAAAAAACATATTCAAGACATTTGTTAAAAGTCATGGTAAATTTTTTATGACAATTATAGATTGTCGATAAATATCTCCTAAAATCGACGTTTCCGTCAAGATATATATATTAACGACAATTTTTAAATGTCATAGAAATTTTGTTAATGACAGAGTTTTAGTGCGTCAAGCTTGTTGTTTCTATGACAAGAAAAAAAAATGGTTAATGACAGTATTCTTTTGTCAAGTATTTGCTTTATTTGATAGTTTGTAGTTGTCAACAAAAAAATTTTACTCAAGGCCCAGTTTACTTAAGCTTACAACCCCATCAACTGTAAACAACTCATGCTAATGTTGATGCTAAAATGAAGGAGTGAGAAACATTTTATAGGAGAAGATACCTCTCCAAAACACAAGTTTTTCGACGTGGGACAAATGGAGTAGGGCATGACATTGAAATATGTTATAAATTTGTTGTTGGGATTTATGCCCTAAACTTGTGTAACTTTGATCAATTAAATAAAGTGTTATTTGTTTTGATAAGATTACAGTCTTGCTTTTATAAATCCAATAAACTAAGCTCCAAAGTTATAACATTTATCTTGAAATCAGTGTAGTGGACACTATTCGGGTTGAGTTCAAAATTATAACCTAAATAGTCTATGGTATAAGAATAAGGTTGGAAACCTCATTCTGGTAACACCATGGATGCGACCCACTTTGTAATTAGTACAAATGAGGTAATCCAACTCATTCATGTAGTTGACATGCGAGTGGGGGCATCCTGTATGAAGAGTTCATACAAGACTGGATCACAAATTATTAGTCTAACTAGTATAACAGATTAGCGATGGATAAGACCGATGAATTTATAGATGGTCATTAGTGACTTGACTCAATCTGAGCAAGTTAAGAACTCCCGCTTATAGGGTTTGTCCCTAGACTAGTATGAGTGAGAGTGGCACATGTAGCCGACTCAATAAGCCTACCTTCTCGGGGTGACGTAACCTCGTGGTAGCCGGGAACTTAAGCTGTGCAGATGGAATTCACTCATTCCTCTCTTGAGGAATTAGATAGATTGTTCCAAGAACCGACTCCATGTCTTGATCAACGGGGCCCTACCCTCTATGGGGGTATGAGTCTAAGGTAGGACCTTAGATTTATTGTTCATTAGAGGATCAGTGGTGCTTAAGGAGAAAAGAGGTAATCACGGGGTAAAACGGTAATTTGACCCACCGTGATTACGAACAACCCGTGAAGGGTCGACTCATGGGCAATGACTATATCGGTGGACACAATAATATCTACATGAGAGAAAAGTGCAACTACAAGTCTATAGTGGAGTGACTTGTAGTTAATGAATATTGATTAACTGGATCAAAGAGTTTGATCAGTTAATCTCACATCATTGGAGCTCATGATCTGTAGGTCCATTAGATCCCTCCGTTGGCTCAACATGGTGATATTGAGGATATAAAGTTAGGAGTGAAATTGAAGTGTTCAATTTCATACCTGAGGAGTTATATCAATTATATATGATATAATTGATATAATATATAGTTTTAATGTGAATTAGATTCATATATAAACTATATACTAAAGAGAGATTAAAGGAGGGGTAGGATGGTCATTTCCATCCCATTCCTCTATATATATGGTTGCATGAGATGCAACTAGATTAAGTTATTAGAAGGTCTTACAAGCTCCCTTGTTGTGTTGTTGGAAGAGTTCCAAAACACACATCTCTCTCACAAAATACCTCACCACTCCTAAAGGGAACCCACCTTCCTCCCTCACCTAGAGAACAACGGAGAAGATCCGTGGCGGTGTCGGTGTGTCGTTCGTGCGAGTTCGAGTTGCTGTGATCTTGATCGTGAGAGAGGAGAAGCACTTGAAGAAAGGTTCTTCAAAGGTAATTCTTGCTGTCCATTTTACTTTTATGCTTAATCTAGTTTTTCATGTTTTTGAATTTACCATTGTAATATCAAGAGCGCGTGATTCGCAATCGCTTCCGCTGCGGGGACTTCGATTCCCTTCATTTGTGATGTTAAAAAACTGTCATAGATTTTAAAAAATACGAAACTTTCCATTTTTCCCCGACAAAAATGCGCTTCCAACCATCTATGAAAACTTTTTATTTAAGTCATGAATATTTGACGTTGAAAAGTTGTCATAAATTTATGATGTTTAAAAACTTTCATATAAATTTTCGAAAAAAACGAAAATCTCCGTTTTTCCTGTAAAAAATGCGTCTCCAACAATATGGAATTTTTTTTTTCTCCCACCCTTTTATTTGGCTTAGCTATGGTGTCATAGAATGTCAAAATTGTAGTAGTGTCCAATAAATGTCTCACATTGATTCTAAGTAATTAAAGAGATTAAGTAATTTAATCTGGTTAAAGCATTATACATTAGAAATACATTGGTTCAAACTGCAACTCACTTTATAAGCACATAAAAAAATTTTAGTTTTTTTTTTCCTTCTGCAACTCACTTTAGTTTTTCAGAGCATTTACTCTATATTATTTTTGTTGGTGATGAAATTTGGATAGACGGTTCAACGGTGAATTTGTATTATCGAGAACCATAATCTCCTGCAAAAAAATAGCTAATACTGGTGTGGTGTTGAGCCACACACACTCCGATGCCCAAGTTAGAAAAGATAATACTCTCGTCAAGTAGTCTCAAGCTAGAACACAGACTAAATGATTGTTTACCTTCTTCCAACTTGCGACGTTGAATATATAATCTGTGTGACTCGTAACGGCTGATAGAGGTTTATGACCACTAACTCATCATGATTATCTAGCTCATAATTACAACCGTTACACGAGAGAGAACGTTAAGCAATGACTCCTCTTTCGTCTCCACCAACCGTTACAGAGTGTCGAAGAACTGCACCCGTTTGGTCTCCATCTTCGTCTCCCTTCTCGAGCCAGGCCAACACCATACGTTCAACTAACACAGGCTCGAGACCGTCTTGTACGGGTCCGCTTCTCGAGTTGCCTCACATTGGCTCAGGGTGCCGGCATGGGGTCGGCTCCCCGAACAAGGCCGACCCATAGGGTGGCCCACCTCGGCTTTGAGCGGACCCCAAGGGGTCTGCTTCCCGAGCCGGTTTTGCTCGGGTCGACCCCATAGGGTCGGCTCCCCGAACCGAGTCGACCCTATGGGGTCGGGCCACTTCGCCTCTGGGGCACCCCTGAGGTCCGCTTCGAACCGCCGTCTTGACCCTATGGGTGGCCGGCCACCTGAATTGAGGCGGACCCCTAGGGGTCCGCTTACAGAGCAGTTTGGCTGGGGCTGACCCCACGGGGTCGTCCCATCTTGGCTCGGGCTGGACCCCTAGGGGTCTACTTTCCGAGCTGGTTCGACACGACCCGATCCCAGGGATCGGCCCTTAGTGTCGGCCCACCTCGACTCGGGGTGGACCTCTAGGGATCCTCTTCCCGAGCCGGTTCGGCTCGGGGCCGACCTCATGGGGTCGGCCCACCTTGGCTCGGGGCGGACCCCTAGGGGTCCGCTTCCCGAGTCGGTTCGTCCCTAGTCGACCCCAAAGGATCAGGCAACTTGGATCCAAAGTCGCCCTCAAGGGGTCACCTCTTCGGATCGGCTTGACCCGACAGACCTTTCAGGTATACTCGTTTTACCCATAACAATTTCTATGCAAAATAACTATTTTGTGATTCAATTTGGAAACTTTTTTTAAATTCAACTTTAGATGTTGCAATGAAATTAAGAAATTGTATATATTTAAGGAATTTAATATATATGTCGACGCGGTTGTTTGCGTCGGGAGAATCGGCATCGGCATATCATAATTTTGTACGTAGTGTTATTTATGATCAATTGTCTACATTAGCATAGCTGAACTGAGATAAAAAAAAAGGTACTCTCAATCAAGACATCAGAATTCGAATTCTCACCCCCAAATATTGTTGAACTCAAAAAAAAAAAAAATTTTAAGCATTCCATTTCTTTGTTGAAAAAAATTTAAATAATATTGCGTTGTTGGTTGAAAGAGATTTGTAAATTAGTGTATATGTATTCCAGTTGATCAAACGGAGTCCGATCCATGTTGAAGCACATGAACAAAACAAGGAGAAGGGTGAACAAAGTGGAGATGAGGTGACAATATTCATCGAAGAAAAGCTAGAGAAAATGCCTCGTATATTTGGAGAATGTAGCATCTATCGAGTTCCGAAGCTGTTACTGGAGATGAATCATATAGCCTATTTGTAAAACAGTATTCTGCCAAGGAAGAGGACGAGGAGAGCGGGGAGGAGATTAGTAACGAGGACAACACTAAGGAGGAGAGTGACGTAGAGAGTGAGAAGGAGGAGACTGATGAAAAGGATAATAAAGAGAATAATAAGAGAAGTATGCAATAGATTATTTTGAGTTCCTAGACGAGTTAGAAAATGATGTGCGTTTACTTGTGAAGGAAGGAATCATAATTAATGACATTGACGACAGTGACAAATAAATTTCAAAATTGTTTAATGATGTTTGTAAAAACATCACTATATCTCCCTTCCTTTTGAGTAACTCTCCCAAATTACATTACCATAATTGGGAGCTTTATTAGCCAAATCAAATCAACCCTTAATTATTCCTTGCTTTATTTATAATAATAAGGTTAATGGAAAGTTTTTCCATAACCAAGCCTTTCAATGTCTATTTTAGTAGCATTTTTCATTTAGCTTTATATCCTTTATAGAAATGAGTTTGCAAGTTTCTAATTTTAGATCATTTTTTTTTTCATCCTCTCAAGCTAAATGCTATTATGGTATCAGAGTCATAGACACAAACAAGAAAAGTTAAACTAACCTTTTACTGTCACTTTGGTAAAGCAAGAAGCTCCTATGAGCATCCAATCATTTCATCAATGTGCAAACCTCATATATCCATATAGTTGAATATATCCAATTACTTACTCTGGAAATCACAAGTGTTGCCACTCATAAGGACTCTTGGGTTGGAACATCATCTCACAAAAGATCCTCCCGCCGCTGAAGAAATGAAAGAAGAAGAATAAATTGTTAATCCAGAAACTAGCAATCAAATAAACACATCGACCAACAATGACGGCCTCCTCACCTCATGGCTTCTTGGAATCATTGTTGAAGATGTGTTGGCTTTGATTGAAGGTATTGATACTGCAAAACAGGTATGGAATTCTCTTGAAGACCTATTATTAACCATGCCAATAGAAAATGAGATACACATCAATGAAGCTCTTATCACTGTAAAGAAAGGATCATTAAATCTCGATGATTATATTAGAAAGTTCAAGAGTTTGTGTGACAATCTTGCAGCAATGAAAAGGCCTTTGGATGATACATTCAAGGGTTTTCATCTAGCAAGAGTACTAGGGAACAAATACAAGAAGTTCTTAACCATGTTATTAAAACCTCCTTATCCTTCATATAATAAGTTCATCCTTGCCCTGAAAGCCCACGATCAACTGATCTAAATTGAGGAAGAAGAAGAAAAGTGATCAACTAAATATTAATCAAGCATTTTATGCTCATCGAGGATGAGGCATAGGAAGAGGAAGAAATTTTTCCACCAAATGAAGAGGATTCTATCACAATAGGAATCCTAAAGACCAACATGGTATGCACAAAGGTGATTATCCTCCTTCTTATTAACAAAATTTTGTTGGGGTGTATGCTCTCATCTTGTGTAAGTTTGTAATATTCTACGTTGAAATAAATGAGAGTTATTTTTTCAATACTTGTTGTCTCACATATTTATAAACTTAATCCAATAAACTAAGATTTACGGTCATTGTATTATGAGAGAACTAGAACTTTAACAGTGTGTAGTGGACACACGGGGAGGATCACGTTCGAGTGAATGACCCGAACGGTCTACAGTATACGGATAGGATTTGAGACGTAATCCTGGATACATTGTGGATGCGACCCGCTTTGTATTAGATACAAACGAGGTGATACAACTCGTTCATGTGGTTGACATGTGAGTGGGGGCATCATGTGCAATAAGATTGTACAAGATCAGACCGTGAATTATTAGACTTACTGATGTAACACCGTTAACAGTATAGGACTAATAAATTTGTAGATGACCATGAGTGACTCTTCCTTAATCCTGAGCGTGTTACGAACACCTGTCTGCAGGGGTCTGTCCTTTGACTAGTACGGGTGAGGGTGGTCACAGTTACTCGCCCAATATGTCTATCTTCTCAGGGACATGACCACATGGGGAGCTGGGAATTTGACTACGCGAGATGGAATTCACTCGTTCCCGAATTAGGGAAACTAGAGGGGTTGTTCCCTTAAGTGTTGTCTCTAGGGCTTGGACAACGGGCAACCACCCTTTCATTGGCCCGAGAGGGATGTTGTTTATGGTCGGACCATACAATGTAATTTTTCATTAGAGGAGCAGTGAGACTTAAGGAGCAAGAGGTAGACACAAGGGTAAAATGGTATTTGACCCAGCTGTGACTACGAACAACCTGTGAAGTGTCGACTCACGGGCATTGGTTATATCGATGGACACAATGTGTCCTACAGTGATGAGAGTGCAACTACCGGATTTAGTGGAGTGTTACCGTAGCTAATGAATGTTGAATAACTGGGTCAAAGAGTTTGACAGGTTAATCTCGAATCATTGGAGCTCATCATCTGGTGGTCTATTAGATCCATCGGTTGGCTCAAACTGGATAAATTGAGGGTTTACAGTTTGGTGTGGATTTAAAGTGTTGAAATTCATTAATTGGTTATTTATGTCATTTATATGTGATATAGTTGACATAATATGTAGTTTTATGTGAGTGAGATTCATAATAAACTATAAGTTAGCCTAATTGATTAATTAGTGCTAATTGGAGAAATTGAATTGAGAGAAATTGAATTGAATGTGATTCAATTTAAAATTCCACAATTATACAAATGAGATTTGTATAATAAGGTATGAGATACCTTATTATATATAATATGCAAATATGATTTGCATATTACAAGATTGTGGTAAAATGGTGAATTGGTGGAGATTTCAACTCCACCTCTCACCATTATTTAAAGGCTTTGCAAGAAGCTTTTGGTGAGATCAATTGATTCATTTTTTGAAAATCAAGTTCCAAAGAGCTCTCTCCTTCTCTCAAACTCTCTCAATTCCTCTCAACTCTTTTCCTCACCCAAAACCAAAGAAAGTCCCACATACTCTCCCTCAATCTACCGAGAACAGTCGAGTAACACTTTTGGAGGTGTCCAAATTGTTCGTTTCGAGAGTTTGTGGGTGTAAAGGTCGTTGGTGCGAAGGTGTTCGTGACCGAAGGAGAAAACAGTGAAGAAAGGTTCTTCAAGAGGTTAGTATATCTAATTCGTTACTGTTTTCTTCTTGTAAACAACATGTTTAGCCTAGAATTTAGTGTTTAATTCAATTTTAAGATATATGTTGCACAACGAAACAACGACGTTTCACGACGTCTTCCGCTGCGGGAAATTCTATTTCCTTCAATTGGTATCAGAGCCAATCAGTTCTCTTCGTTGTGTATTCTGCCATATCTTAAAATTAGGTGGGTAGCCTTTAATTTCTTGAAATGATATTGTTGGTTTGCATATTGGATGTTTCGGTGTTTGGCACTTTAATTTAGATTTACTTTTGTGTTGATTTGATCAATGTAAAGGCCTAGTGCTTTTGGGCATTTTAGAAAGTAAACCGAGTCTGTAAGTCTGTGTCGTTTGTGGCATGAGATGCTGTGAAGAAACGAAGCGGAAACGCGCGTTTTTTTGGTGAATTCCAACAAGTGTTGTTGTTGGAAAGTCGATGGAGCCCCAACGTTGTTCTTCGGCGTCTCAACGCTGTCAAAACGGATCGAAGGCAGGCTGCAGAACAACGTTGCGACGCAAGGCATTGTGTTGCAACGCTGATGGCGTTGGGCGCACGAGGCTTGACGTTGGACGTTGCAGCGTTGCAACGCTGGCCACGACGTTGCAACGCTGAAGCGTAGTGGAGCAGTTCGCGAGAAAAACGCGCGTTAGGGGCATCGTGGGACTTTTGGTGGGTTTTGTTCATGGGAGTCGGAACATCGTCAATTCTCGAAAGGGATACTTGAAAATTTAAAGATAGAGGGTGACACTCACAAGATTCATTAAGAGTTAATGGATTCAGACCGAAAAATCATAACTAGATGCCTAATGGAATAAGAGTTATTCTGGTATTACGGTTTGGTCGAGAAAGACTCGTCCCAGAGGAGGAGTAATCCTGTCTACCTTTCGATGGCTGTAATTCTAAACCTTTGGGGTATTATTGTAATTTTTAATGATCTAGGGATCATAGAATGAAATTTTCTAAAACCTTATTGGTTTTTCAATGTTTTTGCGAGACTAATTCAAAATTTTTCTTATTTCAGCAAACATGTCTAGTTCAATCATAACCCTGTTAGCTTCTGACAAATTAGTTGGCGATAATTTTCAAACATGGAAAAATAATATTAACACTATACTGGTAACTAATGACCTTAAGTTCATGCTCACTAAGGAGTATCCTCAGGTGCCAAGCTCGACTGCATCACGAAGTGTTCATGATGCGTACGATCGGTCGATCAGAGCTAATGAAAAGGCAAGGTCTACATAATTACAAGCTTTTCTGAAGTCTTGGCAAAGAAGCAAGAGATGATGATAATCGCTAAGGAGATCATGGAATCACTGCAGGACATGTTTGGACAACAGTCCTTTCAAGTCCACCACGATTCCCTCAAACACGTCTTCAATGCAAGGATGAAGGAGGGGACGTCTGTCCGTGAACATGTTCTGGACATGATGACCCACTTTAACCTGGCAGAGATGAACGGGGCTTCGATCGACGAGTCGAGCCAGGTGAGCTTTATCATGGAGACTCTTCTGACGAGTTTCCTTCAGTTTCCTTCAATTTCGTAGCAACACAGTTTCGCAGAACTTCCAGTCTATGATGCGAGTCAGGGGACCGGAAGCTGAGGCAAATGTTGCATTCAGGTCCTTTCACAAGAGTTTGATCTCCGGGACTAAGTCTGCAAGTTCTTCAGGCTCGAAAGGGAAGAAAAATAAATTTAGAAAGGGTAAAGTTGACCGCGCTGCCGCCCAAAAGGGCAAAAAGGTCAAGGAAGTTACGGAGAAAGGAAAGTGTTTCAACTACAATGGGGATGGTCACTGGAAGAGAAACTGTCCCAAGTTCCTTGCCGACAGGAAGAAAGAAAGTAAATGTGATTTACTTGTATGAGAAACTTGTTTAGTGGAGAGTAATGACTCTGTCTGGATATTAGATTCAGGCGCCACAAACCATGTTTGTTCTTCTTTTCAGGGAATCAGTTCCTAACATCGGTTGTAAGAGGGTGAGATAACGCTAAGGGTTGAATCAGGGGAGGTTGTCTCTACTGCAGCGGTCGACACAATGAAGCTCTTTTTTGGCAGGAAATACATTTTATTAGATAATATGTATATAGTTCCAAGGTTTACTAGAAACCTTTTTTCCATTTTCTGTCTTCTTGAACAATGTATTTCCATTTCATTTTAGTGGTAATAAAGCATTTATTTCTGTTGGGATGTATGTCCTAATCTCGTATAAGTTTGTAATATACCAAATTTAAATAAATAAGAGTTATTTTTTCATCACTTTGTGTCTTGCATATTTATAAACTTAATCCAATAAACTAAGCTCCAAGGTCATTGAATTATGAGAGAACTAGAACATGAACTGTGACGCCCGAGGAAGATGGGTACATGAATGAACCGAGTCCACATCTGAATGAGAGGGATCTTGAGGATATGGAAGCATGATGCCCGAGGAAAAGGGGTACATGCGAGTGACCATGAGGATATGAAAGTACAGTTGAGAAAGGCTTAAAAGAATTGATAGCTACTACCTACATCAACAAGGTGCATCTTTCTTTTCGGTGGCTCAATCATAAGAACTCCACAGTTACGCGTGCTTGGCTTGGAGCAATCCTAAGTTGGGTGACCTCTTGAGAATTTTCCTAGGGAGCATGTGAGTGAGGACAAAACATGCTGAAAGGACCCCGTGTTGGTTTGTGGGGATAGTGTCTTCACTCTTACAAGCAGTCATGGATGATATAGTGACGCAGCCAGGTCGCTGGAGATTCTGGGCCTGGGGCGTTACTTGAACGGTGTGTAGTGGACATATAGGGAACATCACGTTCGAGTTAATGACCCGAACGGTCTACAGTATACGGATAGGGTTGGAGACCTAATCGTGGATACACTGTGGATTTGACCAACTTTGTATTAGATACAAACGAGGTGATCTAATTCGTTCATGTGGTGACATGCGAGTGGGGCATTCTGTGCAATTAGATTGTACAAGACCGGACCGTGAATTATTAGACTTACTGATGTAATACCGTTAACAATATAGGGCTAATAATTTCGTAGATGACCATTAGTGACTTGACCTTAATCCTGAGCGTGTTACGAACTCCTGTCTTCGGGGGTTTTTCCTTTGAGTAGTACGGGTGAGAGTGAGCTAGGAACTTGACTACCCGAGATGGAAATCACTCGTTCCCGATTTAGGGAAACTAGAGAGGTTGTTCCCTTAAGTGTTGTCTCCAGGGCGTGGACAACGGTCGCCCACCCTCTCACTGGGCCGAGAGGGATGTTGTTTATGGTTGGATCATACAACGTAGTTGTTCATTTGAGGAGCAGTGAGACTTAAGGAGCAAGAGGTAGACAGAGGGGTAAAACGATAATTTGACCCAGTAGTGTCTACGAACAACCTGTGAAGGGTCGACTCACGGGCATTGGTTTTATCGATGGACACAACTTGTCCTACAGTGATGGGAGTGCAACTACAGGCTTTAGTAGAGTGTTACCGTAGCTAATGAATGTTGAATAACCGGGTCAAAGAGTTTGACAGGTTAATCTCGAATCATTGGAGTTTGTCATCTGTAGGTCCATTAGGTCCCTCGGTTGGCTCAAACTGGATAAATTGAGGGTTTACAGTTTGGTGTGAACTTGAAGGGGATGTTTGGTTGATGGGGTTGAGTTGAGTTGAGTTGGGTTAATAACCCAACTTCTTGTTTGGCCCACTAATAATTATAACTGGTGACTTAATAACTCAACTCCATGGAATTGAGTTATTAACTCACCTGTACAGTACTTTCCGGCGGTGGTCCAACGACTTTTCGATGACGGTCCGACGATCTTCCGACGAAGGTCCGACGACTTTCCGACGACGGTCCGGCGACTTTCTGAAGACGGTCCGACGACTTTTCGGCGAGATGAAGAAAGTGGAGAAAAGGAGAAGAAGGAGAAGTAGAGGAGAGTTTTGAAGTGTGCAATTAAGTTGCTAATACTCTAGTTATAATAGGCACCAAAAAGTCCTAATCCTTTTAGAACAAAGAATTTTAATCCTTTTAGAAATGGAATCCTAAACCTTTTTAAAAGAGAAATCCTAATCTTTTTTTTAACTTTAACACACCATTTCCTAATCCTGATTTGATTATCCAATGATTCAAATTTAAAACAAATACAATTAAAGCACCTAATTTTACGAGTTGTCACAATATACCTATCTAAGAAAAACTTTCGTCCTCGAAAGTTGCTAGAACTTTACAACAACCACGTCCTCGAACCATAATCTAAACTTAAACTCTAAACTACCTTAGCACAAGAAAAAAGAAGTCAAAAGCATAGCATAACAAAGGTTAACACACAAGCAACTCAAATAACTTTAACTACTTTCAAAAATAAAAGCAAACCTGGAGATGACGAGGCGACTTCCTACGAGAGGCTATGATGATTGTTACCTACGATGTAGGCGAGTATGCAAAATCTAAAACTCATGCTCTGATACCAACTGTAACGACCCTAATTTTTCAAACCCAAAATTTCCTAGGGAGGTTACTAAGCAACACCGCCTGCACCGAATATTTTGGCAGCATTACAGCGCTGCTAGAACCTTGATGACATATCTAATATTTTGTAGATATGCAACTTCAATATGGCATAAAATATTTAATAATGTTGGCATATTCTTAACATCTTCACGAGGTAAACTATTTATTTCATTCTAAAGATTTCCATAGACAATGTTTGTGTTTAGAAAAAATTAAAAAAACACTCTTTATATGCAAAGTATAAATACTAATACCTACCTAAATTAAAATAAAAAAGTAGTGGTGAATATGTGCATAAAAAAAGGAATAAAATTCATATTGAAGAGTAAAAGTTCAAAATAATGAATTTTATTGGAAAAGAAATATTAATATCAAAACCAATATCCATTACTTTTGCAAATATCCCTAACATACATTTGGAAAATAGTAATATATATTATAATTTTATAATTGATCACATAATTGAGTTTTGAAATTGTAGACAAATGTGTTTGTATTTGATTTGTAGACAATGAATACACGTTTTTCTTGCAAAGTATTAATACTAATACCTAAGTACATTAAAATAAATAGATTAATGTTGAACATGTGCTTAAAAGGAAGAAACTCATTCAAATTGAAGAATATGTTCTCAATAACCTAAGATAAAAAATGAATTTCATTGGAAAAGAAAAATTGGTATCAATCCCAATATCTAATACTTTTCTAAATATCTCATAAATCTTGCAAATGGTAATATATATTGTAAATTTGTAGTTGATCTCATAATGAAGTTTTGAAATTGTAGGCAAATATGTTTGCCATTGATTTGGTGGAAACAAAAAATGTAAGGAAAAAAGTCATAAAATCTCAAACTTGTTCACTTTACAAAAAACTGCACTAGATACCCTGATATAGTAACTCAACTCTGCACCCCAAACACTTCCTGACTCAACTCAACTCAACTCTGCACCCCAAACACTGATTTCAAGAACTTACTGACAAAACAACTTTGCACAACTCAACCAAACTCAACTCAACTCAACCCAACTCTGCGATCCAAACGCCCCCGAAGTGTTCAAATTCATTATTTGGGTATTTATGTCATTTATATGTGATATAGTTGACATAACATATAGTTTGATATGAATGAGATTCATAATAATCTATAGGTTAGCCTAATTCATTAATTAGTGCTAATTTGGAGAAATTGGATTAAGAGAAATTAAATTAATGTGATTCAATTTAAAATTACACAATTATACAAATTAGATTTGTATAATAAGGTATGAGATACCTTATTATATGTAATATGTAAATATAATTTGCATATTATAAGGTTGTGGTAAAATGGTGATTTGGTGGAGATTTCAACTCCACCACTCACCATTATATATAGGCTTTGCAAAAGGCCTTTGGTAAGGTAATTTTGCTCATTTTTGGAATTTCTATCCAACGAACTTTCTCTCTTCTCTCAATTCTCTCTCAAATTCTCTCCACCAAAAATCCAAATGGAGTCCCACAACTCTCCCTCAACCGATCAAGAACAACCGAGAAGACCTTTTGGAGGTGTCACTGTTCTTGGTTCGAGAGATCGTGATTGTAGAGATCGTAGTTGCGAAGAGGTTCGTGACCGGAGAAGAAAACCTTGAAGAAGAGTTCTTCAACAAGTAAGTATCCTTTACTTTTCTGTTTTCTTCTTGAAAATTTGCATGTCTAGCCTAGGATTAAAATAGTTTAATTCGGTTTTAAGAAATCAGTAGCATAACGAACACCACGACGTATCATGTCGTTTCCGTTGCAGGATTCACATTCTCTTCAATTGGTATCAGGGCCAGGTTGGCTATTTCTTTGTGCATTCTAGATTTCTTAAAATTAGGTGGGTATGCTTTAATTCATGAGATGAATTTGATTTGCATGTTGGAGGTTTTCGAATTTAGCAATTTAAAATAAGATTTACATTTTGGTTGATGAGATCAATGTAAGGGCCCATTGTTTTTGGCAAATTTAATGTAAACCGAGCCTGTAAGTCCGTGTCATTCGTGGCAAGAGTTGTCGTGAAGAAGTCGGAGCGAAAACGGGCGAAATTGGTGAAAAACAGTAAGACAAGCTTGCTGGAATTTCATCGGCGTTGCAATGTTTTTCTTTGGCGTTGCAACGTCAACCGCACAGAGGATGGATGTGTTGCAGACCAGTGTTGCAACGGTGTTGGGCGTTGAGACCCTGAGGTAGGCGCTGAGACGCACGACGTTGCAACGCAGCCCACGACGTTGCAACGCCATGTGCAAAGTGGGCGGTTTGCGAGACCTTTTCGCGCGTAGTGGGCGATGGGGCAGTTTTTCATAAGTGGGCGGTTTTTTAACATTTTTTTTGATTTAAATTGTAAAATGTATTTTAATTAATTTTATTAATTAATATTAATATAATTGCTACCTTGCAGCGTCGCAACGCTATCTCGATAGGAAGATGAGCGTGAAGGATCGTGGTGAGGGCGTTGCAATGCCCGATCGATAAGGACGTGCGCGTTAAGGTAGCAGCGTTGCAACATTGTCCCTAGCGTTGCAACACTGTCGAGACATTTCATATATGATACGCGCCTAGGGTACAGTGTTGCAACGCTTTCCCTAGCATTGCAACGCTGTACCGAAAATCCTTATAAATACAACATGATATCTTCTTTCAAGGAGAGCCGAATTTAATAGAGATTACACCCTAATTTCGAAATACACTCTGTAAGAAGAGAAAAGTGAGCATTCTGTGGAAGCCAAAGCATTCGTGGAGTTTCGAGATTGAGACGGGAGATCGAGATGGGCGATCGAGGACGAAGGACCGACATTGACACATATGTTTATTTCCTCTTTCTTTCAGATTGTAACACCGTTCTAAGATGTTTTCTACACTTTTAGTTTGATTTTATTGTATTTTAGAGTGGCTAAAATTTGTAGCTAGGATTTTATTTGCTTGTTTAAGACTTGTTTCACTACTACAAAAACTAGTTTTCTTGACGCTTATAAAATGTCGAATATTGCTTTACTTGACGTTTTTCAAACCGTCAAGGAATCCAAATCAAAGAATAATACATAATACTTGACACTTATAAAGTGTTATGTATACTCTTTTTGACGCTTATAATGTGTCATTTAAAACATAAATTCTTGACACTTTTTATTCACAAATATAGTTTTATCTTGACTCAAAAAGTGTCAAATTTATTTTAATACTTGACATTTCCTCTGTGTCAAACATATGTTTATCTTGACATCGTGGAAATGTCAAATAAAAGTTACTTGACGCTTGAAATATGTCAAATATGAGTTTATCCTTGACAATCTTAAAACGTCAAATTGAAGGTAAACTTTGACAATTTTAAAGTGTCAAATGTAATGTTCTTTTTTGACGTTTGAAAAGTGTCAATTTGAATTAGATCTTGACACATTGTGATTTTATTTTTCAATCAATTATTCCCTAAAATCTGAATTTTCTCGCATTGCATTCCAATAAATTATATATTCAAGATCTATAAAAATAAAATTTCATCAATAATATCCAAACAAAAATTCAAATCTTCTTCCCATATGAACAATTCTAAAATGACAAGTTCAAACCTTTAACAATTCCAACATTAGTAACTCTCCATCATAGTTATACATTCAAAATGTCAAACTACACTTATCTCACACCATATATGTTCAAACACTAATCATCCAAAAAAAATTGACTATCAATCCTATCTCAAGCAAACATCTATATAAAATATTTGGCACCTTCATGTAGCCATCCAAAAAAATGTCACTATCTATCCTATGTCAAACCATATTTACACAAAAAGAATATTTGACACCTTCATATGTAGCCACCCAAAAGTTGACATGAACAATCCAAAGTAGTATCCACCCAAACATTCATCATATGTATCCACCCACTCGCACTTCATCTAACTCCTAGGTTGCAGTATGCGTTTCTTGTATCAATCAAAACATTAAGAGTCAAATATTATAATTAATAATGTTTTGTCAAGTGTAACAATTGGAATGCAAAATAAATAAAGATGCTTAAGCATGTTTTGAGGCAAAAAACTAACTCAAAACAAAATAAGAATTTCTACTTTGCCTCTTGTAACCTAAAAGTTGCTAAAAAGAATTTAAGTGTCACTTGGCTCTTAAAGAAACCTAGAAAGTGCCTAAAGTGAACCTTAACCACACACCAACCATTGGATGCTACAAAAGTGTCTTAAGGTACTTAAGCGTACTTTGAGGACAAAAACTAACTCAATAGGACCAAAAGTGTCGATTTTTTCCTTTGGATCTTACAAAATGCCAAAATGTGCTAAAAATACTTGAAGTGTCATTACGACTCTTAAAAAAATTTAGAAAATTCCTAAAGTGAACACACAACCACCCCTCGATGCTACAAAAGTGTGACTTAAAGGAACTTAAATTCATTTTGAGGCTAAAAACAACTCAAAAAGACCTAAACATGAAGTTTGTCCCTTCAAACCTACAAAGTAGCCAAAAGTGTGTAAAAAGAGTTAAGTGTCATTTTTACTCTTAAAGAAACGAAAAAAGGTGCCTAAAGTGAAACTATAGCACAAACAAAACTATAGCACAAACCAAACTATAACAAAAACTATAGCACAAAACACAAAAAGAATCAAAAAATAAAAACTAAGAGAAATTTGTCTTCAAAACACAAAAAGAGAGATTTATCCCCAATCTCATGTGATTTCATTTGTGTACAAAAATATAAGCTTCAATCTTCTTCACTTACATTTTGATTGTGTGTGTGTTTGATAAATAACACAAATTTTAATGAACGGCGTAATCGGCATATGCGGAACATCTAAAAAGAATCAAAAATAAAAACTACAAGGGATCAAACATCGACCAATGATGATTAAGACGATTAATATACTTACAACACTTACCAAAAAGGCTCAAAGCCTCGCTAGTTGATGCTCAGATCAACTTCCTTTTGCTAAATCGACTTCCATGGCTTATGGTTAACCAAAATGAACCCATTCGTGTTATGGCCCATAGATGAAAGTATTAAAAACTACAATTAAAAGGTATTCGAGCAATAGAACCAATGTAGGATAATTTAATCTAGTTTGAATGAGCTTAAAGGGACTAATCTTGCTAAAAGAGTCAAAACGCTTTCTTTAAAGTGTGGTGGAGGATGCTCAAATCACACTCAAATCGCAAACCAAGGTTCGTACTTGTTAGAACCAATGCTACATTACTGAAATTGATTTGAGAGAGATTTAAAAACATGCAAAGTCTAACGACCTAAATTCGGGGTAAACCTAACTTGAGCATTGCTTAAGACACGTCGTTCACTCAAAATTTTGACAAAGATAACGACGCTACTAGGACTTTTCCAAAATTTCAATGACCTATTTTAACATCAGAAAAACTTCAAAAATAAACCATTCTTCCCAGCCACCCACTATCTTCAAATACACAAGGGTTGGGGTTCAACAATCAGATATTTCTCAAGAGAACAAGACCAATTTCATAAATGCTCAAAACACGACTTATGACTTAAAACATGCCAAGAAAGTTCAAGAGAACAAGCAATCCTAAGTCTCATATTCCTAAGGATAAGATTGAAATTAGAGAAACAACTTACTAGAGCAATTGTTCAACGTTAGCAACCTAAGAGTTACAAAGTTAGAATAAGCGAGAAGGAACTCACAATTAAACATCAACCGACTTTTAAAAATTTATCGCAATATAGCAAGCTCATAATCAATATTCAAAATATGTATTCAAAGGAATCATGAACACTAGCATCAAACGTAAAACATAGTTTCAATATTGTACCTCTCACGAAAACTCCACAAAGAATAAGGCATCAAGTTGGAAAACGATAAGGAGAATCCATGCCCTCTTCTAATATTGCTTACAACCTTGCATGAACTGAAAAAGATATCTTAGAAGTACCTTTTCTCTTGCTTAGAAATACAACACCTAAAGGTTAGAAATCAATTCATAACCTTAAATCAAAATCATGAGAGTGGTCAAGAAGGACTTTCTTACCCAAAATACGCTTTGGACCTTAATCGAACACTCCGAACTTAGTTCTAATTTACAAACACAAGCTTCAAAGGATTAGAGACTGATCTAAAACATCCAACTTGAGTTTAAAGTATTTTAGAAAGTATTGTTAAAACTTGTGAATCCTTGTGTGGTCGCGTTGTCCAAATCAGTGCTCTACAACAAAACCAAAACAACTTTGACTTGTAAGTAAGATTTAGATTTACTAGATTAGAAGATAGGCTAGAACATCTAAAAACACAAAACTATAGCAACCCATATTCAAATAAGACTACATAGGAAAATTCTAAATAAAGCCAATACCAACTAAAGCTCTAAAAGATGACTAAAAACCAACTAAGCCCTCGAATCTTCAAATGTTGGAAACGTGTCTTCTAGGTGATTAAAAACAACCTAAAAGTTTCTAGTTCCCGTTGTGGAAGCTACAAAGTGTGAAAAAATAGCTAAAAAGAGTTTAAGTGTTGTTTTGAAACTTAGAAAGTGCCTAAAGTGAGCACACAACTAACCTCCGCATTGCAACAAAAGTATATTCAAGGTGCTTAAGTATTTTTTACTGGTGAAAACTAATTTAAAACAAAATAAGAGTTACAAACTTAGCAACCTAAGAGTTACAAACTTAGAAGAAGCGAGAAGGAACTCATAATTAAACATCAACCGACTTTTAAAAATTCGATCGCAATATAGAAATCTCACAATCAAGATTCAAAAATGCATTCAAAAGAATCACGAACACTAGCTAGCATCAAATGAAACACAGCTTTCAATATCGTACCTCTCACGAAAAACTCAACATCAATAAAGCATCAACTTGAAAAAGCGATAAGGAGAATCCATGCCCTCTTCTATCAAAGATTCTCCAAATGGAAAACCCAATTTTGATTATTGTGTAAGAACCCCGATTTCATTCCTCAGCAGCTTTCAATATACATACAAAAGAATCAAGAACACTAGCATTAAACAAAAATCATTTTCAAAAATCGGTTTCAAAAGACGACATCATTTCTTATAAGAATTTTTTTAGTATTAAAACAGAATTCGGTTCCACACCTTGCGAAATCATACATCGAAAAGTCTCCAAACCATCATATATCTTTATATTCTCAACAATACTCAAAATGATGGAACTCCAAGAAACCAAATCTCTCATAGGCATTTCATCAAACACCTTCCAAGCACGGTCTAAGTAGCCCAATTCACCGTACATACTCAACAACGAGATGTCCACAACAGATCCAAATCAAACCCAGTTTAATAATCCTTCCATGAACCCTTTCGCGTAACCTAGATCGCGAATTCCTAACAAGCTCTCAAAACAATATATCGACTAAAGGTTATGAGTAGTCAAGATTTTTACTTGAATGAGGAGAAAATTTTGAGAAGAAGAGAAAAAGAGCTATAAAATCGATATGGTGTGAGAGAACTAAAATTTTGTTTTGAGAAAACTCACCGCATGATGAGGCTACAACGATAGGTTTCGCGAGGAAGCTGGCCGGAGCGAGTCGACGGTGGAAGAAGAGAAGAAAATCGAAAGAGGGGCCGACGAAACACGAAGATACTGATCGGCGAGGGTTTTTGTTGTGCGAAAACACGAAGAAGAAGGCATTGGCGTGCGTCATGTGGAACCCAAGAAGAAGAAAGACGAGTGGGGGGAGGTTTTCACGCGCGAGGAACTCTCGTTACATTTCTCTCTTTTTTTAAGCAACATGTGTATTATAACCCTATTGTTTTTTAACTTTAAAAATTTTTTAACTTGACGTTTTTAAAGCGTCAAGTTTTATCATAGTTTGAAAAAATCCGAAAAAGTCCGTCAACCTCCGCATTTTTTTCATTTTCTTGACGTTTTTTTGTGTAAAATTCATTTTACTTGACGTTTTTTCATAAAAACGTCAAGTAATTAGAAGTTGCAAGCGTCAAGTAATGTGGTTTTTGTAGTAGTGTTTGTTGTATATTGAAGTACGTTTTGTTATTTATTTTTGGCAATTCGTTCTTCAATTATTTAATCTTGTTGGTTTAAGTGGACTCGAGAGAAAAAGCTTAGATTAGAGCAAAGTTGTCACAACTCTTAGAAGTCTTGCATGAGAATGACTTAGAAGTCTAAGGGAAACACATAATGAAGTTGCTTAATTTCGTGCATGCTTTAGATTCATATGGAGACTATAGAACTCAATGTGTGTGCGAGGCTCATTAAGAATCGAGATATTTTCTTGAGTATCTTACTTCTTGTTTATAAATTCATCACATTAGTTCATTGGATATGTCAAATAAGTTATTAACTTGCGGAATCAATTTCCTCTAATTCTATCATATTCGTGTCTCCACTTGTTTGTTTATCTTTTATTTTTGTTTTCATCACCTATCCATGTTATGTTACTTTAGCTAAAATTGAGAATTAGTATCTTGGTAATTAATTAATCTAGAAACCCATTCCCGAGGACGATACTTGGAACTCTCAAATTACTATACTAAAACTTGACCCGTACACTTGCAGTATTGCAATATCATTTTACGCAACAAGTGGCGTCGTTGCCGGGGAATGACGATTATTTAGATTAATTAATATTAGGAGAAAATTTGAGATTTTAGACTAAAGTTTGTTTGTGTTGTCTTTCCTCATTTGTTCTCTTTATTGTTTGTTTCCTTATTTGTCTTATATTAGTTTTGTGTGTTTTTGAGTCTTTGTCTCCTGTTTTTGGTTGTGTTGCTATTGCGTAAAAGTCTTGATTTGAATTACTGATTTTTCAAGTATGACTTTTCATGATTTTGATTCTCCACCATTGTACTGTCCCTCTCAGGACCCTAGGCATGTGCATCATGATTTTTCTGGATACCATTTGTCGAATCTTTACCATTCTGACTCTATGATTGATGAAAATTCTTGTGTTGGTAATCGTATAGGCACTTGGAACCAAAATTTCTCGTACCCTGACCAACCTGTAGAAAACTCTTCTCTTGTGGACCTAATAATGGAATATACGTTAGAATTGAAAATTAAAAATTTGGTTCGTGATGAATTAGAAAGGCTGGATAGGTTTGAAGCTAAAGTGGTAGAATTTTGGGAAATAGTCCATGAAAGAACTCATTATCTCAATCAACGGGTAAATTCCCTTAAGGCCTTATAGGAACAGTTTCTTATTCTTACCACTGAGGAGGAGCCACATAGGAGGACTTATTCAAATGATAATGAGGATGGGTTAGAGGAGACTGAAACACACCAGAAACAGGTTTGTGAGGTAGACAATGGTAATATAATCAATGCCACGGAGGAAATTCAGGTGATAGAGTTCGAGGCTGAAAAGTCCTTTCCCCTTTTATCTCCAAACATCTCCTTTAATCTTGATAACCATTTGTCCTATACTCATGAGTCTTGTTTTTATTTTTGTTCTTTTATTCCAATACACAAAAATACCAAAAATAATATTCTTTCAGGTGCCAAGGAAAAACAAGATATCCTCTTATCATTAGAAAGCTATATCGATTCAAGCAAGAAGAGCCCGAAGAAATATGAGCAGTTTTACGTGCCTTGATGCCAATCATAAGTTAGCGTCTAGCTAAAAACGTTAAAGAAAGCGCTTCTTGGGAGGCAACCCAAGTTTAAAATTTAGTTTTTTGTTTTATTTCCTTTAGTGTTTGTGTTTTGTTGTAATTTTGCTTTCTTTTCTTTCATCTGTGTTCTTTCTTTGTCTTTCCTTTTCTAGTTTTTTTGTTTTTGTCTAATTCCTGTTTCTTTTCTTTTTGGTACCTCCAGGTGTATGCCCAAGGATAGAGCTGCAGACTTGCACCCTTTTGATTCTAAGATTGAAAGGACCTGTAGGAGACTCCTAATGGAATGAAGCCCGAAATTCAGATAATGGAAGATCAGGAGTTAATAAACAACCCTAAACCCATCAGGGAGTATTTCCAACCTATGTTTAATTCTGAGCAGGCTGGATTGTCCATGCTCCCATAAATGCTAACAATTTTGAACTTAAAACAGGACTTATTCAGATGGTTTGGGAAGGTGCTTTCGAGGACAAGCCACAGAAGATCCTAATTCACATTTACAGAATTTTCTAGAAATCTGTTGTACAATTAAGTTAAATGGTATTTCTGCTGATAGTATTCGCTTACGTCTCTTTCCTTTTTCATTGTAGGGTAGGGCTAAGAAATGGCTACGATCTCTCCCACCAAGCAATATCACCTCCCAGGAGGAGTTGACCCAAGCCTTCATGACCAAATTCTTTCCACCTGTGCGAGTTTCAAAGTTAAGGGCAGAGATAGGAACATTCAGGCAGCAAGAGGGAGAGCAACTATTTGAGGCCTGAGACCGTTATAAGGACATGCTCAAGAGATGCCCACAGCATGGCTACCCAGATTGGCTCCAGGTACAATTATTTTATAATGGACTTGAAGGTAAGACCAGGACTATTCTGGATGCCACTACTTGAGGGGCTTTCATGGCAAAGACTGTGCCAGAAGCACGTGCCCTCCTAGAGAAAGTGTCAACTGCCAGCTACCAATGACCCACAAACAATGACAGGTCTAAGCCAGTATCTGGATTGTATCAATTGGATAAGGTAACTTCCCTTAAATCACATATGTCATCCCTCACTCATGCTCTGAATAATTTTGCAGGATCACCCCAAAGAGTGGTGCCCTCTCTATGCTCCCAACCCAATGGAGAATCTACTTTGGAGCAAATACATTATCTAAACAACAGAAGTAACACTTATGGAGGAAACCAAACTTAGAACAACCTTCTAACACATTATAACCCAGGTTTGAGGTATCACGAAAATTTCTCTGATGCTAACAATAAAAATGTGTTGAATCCTCCTACAGGGTATGCTTCTACAACTGAGAGGAAATCATCTCTAGAAGAGACAGTGCACTCCTTTATAGCTGAATCCCAAAATAGGTCCAACCAGCTGGAGAATGCAGTCACCAGTCTAACTGGCATAGTGACTAGTCATGGAGCTGCCATAAAGAACATTGAGACCCAGATCAGCCAGATGAATAAATCACTCCGAGCACTCCAGGATAGGAAAGAAACACCTTGAGAGAGTACAGTGTAGCTAAAGACGTTAAAGAAAGTGCTTCTTGGGAGGAAACCCAAGCTTTACATTTCTGTTACTTTTGTTTTCTGTGTTTAGTTGTTTTATTGTTCACTTATTAGTTTGTTTGTTTTTGTTAGGTTGTGATGATGTCTTCCCTCGTTGAAACCCATGCTCCCGTTCAGCGGAACTTCAACTCACATGTCTTGGCTATTCAAGGAATCTAGAAAAAAAAAATGAAGATCTCTATTACTTAGGACAGTATTGTTCACTCTTACCCTTCTTACTATTTGAGCTTATTTTGCAAACATTGGGGGCAATGTTTAGTTGAAGTTTTGGAGTGGGATATTATTGATATGTTGTGACTGTCCTGAGTATATGTTGAATTGTTGATTGATGTTTTGCATAAGTATGTTCATGATAGCCTAGGATGAGAATTAATTGAAAATTTTTGTGATTCTGCTGAAACTTGAGAGCATGATATGAATTTGAGTCAATTTAAAATTTTTCTTGAGCTTTTCCTGCACTATTATGCACATAGCATGTGTTCCTACAGTTTTGAAATGTTTAGAACAAAGTTATTAGGTTTAGAAGTTCGATGTCACCTCGATAGGTCTAAGAGCTGATTTGAGAGTTAAACTGCAAGATAAAGTGAATGACAATATGAAGTGCATGATCTGTATACTAGGTGCTTTATGTGAAAAAAGGTTATTTTTTGTTCTTGTTTGTTAAAGAAAAAAATTTGTGAAGACAAAAAGAGCTATCTTCACTGTGATAAGTTAGACTACTCATTGAGAGAGTGCTCTAGGTAAGGATCCCTGCAGTGGATGTGTGAAAGCTAGTGTCTTTACACACACACACAAAAAAAGAAGAAAATAGAAAAAAGGTGATAAAAACGTGATTAAGTGTGGAGTAAAGTTGTTTATTTCTTAAATGTGGGGAGACTCAAGGATTAGTAATTAGGACAAGTGTAGGGGGAAGTTGAATGGAGAGCCTAATAAAGTTGATCCAGGCTTAGTAAAAATGAAAGGAACATAGGCTAATCACACACACACGAAGGAACACTTAGGAAGAGTGTTAAATTACTCATTGAAGTATTATGTTTGAGTGTTTCCTGTGATTGCCAAAATTTCCTTTTAAATATTTGAGGTTTGAATCAAATGTATGTATAAGAACAATCTCATGTTTAATTCTGTTTTTGGTCGGGACTAGCAAAAGTTTAAGTTTGGGGGTGTTTGATAGCACACAAAATGTGTTATCCGTAGGCTTATTTATTGCTAGTTTTATGATAATTTCAGGGTTTTGATGTGCTTAAATCACTCATTTTCAAGTTATGAATTTAAACAGGACAATTGGAGAAATTTTGGATCACTCGGGATCAAATCGAGGCTTTTTGGAACTTAAAATAACATCAATTGGAAGTAGAAGGACCAATCCAAGATAGAGAACCCAAGGTGATGGCGTTGCAACGCCATGCAGAGCGTTGCAATGTCGTGATTGTTGTTTTCATGCATAGAGAAGCTATGCCGATAGCGTTGCAACGCTTGCCGCAACGCTATCTTGATAGGAAGATAAGCGTGAAGGACCGTGGATAGGGCGTTGCAATGCTGCTTGCTAGCGTTGCAACACCAGATTGATAAGGATGCGCGTGTTAAGGTAGTAACAATGCAACGTTGTCCCTAGCATTGCAAAGCTGTCGACACATTCCATATATGATACGCGCCTAGGGTACACGTTGCAATGTTGTCCCTAGCGTTGCAACGCTGTACCGAAAATCCTTATAATACAACATGATATCTTCTTGCAAGGGGAGCCGAATTTGATAGAGATTACACCCTAGTTTCGAAATATACTCTGTAAGAAGAGAAAAATGAGGATTTGATTTGATTTTCTACACTTTTAGTTTTGTTTTATTGTGATTTAGAGTGGCTAAAAGTTGTAGTTAGGATTTGATTTGCTTGTTTAAGACTTGTTTGCTATGTATTGAAGTATGTGTTGTTATTTAGTTTTTGCAATTCGTTCTTGAATTCCTTAATCTTGTTGGTTTAAGTGAACTCGAGAGAAAAAGCTTAGATTAGTGTAAAGTTGTCAAAACACTTAGAAGTCCGACATGAGAATGACGTAGAAGTCTAAGGGAACACATAAAGAAGTTGCTTAATGTTGTGCATGCTTTAGATTCATATGAAGACTATAGAATTCATTGTGTATGCGAGACTCACTAAGAATCGAGAGATTTTCTTGAGTATCTTACTTCTTGTTTATAAATTCATCACATTAGTTCATTGCATGTGTCAAATAAGTCATTAACTTGTGAAATCAATTTCCTCTAATTCTATCATAATCGTGTCTCAACTTGTTTGTTTATCTTTTATTTTTGTTTTCATCACCTATCCATGTTATGTTACTTTAGCTAAAATTGTGAATTAGTGTCTTGGTAATTAATTAATCTAGAAACCCATTCCCGAGGACGATACTTGGAACTCTCAAATCACTATACTAAAACTTGACCCGTACACTTGCGGTATTGCAATATCATTTTACACAACAATATCTCATAAATAGAATGCCAACAAAAGCTTTAAACATGGATTCTCCTTTCCAAAAACTATATGGAAAAACTCCTACCTTTAATGATATGTGAATCTTTGGTTGTTGTTGCTTCCCTTGTGAAACAAACCAAACAACAACAAATTTTCTAAACGAACATATCCTTCTATCTCCATAATGTATAGTATGGAACATTAGGGATATAGATGTCTTGACCCATTAGCCAATGGTGTTTATATTTCAAGACATGTGGTGTGTTTGATGAGGAATTTTTTCCTTTTAGTGAAAATATATCTAATAACTCTACAAGGAGTATATCTCCCCTTGTTGTTAGTAATTTTTCAGGAACAACAGGAGAAAATGCAAATGGAAAAAGAGGAGATGCAATCAAATCGTACCTAGAGGAAGAAGGCATAGCAACCATTGAACTTAAAATAACACAGTGGGATGTGCTCCCTATGAATCATCATGGTGAAGAACATAATTTGGAAAATTTCACATTCAATGCAACATCCTTAAAAGATTTCACAACAGATGTATGCCACCCTATGATATCTTCAATCAATGGCCAATAGAATGCTAAACCAACAACAACACAAGACGGAGTCACAAGAACTAATGCAGAACATCTTAGCAGAAGACATGATTCAGATTTGATTTCTCCTACTATTATTAATTCTTCTCAATGCACTTCATATACTGATTTTGCTTCAATTCCTTATATAAGCAATTCTGTCCATATTGACTTGAATCTCTCACCTACAGGTACATCACCAAATGATCAAAACCACGAAAGAAATCAACCTACTTTCCTTCCCAATCATCAAATGGTTACAAGGAGAAAACTAGCCAACAATCCATCACTTGATTCCAACCTAGCTCACAAAATCAACAACCTGAAAACTAGAAAATAACATCAAACATACCTAGCCATTAATTATGATGCTGAACCGAAGAACTATCGAACAACTTTAGCCCAATCTCATTGGAGAACTGCAATGGATGATGAAATAATGGCTCTTTTATAGAATCATACTTGGACTCTTGTTCCTAAACCCCATGACTCTAACATATGACTCCAACATAGTAGGATCTAAATGCATGTTTAAAATAAAACACAAAAAAGATAGTTTTATTGATCGCTATAAGGCACGTCTAGTGGCTTAAGGATATTCTCAAATAGAAGGATTAGATTATGAAGAAACCTTCATCCCTGTGATTAAGCCTACCACTTTAAGGTTAATCATATCCTTGGCTACGAGTGCAAATTGGTCCATACGACAACTAGATCTTAAAAATGCCTTCCTTCATGGACACCTAAAGGAAACAATCTAAATGGCACAACCCCAGGTTTCATTGATCCTTTATACCCCACTCATTTGTATAAGTTGGAAAAATCTATCGATGGATTGAAACAAGCTCCAAGAGCTTGGATCGATCGGTTAACTAACTTTCTTCTCCAAACAGGCTTCACTTGCAACAAATCAGATCCATTTCTCTTTCTCTTCAAACAAGACCATCTTCAAATACTTATGTGTTGGGATTTATGCCCTAAACTTGTGTAATTTTGATCAATTAAATAAAGTGTTATTTGTCTTGATAAGATTACACTCTTGCTTTTATAAATCCAATAAACTAAGCTTCAAGGTTATAACATTTATCTTGAAATCAGTGTATTGGACACTATTTGGGTTGAGTTCAAGAATATAACCTAAATGGTCTATGGTATAAGAATAAGGTTGGAAACCTTATTCTGGTAACACCATGGATACGACCCACTTTGTAACTATTACAAATGAGGTAATCCAACTCATTCATGTAGTTGACATGCGAGTGGGGGCATCCTGTATGAAGAGTTCATACAAGACTGGATCGCAAATTATTAGTCTAACCAAAGTGTAACAATCGTTAATGTGATAAGACTAGTAATTTATAGATGGTCATTAGTGACTCAACCTCGAATCCTAAGCAAGTTAAGAACTCCCGCTTATAGGGGTTTGTTCTTAGACTAGTATGGGTGAGAGTGGCCTGTAGCCGACTCAATAAGCCTACCTTCTCACGGATAGAACCTCGTAGTTAGCTGGGAACTTAACTGTGCAAGATGGAATTCACTCATTCCTACACTAAGGAATTAGATAGATTGTTCCCTTAAGAACTGACTCCAGGTCTTCAACAATGGGGCCCCGCCCTCTATGAGGGTATGAGTCTAAGGTAGGACCTTAGACTTGTTGTTCATTAGAGGATCAGTGGTGCTTAAGGAGCAAAGAGGTAATCATAGGGGTAAAATGATAATTTGACCCAGCTGTGATTATGAACAACCTGTGAAGGGTCGACTCATGGGTAATGACTATATCAGTGGACACAATAATATCTATAGTGAGGAGAGTGCAACTACAAGTCTATAGTGGAGTGACTTGTAGTTAATGAATATTGATTAACTGGATCAAGGAGTTTGATCAGTTAATCTCACATCATTGGAGTTCATGATCTGTAGGTCCATTAGATCCCTCCGTTGGCTCAACATGGTAATATTGAGGGTATAAAGATAGGAGTGAAATTAAAGTGTTCAATTTCATACATGAGGAGTTATATCAATTATATATGATATAATTGATATAATATATAGTTTTAATGTGAATTAGATTCATATATAAATTATATACTAAAGAGAGATTAAAGGGGGGGTAGGATGGTCATTTCCATCCAAATTCTCTATATATATGGTTGCATGAGATGCAACTAGAAAGAGGTTCAACAAGCTCTCTTGTTGTGTTGTTGGAAGAGTTCCAAAGCACACATCTCTCTCAAAAGAATACCTCACCTCTTCTAAAGGAAACCCACTGTCACACCCCCCTCCCGAACTACCTGCTACTTAGCCCGAAAGGCGGCGTGAAACCAACAGACATTGTTTACCTCTTAACAATACTACTGACTCAGACTCTCGATAAACATACTATGTTCGCATATGGAACATTTTAACATAACACAGCAGAAACTGGACAACTATTAAACATACACAAGGAGAAACCCTTCATAAGTCTCTCTTGGAAACTAAAAGTAAAGTGCATCAAAACAACACAAGACAACTCAATGTTTATACAACCACTAATGTACAAAACTTCTATAACTACATAACGACTTGCTATACAACACCAGCCACGTACAAACTAACAACTTATGAAACTTCCAGCAGACTATGGCAGGATGTCAGGTACAAGGAGCTCGATCTCTACCTGAAAATGGTTGAAAACATTAAAAGAATGAGCTAAAAAGCTCAGTGAGTGTCTATCTTTAAAACATTATAAGCTCACAGGTGAATCATAATAATGGCAGATTATAAGTACAAAATAGCTTAACATCTGTTTGTAAACATTAACAAACCATGCTTCCAATCTACAGGTTTTAAGTCACCACTTGTGCATAGCACACAACTCGAAATGTACTAACTTTTCGAGGGTTGATAAATCAATAATATAAAAGCTCATAACAATAAAGCACATGACATGACTCCACATCAAACCATAGAGTCGGTAGAGTTACATTTATTCCAATAAGGTTCATACCTCTCTCTCTCTCTCACGTGCACGTGGAATACCTTTAGTCGCTTGGTTTTCCCTAATACCTTCTCTATGTCCTTCAAGATTAAGGTAAAACCATTTACTACCCAAATACCTTCTCATTGTCCTTAAGTATTTAGGTAAAACCATTTACTTCCTGATACCTTCTCATTGTCCTTCAATGATCGGGATATCATGATTCATTCCCCCTAAGTACCTTCTCGAATGTCCTTCAAATTAGGGGTTAATCAAGATCAAGGCATAACTTGTTTACCATGGAAATCATGTCTTTATAACACATACAACAATTTCTTGACAATTTCATATTATCATCTAAATATGTTCCCAAGTGGATTTACACAAAACATTCTCTAAAGGAAAGCATACTTTCATAATTTAGTTTCCATACTTTGATTTATAGTTACAACTAATTCAAAGCATGCTTAGGTTCCATCATGAACCTTATGTTAGAAAACTCCATGAAGACATTCACAACTAGTTCAAACAAGATGTAATTATCAACACTTATGTTCATGAAGAAAAACATAGGTCAAACATAGTTCTAAGATAGAGTCACTCACAGTATTAGAATTGGAACCTTGGCTTGTAAACTTGACTTATTTGCTCTTGGTCTGTCAATTAAGCCAAATCAATCATTAGAACCTTGAGCTCATGATTTTTGACCTTAAAACTTGCAAGAAAACACACTTTCAAAATTCCAAAGATTTTCGATTTTCTCGCCTGCTTTGAGACAGCCATAACTTCTTCATTACTTATCCAAAAAGAATGTACTTTATACCAAACTCTTCCTTTTCGAACCCTCTAAAACTCTTATGAAGACATGAAATGAGATTCCTAACGTATTGGTTAGAAATTACCTCAGTAGCTTAACCCCTAAAATGAATCTGCTGCTGTTCCAGATTTCACTTCCTGCTGCAACCCGAAACTTAACCTGAAGATTACAACATCGTCCAATCATTTTCTTCTCACGATTCCTTCACGAAACGTGTAGGAAATTGAATAAGCTTTCTAAACATACCAATTAGAGCTTCTAACTCCAAGTATACAGATCAGAACAACCAAAACATCAGAGACTTCCCAGATTTGACAGCAAATTCTGTCTTCTGTCTTCCTCTTCACAAAACAGTAAGTTAACTTCAGTATTAGTTCGAGCTTCCTTCACAAACTATGTTCCAAATTGAGTTAACTTTTATGTATCAAAAACTCAACGCTTACCTCTTCTTTCTGAGCTCGAAAAGACCAAAACATCAGAACTGGTCTGAGTTGATCTCCTTGCTGCAATAAAGAATCCTCTTGAGTTCTTCTCCTTTCTTCTGCAACTACAGCTCCAAGTTTATGAAAAATGGCTTCCTTCTTCTTCCTTTCTCCTTCTCCCACGAAATTTCAGCTTGGTTTTGATAAATGAAGAAGAAAATGGAGAAGATAAAGTCATTTTAAAAAGTAAGGAGGCAATCTTTGTCTTTTTCCCTTTTGCTTTTTCTTTTCTTTTTCCTTTTCTTTTCCTTTCCTTTATCCCTTTCTTTCTTTTCTTTTCTTTCCTTTTATTTCCTAAACAAAACAAAACACAATGTTATATCCATTCATTTCATTTCATTTTCTTCATTATTTTTAAAGCAAACCAAACCAAAATGGTTTGAGCTTTTCCTTCCTTGTTTTCCTTTTATCCTTCACTCCATTTCTTTTCTTTTTTTTAAAACACCAAAATAAGTGTGTAAAGAAACCCTAAGCATTTAGCCAACTTATCCCAAGTCTGTGAGACATATGATCTTCCATTCAATACATGATGCACCTAAAACTTCTCCAAATTGCTAATGATTTGAACTTACTTCAATGAAACTTTTAATATGCTTATTTCAATGTTTACCTATCCCTTTATGAAGTTTAGACACATTGTAGCTCCAAATTCAATAGATTTCCAAATTCGATCACGACATCGTTTAGTGCAACCTATACGATTTTGCATATTTCAAAACATCATGAACGAGTGCTCAATGATAAAAGAGAATAGGGTTTAGGGCTTACAATTTACTACCCCCTTAAGAGGAATTTCGCCCTCGAAATTCAAAGACGAAAAAGTTGTGGGTACTTTCCTTTCATTGTGTCTTCGCTTTCCCATGTTGCTTCCTCGACGTCGTGATGTCTCCAACGAACCTTCACGAGTGAGATCGATTTGTTTTTCAAAACTTGTTCTTTCCTGTCGAGGATTGAATCGCATCCTCTATGTAACTTATGTCTTCTTTCAACTCAACCAACTTGTGTGCTTGCAACACATGTGTCGGATCTGGATAATACTTCCTCAACATGAACACATGAAAAACATCATGTACTCAAGATAGTTCTGCGGTCACTCCATCACATGAGGTCTTTGGCTTAATTCGCCCAAGCATCGGATAAGGACCAATATATCTAGGACTTAACTTACCTTTCTTGCCAAAACGAAGGACACCTCTCCACGGAGATAACATCAAGAATACTTGATCTCCGACTGAATTCTAAATCCTTTCGTCGCTTATCCGCATAACTCTATTGACGATCTTGTACTACCTTCGATTTTCTCTCGATTACCTTAATATTATCCGTCAGTAACTTGTACCAACTCGGACCGATTAGCTTCCGCTCTCTACTTCATTCTAACATACTTTGGCGTTCTACTCGACCTTCCATACAGAGCCTCAAATGGTGCCATGCCAATATGTGACTGATAGTCATTATTATAAGCGGATTGCATAAGTGATAGGTGTGTATCACAACTACCCTTAAATTGAAGGACACATGCTCTCAACATATCCTCTAGGGTCGGATGGTCCTCTTTAACCGACCATCATGTCTGAGGATGGAACAGTACTAAATTTCAACTTTGTCCCCATAGCCTTCAGTAAACTAAGCCAAAACTTAGAAGTAAATCTTGGATCCCTATCTCAAACTATGGACACCGGCACTCGTATTGACTTACAATTCTTTCGACATATAGCTCAATAAGTCGATCAAGTGTAAACGTCGCTTAAATCGGTATAAACCGTGTCTTTGTTTTAGTGAGTCTATTCACCATTACCCAAATACCATCATGTTCACTAGAAATATATGGTAATCCAAACGAGAAAATCCATAGTGATATGCTCCCATTTCCATTCCTAAGACTGCAATGGATTAAGGAGTCCTCTGGTCTCTGTCTAACTGGTTAACCAGGTTGGCGGATCAAACATTATAACCATAATCGCCTACCTCTCGCTTCATCCCATGTCACCAATACGTTCCTTTCAATGTCTTATACATCTTGGTGCTTCCTGGATGCATAGCGTAAGTGAACTGTGAGCTTCCTCTAGAATAGCATCTTTAAGCTCACTAAAACATGGAACACACTGCTTTCTTCTCTCTCTCTCTATGGCTCATCTCGGTCTCATCTTAAATTCTCGCTCTCAGGGCCTGTTTGGACTTTCCAAACATTTTCTACAAGTTACTATCCTCCGGTTGTCTTCTCACAACCTTTGCTATGGGTGAAGACTGACTGGAACAGAGCTAAAAGACTCCTTGAACTCTCTGCATTGACAACCGCCTTAGAACCCTTAGAGTACTTAAAAATGTTGCTCGAATACCACACAGGCGTCCTTAGGAAGTCTTGACTTCCTACTCAAAGCATCTGCTACCACATTCGCCTTACCTCGGATGGTATTCTATAGTACAATCATAATCTTTAATCGATTTCTAACTATCTTCTTTGTCTCACATTTAACTCCTCTCGATCAAAGATATATTTGAGACTCTTATGATCCGTGTAAATGTGACACCTTTCACCCAACAAGTAATGTCTCCGGATCTTCATTGCTAAAACAATCGCTACTAGCTCGAGATCATGGGTAGGGTAATTACATTCGTGCTTTTTCAATTGTCTTGACGCATAAGCTATTATTTTTCCTTCTTGCACGAGCACAAACCCTAAACCTTGCCTCGAGGCGTCACAATAAATTACATACTCTATTCCCATACAGAAGTGTCAAAATAGGTACTCAGTAACTAACCTCTTTTCAAATTTCTTTTAAAACCCCTGTTCACACTCATCTAACCATTCAAACTTAGCATTCTTCCTTGTCAAAATTGTTAATGGTAATGCTAATCGTGAGAAATCCTCAACAAACCGTCAGTAGTATCCTCGCCACGCCTAGAAACTACGTGCCTCTGTCGCACTAACTAGTCTCTCCAAGTTGTCCACAACTTTCACTTAATTTGGATCCATACTAACACCATTTGTTGAAACATCATGCCCTGAAAACACTACTCGATTCAACCAAAACTCACATTTGGTGAATTTAGCATACAACTCGCTATCTCTCGTAGTGTTTGTAGAATAATCCTCAAATGTTCCTCATGAGGTTTCCTATCAATTGAGTAAACCGGTATATCATCAATAAATACTATCACGAATCCGATCCAAATACTAGTGGAATATCATATTCATGAGGTCCATGAAAATCATTGGTGCATTCGTTAAACCCAATGACATTACTAAATGCTCATAATGTCCATATTTGGTTCTCGAATATTGTCTTAGGAATATCTGCTTTCCCTTACCTTTAATCGATGGTATCCTCGATCTCAAATCAATCTTAGAAAACACCGATGTTCCTCTTAATCGTCAAACAAGTCATCTATATCGGTTAAAGGATACTTGTTACGTATCGTGACTTGGTTAACTGTTTATAATCAATGCATAATCTAAGGGTACCATCACTTTTCTTTACAAATAACACTTGAGCTCCCCAGGGTGATACACTAGGTCTGGTGTATCCTTTATCAACTAGTTCTTGTAACTGCATCTTCAACTCCTTGAGCTCACTTGGAGCCAGTATATACAAATGGCTTAAGAAATAGGTGCTATTCCTGGTAGCAATTTAATAGTGAACTCAACTTCCATATCAGGTGGCAACCCTGACAGATCTACTGGAAAAACATCAAGAAATTCGTTCACAACAAGAACATCTTCTGGTTTTAGCTTTTCTTTCTGCACCTCAACTACATGTGCAAGAAACGTCGTGCAACCTTTCCTCAATAACTTCTGAGCTTTGAATGCTGAAAACAAACTCGTAGGGGTAATCTTCCTTTCACCCCTAAAAACCATTCCAGCTAATCCTGGTTTCTTGAAAACAACTTCCTTTCTATTTAGCACCACCGGTGCCTCTCTCTGCGCCTCTTTGGAACTCTTGGTCGCTCAACTGTCTCGGGACCCAACTCCTCGGTCCTCTCTGTGTGGCTACTCTAAGTCATGGACAATCCCTCTTGAAATGTCCTTGTTGCCCACATTGGTAACACACATTGACATCAACCAGACATTGGCCTCGGTGATTCCTACCACAATTTATACATGGAGTTCTCCTTGTTGCACTTGCAACAGACTCCTGTATTGTCAGTGGTCTTACTGTGGATCTGGCAGATTGACTAGGTGCTCTTTGACTTTGCCTCTGATAGGCACCACTAACATTCGTTTACCTCGATGTCCGCCGCCACTCGTTTTTTAAAGTCCTGACGACTCAAAACATTCACTCCAGTGTGAATCGTCGTCACGCTCACGACCATGGAAACTGCTCGTCGGTGAAGGCCCTTGAGTAGGCTCCACCACTGTTTGTGCCTCTGTTATACTCTGCTCAACACGTAGAGCACTCTCTACAAGCAGGGAAAAGTCAGCCCACTTTGCAATGCCTGTGACTGGGGTTCGTATCTCAGGACGTAACCCACTTTCAAATCTCCGACACCTGTCACTCTCAGATGCCATAATCACATCAGCATACCGTGGCAGCTCGGTATATCTTCTCTCATACTCAGCCACTGAAAGTGGCCCTTCCTTCAGTTCTAAAAATTCATCCCTCTTTGTCTCACGATACGTGCTAGGGTAATATTTATCTTCGAATATGCCTCTGAATGTTTGCCAATCCAGAGTACGTGCATCACTCCATCTGGCTAAAATCGATTTCCACCATCCCTCTGCTTCTTCCTCTAATAGGAATGTGGCTAGCTTGACTTTGCTCCTCAGAGCAACTCATTACATCAAAACATTTTGTAGCATATTCAGCCAAACTTCGGCATCAGCTGGATCTATGGAACCATCAAACACTGTGGCTCCTAATTTCTTTAGACGTTCTATTCTATACACCCTTTTTTTTTTTTTTTTTTTTGGATCACTTGGCCCCTTGTGAGAAACTAACATGTTGCTCATCTGTAACCTCAGTTTCGACTCTCGGGGCACTAGATCCCCTCTCAGATTGGCCTTGGGTAGGATCCTGCATCCCGCCCCGATCCTCGCCAAATGCGTGCCCGCTAGTGCGTGGTGGCATGACTCCAATAACATATCAATATACTAGACTTACTATGGATATCTAACTCCCATACACAGTACTAAACTTCTATTCACATTTAGCCCTAACTGGACTTACTCTTATCCTTACTAGTTCGATCTGAACTAACTCAATAACTTGTTATGACTTTTACTTTATTCTCAGAGCTAACTTGCCCTGTCTCATTCCCATGGAGCTAACCTCGCTCTGATACCAAATTTTCACACCCCCCTCCCGAACTACCTGCTACTTAGCCCGAAAGGCGGCGTGAAACCAACAGACATTGTTTACCTCTTAACAATACTCACTGACGACTCAGTACTCTTGATAAACATACTATGTTCGCATATGGAATATTTTAACATAACACACAGTGAAAATGGACAACTATTAAACATACACAAGGAGAAACCCTTCATAAGTCTCTCTTGGAAACTAAAAGTAAAGTGCATCAAAACAACACAAGACAACTCAATGTTTATACAACCACTAATGTACAAAACTTCTATAACTACATAACGACTTGCTATACAACACAAAGCCACGTACAAACTAACAACTTATGAAACTTCCAAAGGACTATGGCGGGATGTCAGTACAAGGAGCTCGATCTCTACACGAAAATGGTTGAAAACATTGAAAGAATGAGCTAAAAAGCTCGGTGAGTGTCTATCTTTAAAACATTATAAGCTCACAGTGAATCATAATAATGGCGATTATAAGTATAAAATAGCTTAACATCTGTTTGTAAACATTAACAAACCATGCTTCCAATCTACAGTGTTTTAGTCACCACTTGTGCATAGCACACAACTCGAAATGTACTAACTTTTCGAGGGTAGATAAATCAATAATATAAAAGCTCATAACAATAAAGCACATGACATGACTCCACATCAAACCATAGAGGTGGTAGAGTTACATTTATTCCAATAAGGTTCATACCTCTCTCTCACGTGCACGTGGAATACCTTTAGTCGCTTGGTTTTCCCTAATACCTTCTCTATGTCCTTCAAAGATTAAGGTAAAACCATTTACTACCCAAATACCTTCTCATTGTCCTTCATATTTAGGTAAAACCATTTACTTCCCTGATACCTTCTCATTGTCCTTCAAAGATCGGGATATCATGATTCATTCCCCTAAGTACCTTCTCGAATGTCCTTCATGATTAGGGGTTAATCAAGATCAAGGCATAACTTGTTTACCATGGAAATCATGTCTTTATAACACATACAACAATTTCTTGACAATTTCATATTATCATCTAAATATGTTCCCAAGTGGATTTACACAAAACATTCTCTAAAGGAAAGCATACTTTCATAATTTAGTTTCCATACTTTGATTTATAGTTACAACTAATTCAAAGCATGCTTAGGTTCCATCATGAACCTTATGTTAGAAAACTCCATGAAGACATTCACAACTAGTTCAAACAAGATGTAATTATCAACACTTATGTTCATGAAGAAAAACATAGGTCAAACATAGTTCTAAGATAGAGTCACTCACAGTATTAGAATTGGAACCTTGGCTTGTAAACTTGACTTATTTGCTCTTGGTCTGTCAAACAAGCCAAATCAATCATTAGAACCTTGAGCTCATGATTTTTGACCTTAAAACTTGCAAGAAAACACACTTTCAAAATTCCAGCATTTTCAGATTTTCTGCCCTGTTTTCAGACAGCCATAACTTCTTCATTACTTATCCAAAAAGAATGTACTTTATACCAAACTCTTCCTTTTTGAACCCTCTAAAACTCTTATGAAGACATGAAAATGAGATTCCTAACGTATTGGTTAGAAATTACCTCAGTAGCTTAACCCCTAAAATGAATCTGCTGCTGTTCCAGATTTCACTTCCTGCTGCAACCCGAAACTTAACCTGAAGATTACAACATCGTCCAATCATTTTCGTCTCACGATTCCTTCACGATACTTGTAGGAAATTGAATAAGCTTTCTAAACATACCAATTAGAGCTTCTAACTCCAAGTATACAGATCAGAACAACCAAAACATCAGAGACTTCCCAGATTTGACAGCAAATTCTGTCTTCTGTCTTCCTCTTCACAAAACAGTAAGTTAACTTCAGTATTAGTTCGAGCTTCCTTCACAAACTTTGTTCCAAATTGAGTTAACTTTCATGTATAAAAAACTCAACTCTTACCTCTTCTTTTTGTGCTCGAAAAGACTAAAACATCAGAACTGGTCTGAGTTGATCTCCTTGCTGCAATAAAGAATCCTCTTGAGTTCTTCTCCTTTCTTCTGCAACTACAGCTCCAAGTTTATGAAAAATGGCTTCCTTCTTCTTCCTTTCTCCTTCTCCCACAAAATTTCAGCTTGGTTTTGATAAATGAAGAAGAAAATGGAGAAGATAAAGTCATTTTAAAAAGTAAGGAGGCAATCTTTGTCTTTTTCCCTTTTGCTTTTTCTTTTCTTTTTCCTTTTCTTTTCCTTTCCTTTATCCCTTTCTTTCTTTTCTTTTCTTTCCTTTTATTTCCTAAACAAAACAAAACACAATGTTATATCCATTCATTTCATTTCATTTTCTTCATTATTTTTAAAGCAAACCAAACCAAAATGGTTTGAGCTTTTCCTTCCTTGTTTTCCTTTTATCCTTCACTTCATTTCTTTTTTTTTTTTAAAACACCAAAATAAGTGTGTAAAGAAACCCTAAGCATTTAGCCAACTTATCCCAAGTCTGTGAGACATATGATCTTCCATTCAATACATGATGCACCTAAAACTTCTCCAAATTGCTAATGATTTGAACTTACTTCAATGAAACTTTGAATATGCTTATTTCAATGTTTACCTATCCCTTTATGAAGTTTAGACACATTGTAGCTCCAAATTCAATAGATTTCCAAATTCAATCACGACATCGTTTAGTGCAACCTATACGATTTTGCATATTTCAAAACATCATGAACGAGTGCTCAATGATAAAAGAGAATAGGGTTTAGGGCTTACACCCACCTTCGTCCCTCACCTAGAGAACAATGGAGAAGATCCAGTGGTCGTGTCTTCATACGTTGGAGTTCCTGTTGCTGAGATCATGATCGTGGGAGAGAGAAGCACTCGAAGAAAGGTTCTTCAAAGGTAATTTCTTGGTGTCCTTTCTGATTTTATGCTTAATATTGTTATGCACGTTCTTGAATTTATCGTTGTAACTAAATCAAGAGCGCGCGATTCGCAATCGGTTTCGCTGCGGGGACTTCGATTCCCTTCATTATGTTGATTTATGTTGATGATATTATCCTTATAGGAAATGACATCTCCCACATCCAACAACTTATACACACGTTAAGCTGTGAGCTTGCATTAAAGGACCTAGGAACACTTCACTACTTCCTCGACATTGAAGTCCAACCCACTTCCAAGGGGATAATGCTATGCCAAGGAAGATATGCTCGTGATCTCCTCTACAAGTCCAAGATGCTCGGTGCATCCTCCATGAGCACAACAATAACCATATCCACACAAGACCTACCAAATGATGATCAACCCATTGATGTTAAATAGTATCGAAGTCTTGTAGGATCTCTTAAGTACCTCACTCTCACTCGTCCTAACATAGTGTAAGTTGTGAATCAAGTGTGTCAACGACTCCAAGATCCTACTATCAAGGATTTCAAGGTTGTAAAGCGAATTCTTCGATATGTCCAAGGAACAGTGGATCATGGTATCACATTTTACAAACACAAATGCACAACAACCTAGTGTTTAACCCAAATACTGTCTCGAGTAGACTGAAACATAAACACTACGAGACAAACTTCTATTAGCACAACATAAAGGAAAAGTTAGGGTTCGAATTACCTTTGGATAGTTGGTCAAAACCAAGAAGCAAGACAATTTGAATGGCGAAACACTATTCAAAAGCCCATTCACTTCATGGAAGAAACACTCCACAAGTTTGATGACCAATCAACTTGAATGTTTCTAGACATGCAATTATAAGCTACACACAAGAATTACAAAGGGGGTTTTCTATACTTTCACAATAGAAAAGTCAATAGACTTAAAAGACTTAAATTTCATTCATCATTCTTCTGTTGGGATTTATGCCCTAAACTCGTGTATTTGTAATCATTGAAGCAAATAAATAAAAGTGTTATTTTTTCCTTAAACTTAGTGTTCTCGCTATTACAAACTTAAATCCAATAAACTAAGCTCTAGGGTCACATTTAGGAGATCTTGAACTGTGTGTACTTGACAAATAGGTTGGATCAAGTTCAAGTGGATGACCCGAATGGTCTATAGTACATTGATTAGGTTGGGAACCTCAGCCTCGTAACACTATGGATGTGACCCACTTTGTATTTGATACAAACGAGGTGATCCAACTCGTTCATGTAGTTGACATGCGAGTGAGGGATCCTATGCAATGAGATTGTACAAGACCGGGACGAGAATTGTTAGACCACTATAGTAACACGGTTGATAAATTATGGCTAATAATTCAATGACGACCATTAGTGACTCTACCTGAATCCTGAGTGAGTTACGAACTCCTGTCTGCAGGGGTTTATTGTTAGACTAGTACGGGTGAGAGTGGCCAAAGCTGCCAACTCATTATGCCTACCTTCTGAGGGATGAAACCTCGTAGGTAGCTGGGGACTTAACTTCGCAACAAGTAATTCGCTCGTTCCCGAACTATGGTAACTAGATAGGTTGTTCCCTTAAGAACTGAATCCAGGTCTTGAACAACGGGACCCCTCCCTCTTGCTGGCCCGAGAGGGACATTATTTCTTGTCGGACAATAAGTAGTCATAGGGGTAGAACGGTAATTTGACACAATTGTGACTACGAATAACCTGTGAACGGTTGACTCACGGGCATTGGTTAAATAAATGAACATAACTTGTCCTACAGTGAGGAGAGTGCAACTACGAGTCTATAGCGGAGTGACTCGTAGTTAACGAATGTTGGTTAACGGGATCAAAGAGCTTGATTGGTTAATCTCGTATCGTTGAAGCTCATGATCTGTAGGTCCATTAGATTCCTCAGTTGGCTCAACATGGAAATGAATGAGGGTATAAAGTTTGGGAATGAATTTGAATTGTTCAAATTCAATTTAGGGAATTATGTCTATTATATATGACATAATGGATATAGAATATGGTTTAATGTGAATATATGATTCATAATATGTTGGGATGTATGTCTTAATCTCGTTTTGTTTGTAATTTTACCTTTTGAAATTAATAATAGTTATTTATTTCATAACTTTGTCTCTCGCAAATTTTACAAACTTTGTCCAATAAACTAAGCTCCAGGGTCCTTAAATTTATGAGAGAATTAGAACTTGAACGGTGTGTAGTGGACACACAAGGAGGATCACGTTCGAATTAATGACCCGAACGGTCTACAGTATATGGATAGGGTTGGAGACCTAATCCTGGATACGCTATGGATGCGACCCGCTTTGTATTAGATACAAACGAGGTGATCTGACTCATTCATGTGGTTGACATGCGAGTAGGGGCATCCTGTGCAATGAGATTGTACAAGACCGGACCGTGAATTATTAGACATACTGATGTAACACCGTTAACAGTATGGGACTAATAACTTCGTAGATGACCATTAGTGACTCGACCTGAATCCTGAGGGTGTTACGAACTCCTGTCTGCAGGGGTCTGTCCTTTGACTAGTACGGGTGAGGCTGGTCACAATTACTCACCCAATATGCCTATCTTCTCAGGGACAGGACCACGTGGGGAGCTGGGAACTTAACTACACGAGATGAAATTCACTCGTTCCCTCTTAGGGAAACTAGAGGGATTGTTCCCTTAAGTGCTGTCTCTAGGGCTTGGACAATAGGCGCCCACCTTCTCACTGGCCCGAGAGGGGTGTTGTGTATGGTTGGACCATTACAATGTTGTTGTTCATTAGAGGAGCATTCGGGACTTAAGGAGCAAGAACTAGACACATGGGTAAAATGGTAATTTGACCCAGCAGTTTCTATGAACAACCTGTGAAGGGTCGACTCATGGGCATTGGTTATATCAGTGAACATAACTTGTTTTATACTGACAGAAGTGCAGCTATGGGCTTTAGTGGAGTGTTACCGTAACTAATGAATGTTGATTAACCAGGTTAAAGAGTTTGGCAGGTTAATCTCGGATCATTGGAGCTCGTCGCTGTAGGTCCATTAGGTCCCTCGGTTGGCTCAAACTAGATTAATAGAAGGTATATAGTTTTTGTGTGAATTTGAAGTGTTCAAGTTCACTAAAGGATAATTATGTCAATTATATGAGATATGAATGATATATTAGATAGTTTAATGTGAATGAGATTCATAATAAACTATAGGTTAGCCTAATTGTCTAATTAGGGCTAATTTGGAGAAATTAGATTGAGAGAAATTAATTTGAATATGATTCAATTTAAAAATCCACAATTATACAAATGTGATTTGTATAATGAGATATGAGATATCTTAATATATATGGTTTGCATAAGCTATGGTTGTGGTAAAATGGTAAATAGGTGAAGATTTCTTAAGCTTTTGTTTAATTTTTTTGATTTCACACCAAAGAAACAAAATTCTCTCTCAAAATCCTCTCTCAATCTCTCCTTCCCTCACCAAAAAAGAGATCCACCACTCTCCTTCTATCGAACGTAGAACAACCGAGAAACTGAGTGGAAGTGTCCGGTTACTCACTGATCGAGGAGATCGAGGACGATGGGATTCGTGAACAGGAGAAGGAAAACTTGAAGACGGTTCTTCAACAAGTAAGTGTTGCTTGTTGTTTTTCTTCTATATTAGCATGTTTAGGCTTGTTTTTATGAGATAGAAACTTGTTGGGGTGTATGTCCTCATCTCGTATAGTTTGTAATATTTTAAGTTGTAAATAAATAAGAATTATTTATTTGAACTTTGTGTCTTGCATATTTCATAAACTTAATCCAATAAACTAAGCTCCAGGGTCATTGTGTTATGAGAGAACTAAGAACTAGAATGGTATGTAGTGCACACACAGGGAGGATCACGTTCGAGTTAATGACCCGAACGGTCTACAGTATACGTATATGGTTGGAGACCTAATCCTAGATACACTGTGGATGCGACCAACTTTGTATTAGATACAAACTAGGTGATCTGACTTGTTCATGTGGTTGACATGTGAGTGGGGGCATCTTGTGCAATGAGATTGTACAAGACCGGACCGTGAATTATTAGACTTATTGATGTAACACCGTTAACAGTGTAGGGCTAATAATTTCGTAGATGACCATTAGTGACTCGACCTTAATCATAAGCGTGTTATGGACTCCTATCTGCGGGGGTTTGTCCTTTGACTAGTACGGGTGAGGGTGGCTACTGTTGCTCACCCAATATGCCTATCTTCTCATAGACAAGACCACGTGGGTATCTGAGAACTTCACTATGCAAGAAGGAATTCACTCCTTCCCGACTTAGGGAAACTGATGGGTTGTTCCTTTAAGTGCTGTCTCCAAGGCTTGAACAACGAGGCCCCACTGTCTCACTTGCCTGAGAGGGTTGTTGTTTATGGTTGGACCATGAAACATTGTTATTCATTAGAGGAGGAGTGGGACTTAAGAAGCAAGAGGTAGACATAGGGGTAAAACCGTAATTTGACCAAGCAGTGTTTACAACCAACCAGTGAAGGGTCGACTCATGGGTATTGGTTATATCGATAGACACAACTTTTCCTACAGTGATGAGAGTGCAACTACGGGCTTTAGTGGAGTGTTACGTAGCTAATGAATTTTGAATAACTGATTTAAAGAGTTTGACAGGTTAGTCTCGGATCATTGGAGTTCGTCATGTGTAGGTCCATTATGTCTCTTGGTTGGCTCAAATTGGACAAATTGAGGGGTTACAGTTTGGTATGAATTTCAAGTGTATAAATTCATTATTTGGGTATTTATGTCATTTATATGAGATATAGATGACATAATATATAGTTTGATGTGAATGAGATTCGTAATAAACTATTGTATAGCCTAATTGATTAATTAGTGCTAATTGAAAAATTGAATTGAGAGAAATTAAATTGAATGTGATTCAATTTAAAAATCCACAATTATGCAAATGAGATTTGTATAATAAGGTATGAGATACCTTATATTATATAATATGTAAATATGATTTGTATATCATATAGTTGTGGTAAAATGGTGAATTGGTGGAGATTTTAACTCCACCACACACCGTTATAAATAGGTGCACTCAAAGGCATCTCATTAAGCTTTTGCCATTTTTTGGATTTTGATCCAAAGAGAGAAAATTATTCTCTCTAGAACTCTCTCATTTCTCTAAGATCTCTCTCACCCAAAATCCAAAGGGAGTCCCACATACTCTCCCTCAACCTCCCGAGAACAACTAGGAAGACCCTTTGGAGGTGTCTTGCTGTTCGGATCGTGGTTCGTGTTCGAGGAGATCATCCGTTCGAGAGAGATCGTGACCGGAGGAGGAAAGCATTGAAGAAGTGTTGTTCAACAAGTAAGTATCGAGATTCTTACTGTTTTTCTTCTTCTTTACATGTATAACCTAGAATTAAAGTAGTTTAGTTAAATTTTAAGATTGAATTACACAATGAATCAACGACGTTTTACAACGTCTTTCGCTGTAGAAATTCTAAATCTCTTCAATTGGTATCAGAGCAAACCGTTGCTCTTTGTTGTTATTATATCTTAAAATTAGGTGGGTAACATTAATTTTCATGACATGAATGTTAATGGTTTGCATTTTTGGATGTTTTCAATTTTTTGCACATAGTTTAGATTTACATTAAAGTTGATGAGATCAATGTAAGGACCCGTTGTTTTGGGCATTTTTTAATGTAAATTGAGTCTGTAAGTCTGTGTCGTTCGTGGCAAGAGTTGTCGTAAAGAAAATAGAGCGAAAACCGGCATTTTTGGTAAAAAACAGTGAAGGAGTTTTGCTGGAATTTCATCAGCGTCGCGACGCTGTTCTTCAGCGTTCCGACGACATCCATGCTGCTGGATGGGTGCTGCAGTACAGCGTTGCAACGCTAGGAGCAGCGTTGCAACGCCACAGTGTTGAGAACGCTAGGCGTGACGCCGTACACTACAGCATTGCAACGCTTCAGCGTAGTGGAACATGGTGCGCGGAAACGCGCGGGAGTGGCATCATGGGGCATCGTTTTGAGCATGGCTTGACGCAACTGCTGGTTTTTATTTATTTTTTATTTATTTTCTTGTAAAATGTATTTTATTAATGTTTTTATTAATTATTTTAATTAATATTAATATAAATGTTAATTAATTTAATTTTATGTCCCTAGGGTGCCAAAAATCGGTCCAATAATGCTACTTATGTATTTCATGCATGAGATGTATGAAATAATTATTCTCTGTGCATAATGTATGTCATATAGATTTAAAATCCCACCTTAGGTTAAACATTTCATGCATCATAATTATATTATAAGAGTTATAATATATAGTATACATGATAGGATTATATTATAAGAGTTATAATATAATGTATGTATGATTTAATTTATTTAATATAAGTATTATATTTCTTTGATTAAAAGCATGCTCACGCATTTAATTCATCTGATGAATGTACGTTATAGTATAGTATTATTCATGTGATGAATGATCAAGCACTAAACATAGAAATGCATGTAACCTAAGTTAATTATTAGTTTTAAAATGTTTAGAACTTGAATAATTAGACTTAGGTTTTCTAGTTCTAATAAGATTAGAATTAGGAAATCAAATATGACATTTGAATGGAGACTGATTAGTACCTCTGTCTAAGGAAGGTTCTGTCTAAGGCTGGGGTATTTAAGCTGACACTTTACGGAACACCCCTACTTGGAAACCGACCTGTGAGTGAATTCGGTCAAGAGATTCTTAGGTTATATTCTCATGAGTGTCGTTAATTAAGAGTTAATTAATTTACTCACATAGACCTAAGTTAATAATGTGATTATAAACTTAGGTTAATCCAATATAAGAGTTATATTCGTAGACTTAGGTAAATTTTAGCGGGTTTATCTAGGTCAATCACATTTAATTTAAAGTGTTGAGTGGGAGGAAATAAAGTGTATGAGATACATTTAATTTTTCATCCACAAATCTCCGTTAAGTTCGCACCGTGAGATCCATATTCGACCTCGTGGCGCAAATGGGAGCGTCCCCATGTGGCATTTGTATGGGTCAATATTCAACGTGAATGGAGAGAGTACTTATAGTGAGTGGGAGCGGGACCTGTGAAAACGGGACCCACGATCTCTTCTTTCAATTCACATCGTGAGACGCCTATGATCCGCCTGCTAGTTTGGCCTGGACCAGACAATCCCTACGGAGGGCCTTGATCATGGGAGTTGGAACACCGTGAATTCCCGAAAGGGATACGATTTCCTTGTTGGGTTTCCTTCTTAGTCCTCCGTACGGTGGCTATTGTTTGGACGGATACTTGGAAATTTAAAGATTGAGGGTGACACTCACAGGATTCGTTAAGAGTTAATGAATTCAGACCGAAAAATGGTAACTGGATGCCTAATGGAATAAGAGTTATTCTAGGGTTAGGGTCTGGTCGAGAAAGTCTCGTCTCAGAGGAGGAGTGCGTTTGTCTACCTTACGGTGGCTGTCATTCTAAACCTTTGGGGTATCATTGCAAATTTTGAATGACCTAGGGATCATAGGATAAGAATTTGCTAAAACCTGATTGGATTTTCAAAAGTTTTTGCGAGGCTAATACAAAGTTTTTCATTTTTTCAGCAACAAAATGTCAAACGCTTTTAACGTTCCTTTAGCTTCCGTTAAGTTAGTCGGCGATAATATTTCGTGGAAAAATAATATTAACACGATTTTTGTAAATGACTACCAAGAGTTCGCGCTCACTGAGGAGGGTCCTCAAGTGCCCGGTTCAACAATCCTATTCAACGATCTACAAACCTTCCAGTCTTTGTTGCAAACCAGGGGACAGGAAGCTGAGGCAACTGTTGCCTTAAGACCTTTTCATAGGGGTTTGACCTCTGTGATAAAGTTTGTAGGCTCTTCAAGCCCTAAAGGGAAGAAGGAGAAGTTGAAAGAGGATAGTGTTGACCGCGTTGTCGCCCTAAAAGACAAAGAAATCAAGGAAGTTGCGAGAAAGTGTTTCTACTGCAATGGGGACGGACAACTGAAAATGAGATGTCCCAAGTTCCTTGAAGAAAAGAAGATGACAGGTAAATGTGATTTACTTGTCACAGAAACTTGTTAAGTGGAGCGTAATGACTCAGTCTGGATATTAGATTCAGGCGCCACTAACCACGTTTGCTCTTCTTTTCAAGGATTAAGTTCCTTGCAGCAGCTTCAAGAGGGTGAGATAACACTCAGGGTTGGATCTGCAGAAGTTGTCTCAGCTGCAGCAATAGGCACGATGAAGTTGTTCTTTAGCGGGAAGTACTTATTATTGGATAATATGTACATATTTCCAGGGATTACGAGAAACCTAGTTTCTATATCCTGCCTATTAGAACAAAATATTTTCGTTTCTTTTAAGAGTAATAAAGCGTTTATTTCTCGAAATGGAAATTTGATTTGTTCTGCTTCGCTTGAGAGCAATTTATATGTTTTGAACCCTAATTCGGTCAAAAGTGTTTTGAATACCGAATTGATAAAAACAGCTGAAACGCGAACTAAGAGATTAAAAGTTTCTCCTAAAGAAAGTGTCAATCTTTGGCATCTACGGTTAGGCCACATTAATCTCAATAAGATTGAGAGACTAGTGAAGAGTGGACTTCAAAGCGAGTTGGAAGAAAACTCTTTACCGGTGTGTGAGTCATGCATTAAAGGCAAAACGACCAAACGTCCCTTTAGTGGAAAAGGATATAGAGCCAAGGAGTCCCTTGAGCTTATACATTCTAACCTATGTGGTCCGATGAATGTTAAAGCACGAGAAGGTTACGAATACTTCGTATCTTTCATAGATAACTATTCGAGGTATGGGTACATTTACCTAATGCATAGGGAGTCTGAAACCCTATAAAAGTTCAAGGAGTTCAAGACTGAGGTTGAGAAGCTGTTACGTAAAACTATTAAAACACTTCGATCGGATCGAGGTGGAGAGTATATGGACACTGAATTCCAGGACTATATGATAGAACATGGAATTACGTCCCAACTCTCAACACCTAGTATACCACAGCAGAATGGTGTATCGGAGAGGAGAAATAGAACCTTGTTGGACATGGTTCGGTCGATTATGAGCTATGCTCGTCTCCCTGATTCTTTTTGGGGTTACGCAGTGGAGACTACGACTTATATTTTGAACACAGTTCCGTCGAAAAGTGTTTGTGAAACACCTTTCGAACTCTGGCATGGTCGTAAAACCAGTTTCTTTCATTTCAGAATTTTGGGATGCCCGACCCATGTGTTGGTGTCAAACTCGAAGAAGTTGGAACCCTGTTCAAAGTTGTGCCTCTTTGTAGGTTACCCAAAAGAGACTAGACGTGGTTTCTTTACGATCCTAAGGAAAATAGCGTGCTTGTATCGACAAACGACACTTTCCTTTAGGAAGACCACATCAGGGATCACTTACCAAAGAGTAAGATTGTGTTAAATGAAATGGACGGTACATCAGCAAGAGTTGTTGATGGAGCTAGTATGTCAACAAGTGTTGTTGATCCTAGCTCGTCTAGTCAAGTTCGTTCCGAAGAGTTGAGAATGCCTCGACGTAGTAGGAGGATTGTGAGACAACCTGAACGATAAATGGGTTTAGCTGAAACCCAAGTCGTCACTCCTAATGATGACTACGAGGATCCATTGACCTATGATCAGACAATGACAAACGTTGACAAAGACGAATGGATTAAAGCTATGGACCAGGAAATGGAGTCGATGTACTTCAATTCCGTCTGGGAGCTTGTGGACCAACCGAATGGGGTCAAACCTATTGGTTGCAAGTGGATCTACAAGCGTAAACATGGTGTAGATGGGAGGGTGCAGACCTTCAAAGCTCGACTAGTGGAAAAAGGGTTTTACCTAGGTGGAATGGGTTGACTATGAGGAAACCTTTTCACCCGTTGCCATAGTAAAGTCGATTAGAATCCTTCTCGCCATTGCCACATATTATGACTATGAGCTATGGCAGATGGATGTCAAGACCGCCTTTCTGAATTGCAACCTTCACGAGACCATCTACATGGACCAACCCAAGGGGTTCATTGCCCAAGGCCAAGAGCAAAGAGTTTTCCGGCTTAAAAGGTCTATTTATGAACTAAAACAAGCCTAGAGGTCTTGGAACATAAGGTTTGATGAGACGATCAAATCTTATTGCTTTGATCAGAATGTTGACGAGCCTTGTGTCTACAAGAAAATCGTCGACAAAACTGTCACATTTCTGGTATTGTACGTGGATGATATCCTTCTCATTGGGAATGAGGTAGGATTTCTTACTGACGTAAAGAAATGGCTAGCTTCGTAATTCCAAATGAAAAATTTGGGAGAAGCTCAATATGTTCTAGATATCCAGATTGTCCGGAACCGGTACAACAAGACGCTAGCCATGTCTCAGGCGTCTTATATAGACAAGATGTTGTCTAGATATAAGATGTAGAACTCCAAGAAGGGCTTGCGGTCTTTCAGGCATGGGGTTCACTTGTCTAAGGATAAATGTCCTAAGACACCTCAAGAGGTTGAGGCTATGAGACGAATCCCGTATGCTTCAGCTGTAGGGAGCCTGCTGTATGGCATGCTGTGTACTAGGCCCGACATCTGTTATGTAGTTGAGATTGTCAGTAGGTATCAATCCAATCCAAGATTTGATCACTGGACAGCCGTAAAGGCAATCGTCAAGTATCTTCGGAGAACGAGGAACTACAACCTTGTGTATGGGTGTGGGGATTTGATCCTTGCGGGATAGACAGATTCTGACTTTACGATCGATACGGATTCTAGGAAATCTACATCGGGGTCAACCTTCATTCTGAATGGAGGAACTGTAGTGTGGCGAAGCATCAAGCAGGGATGCATCGCTGATTCCACGATGGAAGCCGAGTATGTTGCGGCTTGTGAAGCTTCAAAGGAAGTTGTTTGGCTTAGGAAGTTCATGTTGGATTTGGAAGTTGTTCCAAATATGAACTTGCCGATCACGCTGTTTTGTGACAACAGTGGTGCAGTAGCAAACTCGAGAGAACCTTAGAGTCATAAAAAGGGCAAGTATATTGAACGTAAGTATCACCTGATACGGGAGATTGTGCACCACAGAGAAGGGATAGTGACGCAGATAGCTTCGGACCACAACGTTTCTGATCCATTTACAAAGGCCCTCACGGCTAAGGTGTTTGAGGGTCACCTAGAGAGTCTAGGTCTTCGAGTGCTTCCTGATTAGGGCAAGTGGGAATATTGTAAACGGGTATTCAATGCCCTAGTTTATTATATTACTTTACTGTACATTTGAGAAATGTATCATGTACTCCACTAGCATAGTCCAAGTGAGAGTTTGTTGGGATGTATATCGTCATCTCGTGTAGTTTGTAATATTCTATGTTGTAAATAAATAAGAATTATGTATTTGAACTTTGTGTCTCGCATATTTCATAGACTTAATCCAATAAATGAAGCTCCAGGGCCATTATGTTATGAGAGAACTAAGAACTTGAACGGTGTGTAGTGGACACACAAGGAGGATCACGTTCGAGCTAATGACCCGAACGGTTTACAGTATACGGATAAGGTTGGAGACCTAATCTTGGATACACTGTGGATGCGACCCACTTTGTATTAGATACAAACGAGATGATCTGACTCTTTCATGTGGTTGACATGCGAGTGGGGGACATCTTATGCAATGAGATTGTACAAGACCGGACCGTGAATTATTAGACTTACTGATGTAACACCCTTAACATTGTAGGGCTAATAATTTCGTAGATGACCATTAGTGACTCAACCTTAATCCTGAGCGTGTTACGGACTCCTATCTGCGGGGGTCTGTCCTTTGACTAGTACGGGTGAGGGCGACCACTGTTGCTCCCCCAATATGCCTATCTTCTCAGGGACAGGACCACGTGGGGAGCTGGAAACTTGACTACGCAAGAAGGAATTCACTCGTTCCCGACTTAGGAAAACTAGCGGGGTTGTTCCCTTAAGTGTTGTCTCCAGGGCTTGAACAACGGGGCCCCACTCTCTCACTGGCCTGAGAGGGTTGTTGTTTATGGTTGGACCATGCAACGTTGTTAGAGGAGAAGTGGGACTTAAGGAGAAAGAGGTAGACACAGGGGTAAAACGGTAATCTTATCCAGTAGTGTCTACGAACAACTAGTGAAGGGTCGACTCACGGGTATTGGTTATATCGATGGACACAACTTGTCCTACAGTGATGAGAGTGCAGCTACGGGCTTGAGTGGAGTGTTACCATAGCTAACGAATGTTGAATAACATGGTGAATGTCACACCCTTTCCCGAACTACCTGCTAACTCAGCCCGGAAGACGGCGTGAAGCCAACAGACATTGTTACCTCTTAACAATACCTGCTGACACTTCTTTACCTGATCAACATACTATGTTCGCATATGGAACACTTTAAACTTAACACAGCGAAAACTCGACAACTATAAAACATACATGAGGAGAAACTCTTCGTAAGTCTCTCTTGGAAACTAAAACGAGCAAGAACATCAGAACCACGAACAGTCCAAACCACTAATAAACAACCACAACCTCTAAAGCACATACGACTATAACTACATAGTTCTCTCATAGTTTACAAAACATATGGACTTGCTATACAACACCAGCCACGTACAAAATATCAAACTTATGAAGCTTCAGCAGGCCATGGCAGGTTTTCAGGCACCGGGAGCTCGATCTCTACCTGAAAAGTGGGAAAAACACTGAAAGAATGAGCTATGAAGCTCAGTGAGTGACTTGAGTTTAAAAGAAAACTATTAACTCGTAAATCATATCACCTGGCCATCTATGAGCATATGCATCTGTAATCAAATGTTAAAAGTACTGTGTAATCCGATTAGCTTTTCATGACAACCAGCAAGTATACCGTTAAAATCTCATAAGGCATGTAAATGAGATAAACTCTTTTTAAAACATGTCACAATCTACGTTTGTTCTACGATATAGTGGGGCCTGCCCAGCACTCCCATCGTCTTTGTCGTAGTGGGGCCCGCCCAACACTCACGACAGCGCTATTGTCACAGAGTTCACTCAACGTCGACAACAGAAATGACCTGTGTGCACACGGTACCATAAAGCCTCGGGCTCAATATCACAGAAGATCACATGAAAACATTCGAACATGCCTGCTTATCTTTTCTTTCATAGAACTCAAGCTTACTTAGCTTGTTCATTAAACTGGAAAACTTTAAAAACATACTTGCTTAAACATACTTGCTTGGAATCATAACATTTCCATAATCCTCAGAAATTCAATAAACATATGCTCGTATATAAATTTCATCAAGACATTTAGGCTCATCATGAACACTTTAAAATATTTCTAAGAAATCATGAATGCTCATAAACAAGTGTTCAAAGAAAACAATAAACATCTAAACCCTTTCATTCAAGCAAAACTTGTATTTCTTAAAGCATTTTTCAAGCATATAGCTCATTTTCGAAGTTCGTTTGTCACTCACCGTGTTAGAACTAGAACCTTGGCCCGTACACTCGACCTATCTCCTCTTGGACTGCCAAACAAACCAAAACCATGTTTTAGAACCTCAAGCTCATGGTTTTTAACCTTAAAACTACAAGAAAACACTCCAACAAAAATTCTAGCATTTAGCAGATTTTATGCCCTGTATTCAGACAGCCATAACTTCTTCTTTACTTATCCAAAAATAATGTAATTTATACCAAACTCTTTCTTTCTGAACCCTCTAAAAATAATATGAAGACATGAAATTGAAATTCCCAACAGATTGGTTCAGAAATACCTCGAAAGCTTCTTTCCCAGGAACTAGCTTCTGCTATTCCAGAATCGATTTTCTGCTGCAACCCGAAACTTGACCTGATATTTACAACATCTTTCAATCATTTTCTATTCACCATTTCCTCATAAAAGTTGTAGGAAATTCAATAAGCTTTCCAACCATACCCAATAGAGCTTCTGATTCCAACTCTACAGATCAGTACAACCAAAACATCAGAGACTTCTCGGATTTGACAGCAAATTCTGTGTTCTATCTTCCTCTTCACAAATCAGTAGCTTAAGATCCGAATTTGCTCGAGCTTCCTTCACGAATTTTGTTCCAATATGAGTTAACTTGCACGAAACAAAATCGTAACTCTTACCTCTTTCTGTGGAGCTCGAGATAAACAAAAGAGCAGAGCTGGTCTGAGTTGTTCACCTTGCTGCTACACAAATAAACTTTGAGTTCTCCTCCTCTCTTACTCGCAATTCCAAAGACTAAAATCTCCTTCTTCCTCTTCCTTTCTGCTTCTCTCATGAAAACCCTTGCTTTCCTTTTGATAATTGAAGAAGAAGATCGATGGAATTGTGTTTTTAAAAAGATAACAATGGTGGGGGTCCCACCATCCACCTTTCCTTTCCTTTCTTTTCTTTTCTTTTCTTTTTCCTTCCTTTATCTTTTTCATTTCTTATCTTTTCTTTGCAAAACAAAACAAACTTAATATATTAAACATTTGTTTCATTTCCTTTTCTTCTTTTGTCTTAAAAGCAATCCAAACCAAAATGGTTTAAATTTTCCTTCCTTGTTTTCCTTTCGCCTTTCACTTCATTTCTTTTCTTTTTAAAACATGGAAAACCAAGTTTTAAACATTCATTTCTTCTTTCTTTTTGTTGTTTGATAATAAGGAAGTTCCAAAGAAAGATCTCGGGTTTACAGTGAAAGAGTTTGACAGGTTAGTCTCGGATCATTGGAGCTCCTCACGTGTAGGTTCATTAGGTCCCTCGGTTGGCTCAAATTGGACAAATTGAGGATTTACAGTTTGTTGTGAATTTGAAGTGTTCAAATTCATTATTTGGGTATTTATGTCATTTATATGAGATATAAATGACATAATATATAGTTTGATGTGAATGAAATTCATAATAAACTATTGTATAGCTTAATTGATTAATTAGTGCTAATTGGAGAAATTTAATTGAGAAAAATTAAATTGAATGTGATTCAATTTAAAAATCCACAATTATGCAAATGAGATTTGTATAATAACGAATGAGATACCTTATATTATATAATATGCAAATATGATTTGTATATCATATAGTTGTGGTAAAATGGTGAATTGGTGGAGACTTTAACTCCACCACACACCATTATAAATAGGTGCATTCAAAGACACCTCATTAAGCTTTTGCCATCTTTTGGATTTTGATCCAAAGAGAGCAAATTATTCTCTTTAGAACTCTCTCATTTCTCTAAGATCTCTCCTCACCCAAAATCCAAAGGGAGTTTCACATACTCTCCCTCAACCTCCCGAGAACAATCGAGAAGACCCTGTGGAGGTGTCTTGTTGTTCGGATCGAGGTTCGTGTTCGAGGAGATCATACGTTCGAGAGAGATCGTGACCGGAGGAGGAAAGCATTGAAGAAGTGTTTTTCAACAAGTACCGAGTTTCTTACTGTTTTTCTTCTTCTTTACATGTTTAACCTAGAATTAAAGTAGTTTAGTTCAACTTTAAGATAGAATTACATAACGAATCAACGACGTTTCACAACGTCTTCTGCTGTGAGAATTCCAAATCCCTTCAAAAATGTTTTAAGAAAACGGATTTTGCAACAATACTATGATGATTCGATCATCCTTCCGCTGCACGGGATTTCATTCCCTTCATAATAAACCATATTATTTCCTAATTATGGAATTCAGGCTTAATTTGAGAAATCAAATTGAGAGATGTGTAAATTGAATATGATTCAATTTGATTTCCTATTATGTAAATATGATTTACATAATAAGGTATTGATACCTTATATAATACATTTATGCATAAATGGAGGAAATGGTGGCATAATATGTGGAGAATTTGTTTCCACTAGGAAAGCATCCTTTTGGATGCAATTTGTGGAACTTAAGTCATTTTCAAGGTTTTGCATCGTTGGCAAAAGTCAATCTCTCTCAAATTCTCTCTACGAAATCCCCTATTCCAAAAATGAGTTCCCACCATTCTCTCCTCAACAGGAGAACAACCGAGAAGACTCATTGGAGGTTTTGGAGCATTGAAAACGTGAAAATCGTAGACGACGAAAGGATTAGGCAAAGAGTTCGGTCTTCAAAGGTAATACCTTATTGCTTTCATGCTTTCATGCTTATCCTTAGAAGTTTCTGTTTTTGAGTAATTTCTATGTAACATAATTAAGAACAACGACGATCATTTGGTACCGCATGGGATTCGATCCCTTCAATTGGTATCAGAACCTTTTTTGATTTTGATTATGTTAGAAATTTCTCAAAAACTAGATGGGTATTGCATTCAATTTGGAGAAATTGTTATGGTTCTCAAAATGGATGTTTTCATAATTTAGCATTTTAGATTTACAATTCCGTTGAAACGTTCAATGTAAGGGCCCGTTGTTTTGGAAAAAATATGTTGTAAATCGAGTCTGTAAGTCCGTGTCGGTCGTGGCAAAGAGTTTCTGTGAAGAAACGGAGCAGAAAGGGGTTAGAATCAGAAAAATTCCATTGTTGTACAGAGCACGGTGTTGCAACGTTGTTCATCGGCGTTACAACACCACACAAGCGAATTTTTGGCCAATAGTAGGGCAACGTTGCAACGACGCTGGCGTTGTGATGCGATGAGGGCATTAAACAATGCGGCGTTGCAACGTTGCTATGTTAGTGGCAGCATGGGCGCGCGAAAATGGAGCAAAGTGGGCGTGTTTTTTGTCGGGGTTTTCCATTTTTATATGTATTTTCCATTTTCTTTTTATTTTAATTAAATTGAATTAATATAATTTGATTATATTAATTATATTTATTTTAGGATGCCAAATTATGGTAAATTTTTCTATTTGAATTATGCAATTGTTGTGTGATAATTATGTGCATGATGTATGCCATAAAGATTAAAATCTCACCTTAGGTTAAACATTTTCATGCATCATTTTTATAATATAAGATGTTATATTATATAGTATGCATGTTTAATTAATATAATAGTTGTGTAAATTACTATGGAAGCATAGTCATGCATTTATTTCATATGATGAATATGTTGTATGCTTTAATTAATTCATGTGATGAATGATCAAACACTATAACTTAGAAATGCATGTAACCTAAGTTTAATTAACTAGTTTTAAAATTGTTTTAGAACCTGTTATTAATTAAACTTAGGTTATCAAGTTCCAATATGATTAGAATTAGGTTTTCAAATATGACTTATGAATGGTGACGGATTAGTAACTCTGTCTAAGGAAGGTTCTGACTAGGCTGGGGTATTTAAGTTGATGGAAACGGAACAAACCTGGGAGTGAATTTGGTCCGAAAATTCATAGGTTATATTTCTCATGAGCGACGTTTTATTAAAATGTTAATAAACTTAGACCTAAGTTTGTATAAATGGTTTATAGACTTAGGAAACTCCAATGTAAATTTTATATTGGTAGACTTAGGTAAATTATAGCCGGATTTATCTAGGTCCTCCGGATAATTCCAAAGTACTTAATGGGAGGAAATATGTGTATATGATAAATTAATTTCCACCTACGTATCTCCGTTAATATCACACCGTGAGATCCATATTGGTCCTCGTGGCACAAATGGGAGCGGCCCCCTTCATATGGTATTTGTATGGGTCAAAAGCAAGGTGAATGGAGAGAGTGATTATAATGAGTGACAGCAGGACTTGTGCAAATGGGTCCCACGGTCTCTTCTATTTGTTTGCGTCGTGAGATTCTTATGATCTGCCTGCTAGTTTGGTCTGGACTAGACAATCCCTTCGGAAGGCCTGATCATAGGAGTTAGAACATAGTGAACTCCCGAAAGTTTGTTTTTCAACTTAGTCCTCCCTTCCATAGATTTTGTTGGATCGGAACTCTGGGATCTAAAGCTAGAGGGTGACACTCACTGGATACATTAAAAGTTAGTGAATCCAGATAGAAAATGGTAGCTAGAACCTTTAGGGAATAAGAGTTGTTCTAGTAATAGGGTATGGTCGAGACTGTTTCGTCCTAGAGGAGGAGTGATTCGACTACGCTTCTGTGACGGTCATTCTAAACCTGTGAGGTATCATTGCAAATGAATTGACCTAGGGATCATAGATTAATTTTGCTAAAACGTGATTGGATTAAACATAGGTTTATGCAAGAAAATAATATAAGTTTTTCTTATTTTTCACCAAAAATGTCAAGTTCGATTATTTCACTTTAAATTCATAGGAAAGAATTACCAAACTTGGAAAAACAACATAGAAGGTTGGCTAAGTAAGTAAGTTGGACTTTCAGAACTATCTCCAACTTAAGGGTAAATTAAGGCATATAACTCAAGTAAGGAACATCAGTTAATTTAAGGCCCTATATAATCAACAAGTAGAGTTGAAATGGACATCAGCTATGTGTATAGGATCCTTCGTAATCAAGAAACCAAGTTTAGTCAGGGTATTATGGCTAAACCCTTGAACAGAAGGAGCAACCTAGAGTAGGAGGAAGGGGTGTGGGTTAAGTACCCATAGCCCAATTCAGGATTAGGAACTTTCGAGGACGAAAGTTTTTGAGGAGTGAAGATTGTAACGCCGCAGACCTCCATTTAACTTTTAATTTGTGTTTTGGATTTATTTAATGGAAATTAAATTAATCGGGCATTGAAGTTTCTTATTCTAATTTAGGTTTTGCAAATTTAAGAGAATATATATGGATTTAACCATATATATGTTAAGTTGGGATAGTTAATTAAGTTCAAGGGCAATTTTGTGTTTTTGTCGAAGATGAAGGGCACTTTAGTAAAAGACATTGAATTAGGCTTTGAGAAAAGACATTTTTTGTCCTTATACGCACATATCCCGATACATTTCTTCTCCATTCTCATCTTCAAAAAGGAAAAGAAAACCCTAGCCCTTCTCTTTTGAGCTCGCCGGAAAAGTCTTAGTCGTTGCCGCCTTTGATGCCTTATCGTTCGTCCGCCCGTTGCTGAGTCGCGTTGTCGCTGCCGCAGACGCGTTATCGTCCGCCAATCCGTGTTGAGTCGCGCGCTGAGTCGCCGAGCCGTGGACACCCTTCATCGCTCGCATCTGAATCTGAGCCACCGAAAGACGAAGCTGCGCTGTGAAGCTCATCCGCCGAAGCCATGCCGCGAAGCCCGTCCGTCGATTCGCCTATCGAACCTGTCCGTCTACCGATTCGCCTATCAAAGTCGTCCGTCTGTCGATTCGCGCGCCAAAGCCGTGCCCGGTTGTTTTTCCGTCGTGCCTTCGTTTGGTTGATTCGTCATCGTTTTGACCGATTTTCAGGGTGAGTCGACCAGTTCCGTGAAGATTGGTGAGTGGGCTTCACGAAACGCAGCTTCACTCGTCGCTGTCGCCGTCGCCATTGTCGTCCTTGTCGTCAGTTCTGCAAGTAGTTTGAGCTTGAAAACACTGCAACCTTATTTGGACCTTTGGTTGGCGGGTAAATGTAGTTCTAGGTTGTGGTTTTGAATGAAAGGTTATTGTTAAGTTGAAATTTATTTGGTTAGTATGTGTCTTATGACTTTATTAAGGTTCGAGGAAAGGACGACAGAATATAAGCAGGGTCAACGCCATCTTGACTCGCAGTTTGGACGAAGGTATGTGGAAGTGGAGTCACTAGACCTGTAGGCTTCGTGTTTTACATTTGTTGTGGGTTGCAGGATTAATAATGGAATTCTGGTTAAACAGGTTCGGGTCAGGACTCGTGACAAGGGTTTAAGGATTTAGTTGCTGAGCGAAGCTAAGATATGGGAACCCAACCAAACTCTAATATTTATCATTTAAGGGCTTGGCTTAAAAGTGGATGGTTCGGTCTGAAAAGTTCGTTTTAATGCCATGATCTATTTGAGAGGTCTGTTTTAAATGCCATGATTTGGTTGACTTTATGTTTATTGCAAAGGCCATGAATGTAATGTTGTTGTTGGTTTAAAATTGAGCATTTTGATTCTCCATATATATTTATGCCATGAGATTTTTGCCGGAATGTTGTTAGTGTTTCATTTGGGACCCTGAGCATGTATTTTATGAAAATGTTTGCGAAGGTTGTGGTGAATTCTTCCTGATAATATTTATTATATAAGTTATGAATGAGTTAGAGTCGACTCGAACTAAAGGCCATGATCCGGAGAATTTAATTATCCACTAAAGGTTGAAGGAAAATTTTATAAAATGAAAATGCTAACGATGGTCGTGGCGATTAAACTTCTAATATATATGCGCATTTGATGCTACGTAAGTCATTAAAGACTTAGAGTCGACCTACACTAAGAGGCCATGGACCAAGAAGTTTTAATTTCCCACTGATAGCCGAAGAGAAAAAGCCATGAAATATGTTTTCTTATGTATGGGTCCACATAAAGCCATGATTTGTTGTAACAACCTGTTTTCAAACTTCGGTAGTAGGGTCTCTTACTGAGTATTATATTATGTAATACTCACCCCTTTCTGTTTTTTTAAAAAATGTTTTTCAAGTAAAGGCAAAGGAAAGCTAGGCGAATGGCGGAGAAACGTTGCACAGGCCATGGGATTGGGAAAGTCATGAATTCCACATATTTTGAACTTCATTTCATATTTTAAGTTTGTTCTTATTTAAATCCTCCTGTCATATGTTGAACTCTATTTGAACAAAGGTCAGATTTGAATTTTCCTTTATTTTAATTCGAGTAAACTTGGTTTTAAACTGTTGTTTTCTTGGGATCCCAATAAAAAAGTATTTCATTTTCTAGTTTACTTCTTGATTCTTTTGTTTTTTGCCTCAAATGAATGCATGGTTAGTAACGACCTTAGAAAAATAGTCTTAAAAAGTAGGGTCGTTACAGGCATCCTAGGGACATTAATTAAATTAATTAATATTAATATAACACTTATATTAATATTAATTAATAAAATTAATTTAATAACTTAATATAAATAAAAAGAAATTAAATTAATAGAAAAATTCGGATGAAAAACTTCTCCCATGTCCCATGGTTGTCACTCTGTGCGAAAAAGGCTCGCGAACTGTCCCCTATCGTTGCGGCGTTGCAACGCCGCGCTGCTCAACGCTCTCCTCGTATCACAACACCGAGCGGCGTTGAAACGCTACTCCTAGCGTTGCAACGCTGTCCTGCAACACAACCTCCTTCCGCTCGCATGGCGTTGCAACACCGATGAATAGCGTTGCAACGCCATGCTCTGTACAACAACACACCTTGCTTTTTTTTGCCCATTTCCGCTCCACTTCTTCATAGCAACTCTTGCCACAATCGAAACAGACTTACAAACTCGATTAACATACAATATTGCCCAAAACAACGGGCCCTTACATTGATCAAAACAACAACGAAATATATAAATCTAAATTAAGTGCCAAAAATCGAAACATCCATTTTGCAAACAAAAACATTCATCACATGGATTATTAAGGCTACCCACCTAATTTTAAGAAAAATTCATAACCAACAACGAAGAGCAACGTTAGTCTCTGATACCAATTGAAGGGAATGGATTTCCTGCAGTGGAATTGCGACATGAATCGTCGTTGTTTGGTTGTTGTTCTAATTTTCTTAAAATTTAAAGTATCAACATACAATCTAGATTAAGACTCCTTTTTGAGAAGAAAAACAGAAAGGTAATCGAAAAAATACGTCTTGACGAACTCTTCTTCGGGAATTTCTTCTCCGATCACGATCTCCACAATCCAACGATCTCTCCAAAAACGAACCACGAACTTGATCAGACGGACACCTCCACTTGGTCTTCTCGGTTGTTCTCGGGAGGATGAGGGAGAGTGGTGGGACTCCCTTTGGATTTCGGGGTTGGAGAAGGTGTAGAGATTGAGAGAGAGTTGAGAGAGAATTTGCTTTCTCATTGGATGGAATTCCAAAAAAAATGAGAGAATGACCTTATGAAATGTCTCACATTCCACCTATTTATAATGTCATGTGGTGGAGTTAAAATCTCCACCATTTACCATTTTACCACAACTATATAATATGCAAATCATGTTTGCATATCAGATAATATAAGGTATCCCATACCTTATTATACAAATCACATTTGTAGAATTGTAGAATTTTAAATTGAATCATATTCAATACAATTTCTCTCAAATCAATTTCTCCAAATTAGACCTAATTAAATAATTAGACTACACTATAGTTTATTATGAATTTCATTCACATTAAACTATATATTATGTCCATTATATCACATATAAATGACATAAATACCCTTTTAATGAATTTGAACACTTCAAATCTACTCCAAACTGTAAACCCTCATTTAGTCCAATTTGAGCCAACCGAGGGACCTAATGGGCCTACTGATGATGAACTCCAATGATACGAGATTAACCGATCAAACTCTTTGATCCGGTTAATCAACATTCATTAGCTACAGTAACAGTCCACTAAAGCCTGTAGTTGCACTCTTCTCACTGTAGGACAAGTTGTGTCCATCAATATAACCAATGCCTATGAGTCGACCCTTCACAGGTTGTACGTTGTCACAACTGGGTCAAATTACCATTTTACCCTTGTGTCTACCTCTTGTTTCTTAAGTCTCACAGCTCTTTTAATGAATAAATTTGTTGCATGGTCCAACCATAAACAATATCCCTCTCGGGTCAGTGACAGGGTGGGCACCCGTTTTCCAAGCCCTAAAGACAACACTTAAAGGAAGAATCCCTCTAGTTTCCATAGCTCGGGAATGAGTGAATTCCTTCTTATGTAGTTAAGTTCTCAGCTCCCCACGTGGTCCTGTCCCCAAGAAGATAGGCATATTGGGCGAGAAACTCAGGTCACCCTCACCGGTACTAGTCAAAGGACAGACCCCGACAGATAGGAGTCTGTAACACGCTCAGGATTAAGGACGAGTCACTAATGGTCATCTACGAAGTTATTAGTCCTATACTGTTAACGGTGTTACATGAGTAGGTCTAATATTTCATAGTTCGGTCTTGTACAATATCATTGCACAGAATATCCCCACTTGCATGTCAACCACATGAACGAGTTGTATCACCTCGTTTGTATCTAATACAAAGCAAGCCTCATCCACAGTGTTTCCAGGATGAGGTTCCCAACCCTATCCATATACTATAGACCGTTCGGGTCATTAGCTCGAACATGATCCTCTCCGTGTGTCTACTACATAGCGTTCAAGTTCTCTCTAATTATATGACCCTGAAGCGTAGTTTATTGGATTAGGTTTATAAAATGTGAGACACAAAGTTTGAATAACAAATAACCTTTATTCATTTATTCAACAAGTTTTACAAACTACACGAGATTAGGGCATACACCCCAACATGTCTAATAAATGGGTTGAACATCCATAACAATCTCCCTCTCCAACCCTATCACGGGGAACACACGATCACATCCATGATCACTTGAACTTCATCCCGACAAGTGTTGCGTGTAATTTTGGATATGCAATATCGTAGTGTACGGGTCAAGTTTTAGTATAGTGATTTATGAGTCCAAGTATCGTCCTCGAAAATGGGTTTCTAGATTAATTAATTACTAAGGTACTAACTCTCAATTTTGGCTAAAGAAACATAACATGGATAGTTGGTTGAAAGTAAAGACAAGCAAACAAACAAACATGTGGAGACACGGATTGATAGAATTGAGGGAAGTGATTATACAAGTTAATGACTCAACTAACATATGCAATGAACCAATGAGATGAATTTATAAACAAGAATTAAAATACTCAAGAAAATCTCTCGATTCTTAGTGAGCCTCATACATGCAATAAACTCCATAGTCTCCATATGAACCTACGACATGCATGGCATTAAGCAACTTCTTTATGTGTTTCCCTAAGATTTCTAAGTCATTCTCATGCTAGATTTCTAATGGTTTTGAAAATTTTGCTCTAATTCAAGCTTTATCTCTCGAGTCCACTTAAACCAACAAATTATGAAGTAAAGAACGAATTGCCAAAAATAAGGACAAAAGTATGCTTCAATACATAGCAAGAAAGTCATAACAAGTAAATCAAATCCTAACTACAATGTTTAGCTACTCTAAATCACATGAAAACCAAACTAAACAAGTAGAAAACGTCTTAGAATGCTATTACAAATTGAAAGAAAAAGAAATTAAACTTATGTGTCGATGTTGGTCCTTCGTCTCCGAGCTCCCGTCATCGATCTCGAACCTCCACGAGTGTTTTGGCTCCCAAAAACGCTCTTTTCTCTCTTCTTACAAAGTGTATTTTGAAATTAGGGTGGATTGTCTATCAATTTCGGCTCCCTTTACAATAATGCATAATGTTCTATATATAGGCTAAATTGGTGCAGCGTTGCAATGCTAGGGACTGTTGCAATGCTGTACCCTAAGCGGCTGGTAAATAAAGAAATAGTCGACGACGTTGCAACGCTGAGGACAACGTTACAACGCCGCTACCCTAACGTTGTACCCTAAGCGGCTCCTCGTGCATGCCTTCTTATCGAGATAGCGTTGCAACGCTATCGCCTGTAGTCTTCAATACAGCATCACAACACGCTCGGCGTTGCAACGCCATCACTTCGGGTCCATTAGCTTGGTTTGGTCTTTTCACTTTCAATTGTTGTTCTTTTTAGCTCCAAATAGCCTCGTTTTGATCCCAAGTGATCCAATTTGTCTCCAATAGCTCCGTTTAAGCTCTTAACCTGAAATTGAATGAATTAAACACGTAAAAGCCCTGAAATCATCATAAAACTAGCAATAATTAAGCCTAAGGATAGCACATTTTGTGTGCTATCAAACACCCCCAAACTTAAACTTTTGGTAGTCCCGAGCAAAAACCGAGTTAAACATTAGATTGTTCTTAAACATACAGTTGATTCAAGCCTCTAAGATTTAAGAGAAAATCTGGCAATCACAGGAAAGACTCAAATATAACACTTCAACAAGCAATTTAAAACTTTTCCTAAGTGTTCCTACATGTGTGTGTGATTAGCCTATGTTCCCTTCATTCTTACCAAGCCCTGATCAACTTTATTAGGCTTTCCATTCAATTTCTCCCTACACTGGTCCTAATTACTAATCTTTGAGCCTCTCCACATTCAAGAACTAAATAGCTCTATTCAGCACTTAAACACTTTTTTTCTTTTTTTCAATTTTCTTCTCTCTTTTTTTTTTGTTCAAGGACACTAACTTTCACACGTCCACTGCAGGGACCCTTACCCAGAGCACTCGCTCAATGAGTGGCCTAACTGATCACAATGAAGGTAGCTCTTTTTGCCCTCACGAATTTTTTTCTTTAGCAAACAAACAACTAAAACAAACTATTTCACATATTTTACAGATCATGCACTTCATAATGTCATTCACCCTATCCTGCAGTTTAACTCTCAAATCAGTTCTCATACCTATCGAGGTGACATCAAACTTCTAAGCCTAATAACTTTGTTCTAAGCATTTCAAAACTACAGGAACACATGCTATGTGCATAATAGTGCAGGAAAAACTCAAGAAAAATTTTAAATGAACTCAAATTCATGTCATGCTCTCTGGTTTCAGCAGAATCACAAATATTTTCAAGTATATCTCATCCTAGGCTCTCATACTCATACTTATGTAAATGATCAATCAGCAATTCTAGCACAAACTCAGGACAGTCACAACAATTAAACAACATCCCACCCCCAAACTTAAACTAAACATTGTCCCCAATGTTTGCAGAAATAAGCACAAATTAAGTATAAGGGTAAGAGTGAACAATACTGTCCTGAGTTATGGAGATCTTTCTGAGTTCCTTGGATAGCCAAAGCATGTGTGTTGGAGTGTCTGAGAACGGGAGCACGGATTTCAACGAAGGATGACATCGTCACAACCTACAAAGCAAAACAACAAACTAGTAAAGAAACTAAGAATTAAAGAACAACTAAAAACAAACTAAAGCAAGCTAAAGACAGAAAAACAAAAGTAAGTAAAGCTTGGGTTGCCTCCCAAGAAGCGCTTTGTTTAACGTCTTTAGCTAGACTGTACTCCCTCAAGATATCTCATCAAAGCCAATGCCCTTTTTCTTCTTGCATCCCTTTACCACTAATCTGGCTTTACACTTTACTATCTTCTCACCATCCTTTTTGTACTTGAAAATCCACTTGTTTCTCAAGACTTTCTTACCCTTTGGAGGTTGTACTAGTTCATAGGTTTCATTCTTCTTTAGGGAATTCATTTCCTCCTTCATTGCATCAAGCCTCTAGTCTTCTTCATCATGAGACAAGACCTCATGATAGTTCTTTGGCTCTTCATCTTTACTAACTAGAATGAACTCTAAGCTTCGATACTTTGTTGAAGGTTGACTCTCTCTCGTGGTCCTTCGAACCTGTATATCCTCTATTTAAGGGGCAAGGTTCTCCCCTTGCTCATGAACTTCTTCATGAATCTCTTCCTCATGGATTTCTTCATTAGATGAAGACTCGTCATCATCACCATCAACATGATCTAATACATTACCATCAAGTTCTACCTCACTAACAACATCATGTACATCATAAAGTACATCCTCAAAATTCTCATTAGACGGTTTAATAACAGAAGGCGTAGAAGTAAGACCATTAGTAGTATCAAAAGACAATTATGAAATAGAAGTGTACCTTGTACTCAGAAGATTAGCACCCTTCTCGTGCTCAAAGAATACATCTTTGCTTCTTACTACCTTTTTCTTTTCTGGATCATATAGCGTATAACCATACTCCTCATCCCCATACCCAACAAATACACATGGATTAGCCTTCGAATCAAGCTTTGACCTCTATTCTTTAGGCACATGCATGTATGCCTTGCTGCTAAAGACTCACATATGCAAATAAGTGGGATCACGTCCCTTCCATGCTCTCTCTGGAATGTCATAACCAAGAGGAATCGATGAAGATAATTCATCAAATACACGACACATTGCACTGTTTCACCCCAAAATGTGTTAGGAAGATTATACAATCTAAGCATGCACCTCATATTCTCTACAATGGTTATGTTCATCCTTTCAACAACTCCATTGTGTTGTGGTATGTCGAACTCTGTCTTCTCATGTCTAATGCCATGTTCTGAGCAATAATACTTGAACTCATTCGAAATATACTCACCACCATTATTAGATCGAAGACACTGCAACTTTATTTCGGTCTCCCTTTCTATCATAACATGACACTTTCGGAAAATCTCAAACACTTAGCTTTTTTTCATCAATATATACACCTAAGTTCTTTGAGTATCATCATCAATAAAAGTGACAAAATATCTATTGCCACCTAGAGACTATACCTCAATAGGGTCACAAACATTTGAGTGAACTAACTCCAACTTTTCTTGCCTTCTAGTGAACTTTTTAGAAAAAGAAACTCTATGTTGCTTACCTGCCAAATACAAATCACAAGGGTCAAGAGAAACTGTTTTATCAATAAGAATAAGAGATTTACCTTCTAACAGTTTGATCGCTTTGCCACTCATATGTCCTAGCTTTTTAATGCTACAAATTAGGAGAATTATTTTCTTCAACTCCATTCAACTCATAACAACGTACCTTCAAGTATGCTTTATAAAAAGAACAACATAACTCACCACGAGCAACTATCATCAAACCTTTAAACAATTTCCAATTACCATCACCAAAGGTATATTGGAACCCTTTTTGATCAACGATATTTACAGACAACAAGTTAAGGCGTAAATCAGAATTATGGCTCACATTCTTTAATTTAAGCATGCACACAACATTTTGTTGGGATTTATGCCCTAAAACTCGTAGTTTGTAAATAATGTTCTAATTAAATCAATAAGGAGTTATTGTTTTCATTATTTACTATATTGCCTTATCTTAACCCTAAATCCAATAAAATAACATCAAAGGTTGTTATATGTCTCTTGCATTGAATGTAGTGGGCATGTAAGGATCTCCGTTCGGGATACAACCTTGAGGGTCTATAGTAAGGGGATAAGGCTTGGCTACCTTACCCTGGAAATACATGGATATGACCCACTATGTGTTAGGATCTCCGTTCGGGATACAACCTAGAGGGTCTATAGTAAGGGGATAAGGCTTGGCTACCTTACCTTGGAAATACTTGGATAGGACCCACTATGCATTTGATACAAACACAGTGATCCTAATGTGTTCTCGTGTAGACGACATGTGAGTGGGAATAATCTATGTAATGAGATTGCATTAGACCGGACCACAAAATAGTAACCACTAGATGTAACTCCGTTGACTAGTTAGGTTTCTATTTCAATAGAATGACTGAAAACTCTTTATCAAAGAGTTATTTTCACCTAAATTGAGCTCAAAATCCTTATTAATTAATTGATCTTGGCATGTAATTAAGTTGTTCTTGCACTTTATTAATCAAATTATGTATTAAATATCCAAATTTGAGAAAGGTTAACTTTAATTTCTCATATTGTGAAAATTAGAAGAAATTAATTAATTTTTCCTTGCTTTTAATTGAATTTAGGTGCATGAATTAACTTTGTTATGGAAGTGGATTAATTCAACAATTCAACTCAATTAATTGGAAGGCTTTTTATACATGTTGCAAACCAATGAGGCTTATGGAAGAAGTCAAAGAGAGGCTTTTGTTGGAAGATAAAGAATGGCTCGTGGGAGAAGCTAAAAACGGAGCTTGTTGGAGAAGCTATGCAAACTTGCTTTCCAAGTTCAACCATTTGGCCATCCTTAACAAGCCATTGCCGAAAATGAGAGAGAGAAGAGGAGAAGTTTTACCAAAATTTGCATATTTTTTGTAGAGAGAAATCAAGAGTTCTCAAGGCTTGGAGGGACATTGGAGACCCATTGGAGCTTGTCAACAAAGGGGGATTCTTTTCCTTTCACCTTGTTTACTTGATTTTCCTTCTCTTCCCTTGTAAGTTAGTAGTAATTATGCATTCTAGATTAGTTTGTAGATTTTCTTTTGTTGTAAGCATGAACTAATTTTAGAAGGCAAGGATTTGAGTATACTTTATGCAATAAAGTTTCACGTATTGAAGAGTATGCTTATTTGTGATTGATTATGGTTGAATTGATGGTTTATTGGATTTATGCTTGGCCAACCTAAGTCCATATTGCTTTCTTTTATATGAGAAGTAGGAAGATAGCGGAGTGCCGTAATCACCTTAGGTTATCTAAAGGGTGGATACTCGAGACGCAAGTGAAAAGATTAGAATTAATCAATTCACCTAAGGTACTAAAACATGGAACTTCACAAGGTAATTAATGAGAGTTAATTACTAGAAAATGTTGGGTATTATGAGAATAAACCCGAGTTAGCATGTGTAACACAAATAAAGTATTATGTATGACTTGATATGTGAAAACCGAAGGACATTGAGCCTATCTCATTTATCATAACATTTTCGGCATATCCTATTTACCATTGTATTTTTCGGCATTTGCATATTACATCCGACATAGTAGATTAATTAATCACATCATTAAATAGTTAGTATAATTTACATGTTCATTGCATCCTTTATGTTTTTACCATTAATTAGGTTAAACCCTACCATTGATTTGTCTTTACTTGTGTTTTGCATAAAGATTACTATAAGTAGCTTAGACTAGGTAGATCTTGCCTCTAATCCCTGTGGAGTTGATACTCGGTACTCGAATGCTGTTTATTTTATTACTTGCTGCAATCGACTGTGTATACTTGCACATCTGGTGCGTAGTTTGCATGTTAGTTTACTGCACGCTGCGCGCATATCAAGTTTTTGGCGCCGTTGCCGGGTATTAGTTTGAATCTTATCTGGTCTAAGTTGTTTGCAGTAGTTTTCTTTTATTATCATTTTTAGCTTAGTTTGGTTCTTATTTTGTTTAATTTGTTTGTAGTAAGTTTACTTTTATTTTTATTTTCGGTTCAGTATAAATTAGTTAAGCTTGCTAAGGTTGATTTTCTGCTTTTAGAAGTTTGTGTTGTGGATGAACAAAAAGCCAGGGCTAGAATTTATCTTTGACCCAGAGATAGAAAGGACTATTAGGAGAAGGTTAAGAGAGCAACGAGAAATCATGGTTGAACAACTTCCTCCTAGGAATCCTTTAGACCCTGAGATGCCTGAATATAGACAACCACAATTTCCTGAAGTTAGACCACCCTTAAGTTAATCAGGTTGTACCACCTGCTAATGTCATAGAGTTAGCAGACGATAGGGAAAGAGCAATCCGAACCTATGCGAACCCTCTGATAGATGAACTAAATCTAGGGATAATCAGACCTGAAATTCAAGCCCATTCCGTTGAGCTTAAACCTGTAATGTTCCAAATATTATAGACCATAGGTCAATTTCATGGATTATCCGCTGAAGACCCTCATCTTCATTTAAAATCTTTCTTTGGGGCCAGTGATTCGTTCATTATGCCAGGTGTGTCTAAGAATGCCCTAAGGTTGAGTTTGTTTCCTTACTCCCTTAGATATGCAACCAAGACTTGGTTAAATTCGCTTCCTCCTGGAGCAATTGATTCATGGAACACTCTTGCTGAAAAATCTCTCATCAAATATTTTCCACCCACCAGAAATGCAAAATTCAGAAATGAAATAGTTGCTTTCCAGCAATATGATGATGAAACCCTAAGTGAGGCTTGGGAACGATTTAAGGAGTTACTTAGAAAGTGTCCTCACCATGGATTACCTCATTGCATTCAAATGGAAACTTTTTATCACAGATTGAACACAACCACGAAGCAAGTAGTTGATGCTTCTGCTAATGGGGCTTTGCTATCAAAAACCTATAATGAAGCTCATGAAATTCTTGAAAAAATATCATCAAACAATTGCCAGTGGGCTGATGTGAGAAGCAATCCTGGTAAGAAAAACAAAGGTGTGATGGAATTAGATGCTTTAACTACCATTAATGCCCAAATCTCACCCATGGCCACCATGTTGAAAAATTTAACAATGGGAAATGTAAGTCAAATTTCTTCAAGTACACCGAGTGTAGGAATAGCTGATTCATGTAGCTATTGTGGTGAAGGACATTCTTTTGAATCTTGTCCTTGCAACCCTGCTTCGATTTGTTGCATAGGAAACCAAAGAAACAATCCTTATTCTCAAACCTATAATCCAGGTTGTAGAAATCACCCTAATTTTTCTTGGGGAGGGCAAGAAAGTAATTCCCATGCTTCTCAGCAACAAAAGGTGAATCAACCACCAGGATTTGGTAATCAAGGTTATCAGCAAAAAGGTATGCAACAGCAGATCATACCTGGTTTATCAGGGGATGACCTAAAAGAATTCATAGCCACCACTAAGGCTTCCATGAGAAACTTGGTGGTGCAAGTAGGCCAATTAGCTACTGAGCTAAGGTCAAGACCCATAAGAACACTCCTGCGACATCAAAACCTAAGGAGAGAAGGAAAAGAACAAGTGCAGCCATAGAATTGAGAAGTGGCGGGACTTTGGATAAAGTTGAGAATAAGGAAAAGCAAGAAGCCAAAGTCAATGTTCAATTTAGAGGAAGAAAAGAAGAAAGACAAAGTGAGGAGAAACCAAAGAATAGGAGAATGACAGTGAGAAGCTTGAAAAAACCTCTGAAAAATCAAACCCTAATGTTTGTGAGTTCAAACCACCTCCACCACCCTTCCCTCAAAGATTGAAAAAACCAAAACCAAGATAAGCTCATTATGGAAAATTTTTGGACATGTTGAAAGAAATCCACATCAATATTCCGCTCATTGATGCCTTGAAACAAATGCCCAATTACATGAAATTTGTGAAGGACATATGTTCTGAGAAAGAGAGATTTCAAGAATTCAAGGTAGTATTCTTAAGTGAAGAGTGTAGTGCTGTGTTTAGGAACAGGATTCCTCATAAAGAGAAAGATCCTGGATCCTTTACTATTCCTGTTTCTATAGGAGAAAAACAGCTAGGAAGAGCTCTTTGTGATTTAGGAGCTAGTGTTAATCTTATGCCCTTATCCATTTACAAAGGCTTAGGCATTGGAGAAGCTAGACCCACCACAGTAACTCTTTAGCTGGCTGATAGGTCCATAGCTCATCCTGAAGGTAAAATTGAAGACATTTTAGTTCAAGTTTGGAAATTTATTTTTCCTGCTGACTTCATAATCCTTGATTATGAAACTGACAAGGATGTACCCATTATTCTGGGTAGACCTTTCCTCAAAACAGGAAGAACTATAGAAGATGTGCATGAAAAAACTATCAAGTTAAGGATGAATGATCAAGAAGTTGAATTCAACATCAGTGATTCAATGAAATATCCAAGGCATGATCTTGAGAACTGCTCTGCCATTCATGAATTTGAGGAAACTATTGATGAGTTGGTTGAATTGGAGTTGGAATCTATGCATGATCTGAAATATGAAAATCTCGTGGAGGAAGAAGAAATGGAATTCAGTGATTTAAGGCCCAAGATGGAAGAAGTGAATGAAGTATCTCATTTCAGAAGAAGCATTGAAGCTTTGGATTTGAGTGAAAGGTGCATTCCACCAATGCTACCTTCACTACAAGAATCCCCCCACACTAGAATTGAAACCCCTTCCTGATCATCTTAAATATGCATTTTTAGGACACAAAGAGACCCTTCCTATATTATATCATCAAGTTTGTCGCCTAAGGTTGAAGAGATGTTGCTTGACATGTTAAAGCAACACAAAAATGCCATAGGCTGGACATTAGCTGATATAAAGGGAATCAATCCTTCCTATTGTATGCATAAGATGAATCTGGAAGAGGGAAATTTCAAATCAATAGAGCAACAAAGAAGGTTAAATCCAGCTATGAAAGAAGTAGTGAAAAAGGAAATCATCAAATGGTTGGATGCTGGTAACATTTACTCCATCTCAGATAGCACTTGGGTAAGTCCTATCCAATGTGTTCCCAAAAAGGGAGGGATGATTGTAATAACAAACAAAGCCAATGAGTTGATTCCTACAAGGATAGTGAATGGTTGGAGAGTTTGTATGGACTACAGGAGACTTAATAAAGCCACCAAAAAGGACCATTTCCCTCTCCTATTCATTAACCAAATGTTGGATAAGCTAGCTGGTCAAGCTTTCTATTGTTTTCTACATGGATACAGTGGTTATAATCAAATAACCATTGCTCCCCATGATCAAGAGAAAACTACTTTTACTTGTCCCTATGGTACATTTGCTTTTAGAAGGATGCCATTTGCATTATGTAATGCCCCTGCTATCTTTCAAAGGTACATGTTGGCTATTTTCTCTGACTTAGTGGAGGATATCATGGACGTTTTCATGGATGATTTTTCAGTTTTTCGGAATTCTTTTGAAACCACCTTGATAAAATTTGGGAAAGTATTGAAAAAGTGTGAAGAGACCAATCTGATCTTGAATTGGGAAAAGTTCCATTTCATGGTCAAAGAAGGAATTGTGTTAGGCTATAAAATTTCAGAGAAAGGAATTTATGTTGATAAGGCGAAGATTGAGATAATTGAAAAGTTGGAGCCTCCTGCTAATGTAAAAGCAGTGAGGAGTTTCCTAGGACATGCTGGTTTTTACAGAAGGTTCATTGAGGGAATTCTCCAAAATCTCAAAGCCTCTTTGTTCTTTGCTGGAAGTTAATAGACCCTTTGAATTCACTGCTAGTTGTATGGAAGCTTTTAATAGGCTGAAAACAGCTTTAGTAACTACTCCCATTATGACTGCTCCAAATTGGCATGAGCCATTTGAGTTGATGTGTGATGCCAGTGACTATGCTGTTGGAGCTTTATTAGGCCAGAGGAAAGAGAAAATTATACACCCAATCTACTATGCTAGCAAAACTTTGAATGAAGCTCAGCTTAACTACACCACAACAGAGAAAGAGTTGTTGGCAGTAGTGTTTGCTTTTGAAAAGTTTAGACCTTATCTAGTGGGGACTAAGGTAGTTGTCTATACATACCATGCTGCTATTAAGTACCTCCTACCTAAAAAGGATGCTAAGCCTAGATTGATTAGGTGGGTGTTACTTTTGCAAGAATTCGAAGTGAAAATAAGGGACAAAAAGGGTTTTGAGAATCTAGTTGCAGATCACCTGTCAAGAATTAAAAATCATGAACCCTAAGTTCAGATGTTTGACATTAGAGATGACTTCCCAGATGTAGAAATGATTCAGGAACCTAGTGCCCCTTGGTTCGCTGATTTTGCAAATTATTTGGCCAATAACATCCTTCCTCCTAACTTATCCGCTCAACAGAAAAAGAGGTTTCTTCATGAGGCTAAGTTCTATCTTTGGGATGATCCTTATCTTTATAAACACTGTGTTGATGGAATCGTGAGAAGATGTGTGGCTGAAGAAGACATACTTTCCATTCTGGAACATTGTCACTCATCTGCTTATGGAGGCCATTTTGGAGGACAAAGAACAACAGCTAAAGTTTTCCAATCAGGTTATTTTTGGCCTACAATCTTTAAGAATGTTTATCTCTTCAGCAGAGCATGTGATGCGTGTCAAAGAAGGGGAAATATTGGTAAAAATGATGAAATGCCATTAACCTACATCCTGGAAGTAGAACTCTTTGTTGTTTGGGGAATTGACTTCATGGGTCCTTTTCCTCCTTCCAAAGGGAATCTCTACATTCTAGTGGCTTTAGATTATGTCTCAAAATGGGTTGAAGCAATTGCCTGCAGTCAAGTGATGCCAAAACTGTCATGAAGTTTTTGCATAAGCACATCTTTTCTAGATTTAGGACTCCTAGAGTTCTAATCAGTGATGAAGGATCTCACTTTGTCAATAAGGCAATGAACTCCCTGTTGGCTAGATATAATATCAGGCATAAAGTCTCTACACCATATCATCCTCAGGCCAATGGTCAAGCTGAAATTTCTAATAGGGAAATCAAGGCCAATCTTAGAAAAAGTTGTAAAGCCCAATAGGAAGGACTGGTCTTTCAGATTGGATGAAGCTTTATGGGCTTATAGAACTGCTTTTAAAACCCCTATAGGAATGTCACCTTACAGACTTGTGTTTGGTAAAGCTTGCCATTTACCCTTAGAGTTGGAACACAAAGCATTATGGGCTTTGAAAGAGTTGAATTTGGATTTAAAAGTCACAGGAAATCTCAGACACTTGATTGAATGACATGGATGAATTTAGGAGATTTTCCTATGAGAATGCAAAGTTGTATAAGGAGAAAACTAAAGCTTGGCATGACAAAAGGCTAGTGCCCAAACAATTTGAAGTTGGTCACCAAGTTCTCTTGTATAATTCTAGGCTTAAGTTATTTCCAGGAAAGCTTAAATCCAAATGGTTAGGACCCTTCACGATCATTGAAATTCTTCCCTATGGTGCAATTAAGATCAGAAATGAAAAGGATGGATCCCAATTCACTGTTAATGGCCATAGATTAAAGCACTATTGGCCTAGTGAATTTCAAAGAGGAATTAATTCTTTTCATCTTAGAGAAATTTAGGGGAGGGAGACTACATTTTAGAAGCCTAAGCTTAATGAGAATTTCTTTAATTGGCTTGTTGTACATATGTTAACTTTTAGCTTGTTGTACATAGGTTGACCTTTTTGTGGGATTGACCCATTCCTTTCTAGTTCCACATGAACCTTAGTTAGGAAAGTTAGTTTGTTTTGAGCAAGTTAGTTAGTTAGTTAGTTTAGTTAGTTGAGTAAGGAAGAAAAAAGTAACCTAGTTACTTGCTAACCAATTTGGTTAGGAGTCCTTTAGCATTTAATGTTGAGTTTGGAAATGATGGAGATTCTTGATAGATATTCATGTAAGGAATCTTGCATGCTTTAAGTCTATCAAAAGAGGTGTTGGAACTCCAAATATTCTAAAAGAAGGTAGTGGGAACTTAAAGAATCTTGTGTTGGGAAGAGACAAAGTTGTCATGTAAGACAAGATGATTTTGGAAGCTTAATTTCTTGCCCAATTTCGTGGGGCATGTCTCTCCACCATTAGTGAGAGTTGTCCTTTAGCTAGTTGACAAGAATGGTTATCTTTTAAGAGATTCCCAAGTGTCAATTGAGTTGAAGTTGTGGCAGAAATTATTTTAAAAAAATATCTACCTTGTCAAAACTTTTGTCTATTTCTCCCAAGACAATTCAATCTTTGATTCCCATTTTTAGGATTTCTCAAAGCTTAAAGGACATGTTATCACTCTAGAAAAGTATAGGCTCATTGGTGTATTAAGGACAAAAGCCCATTGCCTACAAAAATAGCATGCTGGCCGAAAACTGCATGTGCAGTCTAGCCAATTTCCTTGCATTTTTTACCTTCTATTTGAGTTCCAAATCCATTCATCTCTTTCTGTACTTGTAAGTTGAGATTTCACAAAGCATGGGTGTATGTTTCCAAGGCTTTCCATATGTTGAAAAGAGAGTAAAGTAAGGAGAATTTGTCTCTTAGCTAGAAAGCTAAAAAGTTGACAACACTCTTACTCTCTTGTTAAGTCTTCATTTCCTAAGTGAAAGGACTTGCCCTTTGTAGATATGACTTCACATGAATGGATAGCTTCAAACCATGCAAGTGTAGAAGGTTGTCTTTAAAAAGGGAAGTAGAAGAGAAGCTTTGGGGGTATGCATTTTCTTGCCAAAACCGAGAGCCCCATTCTCCCTTTGTTCCTACACAACTTTCTTCCAAGTCTATCTCTAACTTCAAGTCGCTCTCCATCCTTTTTCTCTTTGTAAACTCAACATGCCAAGGAAGTCCAAAGCCCAATCTCTCGACAATCCACCATCCTTTGAAGTTGAATCCAAACTTCTTGATAGCTATGTCAAGTCCCGCAAGGACAAAGGCAAAAGTTTGGGTGAAAGAATTGGAGAAATGGAAGTTCCTCATTCTTCACTTGTTCGTAAAGAAGTCAACAAAGGAAGAGGAAAAGGGAAAAGGAAAGTTGTAGAAGAAGACTTTGAATTCACAATCCTCTCACGATTTATTTGCGATCAAGCAAAGATGAAGTTTGAGGAGATCAAGTCCAAACCCTTATGGCTTGAAAGAGGATTCTCCGGTTCTTTTTCTCAACTTCCTTCTTTTCTCGATTCGACAATTTGGAACTTGGGTTGGAAGGATTTTTGCAAGGAGCCCGAGGCCGCTATTCCTAACATTGTAAAAGAGTTTTACACCAACTCTTTCTTCTCTAGTCACTTCACTACCACAGTGAGAGGAGTAAAAGTTGAATGGAATGGAGCAATGATTAACGCCATCCTTGATGTGTATCCTTTTCATTGGAACACCATCAACGAGATCATTAGACCTCCTTCCGAGTCTCATTTATCTAATGCTCTTCGATGTGTTGGAGTAGAGAATGCGCAATGGAAGGTTAGCAAGACGGGAATTCAAACTTTGCAAGCATCCCACCTAAGGCCCGAAGCGCGAATATGGCTTTCCTTCGTCAATAAAAGTATCATGCCTACGACTCATGACACCACGGTGTCTAGAGATTGTGTCTTATTGATTTATGGAATCATGTCGGGCATGAGAATTGACTTGGGAGAAATAATTTCTTTGGAGATTAGAGATGCCATAGGAAAGAACGTTGGTAAGCTCTTTTTCCCTAATCTCATTACCACCCTTTGTGTTAAGGCGGGAGTTCCATATCTTGCATGGGAAGAAAAGGTGTGTGCCAAGGAACCTCTTGACGTGACCGTGACTCTTCCTAGTCATGGTGGTCCAAACCAAGACAACGTCTTGGCTGGTGGCATCAACCAACTCATGAAGCAAAATGAGAAGATGATGAGCATGTTAAGCACATCAGAATCTCATAACCGCTCTTATTGGGAATATGCCCAACACCGGGACTTTGCAATAGAGGAAGCCTTCAACACTAACTTTTCTAGGCCTTCTCCTAGTTTTCCGGAGATTCCTATGCAGCTTCTAAACCCTTGGGAGGCCGAAGAGCACAAAGAGGACGGCAAAGATGATGATTTGTTGGATGAAGATGAAGATTAAGGCGGTGGTTTGAATTTCCCGTGCTTGTTGCTTCTTTATGTCTTGCTTGCATGTTGAAAGGAGGTTGTTGCTTTGTTTGTCCTAGGGTGAGGACTTGTGTGTTTGTTGACTTGTTATCTTGGCTTCTTGTTATCTTGGCTTCTTATTATCTTGGCTTGTTTGTTGGTGTGCTTTAATCTTTCCTTGCTTTGACTTTATCTTGTTGTTGTTCTTGTTGGTTTATTTTTAGTTGTGTTGCTTTTGTTACCTCTATCTCTATCTTTTAATGAAGATTATTGTGTTTTCTTTCTAGACCGTCTTTGAACTTTTAATGCTTGTTGGATTGTAAAAAAAAAAAAATTGAAGCTTTTATGCGTATCTTTACTTATGCCTATGCACTTCCTTTAATTGTTAATTGTTTGAACATTTGCATATTAGAAAGTGTGAGCTTCTTTATGTAAATGGCCTTAAACAATTCTCCATATTTGATAAAGCTTAAGCAAAATGCTCATGTACTCCTTCAATCTAAGCTTCATAATATTCTTTTACCATCAAAAGAGCATGTTATAATAGTTTCATTCTTTTTATGTCTTATTCTAAGTTTGGGGGAACCTAAAGTGTTTTTCTACCCTTCCTTTTCACTCAATGAGGACATTGAGTAATTTAAGTTTGGGGGTGAGGAAGGAGTTCCCTTGAAAGTTTTTAAATTGAAAGTAAGAAAAAAGAGCATGTTTCATTTCCTATAGAGCTAAAAATAGGCTTAGTGCAAGTAATGAAAATAATAATAATAATAATCTTGATCTCTTGTGAAAAAAAAAATGTAAACTTTTTGCTCGATGTTAGGTGCTTTCATCACCAATGTTAGCATTTAAAGCGAAGGCATTAAGTTAAAAATTGTTTTCTTTGCTTGGGTGGCTTTCATTAACCATGTGGCCTTCCCAAGAACTATGGAAATTCTAGTCCCTTTGCTTAAGTGGCTTTCATTAACCATGTGGCCTTCTTAAGAACTATGGGAAGTTCAAGAGAAAAGAAAAAACAAAAGAAGAAAAGAAAAAGCCTTAAGATATGATCCTTGTTTGCCTCGGTGATTTCATCACAAAAGTTGTCATGCTAGGAACTATTGGGGTGATCTTATAAAATGCTCCTAGGAAATGAAGATGTTATCTTTTTCTTATTGATTAAATGAAAGAATGATTATTCAAAAGTGTTGCTAAAAAACTTTGTTAAAGTAGTAAAGGAATGTGAATCTTAGATTGTTGAGTTTAAGGAGAGCTTTTGTGTTGCTTAGCTTGTGTTAAATTGGAGAATTGGAAAAGCATGTTCAAGTAGATTAAATTGTTGGATTTGCAAAAGCAAAAGTTTAGAAGCACGATCATTTCTTGAGTTGAAAAATCATCACTTTCTTGTTTTTGATCAATGTTTGAGTGTTAAAGTTTTTCTTTGTCCTTAGTTCACTCATTGAGGACAATGAGTAGTTCAAGTTTGGGGGTTTGATAACTCTTTATCAAAGAGTTATTTTCACCTAAATTGAGCTCAAAACCCTTATTAATTAATTGATGTTGGCATATAATTAAGTTATTCTTGCACTTTATTAATGTAATTATGTATTAAATTGCAAAATTTGAGAAAGGTTAACTTTAATTTCTCATATTGTGAAAATTAGAAGAAATTGATTAATTTTTCCTTGGTTTTAATTGAATTTAGGTGCATGAATTAACTTTGTTATGGAAGTTGATTAATTCAACAATTCAACTCAATTAATTGGAAGACTTTTTACACATGTTGCAAACCAATGAGGCTTATGGAAGATGTCAAAGAGAGGCTTTTGATGGAAGATAAAGAATGGTTTGTGGGAGAAGCTAAAAAGGGAGCTTGTTGGAGATGTTAAGCAAACTGGCTCTCCAAGTTCAACCATTTGGCCATCCTTAACAAGCCATTGCCGAAAATGAGAGAGAGAAGAGGAGAAGTTTTACCAAAATTTGCATATTCTTTGTAGAGAGAAATCATGAGTTCGCAAGGCTTGGAGGGACATTGGAGACCGATTGGAGCTTGTCAACAAAGGGGGATTCTTTTCCTTTCACCTTGTTTACTTGATTTCCCTTCTCTTCCCTTGTAAATTAGTAGTAATTATGCATTCTAGATTAGTTTGTAGATTTTCTTTTGTTGTAAGCATGAACTAATTTTAGAAGGCAAGGATTTGAGTATAGTTTATGTAATAAAGTTTCACATATTGAAGAGTATGCTTATTTGTGATTGATTATGGTTGAATTTATGGTTTATTGGATTTATGCTTGGCCAACCTAAGTCCATATTGTTTCCTTTTATATGAGAAGTAGGAAGATAGCAGCGTGCCGTAATCACCTTAGGTTATCTAAAGGGTGGATACTCGAGACGCAAGTGAAAAGATTAGAATTAATCAATTCACCTAGGGTACTAAAACATGGAACTTCACAAGGTAATTAATGAGAGTTAATTACTAGGAAATGTTGGGTATTATGAGAATAAACCCGAGTTAGCATGTGTAACACAAATAAAGTATTATGTATGACTTGATATATGAAAACCGAAGGACATAAAGGAACCCTCAAATCCGAGCCTATCTCATTTATCATAACATATTCGGCATATCCTATTTACCATTGTAGTTTTCGGCATTTGCATATTACATCCGGCATAGTAGATTAATTCATCACATCATTGAATAGTTAGTATAATTTACATGTTCATTGCATCCTATATGTTTTTAGCATTAATTAGGTTAAACCCTACCATTGATTTGTCTTTACTTGTGTTTTGCATAAAGATTACTATAAGTAGCTTAGACTAGGTATATCTCGCCTCTAATCCCTGTGGAGACAATACTTGGTACTCGAATACTGTTTATTTTATTACTTGTTGCAATCGACTGTGTAAACTTGCACATCCGGTGTGTAGTTTGCATGTTAGTTTACTGCACGCTGCGCGCAAATCATAGGCAACATGATCTCGATCCTGAGCAGGTTACGAACTCCTGTTTGCGACAGATTGTCCTTTGACTAGTATGGTTGAGAGTGGCCAAATTCGTCTACTCAATATGCCTACCTTCTTGGGGACAAGACCGAGCAGGCAGCTGGGGACTTAACCTAGCAAGAAGTAATTCACTCATTCCCACCTTTTAGGGTAAGTAGATGAATGCTCCCTTAAGTGGTGTCTCCAGGACTTGAACAAAAGGTCTGACCCTCTCATTGGCTCGAGAGGGACTTCTGTTTGTTGGTAGGACCACAAACAGGTTGTTCATTAGATGAACATTGGGACTTAAGGTGAAGGATGTAACCTTGGGGTCAAACGGTAATTTGACCCAGCTGGTGTTACAAACATTCGTGCAGGATTGACTTGTTGTTATTGGTCAATATCCTTGGACACAGAAATATATCTGCAGTGAGAAGAGTACAACTGCGAAACTTTAGTGGAGTGTTCCCACAGTTAATGAATGTTGATTAGAAGGTTAATGAGATTAACTGAATAATATTGTATCGTTGGAGCTTCTGATCTGTAGGTCCATTAGGTTCACCTCCTAGCTCGTAAAAGGGTTCTTAGATCATTAAAATTTGAAATGTTTGAATTCTATTAGGGAATAAACATAATGTATGGAGATGCATTATAATATAAAGTTTTTTATGTGCATTAAAACTTTATAGTATAATTTATTTTGAATATGATTCAAAGTAAATTATTTGAGAGAATACAATATTTGAAAGAGATCAAATATTAATTAAATATGAATGATATTCATATTTAAAACTATAGGTTAAAATTTAATGTACATAAGATGTTCATTAAAACTATAGGTTAGAAGGAAATATGATTAAATGTGATTTAATCTTGATTAAATATAAGATATTTAATTTAGTATTAATTAAATATGATTTAATTAATTAATAATTAATTTGATTAATTATTAATTAAATAAAAAAATGGAACATGTCAGGAGGATACGTTCCCCACGTCCCCAGGTCCCCAACTCCCCAGTGATAGGGCATTGGGAATTTCCCCTCCAAGCTTTTCTTTATCTTCTCGTTTCTCAGAAGAGATTGATTGATCAATGAATTTCATTTTGCAATTGGAGAATTGTTGAAAAACTCTCTCTCAAACAAATTCCCTTCTACTTCCAAATTGTTGGAAGTCCTTCCCACCAAGGTAGGATCTAAGAATTCAGAGGATAGGGGGGGTTTCCTTAGTGGTGGTGTCTTGATGAGAAGAAAGTTATTTTGTTGTTGTTGTGTTGACTTTGTGAAGCAAGGAATTGCTGAGACATTGAAACTACAAAGGTAAAACATTCTTTTCCTTTTAGTTTATGAATTTACAGCATGATCTAGTTATTTTAATCCATGCTTCAATTATTGCCTTGATGGGAATCGGATCCCCGTGAGCAGCGGAAACATGATTTTATAGATTGATTTGCTAGTTCGTTTTTGTTTACTAAAAATACCAGTACATTGGTAAAATACAGAGAACAAGCAATCTAATCTAATTAGGCATGGATTATGCAAACATAGACGTGTTTTACAAAGTTAAACTAAGAGGGAATTGGAAATAATTATCTTTGTAGTTTTTCACTCATAGCAAAACCTTGCTTCCAATTTGCACAACACAACAAAAGACAATTCCTCTGTTCTTCTTCTCCAACAGGACACCAACCACTTGGCAAACCTTTTATCCTCTGGATTCCACTTAGATCTCTCCTTTGTAGGAATGAGCCAACAATTGGAAGTGAAGGAAATTTTAGAGAGAGAGGATTTCTACAACAATCCAAAATTATCGATCAATTTTTTTATTCTCTCAATTAGAGAAGAAATAGTCTTACAGAGGGTAACTCCCCACTCCCTATCGATGGGGAGTTGGGAGACATGGGGAACGTGTCCTCTTGACACATTCTTTCTTTTTTTTTAATTTATTTAATTATATTATTAATTAAACAATCAAATTATTAATTAATCAAATCGTATTTAATTAATCATAAATTAAATATCATATATTTAATTTGGATTAAATCACATTTAATCAATTTTCCCTCTAACCTATAGTTTTAATGCACATCTTATGTACATTAAATTTTAACCTATAGTTGTAAATATGAATCACGTTTACATTTAAATTAATATTTGAAGTCTTTCAAATATTTAATTGTGACGACCACAACCACAGGTACTGATTATTTATTTTATTTAACGTTCTATCAACCTGTGTGTGTCTAGTTGGATTAGTGAATTTCATCAACCTCGGTGTTAATGAGTCTTTGATTTTATTAGTTTAAGGCGAAATATTCTCCATTAGACAACTTTTGATAAAAATTGAAAGAAAAGGAAGTGGCAATGGCACTTTGGTGATTGATGTCTAAATGAGGGTGATAATTAACACTTGGGTTTTAACCTAATTTTGTAGTATATAGTCTCCTTAAGTGCAATCACAAACAAAAACCCTAACCCTAGTTTCACTATCATCTTCTCCTTCCTCTTGCACTCCTTGCCCTAGCCGTAGCAACCCCCCCTTTTTGCTGAACTTTTCCGCCGGTCACCACGAAAACTCGCCGTCAAGCTCGCGTTGAGAACCACGCCGCTGAAGCTCCGAGCACGCAGCTACCGTCAGACCCACGTCTTACACGTCCGGCCACAAGACTGCTCGTGAGCCGCCGTTTGCAAGCTTGTGCCTCCAGCCATTCGCGAGCCCTCCCTTCAGCCGCTCACGCCGGCCAAACCACGAGCAGGTCCTCCACCAGTCGCGAACACCTGCAGCGCGCCGGAGCTCGAGCGTGGAGCTGCCACCGTCGAATCTTCACAGCCGAGGGAAACGTCGAGCAGCCGTCCGTCCTTGCTCCAGACTTCACGAAACGCCGCCGCTCGCGTCCGCACGCCGGAGACCGCACGAGGCTGACGCCGCTCACAAGCTCCAGCCGCAGCCGTCCCTTTGAAGTCTCGTTCGATCGAGCACAGCAGCAGATCTTGCGCCGGATTTTCACGAAAACAGAAGCCACGCGCGAGCTTTTCCCTTCCAGCCGCTGCTGCCGTCCGAACCCTGCAACGCCGGCCAGCACGTCTTCACAGCCGCAGAGGATACATTCAGGTGAGCAACTCATACACTTTTCTATTGGAGATAAGTATAGTATGGAATTCGGTTATCAAAACGGTTGCGTAAGAACTTAAGCTACTGTTTCGAACGCTAATTGTAGGGGTCAAGATTGGAGCGGAATTGAAGGTCAAACGCCAAGACGGATTAAGGAGTATTAAGTATTCGCATTAAACTTGAGGTAAGCAGGGCATGAAATTTTAAGAACGTAATTTAAGTACCCTTACGATCATGGATTTAGTGAATACTTGGAGAATGAACTTGGAATTGTGCTGTGAATCAGGTTCCACTAAAGAAGAATAATCAAGGAGCTCGGGTTAGGTTTTGGAGTAGAATTCAACTAAGGTAAGGGATCTTGTGCCGAACTTTTTAAATGGGATTAAAGAAAATGAATTTCATTATTTTATGCGAAATTAATTAGTGATTTTACTCAAAAGGTTTGATGATTTTACGTGAGAATATTCTAAGATTTTATGTGAAAATATCTCCTATTTTATGTGAGCATAATTCAATATTTTATGTGAGAATATCCTTGTATTTTACGTAAGAAAAATCCAGTATTTTATGTGAGGATATTACAGTATCTTGTATGAGGATATTTCATGATTACTTATAAGATTGTTATCAACAAACTATCTATGAGGAAATGATGATTTGCATATTATGATGATGCTTGTGGCATGTACACTATTGTTATGTTGAATGATGGGACCTCATGCATGTTATGTATGCCATGAAATGATTTGATGAAAATGTGGAAATTGGTCTCCTGAGTGCATTGTGTGCATGGTCAAACATGCATTAGAGACACTATGAGTCAAATTACAGGGGTCTGTGAGGGACTCAAACCATACAGGGGTCTGTGAGGGACTCAAATTATTACAGGGGTCTGTGAGGGACTCAAAAATGAAATGACTCAGGATGACCAATTGGCCACTTAAAAGAAAAAGGAAGTCATGTATTATGGTCATGACGATATGAGAAAGTTTTAGGTCCCGCATATGTACATTTCAAGCAGTTTAAAAGTCATGATTGTATGTGTATGCATATCCCAAACCTCGGTGGCGAGGTCACTTACCGAGTATTGTTTTGCAATACTCACCCTTTCTTTAAAAATGTTTTTCGTAAGGCCAAGGGCGTCTTTGGGCGAGTGACGGAGACACGTTGCCAAAACCATGGGAATAGTCATGTTTTCCGCATATTTTTCTTTGATAACTAAAGCTGTCATTTTATGGTTTTGAAGTTAAGTTTAACTTTCAGGATTTTAAGCGAGCCATGTTTAAACCGCTCCTTTACTACGATTTTGAATGTTTTGTTTTTGGGATCCCTAAAAACAATTTATTTTCTATTGGAGATTTAAAGATCGTTTTATATCCTTTGGCCTATAAATGCATGCATGTGTAGTAATGTCCCTAAGAGTTTAGTTATAGAAAAGTAGGGGCGTTATAGCTTGGTATCGAGCCCTAGGTTTAAGGGTTACAGAGACTTGCTTACGAGTAAGCACAGAGTAGTTCCCATGGTTGAGTAACGCGCTCCGTCCACCGCCAGTGCACGTTTTGGTAATTTATATACGAAGTAAATGATTATGATGTAATTCTGTTTTGTGAATGTAAATGAATTTAAACCCTAAGGGTGATCCTATCTTATAGTTAGAAAGTAATGAAAACTGAGTTAGAAACTCTCTGTATTGTAATCTCGACAAAATGCCACCTAGAGGTCGTGGGAGAGGTAGAGGACGTGGTAGGGGTCTGAGATCGGGAGTTAATGTTAACACTCACCCAGAACTACCATCGAACAGGAGGAAATTACCCCACCCGTGCGCATCTCCCCCGAACCAAAGAAAATCGCCAGAGAATGCACTGCGCCGCTCCAAAGGCGGATCAAGGAAACCCTAATGTCATGACTATGATGGTAGAGGCCATGCAGACTGCGTGCGAGCTACGATGAGCCACTCACCGCCCAAGCAAATCAAGGGCGGAACGATGCAACTCTAGAGTCTCGATATCTGAAGGACTTCAGGAAGTATGATCCCAGATCTTTTGATGGGTCTTCTAGTGACCCCACTGTGGCTGAATTATTGTTGTCCTCCATTGAGACCATCTTCGATTGATGAACCGCCCGAAGACCGAGAGGGTGTCCTGTGCAACCTTTATCTTTGAGAGACGACGCTTATTTATGGTGGGAGTCCGCCCGAGGAACCATAGTCGCCAATGGGGAAGCGATCACATGGAATCTGCTTAAAGAAGCATTCAAGTGCGGAAATTTTACCTGCCGCAGCGGCTCGTTATAGGAAACAGGCGTAATTTGCAGTTGAGCCGAGCAGGAGGGCAAAGGAGGTATATGAGAGAATTCACCCGCTTGTCACGCTTTGCCCCCGAGCTAGTAGACACAGAGGCGAAGAAGACAGAGCGTTTCGTCATGGGATCAGATGAAAATGTTCGAGGCTTCATCCGAGCACTAGCACCTCCCGATTATGCCTCCGCAGTGAGAGTGGCGGAATTGATTTGGGTGCAGCGCAGATCGCATGCAGCAGTAGTGGTTAACCCGGGCAAATTTATGGCAAATCATAAGAGGAAATGGGACCACCCTAATTCAAGCTCGCAGGCGTCCCAGCGAGACACCGCATAGACACGAAACTTTCGTGCGAGTTCAGTCGAAACCACCGGGCCACCGTGACAGAACTAACAGTGGAGATAAGCCACAATGCAAAGACTGTGGTAAGCATCATTGAGGTAAGTGTTTGGCCCATCCGGAGTGTGTTTCGGATGTGGGAAAGAAGGGCACAGCTAATAGTCATCCGAGTCAAACCAATGCTAGCCAACCTCGGTTATCAATAGTGGTGGCACGCCAAGCCCGTAATGCACCAAGGAAGAGCTTATGCAAGCACGAGTAAAAGCATCCATGGCACAGACTTAGTGGTTACAGGTACACTTCCATTACTTGGGCACCTTGCCTTTGTATTATTTGATTCTGGTTCTACACACTCTTTTTATTTCTGCATCCTTCGTAAGTCAAGCTGAGTTAGAATTAGAAACGATTCTGATGTATGCTTTGTCTGCTTCCACTCCTGCGGATAAACTTGTTAGCCACTATGAAAGTCAAGGATGGTAGTGTGACCATCGCAGACCATGAGTTAACAGTAAATCTAGTAGTCTTAGACATGATTGACTTTGATGTGATATTGGGTATGGACTGGTTAGCGCAGAACCATGCTTGCATTGATTGCTTCAGAAGGAGGTAGTGTTTACTCCTCCCCGACCAACCCGCTACAGTTCAGAGAGCACGTTAGCGAGAAGTAGGCCTAAGGTAATTCACGCCTTAAGGCCGTGAAGTTATTACATCGGGGAGCTTGGGCGTCTTAGCTTGCATACTAGATGCAAGGTGTATGGAGATCTCGGTTTCATGCATACAGTGGTGGATGAATTTCCAGGGCGTTTTCCCGAGGACCTCTCCTGAGTACCTCCTGGTCGGAGGTGGATTTTAACATAGGATTGGAGTTAGGGGCGACTCCGATATCCAAGGCACCGTACAGAATGGCACCGGCAGAGCTGAAAGAACTGAAACTACGATTCACAGGACTTACTTCGACAAGGGATTTATACGCCTAGCGTTTCGCCTTGGGGAGCACCGGTGTTGTTCGTGAAAAGAAAGACGGGTCCATGCGCTGTGTATATAGATTACAGGAGTTGAATAAAGTTACGATTAAGAATAAATACCCTCTTCCTAGAATAGATGATTTGTTCGATCAGGCCTGCGAGAGCAACAAGAGTTTTCCAAGATCGATCCGAGATCGAAGCTACCATCGATTGAGAATCGCGAAAGAGGATATTCCTAAGACAAAGATTCGAGATCACGTTATGGGCATTACGAGTTCACACGGTGATGCCGCTTGGTTTGACCAACGCCCTGCGCTTTCATGGACTTGATGAACCGTGTATTCAAAGAGTTTCTAGATACGCTTCGTGATTGTGTTTATTGACGATATTCGATATACTCCGGATGTGATGAAGATCACGAAAGGCACCGAGAAAAGTTTACTCACGCCGAGGAGAATAAGTTATATGCAAAATTTTCCAAGTGCGACTCGCTCGCATGATGTATCCTTCTTAGGGCATGTGGTGTCCGGCCGAGTCTCTGTTGACCCAAATAAAGTGGAGGCCGTCACACGCTGGCCCCGTCCGACCACCGCTACAGAGGTACGTGAGTTTTCTGGGTCTTGCAGGTTACTATAGACGTTTCGTGCAGGACTTCGCCAAGATAGCCATGCCCATGACTCACCGACGCAAGGGTAACTCATTTGTTTGGGATGATGCTTGCGAGGCGAGTTTCCGAGAACTCAAGTGTAGATTAGTGTCACTCCGATTCTTACCGGCCCCCGAGGAAACAGGGGAGCTTTGTGGTTTACATGATGCTTCTAAGAAAGGTTTGGGCAGTGTACTAATGCAACACTTACAGTAAAGTAATAGCCTATGCATCCCGACAATTGAAGACGCACGAGAGGAACTATCCGACTCATGACTTGGAACTAGCAGCAGTGGTCTTTGCACTAAAGATCTGGAGACATTACCTTTATGGCGAGAAAATTCAGATTTTTACAGATCATAAAAGTTCAAGTACTTGTTCACCCGAAAAGAGAATTGAACATGAGGCAACGCAGATGGTTGGAATTAGTGAAGGACTACGACATAGATATTCAATATCACCCCTGTAAGGCTAATGTCGTGGCCGATGCCCTCGATAGGAAGCTTTGTGCATACTTCGCACGAAAGTTACCGACGAGCAGAAGCGAGCTACAGCGCGAGTTTGCACGAGCTGAAATTGCAGTACTAGTAGGGAAGACCACGGCACAGTTAGCTCAGTTAACAGTACAACCGACCTTGAGACAACGCATCGTTGAATCTCAACAAGTGGACCATCATAGAGAAACTTTCTAGCAGTAACTTCACGGTGTGAGTTGGCAGAGTTTTCACTATCCACAGATGGAGGACTACTATTCCAAGGACGATTATGTGTGCCGAACGATGACAAACTAAAGACGGAAATCTTGAGCGAAGCCCATAACTCACCATTTTCTATGCATCCGGTAGTACCAAGATGTATCGAGATCCAAAAAGCAATCGTTACGGTGGTGTAACATGAAGCGCGACGTGGCGAATTTGTTAGCAAGTGCTCGACTGTCGGCGGTGAAGGCACCTAGACAGAGGCCCGCAGGACTAATGCACCTTTTTTACATGTACCGCAGTGGGAAATGGGAGGAGATCTCTATGGATTTCATAGTCGGTCGCCTAGAACCTTACGAGGTTACTCAAGAATTTGGGGTCATTGTGGACAGATTAACCAAGTCAAACATTTCATACTGAAAACCCACTTATTCTACTGGATAAGTGGGCGCAGCTTTACCGGAAGAGATAGTCCGTTTACATGGGATCCCAAAAAGATTATTTCGCATGTGGATCCGCGTTTCACCTCCAACTTTTGGAGAAGTTTACGTAAAGCGTTAGGTTCGCAGCTAAACTTCAAGATGCCTTTTCATCCACGCACGGATGGGCGCATGAACGCTTGAATCGGATCTTGGAAGACATGTTGCGAGCTTGCACCTTAGACTTTCCGGTAGTTGGGACACTCATTTGCATTTGATGGAGTTTCGCGTACAATAACGATTATCGATCGACCATCGAAATGGCTCCATTTGAAGCCCTTTATGGAAAACGCTGCGAGAACTCCCGCTTTCGGGAGGAGGTTGAGGAACGCCGCTTATTGGGTCCAGATTTAGTACAGTCACCAATAGTGCGATACGAGAAGATTAGGATGCGAATGCGCACCGCCCAAAGCGCGCACAAAAGAGTTATCTGATCGAGACGAAGGACCTAGAATTCGAAGTTGGGGACCACGTATTTCTTAAGGTGGCCCCAATGAAAGGGATTCTAAGGTTTGGCCAAAAGGAAAGTTGAGTCCGCGTTTCATAGGACCATTCGAGATTTTAGAGAGGGTTGGTGCGGTGGCCTCTGAGATCGCACCGCCGCCTTTCCCTATCGCCAGATTCATAACGTGTTTCATGTCTCCATGTTGAGAAAATACGCCTGCACCCGACTCACGCCATAGACTTTGAACCATTACGATTAGCGTAAGATTTGAGTTATGGCGGCGACACATGCATGCATTATTGCAAGAGATCAAAAGACCCTCCGTAACCGTGAGATCAACTTAGTTAAAGTGTTATGGCAAAACCACCGCGCGGAAGAAGCTACCTGGGAGCGAGAAGAGGAAGTGCGAGCTAAATATCCAGAACTATTCCAAGAATAGGAACTTTCAAGGACGAAAGTTCTTAAGGAGGGAAGATTGTGACGACCACAACCACAGGTACTGATTATTTATTTTATTTAACGTTCTATCAACCTGTGTGTGTCTAGTTGGATTAGTGAATTTCATCAAGCTCGGTGTTAATGAGTCTTTGATTTTATTAGTTTAAGGCGAAATATTCTCCATTAGACAACTTTTGATAAAAATTGAAAGAAAAGGAAGTGGCAATGGCACTTTGGTGATTGATGTCTAAATGAGGGTGATAATTAACACTTGGGTTTTAACCTAATTTTGTAGTATATAGTCTCCTTAAGTGCAATCACAAACAAAAACCCTAACCCTAGTTTCACTATCATCTTCTCCTTCCTCTTGCACTCCTTGCCCTAGCCGTAGCAACCCCCCCCTTTTTGCTGAACTTTTTCGCCGGTCACCACGAAAACTCGCCGTCAAGCTCGCGTTGAGAACCACGCCGCTGAAGCTCCGAGCACGCACCTACCGTCAGACCCACGTCTTACACGTCCGGCCACAAGACTGCTCGTGAGCCGCCGTTTGCAAGCTTGCGCCTCCAGCCATTCGCGAGCCCTCCCTTCCTTCACCGCTCAGCCGCCAAACAACGGCGGTGTCCTCCACCAGTCGCGAACACCTGCAGCGCGCCGGAGCTCGAGCGTGGAGCTACCACCGTCGAATCTTCACAGCCGAGGGAAACGTCGAGCAGCCGTCCGTCCTTGCTCCAGACTTCACGAAACGCCGCCGCTCGCGTCCGCACGCCGGAGACCGCACGAGGCTGACGCCGCTCACAAGCTCCAGCCGCAGCCGTCCCTTTGAAGTCTCGTCCGATCGAGCACAGCAGCAGATCTTGCGCCGGATTTTCACGAAAACAGAAGCCACGCGCGAGCTTTTCCCTTCCAATTCTGCTGCCGCGTCCCGAACCCCGCAACGCCGCCAAAGACGCCTTCACGTACCAAGAGAGGATACATTTCGGTGAGCAACTCATACACTTTTCTATTGGAGATAAGTATAGTATGGAATTCGGTTATCAAAACGGTTGCGTAAGAACTTAAGCTACTGTTTCGAACGCTAATTGTAGGGGTCAAGATTGGAGCGGAATTGAAGGTCAAACGCCAAGACGGATTAAGGAGTATTAAGTATTCGCATTAAACTTGAGGTAAGCAGGGCATGAAATTTTAAGAACGTAATTTAAGTACCCTTATGATCATGGATTTAGTGAATACTTGGAGAATGAACTTGGAATTGTGCTGTGAATCAGGTTCCACTAAAGAAGAATAATCAAGGAGCTCGGGTTAGGTTTTGGAGTAGAATTCGAACTAAGGTAAGGGACCTTGTGCCGAACTTTTTAAATGGGATTAAAGAAAATGAATTTCATTATTTTATGCGAAATTAATTAGTGATTTTACTCAAAAAGGTTTGATGATTTTACGTGAGAATATTCTAAGATTTTATGTGAAAATATCTCCCTATTTTATGTGAGCATAATTCAATATTTTATGTGAGAATATCCTTGTATTTTACGTAAGAAAAATCCAGTATTTTATGTGAGGATATTACAGTATCTTGTATGAGGATATTTCATGATTACTTATAAGATTGTTATCAACAAACTGTCTATGAGGAAATGATGATTTGCATATTATGATGATGCTTGTGGCATGTACACTATTGTTATGTTGAATGATGGGACCTCATGCATGTTATGTATGCCATGAAATGATTTGATGAAAAATGTGGAAATTGGTCTCCTGAGTGCATTGTGTGCATGGTCAAACATGCATTAGAGACCCTATGGGTAGAATTACAGGGTCCATGAGGACTCTCAAACCATACAGGTCCATGAGGACTCAAATTATTACAGGTCCATGAGGGACTCAAAAATGAAATGACTCAGATGATGACCAATTGGCCACTTAAAAGAAAAAGGAAGTCATGTATTATGGTCATGACGATATGAGAAAGAAAGTTTTAGGTCCCGTATATGTATATTTCGAGCATGTGTTTAAAAGTCATGATTGTATGTGTATGCATATCCCAAACCTCTCGTAGCGAGGTCACTTCTTACGAGTATTGTTTTGCAATACTCACCCTTTCTTTTAAAAATGTTTTTCGTAAGGCCAAGGACGTCTTTGGGCGAGTGATTTGAGACACGTTGCCAAAACCATGGGAATAGTCATGTTTTCCGCATATTTTTCTTTGATAACTAAAGCTGTCATTTTATGGTTTTGAAGTTATGTTTAACTTTCAGGATTTTAAGCAGGCCATGTTTAAACTGCTCCTTTTACCTGATTTTGAATGTTTTGTTTTTGGGATCCCTAAAGACAATTTATTTTCTATTGGAGATTTAAAGATCGTTTTATATCCTTTGGCCTATAAATGCATGCATGTGTAGTAATGTCCCTAAGAGTTTAGTTATAGAAAAGTAGGTTGGAAACCTTATTCTGGTAACACCATGGATGCGACCCTCTTTGTAATTAATACAAATGAGGTAATCCAACTCATTCATGTGGTTGACATGCGAGTGGGGGCATCCTGTAGGAAGAGTTCATACAATACTAGACTGCAAATTATTAGTCTAACCAGTATAACGTCGTTAACAGGGATAAGACTGATAATTATAGATGGCCATTAGTGACTCGACCTTAATCCTGAGCAAGTTAAGAACCCCTGCTTATAGGATTTGTCCTTAGACTTGTATGGGTGAGAGTGGCCTGTAGTCGACTCAATAAGCCTACCTTCTCAAGGACAGAACCTCGTAGGTAGCTGGAGACTTAACTATGCAAGAAGGAATTTACTCATTCCTACACTAAGGAATTAGATAGGTTCTTCCCTTAAGAACTGAGTCCAGGTCTTGAACAACGGGGCCCCATCCTCTAAACTGACATAAGAGGGTATGAGTCCATGGTAGGACCATAGACTTGTTGTTCATTAGAGGATCAGTAGTGCTAAGGAACAAAGAGGTAATCACAGGGGTTAAACGGTAATTTGACTCGGAAGTGTTTACGAACAACCTATGAAGGGTCGACTCATGGGTAATGATTATATTAATGGACACAATATAATCTACAATGAGGAGAGTGCAACTTCAAGTCTATAGTGGAGTGACTTGAAGTTAATGAATATTGATTAACTAGATCAAAGAGTTTGATCAGTTAAATCTTATATCATTGGAGTTCATGAACTATAGGTCCATTAGGTGCCTCCATTGGCTCAACATCGTAATATTGAGGGTATAAAGTTAGGAATGAAATTGAAGTGTTCAATTTCATATATGAGGTGTTATATCAATTAGTTATATCAATTATATGTGATATAATTGATATAATATATGGTCTTAATGTGAATTAGATTCACATATCAACTATATACTAATGAGAGAATGAAAGAGGGATAGGATGGTAATTTGCATCATATTTCCCTATAAATAGTTTCATAAGATGCAACTTTGAGACTCATCTTTGGTAACCCTAGAGTACCATATTATTGTGTCGTTGGACAAGTTCCAAACACAACTTCTCTCATAATCTCCACATCTCACCCTAAAGGAACCCACCTTCCTCCCTCACCTAGAGAACAATGGGGAAGATCTAGTGGTGGAATCTTCATACGTTCGGGTTCGAGTTCCTGAGATCGCGATCGTGGGAGAAGGAGCCCGAGAAGAAAGCGTTCCTCAAAGGTAATTTTCTTGATGTCCTATGTTGTTAAGCATGCTTAATCATAGATATATCGTTCTTGATTGAAATCTGTGTAACAAAATAAAGAACACATGATTCACAATCACTTCCGCTGCGGGATTCGATCCCTTCAATTGGTATCAGAACCCAATTGTGTTCTTGATTTTGTTCTAGATTTATCAAGAATGAAGGTGGGATTTACTGTTTTCATGTGATGAATGAACAGTTTGCAAATTTGATGTTTTCGTTTTTCGCACCATAGATTTACAATTTTATTTCATTGAAAAGTTCAATGAAAGGGCCTGGTGTTTTGGCAAATTTAATTATAAATTGAGTCTGTAAGTCCGTGTCGATCGAGGCAAAGTGGTTGCTGAGAAGAACGGAGCAAAAACGAGCAAAAATAATGGAAGAATGCTTGTTGTCGGCGTGCAGCGTTGCAACGCTGTTCACCGGCTTTGCAACGCCACGCTTGCGGATGAAGGTGCGCAATAGAGGCAGCGTTGCAACGCGGAAGGCGTTTCACAGCGCACTCGAACGGTCAGAAACGGACCAAATGCAGTGTTGCAACGCTGAAGGCATTTCAGGAGCTTTCCACACAGGCGACATTCAATTTTTTTTTATATATTACATATAAAAACGTTTTATATTTAATTTTATTTAATATTATTAATTTTAATTAATATAATTTGATTATATTAAATAAATTAATTTTTAGGGTGCCAAAAATGGTCTAATTTTGCTATTTAAATTATGCAATTGTTGTATAATTATTGTCATGCATAATGTATGCTTTTATTTTAGATATCCCACCTTAGGTTAAGCATTACCGTGCATCATTTATAATATAAAGTGTTATATTATATAGTTTGCATGTATAATTATTATAAGGTGTTATATTAATTTATGGACAACATTGACATGCATTATAATTCATGAGATGAATATGCTATGTATGTTTATTGTTCATGTGATGGATGATCAAGCAATCACAACATAGTATACATGTCACCTAAGGTTCATTATTAGTTTTAAAATGTTTAAAATTTAGAATTAATAGACCTTAGGTTATCCAGTTCTAATTAGATTAAAATTAGGAACCATGTAATTTATAAACAATGATTAAAAGAGGAACTCTGTCTAGGTTGGAGTATTTAAGCTGACAGAAACGGAACACCCCTTCCTGGGAACTGACCTGACACTGAATTTTAATCAGAAGGTTTATAAATTACAGTAGCGTCAACGGGTTTATTAACGGGTTAATAAACTAGAAATCCTGGGCTTAATATAAAGAGTTATATTAGCAAACTTAGGATAAAATCAATATAAGACTTATATTGATCATCAATATAAGAGTTATGTTGATATGTTTAGGCAAAACCATTAGCCGGGTTTAGAATAAGTAAATTTACTATAGAGTTAAAGTATCAAGTGGGAGGAAAAGTGTATATGATACATATTTTTTAACCGACGTTTCTCCAGGAAGTTCCCACCGTGAGACTCAAACTTGGCCTCCTGGCACAAATGGGAGTGTCCTCCTTCGGATGGTGTTTGTATGAGTCAATTTCAAGGTGAATGGGGAGGGTACTTATAGTGACTGGGAGCAGGTTTAGTGAAAAAAAAACCTATGGTCTCTTTTGTCGGTTCACACCGTAAGATCACTATAGTCAGCCTGCTAGTTTTTCCTGGACAAAACAATCCCTTCGGAGGGCTTGATCATAGGGGATCGAACACAGTGGACACCCGAAAGGGATAAAGATTTTCTTAGTCTGTTTTTCAATCTAGTTCTCCCTTCGGCAGATTTTATTGGATGGGGACTCTGGGTCTAAAGACAGAGGGTTACACTCACAAGGTACATAAGAAGTGTATGTATCATGACCGAATAATGGTAACTAAAACCTATAGGAATAAGAGTTATTCTGGCATTAGGTTTTGGTTAAGAGTGTCTTGATCCAGAGGAGGAGTGTTTTTGATTACCCTTCGGTGTCATACATTCTAAACCTTTGGAGTATAATTGCAAATTATTAATGACTTAGGAATCATTTGATAATTAGCTAAAACATGATTCGATTAGACAATTATAGCAAGAAGCTTATACAAGTTTTTTTTTTTTGTAAATTTAAGCAAAATGTCTAACTCAATTATTTCCTTACTAGGTGCGGAAAAATTAACCAGGGAGAACATAATGACTTGGAAGAATAGATTCAACATAATCTTGGTTGCACATGATCTTAAGTTCATTCCCAATGAGAAGTGTCCTCAATTCCCTGCTCAAAACACACCTCAATCTGTTGAGGATGCATATGACCGCTGGATCAATGCGAATGAAAAGGCAAAAGCCTATATCCTGGTTAGCATACCTGATGTTTTAGCCAGGAGGCTGGAGGGCAAGGTCTCAGCTCGTGAGATCGTGGATTTTGTGGTAAATTTGTCTAGAAACTCGTCGAAACAAATTCAGCATGAAGCCCTAAAGTACGTTTTCAACGCGCACATGAAGGAGGGAACGTCAATTAGAGAACATGTTCTCAATCTGATGGCTCACTTCAACATAGCGGAATTGAACGGGGTGGTCATAGATGAGAAAAGTAAGGTATCATTAATCCTAGAATCTTTTCCGAAGAGTTTTCTGCAATTCCGTAGCAATGCAGCGATGAACAACATAGAGTATGTTCTGACTTCTCTGCTAAATGAGCTGCAGAATTATCAGTTTCTTATGGATGATAAGAGACGGTAGAATGGAGAGGCAAATCTGTTTGCCCATTCAAAAAGTTCTTAGAAGGGTTCACTCTCTTGAACTAAGTGTTGAAGTCATTTTTCTGAACTTAAGAAGATACAAAAGAAAAAGAAAATGAGCAAATAAAGAGCAATCGTCTGGCAAGAAAATGTTGTTATTTGATAACATGTATATAGTTTCAGGGTTTATTAGAAACCTTATTTCTATTTCTTGCCTTAGCGAACATTGTACTTCAATTTCTTTTCAATTGAATAAAGGGTTTATTTCTTTGGAAAAGTATTGAACTATGTGTTGCACTTCTTGAGAATTACTAGCAATGGTTTAATTCAGTTAAAATAGTTTTAAACGCTGAATTATTCAAAAGAGCAAGTACACGAACTGATTTCTCCTAAAGAAAACGTTCATCTTTGGCATCTTAGATTGGGTCACATAAATCTCAATAGGATTGAGAGATTGGTAAATAATGGACTTCTAAATGAGTTAAAAGAAAATATTTTACCTGTATGTGAATCCTGCCTAGAAGGAAAAATGACTAAAAGACCTTTTAGTGGGAAAGGTTATAGAGCCAAAGAACCTCTTGAGATTATACATTCAGACCTTTGTGGTCGAATGAATGTTAAAGCCAGAGGAGGTTATGAAAATTTCATCTCTTTTATAGATGATTATTCTAGATTTGGGCATATTTACCTAATGCACCATAAGTCTGAAGTACTTGAAAAGTTCAAGGAATTCAAGACTGAAGTTGAAAATCAATTAGGTAAAACAATTAAAACAATTCGATCAGATCGAGGTGGAGAGTACATGGATTTAAAATTTCAAAGCTATATGATAGAACATGGAATTACATCCCAACTCTCAGCTCCCGGTACGCCACAACCAAATGGTATATCAGAAAGGAGAAATAAAACTTTGTTGGACATGGTTCGATCAATGATGAGTTATGCTCATCTCCCTAATTCTTTTTGGGGTTACGTAGTAAAGACTGCAGGATACATTTTGAACAATTTTCCATCAAAGAGTGTTTCTGAAACACCTTTTGAACTCTAGAAAGGACATAAAGGCAGTTTATGTAATTTTAGAATTTGGGGTTGTCCAGCACATGTGCTTGTGACAAATCCAAACAAGTTAGATTCGCGTTCAAAATTGTGTCTTTTCATAGGCTACCCAAGAGAAACAAGAGGTGGATTATTCTATGATCCTAAGGAAGATAAGGTACTTGTGTCGACAAATGCCACATTCTTAGAGGAGGACAACATAAGGGACCACGAACCAAAAAGTAAAATTGTGTTAAGTGAGTTAGACGGAACAATAACAAAGGTTGCTAATAAAACTATTACGTCAACAAAAGTTGTTGATACTAGCTTGTCTAGTCATGAGAGTCCATCTCAAGAGTTGAGTATGCCTCGATGTAGTGGGAGGGTTATAACACAACCTGACCGTTACATGGGTTTATCTGAAACCAAGTTGTTATACCAGATGACGACTGTGAGGATCCATCGACTTATTATCAAGCGATGGTTGACAAAGACAAAGACAAATGGGTCATAGCCATGGACCAAGAAATGGAGTCTATGTACTTCAATTCTTTTTGGGATCTTGTAGATAAACTTGATGGGGTAAAACCTATAGGTTGTAAGTGGATCTACAAGAGAAAGCGTGGTGTAGATGGAAAGGTGCAAACCTTCAAAGCTAGACTAGTAACAAAGGGTTATACTCAGGTTGAAGGGGTTGACTATGAGGAAACCTTTTCACCTATTGCTATGGTAAAGTCTATCCGTATCCTACTTGTCGTTGCCGCATATTATGACTATGAGGTATGGAAAATGGATGTCAAGACAACATTCTTGACGAGAACATCTACATGGACCAACCCAAAGGGTTCATCAAACAAGGACAAGAGCAAAATGTTTGCAGGCTTAAAAGGTCAATCTATTGACTGAAACAAGCCTCTAGGTCCTAGAATATAAGATTTGATCAGGAAATCAAATCTTTCGGCTTTGATCAGAATGATGATGAACCTTGTGTCTACGAGAAAATTCTCAATAGTTCTATCGCATTCTTAGTTCTATATGTGGATGATATCATACTCATTAGGAATGATGTAGGTTATCTTACTAACATTAAGAATTGGCTAGCTACGCAAATGAAAGATTTGGGCGAAGCGCAGTTTGTTCTTGGGATCCAGATTGTCCAGAACTGCAAGAATAAAACACTAGCCCTGTCTCTGACATCTTACATCGACAAAGTGTTGTTGAGGTTTAAGATGCAAGACTCCAAAAAGGGTTTATTGCCTTTTAGATATGGAGTTCATTTGTCTAAGGAAATAGTGTCCTAAGACACCTCAAGGAGTTGAGGATATGAGACGGATTCCTTATGCATCAGTTGTTGGGAGACTGATGTACGCCATGTTGTGTACTAGGCCTGACATCTGCTTTGCAGTTGGAATGGTCAGTAGGTATCAATCCAATTCAGGACTTGAACACTGGACAACGGTTAAAACGATCCTTAAGTATCTACGGAGAACAAGGAACTACATGCTTGCGGGCTAAGGATTTGATCCTTACAGGATACACGGATTCTGACTTTCAGACTGATAAAAATTCTCGGAAATCTACATCAAGGTCAGTATTTACTCTTAACGGAGGAGTTGTAGTATGGCGAAGCGTCAAGCAAAGATGCATCGCTGATTCCATCATGGAGGCCGAACATGTAGCAGCTTGTGAAGCAGCTAATGAGGTCGCTTGGTTAAGGAAATTCATGTTAGATTTGAAAGTTGTTCCAAATATGAGTTTGCCCATCACGCTGTATTGTGATAACAGTGGTGTGGTGGCAAATTCAAAGGAACCCCGAAGTCATAAGAGGGGAAAGCATATTGAGCGGAAATATCATCTCATCGGAGAGATCGTGCATCGAAGAGACGTGATCGTCACGAAGATAGCCTCAGAGCACAATATTGTTGATCCTTTTACAAAAGTTCTCACGGCTAAAGTATTTGAGAGTCACCTAGAAGGTTAGGTTTACAAGTCTTCCCCATCTAAGGCAAGTGGGAGTATGTTGTACAAAGGGTTTCAATGCCCTAGTTTATTGTATTTACATTAATGTAATGTTTTAGTACTCCACAAGTTTTAGGTCAAGTGGGAGATTGTTGGGATTTTTGCCCTAAGCTTATATAATTTTGATGAAATAAATAAAGAGTTATTTGTTTTGGTAAAATTATATTCTTTCTATATATAAATCCAATAAACTAAGCTCCAAGGTTATAATGTATCTTGAACATAAGTGTAGAAGACACTTTTTGGATTGTGTTCAAGAGTATAACCTAAATGGTCAATGGTAGAAGAATAAGGTTGGAAACCTTATTCTGGTAACACCATGGATGCGACCCACTTTGTAATTAGTACAAATGAGTTAATCCAACTCATTCCTGTGGTTAACATGCGAGTGGGGGCATCCTGTATGAAGAGTTCATACAAGACCAGACTGCAAATTATTAGTCTTGTTGGGATGTATGTCCTCATCTCTTGTTAGTACATGTTTGTAATATTCCAAGTTGTAAATAAATAAGAGTTATTTATTTTAACTTTGTGTTATAAATAAGAGTTATTTATTTAAACTTTGTGTCTCGCATATTTCATAAACTTAGTCCAATAAACTCAGCTCCAGGGTCATTGTATTAATGAGAGAACTAATAACATGAACGGTGTGTAGTGGACACACAGAGAGGATCACGTTTGAGTTAATGACCCGAACGGTCTACAGTATATGGATAGGGTTGGAGATCTAATCCTGGATACACTCTGGATGCGGCCCGCTTTGTATTATATACAAACGAGGTGATCTGACTCGTTCATGTGGTTGACATGCGAGTCGGGGCATCCTGTGCAATAAGATTCTACAAGACTGAACCCTGAATTATTAGACTTACTGATGTAACACCATTAACAGTATAGGGCTAATAATTTCGTAGATGACAATTAGTGACAAGACCTTAATCCTGAGCGTGTTACAGACTCCTGTCTGGGGGGGTTTGTTCTTTGACTAGTACGGGTGAGGGTGGCCACTATTGCTCGCCTAATATGCCTATCTTCTTAGAGACAAGACCACGTGGGGAGCTGGGAACTTGACTACGCAAGAAGGAATTCACTCGTTCCCGACTTAGGAAAACTAGACGGGTTGTTCCCTAAGTGTAGTCTCTAGGGCTTAAACAACGGGACCCCACTCTCTCACTGGCCTGAGAGGGTTATTGTTTATGGTTGGACCATGCAACGTAGTTGTTCATTAGAGGAGCAATGGGACTTAAGGAGCAAGAGGTAGACACAGGGTTTAAACGGAAATTTTTCCCAGTAATGTCTACGAACAACTTGTGAAGGGTCGACTTATGGGTATTTGTAAACTCAATCTCTTTGGAACTTCCTTATTAACAAACAACAAAAATAAAGAAGAAATGAATGTTTAAAACTTGGTTTTCCATGTTTTAAAAAGAAAAGAAATGAAGTGAAAGACAAAAGGAAGGAAAGTTTAAACCATTTTGGTTTGGATTGCTTTAAAGACAAAAGAAGAAAAGGAAATGAAACAAATGTTTAATATATTAAGTTTTGTTTGTTAAGAAAAGAAAAGAAAAGAAAAGAAAGAAAGGGATAAAGGAAAGGAAAAAGAAAAAGCAAAAAGGGGAAAAAGACAAATTTGTCTTTTCCTCCACCGTTTGCTTTTTAGAAAAGCTTTATCTTCTCAATTTTCTTCTTCATTTATCAAAACAAAAGCTGAAGCTTCGTGGGAGAAGGAGAAAGGAAGAAAAAGGAAGCCATTTTCGTGATTTTGGAGCTGGAATTGCAGAAGAAAGGAGGAGAACTCAAAGCTTAATTGTATAAAGCGACAAGGTGATCAACTCGCACTCAGCCTCGATGTTTTGGTCTTTTCGAGCTCAACAAGAGGAGGTAAAAGTTGCGTTTTTGATACATGACATTTAACTCAATTTGGAAAAAATTTCATGAAGGAAGCTCGAGCTAATACTGAAGTTAACGTACTGTTTTGTTAAGAGGAAGACAGAAGACAGAATTTACTGTCAAATCTGGGAAGTCTCTGATGTTTTGGTTGTTCTCATCTGTATACTTGGAGTTAGAAGCTCTAGTTTGCATGGTTCGAAAGCTTATTGAATTTCCTACGACTTCCGTGAAGAAATCGTGAGTAGAAAATGTCTCGAAGATGTTTTAAATATCATGTTAAATTGGTTGTGCAGCAGGAAATCCGAATCTGGAAACAGCAGAAGTCTGTTTTGAGGAAAGTAACTTTCGAGGTATTTCTGAACAAATCCGTTTGGAATTTCAATTTCATGTCTTCATATGATTTTTTGAGGATTCAAAAAGGAAGAGTTTGGTATAAATGAAATTATTTTTGGATAAGTAATGAAGAAGTTATGGCTGTCTGAAAACAGGGCAGAAAATCTAAAAATGCTGGAAATTTGAAAGTGTGTTTTCTTGCAAGTTTTAAGGTAAAAAATCATGAGCTCGAGGTTCTAATGGTTGATTTGGTTTGTTTAACAGGCCAAGAGCAAATAGGTCAAGTTTACAAGCCAAGGTTCTAATTCTAATACTGTGAGTGACTCTATCTTAGAACTATGCTTGACCTATGTTTTTCTTCAAGAACATAAGTGTTGATAATTACATCCTGTTTGAACTAATTATGTATGGCTTCATAGAGTTTTCTAACATAAAGTTCATGATGGAACCTAAGCATGTTTTGAATTAGTTTGTAACTATAAATCCAAGTATGAAAACTAAATTATGGAAGTATGTTTTCCTTTAGAGAATGTTTTGTGTAAATCCACTTGGGAACATGTTTAGATGATAATGTGAAAATGTCAAGAAATTGTTGTATGTGTTATAAAGACATGATTTCCATGGTACACAAATTATGCCCTTGTTTGTGGTTAACCCCTAATACTGAAGGCCATTCGAGAAGGTACTTAGGGGGAATGAATCATGATATCCCGATACTGAAGGACAATGAGAAGGTATCCGGGTAGTAAATGGTTTTACCTTAATACTGAAGGACAATGAGAAGGTATTCGGGTAGTAAATGGTTTTACCTTAATACTGAAGGACATAGAGAAGGTATTAGGGAAAACCAAACGATCAAAGGTATACCACGTGCACGTGAGAGAGAGAGGTATGAACCTTATTGATATAAATGTAACTCTACCACCTCTATGGTTTTATGTGGTATCATGTCATGTGTTTTATTGTTATGAACCTCTATATTATTGATCTATCTACCCTCGATATGATAGTACATCTCGAATTGTGTGCTATGCATAAGTGGTGACTTACACTTGTAAATTGAAAGCATGGTTTGTTATGTTTACAAACAGATGTTAAGCTATTTTCTACTTATAATCTACCATTATTATGATTCACCTGTCAGCTTATAATGTTTTAAAGATAGACACTCACTGAGCTTTTAGGCTCGTTCTTTCAATGTTTTCAAACCTTTTCGGTAGAGATCGAGCTCACAATACGACATCCCGCCATAGTCTGCTGGAAGTTTCATAAGTTGAAAGTTTGTACGTGGCTGGTGTTGTATAGCAAGTCGTTATGTAGTTATAGTTGTTTGTGCATAATAGGTTGTATAAACAGTGGGTTGGCATGTTCTGAGTTGTGATGCTATTGCTCGTTCAAGTTTTCAAATGAGAGACTTAAGAAATGTTTCTCCTTATGTATGTTTAGTAGTTATCAAGTTTCTGCTGTGTTATGTTAAAGTTTACCATATACGAGCATAGTATGTTTATCAGGTAGAACAGGGTCATCAGGTATTGTTAAGAGGTGAGCAATGTCTGTTGGCTTCATGCCTCTTTCCGGGCTAAGTTAGCAGGTGGTTCAGGAGGGGGTGTGACAATATTAGTTATATTGATGGACACAACTTGTCCTACAGTTATGAGAGTGCAACTACGGGCTTTAGTGGAGTGTTACCGTAGCTAATGAATGTTGAATAACCGGGTCAAAGAGTTTGACAGGTTAGTCTCAAATCATTGGAGCTCGTCACGTATAGGTCCATTAGGTTCCTTGGTTTGCTCAAATTTGACAAATTGAGGGTTTAAAGTTTGGTGTGAATTTGAAGTGTTCAAATTCATTATTTGGGTATTTATGTCGTTTATATGAGATATAGATGACATAATATATAGTTTGATGTGAACGAGATTCATAATAAACTATAGTATAGCCTAATTGATTTATTAGAGCTAATTGGAGAAATTGAATTGAGCGAAATTAAATTGAATTTGATTCAATTTAAAATTCCACATTTATGCAAATGAGATTTGTATAATAAGGTATGAGATACCTTATATTATATGATATGTAAATATGATTTGTATATCATATAGTTGTGGTAAAATGGTGAATTGGTGGAGATTTTAACTCCACTACACACCATTATAAAAGGATGCATTCAATGGCATCTCATAAGCCTTTTTGTCATTTTTTGGATTTTGATCCAAACAGAGCAAAATATTCTCTCCATAACTCTCTCATTTATCTAAGATCTCTCCTCACAAAAAACCAAAGGGAATCCCACCTACTCTCCCTCAACCTCCCGAGAACAACCGAGAAAACGTTTTGGAAGTGTTTTGCAACACTGTTCGAGGTTCGATTCGATGAGATCGTTGGATCGAGAGTGATCGTGACTGGAGGAGGAAAGCATTGATGTAGTGTTCATCAACAAGTAAGTACCGAGATACCTTGTTGTTTTTCCTCTTCTTTTGCATGTTTAACCTAGAATTAAAGTAGTTTAGTTCAATTTTAAGATAAGAATTACACAACGAATCAACAACGTTTCACAACGTCTTCCGCTACGGGAATTCTAAATCCTTTCAATTGGTATCGGAGCCAATCGTTGCTCTTTGTTGTGTATTCTGTGAATTCTTAAAATTAGGTGGGTTGCTTCAAATTCATGAGCTGAAATTGTGGTTTGCGTTTTTGGATGTTTCGGTTTTTGGAACAAGTTTAGATTTACATTAAAGTTGATGAGATCAATGTAAAGGCCCGGTGTTTTGGGTATTTTGTAATGTAAATCGAGTTTGTAAGTCCGTGTCGTTCGTGGCAAGAGTTGTCATGAAGAAAACGAGGCGGAAATGGGCGATTTCGGTTAAAAACATTAAAAGTGGTTTGCTGGAAATTCATCAACGTCGCAACACTGTTCTTCAGCGTTGCGACGCCATCCATGCTACTGGAGAGGCTGATGCAGTGCAACGTTGCAACGCCTCGGCGTTGAGAAAGCAAGACATGATGTTGTACAGTACAACGTAGTGGAGCATGGTGCGCGAGATATTCGCGCGGTAGTGGCATCATGGGTAAGCGGTTCGAGCTGGGAGTTACGCAACTGTTTTAATAATTTATTTTATTTATTTATTTATTTGTAAAATTTACTTATTTATTTATTTTTATTAATTAATATTAATATAAATGTTATATAAATGTTAATTATTTTTTTTTAATTCCCCTAGTGTGCCAAAAATTGGACCAATTATGCTATTTATTAAATTATGCAATTGTTGTATGATCTATTATTTCTATGTGCATAATGTATGTCATATAGATTTAAAATCTCACCTTAGGTTAAACATTTCATGCATCATATTTATATTACAAGAGTTATAATATATTGTCACACCCCGTCCCAGCTTACTTGCCTAACCTAGGAAGAGATGCAAAGACAAAGATAACAAAACCTCTTGTTGGCTTTCCTTGACTAACCCAAGACTTAACTTAAAATAGACGTAACACATCATGTTTGAATAAGTAAAGTTAAGCACTGATAATATGAAACACATTCACTTCCTTTACTATGTTCTTTAGGTAGTCATAAAGTTTCCATGTTTATTACAACCCATCTAATATGTTCTCACTACAAACCATATACAAATGGAAGTGTATATACAAGGAGCTAAATGGCGTGGTGGCAAATAGGTCTTGTGGAGGCTAAGCACTGGAAACTCGTCTGCTACCTGGGAAGAGTAGACATAAAGAAAACGTGAGCTAGGAAGCTCAGTGAGTGTCTATTATAAGCTCAAAGGTGAAGCATAATAATGGAAGATTATAAGTAGAAAATAACTTAACATAAACAAACCATGCTTCCAATTTACAGGTTTAAGTCACCACTTATGCATAGCACATAACTCATATTGTAGTATTATATTGAGTGTAAATAGATCAATAATATAGAAGCTCATAACAATAAAACACATAGCATGATACCACTTTCAAACCATAGAGGTGGTAGAGTTACATTTGTACCAATAAGGTTCATACATCTCTCACGTGCACGTGGAATACCTTTTGCCCTTTGGTTTTCCCTAATACCTTCTCTATGTCCTTCAAAGATTAAGGTAAGACCATTTACTACCCGAATACCTTCTCATTGTCCTTCAAGATCGGAAATTATGATTCATTCCCCTTAAGTACCTTCTCGAATGTCCTTCAAAGATTTAGGGGTTAACCAAGACCAAGGGCATAACTTGTTTACCATGGAAATCATGACTTTATAACACATACAACAATTTCATAACAATTTCATATTATCATCTAAACATGTTCCCAAGTGGATTTACACAAAACATTCTCTAAAGGAAAGCATACTTTCATAATTTAGTTTCCATACTTGGATTTATAGTTACAACTAATTCAAAGCATGCTTAGGTTCCATCATGAACTTTATGTTAGGAACTCCATGAGGCTATACATAATTAGTTCAAACAAGATTCAATGATCAACAATTATGTTCTTTAAGAAAAACATAGGCCAAGCATAGTTCTAAGATAGAGTCACTCACAGTATTAGAATTAGAACCTTGGCTTGTAAACTTGACCTATTAGCTCTTGACCTATCAAACAAACCAACTCAACCATTAGAACCTCGAGCTCATGATTTTTAACCTTAAAACTTGCAAGAAAACACACTTTTAAATTTTCCAGCATTTTCAGATTTTCTGCCCTGTATTCAGACAGCCATAACGTCTTCATTACTTATCCAAAAATAATGTAATTTATACCAAACTCTTCCTTTTTGAACCCTCTAAAAATCATATGAAGACATGAAATTGAAATTCTAAACGGATTTGTTCAGAAATACCTCGAAAGCTACTTTCCTCAAAACAGACTTCTGCTGTTTTCAGATTCGGATTTCCTGCTGCACAACAAATTTAATCTGATATTTAAGACATCTTCTAGACATTTTCTACTCACGATTTCCTCACGAAAGTTGTAGGAAATTCAATAAGCTTTCGAACCATACCAATTAGAGCTTCTAACTCCAAGTGTACAGATCAGAACAACCAAAACATCAGAGACTTCCCGGATTTGACAGCATACTTCTGTTTTCTGCCTTCTCTTAGCTAAACAGTAACATCAATTCCTTTCCTTATGCACCTAAGAAACAGGTCTAATTCAGTCCCATAACTCAATTAAGAATAGCCATACACACAATTGGTTGTAAGGTAAATAGAAATGGAAGAGAATCTCCTTCAATCTCTTGCTAGAAGTTTTTCCCTTTCACCTAAAATTACAGGTTCAACTTCCAGCTTGAGTTCCTCAAAATTTATCAACACAACCACCAAATATTTTTTGATAAACCTCAAGGACAACATCTTAGCTTACTTACCTCAAAATTTCAGCTTCTAATTCCTCCTCAAGAGCTCAAAACAGACTGATCTCCTCATACTGTTCTGCTACCCGAGAAACTTGAACACCCTTCACTGTTCTGCACTTTTCTCCTTCGTCCTCTTAGTATTTTCTTCAAAGCCGACCAGTTTCGTATTCTACACTTAATTTATGAGATTTTGACATAAAAATCATCGAATTTGGTTCGGTAGATAGAGTGATATGATCGATTGAAGTTGGACCATTTTCCAGCTGCTTGCTGTCTTAGTAGAAATTTGACACCACCTTCTTGCCAAACATAACTTCGAGCCTTCACCTCCTTTGGCCAGCTCCTACTTTCTTATTTACATCATAATCTCCTTTTTAAAACACCAAAATAAGTAAATAAGTCAATCTAAAGTATTTAACCAACTTTACCTAAGTTTATAAAAGATATGAGCTTTTCATTCAATACGTAATGCACCTAAAATTTGCCTAACTTGCTATTGATATTAACATACTTCAATTAACCTTCTAATATGCTTATTTCAATGGTTTACCTATCCCCTTATGAAGTTTAAACACATTGTAGCTCCAAATTCAATAGATTCCCAAATTCGATCACGACATCATTTAGTGCAACCTATACGATTTTGCATATTTCAAAACATCATGAACGAGTGCTCAATGATAAAAGAGAATAGGGTTTAGGGCTTACAATTTACTACCCCCTTAAGAGGAATTTCGCCCTCGAAATTCAGCACGAGAAAAGTTGTGGGTACTTTTCTTTCATTGTGTCTTCGCTTTCCCATGTTGCTTCCTCGACGTCGTGATTTCTCCACAAGACCTTTACCAGTGGTATTGACTTGTTCCTAAGCACCTGCTCTTTCCGATCCAGTACTTGTAGAGGTTCTTCCTCATATGATAGATTCTCCTTAAGTTGTATTGGTTCTACCTTGAGCACATGTGATGGATCAGAAATGTATTTCCTCAACATTGATACATGGAAAACATTATGTACCCGAGACAATTCTATCGGTAAAGCTAATCAGTAGTCGATGGCCCTACACGCCCGAATCTCGTAAGGCCCTATATATCTCGGCCTCGCTTTCCCTTCCTTCCAAACCGCAAAATACTCTTCCATGGGGATAGTCTCGGAAAACTTTGTCTCCGATTTCAATTCTAAATCTCTTCTTCGTTTGTCAGTGTAGCTCTTTTGTCTATCTTGTCTTGTCTTGATCTTTTTCCCGATAAGTTTAACATTCTCCGAGGTAACTTGGACCAACTCCGCCCTATCGCCTTCCTTTCTCCTACCTCCCCCAAAGAAATAGGGTTCTACATTTTCTTCCATATAATGCTTCGTGCGGTGCCATTCCGATGCTAGAATGATAACTATTATTGTATGCAAACTCCATCAATGATAGGTGAGTCTCCCACTTCCTTTATATTGCGAAGACGCATGCTCGAAGCATGTCTTCGAGGGTCCAATGGTTCTTTCTCCGATGACCATCGGTTTGTGGATGAAATGTTGTACTAAAGTGCAACTTAGTTCCCAAGGCCTCTTGGAGACTCGACTTAACTTGGAAGTAAATCTCGAATCCCTATCCGACACAATAGATACTGGGGTTCCGTATTGGCTTACAATCCTGTCAACATATAATTTAGCAAGTTTATCCAGGGTAAAAGTTACCTTGACGGGTAAAAATTGAGCAGTCTTAGTCAATCTGCTCTATTATCACCCAAATCCCGTCATAACCACTCGGTGTTCGGGAAGTCCAAATAAGAAATCCATCGTTACATGCTCCCACTTCCATTCGGTATTGGGAGTGGATTTAGAAGCCCTCCTAGTTTCTCGCTGCTTCGTGTTTCACTGTGACAAATTAGACATTTAGAGACATACTCTGCTATTTCTCGTTTCATTCCCGCCACCAATAATGGTTCTTTAAGGTCCGATACATCTTTGTACCTCCTGGATGCATCGCATAGGCTGAACTATGTGCTTCTTCTAGTATCGCATTTCTCAAAGTTTCATCTTTAGACACACAAAATCTACCACACTTCATCAATGCTCCATCACGCCTCTACTTCAGTAATCGCTCTTTTTGATTCAAGTTCACCTCTTCTATCAATTTCTTCTGTGTAGGGTCTTTAGCTTGACTTGAGATAACATCATTAATCAAGGTAGGTCTTACTCGAAAATGAGCTAACAAGTTCCCTTTGTCACCAACATACACCTTTGCATTAGAACTCTTGAGTTCCTCAAATGAGAGCCACTCTAACAACAGATTAAGTGAACCCCACGTTGCTTTGACTTCCTACTCAAGCATCACTACAACATTAGCCTTCCCGGGTGGTATTCAATCGTGCAGTCATAATCTTTTATCAATTCAAGCCACCGCCGTTGTCTCAAATTCAACTCTTTCTGTTCGAATTTTATGATCTGTGTAAATACAACACTTCTCACCAAACAGATAATGCCTCCAAATCTTTAAAGCTAACACAACTGCTGCGAGCTCCAAATCATGAGTAGGATAATTACATTCATGTTTTTTTAACTGTCTTGAGGCATAAGCAATCACTTTCCCATCTTGCATAAGTACACACCCAAGGCCCTGATGTGAGGCATCACAGTAAACCTCAAACTCTTTTCCCGTGGTGGGTAGAGTTAGTACCGGTGCTGTGACAAGTCTGTTCTTTAACTCTTGAAAACTTTTTCCACACTTTTCACTCCACTCGAACTTCGTATTCTTCTTTGTCAAACTGGTTAATGGAAGAGCTATCTTCGAAAACCCCTCGACAAAACGTCGATAGTATCCTGCAAGGCCCAAAAAACTACGGACTTCCGTTATTGAAGTTGGTTGTTCCCACTTAACTATAGCTTCCGTCTTTTGAGGATCCACTTGTACTCCAAACACGATACTACGTGTCCCAAAAACACAACCTGCTCCAAACCAAAACTCACATTTACTAAATTTAGCATACAACTTTCGATCTCGTAATGTCCAGTAGCACTATTCTGAGATGTTCTGCATGCTTTTCTCTACTTTCTGAGTACACCAAGATGTCATCAATAAATACTATCACAAACTGATCAAGGTAAGGATGAAATACCCGATTCATGAGATCCATGAATGCTTTCATTGGGCATTAGTTAACCCGAATGGCATTACCAAGAATTCATAATGTCCATACCTTGTCCTCGAAAGTCGCTTTTGGTACATCGTAATCATTGATCTTTAGCCGATGATATCCTCGATCGTAAATCAATTTTGGAAAACACCGAGGCACCCTTTAGTTGATCGAACAGTCATCTATGCGAGGCAAAGGATATTTGTTACGTATTGTTACCTTATTCAGCTTGTCGGTAATCAATACATAATCGTAATGTCCCATCCTTCTTTTAACAAACAACACAGTGCTCCCCACGGAGATACACTTGGTCGAATATAACCCTTATCCACCAACTCCTCGCAGAATCGAGTTTTCAATTCCTTCATTCCTTCTGGTGCCATCCTATACGGGGCTTGAGATATTGGCGCTGCTCACGGCATCAGTCTATGGTAAACTCCACCTCTCTATCGTGGTAACCTCATAGCTCTTCCGGGAAGACATCTAAATACTCACATACTCACTGGAATGTCTTGTGTTTCGATTTACTCACCGGTGCACAAACTACATATGCAAGATATGCTTTGCATAACCTTTCTTCAATAATTTCCCACTTTAATAGTTGATATCATACAAGTAGGCAATATCTTCCTATGTCCTTAAACACAACCTCGATGCCGCATGATTTCCTCAACACAACTTCCTTCCTATGACACCATTAAGGCATGATACCTAGATAAGAAATCCATCCCCAAAATAACGTCGAACTCTTGGAGATCTAAGGGAATCGATTCAGATTGTCATGGTCATACCATTCACTTCCACCATACAATTAGTATAAACACTACAAACTATCGACATATCACCAATAGGAGTATAAATACACAGCTCCTCGGATAAAGGTTCTAATTTCACGCAACAATGCCAAAGAAAAACATTTTAGAGATAAAAGAATGTGTAGCTCCCGGATCTAGTAATGCATGTGCGTGTTTATTACAGAGATAGAAAGTGTACCCGTAATAACTTCCGTGCATCATCCGCCTCCCGCCGTGTCATGGCGTAAATCTTCCCTCGTTGTGGGGGGGTCGACCTACTCCCCCTTTTGCTTAGCACTACTAGTGTGCCTTCTCCTCCAAACGCCCCAAGATTTTGCCGCTTTGGTTCACGATGATGATGTAGTTCTCTCATTCCACCATGCCTTCTTGCATTAATTGGGGCATTCCCTTTTGAAGTGACCACCTTGCCCACAGCTGAAACATACATTTCCGCCACTCAAACATCGACCCCAATGATACTTTCCACAAGTGTCGCACAAAGGTTTCCTTGCTTTGAACTAGCTACCGACTCAACTGGATTGCCTCATGCGGAGTCCTTTGCGATCCTATCGTAAAACTTGATCCTGCCGCCTCTGCCTTTCCCCACGCCCACCTGCACTCAGTCCTTGGAGTAGTTTGCCCACCACGATGGGGTTTAAAGCTTCCTTTTCGAGACACCAGGAGTGAATCTCCTATTATCTCCTCGTTGGAATCGGTCTCGTGGTAAACCAACGTATAAGTGGTATAACCACCACCTACAGCTCCTTTTCCCATTCTCGTGTTTTACCAGCTTCGCTCTACTCGTAATGCCGTCTCCACAAGCTTGGAGAACTCAACCCACTCCGAACTTGCTGTCACACAGCGTTACGATCTCTGTTCAGAGACCGTCCTCGAACCTCTTGCATCGATCTGTCTCGTTTGCAACAATAGTGCTAGCATACTTTGATAATTCTGTGAACTTCTTCTCATATTCTCTTGACATCGATCCCTGAACAAGTCCTAGAAACTCGTTCCTCTTCGCATCACGATATGAGCTCGGGTAATACTTATCTTCAAAGGCCTTTCAAACTCTTTCCACTCCCAAGCATCTACTTTTCTCGCTCTCTGTATCTTCCACCAATCATCCGCTCCTTTCGAGGAGTAAGAATGTCGCTAAATCGACCTTCCTGTCTTGAGGCATCGCATGACCCTAAAGCACTTCTCAATCGAGATTAACCAAACTTCAACATCAGCGGGATCTGTCGTGCCTTCAAATGTTGTTGCACCCAAGGCTTTCAGTCTTTCAATGCCATACTTCTTTTCTGGATCTGCTTGTGCTGATCCAACACTTTCAGCTAATCTTTGAGTTATCCGCGTAAAGATCTGTTCCTCCATGTTCACCTCTTGCTGAGGATGACTAGACTCTCCCTCTGATACCTCTCTTCCTCTATCACCAGTAGCTTCTTGAGTTCCGCTTCCACTGCCCGCCTCTCGCTTGCCACCTCGAGCCATGGTCCTAAATTATACAAACTTATTAAAATAGGTAAGACAACAAGCTCCTAATTTAATGCATGAACCTAGTTCCCTTCTCAAAACCTTTTGCTCTGATACCAAGATGTCACACCCCGTCCCAGCTTACTTGCCTAACCTAGGAAGAGATGCAAAGACAAAGATAACAAAACCTCTTGTTGGCTTTCCTTGACTAACCCAAGACTTAACTTAAAATAGACGTAACACATCATGTTTGAATAAGTAAAGTTAAGCACTGATATACACTATAATATGAAACACATTCACTTCCTTTACTATGTTCTTTAGGTAGTCATAAAGTTTCCATGTTTATTACAACCCATCTAATATGTTCTCACTACAAACCATATACAAATGGAAGTGTATATACAAGGAGCTAAATGGCGTGGTGGCAAATAGGTCTTGTGGAGGCTAAGCACTGAAACTCGTCTCACTACAGGAAGAGTAGACATAAAGAAAACGTGAGCTAGGAAGCTCAGTGAGTGTCTATTATAAGCTCAAAGGTGAAGCATAATAATGGCAGATTATAAGTAGAAAATAACTTAACATAAACAAACCATGCTTCCAATTTACAGGTTTAAGTCACCACTTATGCATAGCACATAACTCATATTGTAGTATTATATTGAGTGTAAATAGATCAATAATATAGAAGCTCATAACAATAAAACACATAGCATGATACCACTTTCAAACCATAGAGGTGGTAGAGTTACATTTGTACCAATAAGGTTCATACATCTCTCACGTGCACGTGGAATACCTTTTGCCCTTTGGTTTTCCCTAATACCTTCTCTATGTCCTTCAGTATTAAGGTAAGACCATTTACTACCCGAATACCTTCTCATTGTCCTTCAGTATCGGGAAATTATGATTCATTCCCCCTTAAGTACCTTCTCGAATGTCCTTCAGTATTTAGGGGTTAACCAAGACCAAGGGCATAACTTGTTTACCATGGAAATCATGACTTTATAACACATACAACAATTTCATAACAATTTCATATTATCATCTAAACATGTTCCCAAGTGGATTTACACAAAACATTCTCTAAAGGAAAGCATACTTTCATAATTTAGTTTCCATACTTGGATTTATAGTTACAACTAATTCAAAGCATGCTTAGGTTCCATCATGAACTTTATGTTAGGAACTCCATGAGGCTATACATAATTAGTTCAAACAAGATTCAATGATCAACAATTATGTTCTTTAAGAAAAACATAGGCCAAGCATAGTTCTAAGATAGAGTCACTCACAGTATTAGAATTAGAACCTTGGCTTGTAAACTTGACCTATTAGCTCTTGACCTATCAAACAAACCAACTCAACCATTAGAACCTCGAGCTCATGATTTTTAACCTTAAAAATTGCAAGAAAACACACTTTTAAATTTTCCAGCATTTTCAGATTTTCTGCCCTGTATTCAGACAGCCATAACTTCTTCATTACTTATCCAAAAATAATGTAATTTATACCAAACTCTTCCTTTTGAACCCTCTAAAAATCATATGAAGACATGAAATTGAAATTCCAAACGGATTTGTTCAGAAATACCTCGAAAGCTACTTTCCTCAAAACAGACTTCTGCTGTTTTCAGATTCGGATTTCCTGCTGCACAACAAATTTAATCTGATATTTAAGACATCTTCTAGACATTTTCTACTCATGATTTCTTCACGAAAGTTGTAGGAAATTCAATAAGCTTTCGAACCATACCAATTAGAGCTTCTAACTCCAAGTGTACAGATCAGAACAACCAAAACATCAGAGACTTCCCGGATTTGACAGCATACTTCTATTTTCTGCCTTCTCTTAGCTAAACAGTAACATCAATTCCTTTCCTTATGCACCTAAGAAACAGGTCTAATTCAGTCCCATAACTCAATTAAGAATAGCCATACACACAATTGGTTGTAAGGTAAATAGAAATGGAAGAGAATCTCCTTCAATCTCTTGCTAGAAGTTTTTCCCTTTCACCTAAAATTACAGGTTCAACTTCCAGCTTGAGTTCCTCAAAATTTATCACCACAATCACCAAATATTTTTTGATAAACCTCAAGGACAACATCTTAGCTTACTTACCTCAAAATTTCAGCTTCTAATACCTCCTCAAGAGCTCAAAACAGACTGATCTCCTCATACTGTTCTGCTACCCGAGAAACTTGAACATCCTTCACTGTTCTGCACTTTTCTCCTTCGTCCTCTTAGTATTTTCTGCAAAGCCGACCAGTTTTGTATTCTACACTCAATTTATGAGATTTTGACACAAAAATCATCGAATTTGGTTCAGTAGATAGAGAGATATGATCGATTGAAGTTGGACCATTTTTCAGCTGCTTGCTGTCTTAGTAGAAATTTGACACCACCTTCTTGCCAAACTTAACTTCGAGCCTTCACCTCCTTTGGCCAGCTCCTACTTTCTTATTTACATCATAATCTCCTTTTTAAAACACCAAAATAAGTAAATAAGTCAATCTAAAGTATTTAACCAACTTTACCTAAGTTTATAAAAGATATGAGCTTTTCATTCAATACGTAATGCACCTAAAATTTGCCTAACTTGCTATTGATATTAACATACTTCAATTAACCTTCTAATATGCTTATTTCAATGGTTTACCTATCCCCTTATGAAGTTTAAACACATTGTAGCTCCAAATTCAATAGATTCCCAAATTCGATCACGACATCATTTAGTGCAACCTATACGATTTTGCATATTTCAAAACATCATGAACGAGTGCTCAATGATAAAAGAGAATAGGGTTTAGGGCTTACATATATATACTGTGCATGATAGGATTATATTATAAGAGTTATAATATAATGTTAGCATGATTTATTTTATTTAATATAAGTGTTATATTTCTTAGATTAAAAGCATGCTCATGCATTTAATTCATGTGATGAATGTATGTTATAGTATAGTATTATTCATGTGATGAATGATCAAAAACTATAACATAGAAATGCATGTAACCTAAGTTAATTATTAGTTTTAAAATGTCTAAAACTTGAATAATTAGACTTAGGTTTTCTAGGTCTAATAAGATTAGAATTAGGAAAACAAATATTACCTTTGAATGGAGACTGATAAGTAACTCTGTCTAAGGAAGGTTCTGTCTAAGGCTAGGGTATTTAAGATGACGCTTTGCAGAACACCCGTACCTAGGAAACGACCTGGGAGTGACTTCGATCTGGAGATTCTTAGGTGATATTCTCGTGAGTGTCGTTAATTAATAGTTAATTAATTTATTCACATAGACCTAAGTTAATAACGTGATTATAGACTTAGGCTAATCCAATATAAGAGTTATATTGGTAGACTTAGGTAAACTTTAGCCGGTTTATCTAAGTCAATCCCGTTTAATTTAAAGTGCTGAGTTGGAGGAAATAAAGTGTATGAGATACATTTAATTTTCCATCCACAAATCTTCGTTAAGTTCGCACCGTGAGATCCATACTCGGCCTCGTGGCGTAAATGGGAGCATCCCCCTACGGGTGGCATTTGTATGGGTCAATATTCAACGTGAATGGAGAGAGTACTTATAGTGAGTGGGAGCGGGACCTGTGAAAACGGGACCCATGGCCTCTTCTTTCTATTCACACGTGAGACGCCTATGATTCGCCTGCTAGTTTGGCCTGGACCAAACAATCCCTATGGAAGGTCTTGATCATGGGAGTAGGAACACCGTGAATTCGCGAAAGGGATACGATTTTCTTGTTCGTTTTCCTTCTTAGTCCTCCCTACGGTGGCTATTGTTTGGACAGATACTTGGAAATTTAAATATTGAGGGTGACACTCACAGGATTCATTAAGAGTTAATGGATTCAGGCAAAAAAATAGTAACTGAACGCCTAATGAAATAAGAGTTATTCTGGGATTAGGGTCTGGCCGAGAAAGTCTCGTCCCAGAGTAGGAGTGAGTTTGTCTACCCTACGGCGGCGGTCATTCTAAACCTTTGGAGTATCATTGCAAATTTTGAATGACCTAGGGATCATAGGATAAAAATTTGCTAAAACCTGATTGGATTTTTTCAAAAAGTTTTTGCGAGACTAATTCAAAGTTTTTCATTTTTCCAGCAAAAAAATGTCAAACGCTTTTAACGCTCATTTAGCTTCCGTTAAGTTAGTCGACGATAATATTTTGTGGAAAATCAATATAGACACGATTTTGGTAAATGACGACCAAGAGTTCGCGCTCACTAAGGAGGGTCCTCAGGTGCCCAACTCAACAGTCCTATTCAACGATCTACAAACCTTCCAGTCCTTGGTGCAAACCAGGGGAGAGGAAGCTGATGCAAGTGTTTCCTTAAGACCTTTTCACAGGGGTTTGAACTCTCGGACAAAGTTTGTAGGCTCTTCATGCCCTAAAGGGAAGAAGGAGAAGTTGAAACAGGATAGAGTTGACCGCGCTACCGCCCTAAATGGCAAAGAAATCAAGGAAGTTGCAAGAAAGTGTTTCTACTGCAACGGGGACGGACACCTGAAAAGGAGTTGTGCCAAGTTCCTTGACGAAAAAAAGATGACAGGTAAATGTGATTTACTTATCACAGAAACTTGTTTAGTGGAGAGTAGTGACTCTGTCTTGATATTGGATTCAGGCGCCACTAATCATGTTTTCTCTCCTTTTCAAGGATTGAGTTCCTGCAGCGACTGCAAGAGGGTGAGATAACACTCGGGGTTGGATCCGGAGAAGTTGTCTCAGCTGCAGAAATTGACACGGTGAAACTGTTCTTTGGCGGAAAGTACTTATTATTGGATAATAAGTACATAGTTCAAGGGTTTACTAGAAACCTACTTTCTATTTCGTGCCTAATAGAACTGTTGGGATTTATGCCCTAAACTTGTGTAATTTTGATCAATTAAATAAAGGGTTATTTGTTTTGATAGAATTACAGTTTTTCTTTATAAATCCAATAAACTAAGCTCCAAGGTTATAACATTTATCTTGAACATCAGTGTAGTGGACACTATTTGGGTTGAGTTCAAGAATATAACCTAAATGGTCTATGGTATAAGAATAAGGTTGAAAACCTCATTCTAGTACAATGGATGCGGCCCACTTTGTAATTATACAAATGAGGTAATCCAACTCATTCATGTAGTTGACATGCGAGTGGGGGCATCCTGTATGAAGAGTTCATATAAGACCGGATCGCAAATTATTAGTCTAACCAGTGTAACACCGTTAACAGGATAAGATTAGTAATTTATAGATGGTCATTAGTGACTCGACCTGAATCCTGAGCAAGTTAAGAACTCCTGCTTATAGGGGTTTGTCCTTAAACTAATATGGGTGAGAGTGGCCTGTAGCCGACTCAATAAGCCTACCTTCTCAGGGACAGAACCTCGTAGGTAGCTAGGAACTTAACTGTGCAGGATGGAATTCACTCATTTCTACACTAAGGAATTAGATAGGTTGTTCCCTTAAGAACTGACTCCAGGTCTTGAAAAACGGGGCCCCGCCCTCTATGAGGGTATGAGTCTAAGGTAGGACCTTAGACTTGTTGTTCATTAGAAGATCAGTGGTGCTTAAGGAGCAAAGAGTTAATCACAAGGGTAAAATGATAATTTAACCCAGTCGTGATTACGAACAACCTTTGAAGGGTCGACTCTTGGAAAATAACTATATCAGTGGACACAATATTATCTACAGTGAGGAGAGTGAAGGTACAAGTCTATAGTGGAGTGACTTGTAGTTAATGAATATTGATTAACTGGATCAAAGAGTTTGATCAGTTAATCTCACATCATTGGAGCTCATGAACTGTAGGTCCATTAGGTCCCTCTGTTGGCTCAACATGGTAATATTGAGGGTATAAAGTTAGGAATGAAATTGAAGTGTTCAAATTCATACATGAGGTGTTATATCAATTATATATGATATAATTAATATAATATATAGTTTTAATGTGAATTAGATTCACATATAAACCATATAGTAAAGAGAGAATAATTGAGGGGTAGAATGGTCATTTCCATTCTATTTCTCTATATATATGGTTGCATGAGATGCAACAAGGTTAAGTGATTCCAAGCTTTTGTTGTGTTGTTGGAAAGGTTCCAAAACACAAACATCTCTCTCACATCTCATATCTCCTAAAGGGAACCCACATTTCTCCATCACCTAGAGAACAACGGAGAAGATCCAGTGGTCGTGTCTTATTTCGTTCGTGGTTCGTGTTGCTGAGATCTTGATCGTGAGAGAGGAGGAGCACTTGAAGAAAGGTTGTTCAAAGGTAATATTTCCTGTTGTCCATTATGTTTATATGCTTAATCTAGTTGTTTTTGTTCTTAAATAAAATCGTTGTAACTAAATCAAGAGCGTTTATTTCTCCAAATGGAAATTTGAAGAGTAATAAAGCGTTTATTTCTCGAAATGGAAATTTGATTTGTTCTGCTTCGCTTGAGAGCAATTTATATGTTTTGAACCCTAATTCGGTCAAAAGTGTTTTTAATATCGAATTGTTTAAAACAGCTGAAACGCGAACTAAGAGATTGAAAGTTTCTCCAAAAGAAAGTGCCAATCTTTGGCATCTGAGGTTAGGCCACATAAATCTCAATAGGATTGAGAGACTAGTGAAGAGTGGACTTCTAAGCTAGTTGGAGGAAAACTCTTTACCGGTATGTGTGTCATGCCTTGAAGGAAAAATGACAAAACATCCTTTTAGTGGAAAAGGATATAGAGCCAAGGAGCCCCTTGAGCTTATACATTCTGACCTCTGTGGTCCAATGAATGTTAAAGCACGAGGTGGTTACAAATACTTTGTATCTTTCATTCATGACTATTCAAGGTATGGGGTACATTTACCTAATGCATAGGAAGTCTGAAACTCTTGAAAAGTTCAAGGAGTTCAAGACTGAGGTTGAGAACTTGTTAGGTAAAACGATAAAGACACTTCGATCGGATCGAGGTGGAGAGTATATGGACATTGAATTCCAGGACTATATGATAAAACATGGAATTACGTCCCAACTCTCAGCACCTGGTATGCCACAGCAGAATGGTGTATCGGATAGGAGAAACAGAACCCTGTTGGACATGGTTCGGTCTGTTGGGATTTTTGTCCTAATCTCGTGTTTGTAAATTATTGTTTGAAATTAATAAGAGTTATGTATTTCATCACTTTGTGTCTCGCAATATTTATAAACTTTTCCAATAAACTAAGCTCCAGGGTCATTGAATTTATGAGAGAACTAGAACTTGAACGATGTGTAGTGGACACACAGGGAGGATCACGTTCGAGTTAATGACCCGAACGGTCTACAGTATATGGATAGGGTTGGAGACCTAATCCTCGGATACATCGTGGATGCGACCGCTTTGTATTAGATACAAGCGAGGTGATCGACTTCGTTCATGTGGTTGACATGCGAGTGGGGGCATCCTGTGCAATGAGATTGTACAAGACCGGGATCAGGGAATTATTAGACCTACCGATGTAACACCGCTGTGATGAGACTAATAACTTCGTAGATGACCATTAGTGACTCGACCTGAATCCTGAGCGTGTTACGGACTCCTGTCTGCGAGGGTCTGTCCTTTGACTAGTACGGGTGAGGGTGGTCACAGTTACTCACCCAATATGCCTATCTTCTCAGGGACAGGACCAAGTAGGGAGCTGGGAACTTAACTACGCGAGATGGTATTCACACGTTCCCGCCCTTAGGGAAACTAAAGGGGTTGTTCCCTTAAGTGCTGTCTCTAGGGCTTGGACAACAGGCGCCCACCTTCTCACTGGCCTAAGATGGGTGTTGTGTATGGTTGGACCATCACAATATGTTGTTCATTAGAGGAGCAGTGGGGACTTAAGGAACAAGAGGCAGACACAAGGGTAAAATGGTAATTTGACCCAGTCGTGTCTACGAACAACCTGTGAAGGGTTGACTCATGGGCATTGGTTATATCAGTGGACACGTAATATTCTGCACTGACAGGAGTGCAGCTACGGGCTATAGTGGAGTGTTACCGTATCTAATGAATGTTGATTAACCGGGTCAAAGAGTTTGACAGTTTAATCTCGGATCATTGGAGCCCGTCACTGTAGGTCCATTAGGTCCCTCGGTTGGCTCAATCTGGGTTAAAAGAAGGGTTAATGTTCATCGACGTCTCAACGCTATCCTTGTGTGCGTTGGTTTGGCTGCAGAGCAGCGTTGCAACGCTAGGCGTAGCGTTGCAATGCCATGGCGTGGAGCACGCTGGCCTCAACGCTGGACGCGGCAGCGTTGCAACGCTGCCCACGGCGTTGCAACGCCACACGCGTAGTGGGCGGTTGCATCTACAGTTTTGCGAGATGTGGGAGTTTGATAATTAGTGGGGTAGTTATTTTCAATTTATTAATTTGTATTTTAATTGCTTTTTTGTAAAATGTATTTAATTCATTTATTTAATTATTTTGTTAAATATTATTAATATAAGTGTTATATGAATGTTATTTAATTAAATAATTGCCCCTAGGTGCCAAAACCGGTCCAATTTTGCTATTTAATTATTTTATGCATGAGATGTATGATTTAATTAAATTCTATGTGCATATTGTATGTCATAAAGATTTAAAATCCCACCTTGGGTTAAGCATTTCATGCATCATTTATATTATAAGGGTTATAATATATAGTTTGCATGATAGGTTATATTATAAGAGTTATAATATAATTAAACTGCATATTTAATTTAATTAATATAAGTGTTATATTTTTTAGATTAAAGTATGCTCATGCATTTATATTCATGTGATGAATTATATTATGTTATAGTATATAGTTATTCATGTGATGAATGATCAAGCACTATAGTTTTAAAGAGTTTAGAACTTGAATAATTAGACTTAGGTTTTCTATTTTCTAATGAGATTAGAAATTAGGAAATCAAAGTTTAGTCTATGAATGGAGACTGATTAGTAACTCTGTCTAAGGAAGGTTTTGTCTAAGGCAGGGGTATTTAAGTTGACGCTTGCGGAACACCCCTACCTGGAAATCGACCTGGGAATGAATTCGGTCCGGAGATTCTTAGATTATACTTATCGTGAGTGCCGCTAATTAAAAGTGTTTTAATTAACTCACATAGACCTAAGTTATAATGTTATTATAGACTTAGGTTAATACCATATAAGAGTTATATTGGTAGACTTAGGTAAATTTTAGCCGGTTTATCTAGGTCAATCCCTATTAAAATTAAAGTGCTGAGTGAGAGGAAATAAAGTGTATGAGATACATTTGTTTTTCCAACCACAAATCTCCTTTAAGTCCGCACCGTGAGGTTTATACTCGGCCTCGTGGCGCAAATTGGAGTGTCCCCCTTCGGGTGGCATTTGTATAGGTCAATATCATCGTGGATGGAGAGAGTACTTATAGTGAGTGGGAGCGGGACTTGTGAAAACGAGACCCATGGTCTCTTCTTTCGATTCACACCGTGAGACGCCTATGATCTGCCTGCTAGTTTGGCCTGGACCAGACAATCCCTTCGAGGGCCTGATCATAGGAGTCGGAACACCATGAATTCTCCAAAGGGATACAGTTTCTTGGTTGGTTTTCCTTCTTGGTTCACCATTCGGTGGCTACTGTTTGGACGGATGCTTGGAAACTTAAAGATTGAGGGTGCACTCACAGAATTCGTTAAGTGTTAATGAATTCGAGCGAACAATGGTAATTGGACGCCTAATAGAATAAGAGTTATTCTGGGATTAGGGTCTGATCGAGAAAGTCTCGTCCTAGAGGAGGAGTGTTTTGTTCACCCTTCGGTGGCGGTCATTTTAAACCTTTAGGGTACCATTGCAAAATTTTGAATGACCTAGGGATCATGAAACAATTTTGCTAAAACTTGATTGGATTTCAAAATTTTTTTTTTTTCAAGACTAACACAAAGTTTGCTTAATGTTTCAGCTTAAAACATGTCTAGCGCAATAATAGCTCTACTCGCGTCCGATAAATTAGTGGGAGATAATTACCAAAGTTGGAAAAACAACATAAACACAATTTTGATAACTGACGACATAAAGTTCGTGTTGTCTGAGGAGTGTCCTCGATGTCTGGGCTCGATCAAGGTCGCTGAAGTGTTCGAGATGCATACGATCGGTGGATCAGGGCCAATGAAAAGGCCAAGGTCTACATCATTGCCAGCATGTCTGATGTATTGGCAAAGAAGCATGAGCTGATGGTCACCGCCAAGGAGATCATGGAGTCCTTGCAGGAAATGTTTGGACAACGGTCCTTTCAGGTCCGACACGACTCGCTCAAATACGCCTTCAACGCACGAATGAAAGAGGGGTCGTCTGTCCGTGAACATGTTCTAGACATGATGACCCACTTTAATCTGGCTGAGATGAACGGGGCTTCGATCGACGAGTCGAGCCAAGTCAGTTTTATTTTGGAGACTCTTCCGAAGAGTTTCCTTCAGTTTCGTAGCAATGTTGTTATGAACAAAATTGGCTACACTCTGACTACCCTCCTCAATGAGCTACAGAATTTCGAGTCCTTGAACAGGGTCAAGGCACGGAATCTGAGGCAAATGTTGCCTACAGGTCTTATCACAAGGGTTCGACCTCTAGTACGAAACCTGTTGCTCCTTCACGCCCGAAAGGGAAGAAGAGGATGAAGAGGGGTAAAACTGACCAAGTTGCCGCCCACAAGGGCAAGAAGGTCATGGACGTTGCAGAGAAAGGAAAGTGTTTCCACTGCAATGGGGACGGACACTTGAAGAGGAACTGTCCCAAATTCTTGGCCGAGAGGAAGAATCAAGGTAAATGTGATTTACTTGTGACAGATACTTGTTTAGTGGAGAGTAATGACTCTGCCTGGATATTGGATTCGGGCGCCACTAACCATGTTTGTTCTTCTTTTCAGGGGATTGATTCCTGGCAGCCGCTGCGAGAAGGTGAGGTGACTCTATGGGTTGGATCCGGGGAGCTTGTCTCTACTGCAGCGATCGGCACAGTGAAGCTACATTTTGGCAGGAACTACATTTTGTTGGACAATTTGTACATAGTTCCAGGGTTTACTAGAAACCTAGTTTCTATTTCCTACATTTTAGAACAGTGTATTTCCGTTCCTTTTTATGATAATAAAGCGTTTATTTCCATAAATGGTAATCTTATTTGTTCTGCTTCACTTGAGCATAATCTGTATGTTTTAAAACCTAATTTGGTCAAAAGTGTTTTGAATACTGAATTGTTTAAAACTGCAGAAACACGAACTAAGAAAGCAAAAGTTTCTCCTAAAGAAAATGCCCATCTTTGGCATCTACGGTTAGGCCATATTAATCTCAATAGGATTGAGAAACTAGTGAATAGTGGACTTCTAAACAAATTGGAAGAAAACTCTTTGTCGGTGTGTGAGTCATGCCTTGAGGGCAAGATGACCAAACGTCCTTTTAGTGGAAAAGGATATAGAGCCAAAGAGCCTTTTTAGTTAGTACATTCTGACCTCTGTGGTCCGATGAATGTTAAAGCTCGGGGCGGTTATGAGTACTTCGTGTCTTTCATAGACGATTACTCGAGGTATGGGTATATTTACCTAATGCACAGGAAGTCTAAAACTCTTGAAAAGTTCAAGGAGTACAAGACTGAGGTTGAGAACCTCTTAGGTAAATGACTTAAAACACTTCGATCGGATGGAGGTGGAGAGTACATGGACACTGAATTCCAGGACTATATATATAACATAGAGTTACGTCTCAACTCTCAGCGCCTGGTATGCCACAGCAGAACGGTGTATCGGAGAGGAGAAACAGAACCTTGTTGGACATAGTTCAGTCGATGATGAGCTATGCTCGTCTTCCTGATTCTTTTTGGGGTTACGCAGTGGAGACTGCGGTCTATATTTTGAACAACGTTCCGTCGAAAAGTGTTTGTAAAACACCTTTCGAGCTCTAGAGTGGACGTAAAGGCAGTTTACATCACTTGAGAATTTGGGGATGCCCGACCCACGTGTTGGTGTCAAACCTGAAAAAGTTGGAACGTCGTTCGAAATTGTGCCTATTCGTAGGTTACCCTAAAGAGACTAGGGGTAGTCTATTTTACGATCCTAAGGAAAACATGGTGCTTGTGTCGACAAATGCCACTTTCCTAGAGGAAGACCACATCAAGGATCATTTACCAAGGAGTAAAATTGTGTTAAATTAAATGGACAGTACAACAGCAAGAGTTGCTGATGGGGCTAGTACGTCAACAAGTGTTGTCGATCCTAGCACGTCTAGTCAAATCCGTTCCCAAGAGTTGGGAATGCCTCGACGTAGTGGGAGGGCTGTGAGACTGCCTGATCACTACATAGGTTTAGCTGAAACCTCAGTTGTCGCTCCTGATGATGACTGTGAGGATCCATTGACCTATGATCAGGCAATGGTTGATGTTGAGAAAGACGAATGGATTAAAGCTATGGACCAGGAAATGGAGTCTATGTACTTCAATTCTGTCTGGGAGCTTGTGGATCAACCGGATGGGGTAAAACCTATTGGTTGCAAATGGATCTACAAGCGTAAACGTGGCGTAGATGGGAAGGTGCAGACCTTCAAAGCCCAACTAGTGGCAAAGGGTTTTACCCAGGTTGAAGGGGTTGACAATGAGGAGACCTTTTCACCTGTTGCCATGGTAAAGTAGATCAAGATCCTTCGGGCCATTGCCGCATATTATGACTACGAGGTATGGCAGATGGATGTCAAGACAGTCTTTCTGAATGGAAAACTTGATGAGACCATCTACATGGACCAACCCAAAGGGTTCATTGCCCAAGGCCAAGAGCAAAAGGTTTGTCGGTGTTACGTGGTATTTTTGCAATACCGCAGTATACGGGTCAAGTTTTAGTATAGTGATTTATGAGTCCAAGTATCGTCCTCGGGAATGGGTTTCTAGATTAATTAATTACTAAGGTACTAATTCTCAATTTTAGCTAAAGAAACATAACATGGATAGTTGGTTGAAGTAGATACAAACAAACAAACAAACATGTGGAGACACGAATAGATAGAATTGAGGGAAGTGATTATACAAGTTAATGACTCAATTAACACATGCAATGAACCAATGAGATGAATTTATAAACAAGAAGTAGAATACTCAAGAAAATCTCTCGATTCTTAGTGAGCCTCACACAGCAATAAACTCCATAGTCTCCATATGAACCTACAACATGCATGGCATGAAGCAACTTCTTTATGTGTTTCCCTAAGATTTCTAGGTCACTCTCGTGCCAGAATTCTAAAGGTCGTGACAATTTTTCTCTAATTCAAGTTTTATCTCTCGAGTCCCCTTAAACCAACAAATTAAGAAGTAAAGAACAAATTGCCAAAAATAAAGACAAAACATGTTTCAATACATCGCAAGAGAGTCATAACAAGTAATTCAAATCCTAACTACAATGTTTAGCTACTCTAAATCACATGAAAATCAAACTAAACAAGTAGAAAACATCTTAGAACGCTATTACAAATTGAAAGAAAAGGAAATTAAACTTAGGTGTCGATGTCGGTCCTTCATCTCCAAGCTCCCGTCTTCGATCTCGAACCTCCACGAATGCTTTGGCTCCCAAAATCACTCTTTTCTCTCTTCTTACCAAGTGTATTTCGAAATTAGGGCAAAACTCTACCAAATTCGGTTCCCCTTACACAATTGTATAATGCTCTATTTACAGTTGAAATTGGTGCAGCGTTGCAACGCTAGGGACAGCGTTGCAACGCTGTACCCTAAACACGTGCGCTCCTTGTCGAAATGGCGTTGCGACGTTGCAAGGCAGCGTTGCAACGCCTTCTGTGCGGCTTCTCACGTGTGGCTTCTTATCGAGATAGCGTTGCAACGCCCTAAGGCAGCGTTGCAACGCTATCGCCTGGAGTCTTCAAAGCCTTTAAACAGCAAGCATGGCGTTGCAATGCTCTGCATGGCATTCCAACCTCGGGTCATCATACTTGGATTGATTCTTTCTCTTCCAATTGGTATTATTTTTAGCTCCAAATAGCTTCGTTTTGATCCCGAGTGATCCAAATTGTCTCCAAGAGCTCCGTTTAAGCTCGTCACCTGAAATTGAATGAATTAAACACGTAAAAGCCCTGAAATCATCATGAAACTAGCAATAATTAAGCATAAGGATAGCACATTCTGTGTGCTATCAAACACCCCCAAACTTAAACTTTTGCTAGTCCCGAGCAAAAACAGAGTTAAACATTAGATTGTTCTTAAACATACATTTGATTCAAGCATCAAAGATTTAAGAGAAAATTTGGCAATTACAGGAAACACTCAAACATAACACTTCAACAAGTAATTTAAAACTTTTCCTAAGTGTTCCTACGTGTGTGTGTGAATAGCCTATGTTCCCTTTATTTTTACTAAGCCCGAATCAACTTTATTAGGTTCTCCATTTAACTTCCCCCTACACTGGTCTTAATTACTAATCTTTGAGCCTCTCCACATTCACGAAACAAACAACTTTACGCAGCACTTAATCACTCTTTTGATGCCACTTTTTCTAATTTCTTTTTTTTTTTTGTGCAAAGACACTAGCTTTCACACATCCACTGCAGGGACCCTTACCCAGAGCACTCGCTCAATGAGTGGCCTAACTGATCACAGTGAAGGTAGCTCTTTTTGCCCACACGATTTTTTTTCTTTAGCAAACAAAAAACAAAAACAAACTATTTCACATAATGCACATAATACACAGATGATGCACTTCATATTGTCATTCACCCTATCTTGTAGTTTAACTCTCAAATCAGTTTTCAGACCTATCGAGGTGACATCAAACTTCTAAGCCTAATAACTTTGTTCTAAGCATTTCAAAACTACAGGAACACATGCTATGTGCATAATAGTGCAGGAAAAACTCAAGAAAATTTTTAAATTAACTCAAATTCATGTCATGCTCTTAAGTTTCAGCAGAATCACAAAGATTTCCAATTATATCTCATCCTAGGCTATCATACTCATACTTATGTAAAAGATCCACCAACAATTCAACACATACTCAGGACAGTCACAACAAATAAACACATCCCACCCCCAAACTTAAACTAAACATTGTCCCCAATGTTTGCAGAATTAAGCACAAATTATGTATAAGGGTAAGAGTGAACAATACTGTCCTGGGTAATGGAGATCTTTCTGAGATTCTTGGATAGCCAAAGCATGTGTGTTGGAGTTCTTCAGAACGGGAGCATGGATTTCAACGGAGAAGGGCATCTCCACAACCTACGAAGTAAAATAACAACTAACTAAGAATTGAAAAACAACAAACTAAAGCAAGCTAAAGACAGGAAAACAAAAGTAAGTAAAGCTTGGGTTGCCTCCCAAGAAGCGCTTTGTTTAACGTCTTTAGCTAGACTATAGTCCTCAAGGTGTTTCTTTCCTTGCTTGCGTGCACAGGTGGAGTGATGTGTTCATTTGGCCAATCTGGTCTCTATATTCTTTATTGCAGCTCCATGATCGTCACTATACCGATATAAATCGGTGATCGCATTCTCCAAATTGGTTGGACCGACTTACGGATTCAAATATGCTATGAAGGAGTGCAATGTGTCTTCCAGAGATGGTTTCCTCTCGATGTAGAAGCATGCCTCAGTAGGAGGATTCAACACATTTTTGTTGTTAGCATAAGAGAAATTCTCATGATACCTCAAACCTGGATTGTAATGTGTTGGTAGGTTATTCTTAGTCTGATTTCCCCCATAGGTGTTGCTTCTGTTGTTCAGGTAGTGCAATTGCTCTATAGTGGATTCTCCATTTTTCTGGGAGCATTGAGAGGACATCCCTATCTGAGGTGATCTTGCAAAATTATTCAGGGCATGAGTGAGAGATGTCATATGAGATCTGAGAGAAGTTACCTCATCCAGTTGATATAATCGAACTACTGGCTTAGATCTGTCATTTTCTGTAGACCAGTGGTAACTGGCAGTTGACACTTCCTCCAGGAGGGCACGTGCTTCTGGCACAGTCTTCGCCATGAAAGCCCGTCCAGCAGTGGCATCAAGAATGGTCCTGGTCTTACCTTCCAGTCCACTATAGAAAAATTGTACCTGAAGCCAATCTGGGTAGTCATGCTGTGGGCACCTCCTGAGCATGTCCTTGTACCTTTCCCATGCCTCAAATAGTTGTTCTCCCTCTTGCTTTGCTGAATGTTCCAATCTCGGTCCCTTAACTTTGCAAAACTTCACACGTGGGGAAGAATTTGGTCATGAAGGCTTGGGTCAACTCCTCCCAAGAAGTGATACTCCCTAAAGGGAGGGATCTTAGCCATTCTTTGGCCCTACCCTGCAAAGAAAATGAAAGAGACGTAAGCGAATACTATCAGCAGAGATACCATTCATTTTAAATGTACCACAGATTTCTAAGAAATTTTGAAGATGAGAGGTAGGATCTTCTGTGGCTAAGTCTCTGAAAGCACCTTCCCTAACCATTTGTATCAGCCCTGTCTTAAGTTCAAAATTATTTGCATTTATAGGGGGTATGGACTATTCCAGCCTGCTCAGAATTAAACACAGGTTGGAAATACTCCCTGATAGGTTTAGGGTTATTAATGAGCTCCTGATCAGCCATTTCCTGAGGTTCTGCTCTTCCTTCCCTTAGGAGTCTCCTACAGGTCCTCTCGATCTCATGATCAAAAGGGTGCAAATCTGCAGCTCTCCCCTTGGGCATACACCTAGAGGAACAAAAAGAGAGAAATTAGACAAAAAAAATAAACGCTTTCTTTAACGTCTTTAGCTAGACGGTGACTTATCAGGGCACATAAAATTGCTCATATTTTTTCGGGCTCTTCTTGCTCGAATCGATGTAGTCTTTTAAGTCTACAAGGCTATCTTGCTTTTCTTGAGCCCCAGATAGAAAATTATTTTTGGTATTTTTGTTTATCAAAATAAAAGAACTACAATGAAAGCAAGACTCGTGAGTGTAAGACAAATGGTTATAAAAAATAAAGGAAATTGTTGGGGATAAAATAAAAGAAGACTTTTCAGCCCCTAACTCTATCACCTGGATCTCCCCTGTGGAACTACGTGTATCACCAGTGTCTTCCTCACGAACCTGATCATGGTGTGCCTCAGTCTCCCCCAAACTATCCTCACTAATATCTAAACAAACTCTCCCAGGTGGCATCTCCTGAGTGGTAAGGATAAGAAATTGTTCCTGTAAGGCCTTAAGGGAAACTACTAACTGGTTAAGGTATTGAGCTCTATCTTGTACTATTTCCCAAAGTCCTACCACCTCAGTTTCTAACCTATCCAACCTTTCTAATTCACTATGAACCAAATTTTTAAATTTCAATTCTAAGGTATATTCTGCCAATTGGTCTATAAGAGAAGATTTTTCTAGGGGTTGGTTAAGGTACGAAAAACTATGGTTCCAAGTGCCTAAATAACTACCCTCATGTGAATTTCATATATGTCCAGTACAGAATGGTAAAAATTAGACACCTGGTATTCAGAAAAATCATGATGGATAAAACTCGGGTCCTGAGAGGGGCAATAGAATGGTGGAAACTCAAAATTATGCAAAGTCGTACTTGAAAAATCAGTAATTTCACAACAAGACAATATCAACACAACCATAACAGGAAACAAAGACTAAAAAACACACAAAACTAAAATAACACAAATAAGGAAACACACAAAACAATTAAGGAAAGACAAACAAATAAACTATAGTCTAAAATTTCAAATTTTCTCCTAATATTAATTAATCTAAATAATCGCCATTTCCCGGCAACGGCGCCAAAAACTTGTTGCGTAATATTTTTACAATACCGCAGTGTACGGGTCAAGTTTTAGTATAGTGATTTATGAGTCTAAGTATCATCCTCGAGAATGGGTTTCTAGATTAATTAATTACTAAGGTACTAATTCTCAATTTTAGCTAAAGAAACATAACATGGATAGTTGGTTGAAGTAGATACAAACAAACAAAGAAACATGTGGAGACACGAATAGATAGAATTGAGGGAAGTGATTATACAAGTTAATGACTCAATTAACACATGCAATGAACCAATGAGATGAATTTATAAACAAGAAATAGAATACTCAAGAAAATCTCTCGATTCTTAGTGAGCCTCACACACCAATAAACTCCATAGTCTCCATATGAACCTACAACATGCATGGCATGAAGCAACTTCTTTATGTGTTTCCCTAAGATTTCTAGGTCACTCTCGTGCCAGAATTCTAAAGGTCGTGACAATTTTTCTCTAATTCAAGTTTTATCTCTCGAGTCCACTTAAACCAACAAATTAAGAAGTAAAGAACAGATTGCCAAAAATAAAGACAAAACATGTTTCAATACATCGCAAGAGAGTCATAACAAGTAATTCAAATCCTAACTACAATGTTTAGCTACTCTAAATCACATGAAAATCAAACTAAACAAGTAGAAAACGTCTTAGAACGCTATTACAAATTGAAAGAAAAGGAAATTAAACTTAGGTATCGATGCCGGTCCTTCATCTCCAAGCTCCCGTCTTCGATCTCGATCCTCCACGAATGCTTTGGCTCCCAAAATCACTCTTTTCTCTCTTCTTACCAAGTGTATTTCAAATTAGGGCAAAACTCTACCAAATTCGGCTCCCACACACAATTGTATAATGCTCTATTTACGCTTGAAATTGGTGCAATACGTTAACGCTAGGGGCAAGCGTTACAACGCGTACCCTAAACTGCGTCGCGCTCCTTGTCGAAATGGCGTTGCGACGTTGCAAGGCAGCGTTGCAACGCCTTCTGTGCGGCTTCTCACGTGTGGCTTCTTATCGAGATAGCGTTGCAACGCCCTAAGGCAGCGTTGCAACGCTATCGCCTGGAGTCTTCAAAGCCTTTAAACAGCAAGCATGGCGTTGCAACACCATCACCTCAGGTCATCATGCTTGGATTGATCCTTTCTCTTCCAATTGGTATTATTTTTAGCTCCAAATAGCCTTGTTTTGATCCCGAGTGATCCAAATTGTCTCTAAGAGCTCCGTTTAAGCTCGTCACCTGAAATTGAATGAATTAAACACGTAAAAGCCCTGAAATCATCATAAAACTAGCAATAATTAACCCTAAGGATAACACATTCTGTGTGCTATCAGCCGGGTTCATAGGTCCATTTATGGGCTAAAACAAGCTTCGAGGTCTTGGAATATAAGGTTTGATGAGGCGATCAAATCTTATGGCTTTGATCAAAATGTCGACGAGCCTTGTGTCTACAAGAAAATCGTTGACAAAACTGTCGCATTTTTTGTGTTGTATGTGGACGATATTCTTCTCATTGGGAATGAGGTATAATTTCTTACTGACGTTAAGAAGTGGCTAGCTTCGCAATTCCAAATGAAAGATTTGGGAGAAGCTTAGTATGTTCTAGGTATCAAGATAGTCCAGAACCGGAAGAACAAAACGTTAGCCTTGTCTTAGGCGTCTTATATTGACAAGATGTTGTGTAGATAGAAGATGCAGAACTCCAAGAAGGGTTTGCTGCCTTTCAGGCATGGGGTTCACTTGTCTAAGGATCACTGTCCTAAGACTCCTCAAGATGTTGAGGATATGAGACGGATTCCATATGCTTCGGTTGTAGGGAGGCTGATGTATGCCATGTTGTGTACTAGGCACGACATCTGTTATGCAGTAGGAATTGTCAGTAGATATCAGTCCAATCCACGATTAGATCACTGGACAGCCGTAAAGGCAATCCTCAAGTATCTTAGGAGAACGAGGAACTACAGCTTAGTGTATGGCAGTGGGGATTTGATTCTTACGGGATACACGAATTCTGACTTTCAGACCGATAAGGATTCTAGGAAATCCACTTTGGGGTCAACCTTCATTCTGAATGGAGGAGCTGTAGTATGGTGAAGCATCAAGCAGGGATGCATCGCTGATTCCACTATGGAAGCGGAGTATGTTGCAGCTTGTGAAGCTGCAAAGGAAGTTGTTTGGCTTAGGATGTTCATGACGGATTTGGAAGTTGTTCCAAATATGAACTTGTCGATCACACTGTTCTGTGATAACAGTGGTGCAGTAGCCAACTCACGTGAGCCTCGGAGCCATAAGAGAGGCAAACACATTGAGCGCAAGTATCATCTGATACGGGAGATTGTGCACCGCAGAGAAGTGACAGTCACGGAGATAGCGTCGGAGGACAACGTAGCTGATCCATTTACAAAGCCCCTCACGGCTAAGGTGTTTGAGGGTCACCTAGAAAGTCTAGGTCTTCGAGAGCTTCCTGACTAGGGGAAGTGGGAGATGTGTAAACGGGTATTCAATGCCCTAGTTTATTGTATTACTTCATTGTAATTTATGTACATTTCAGAAATGTATTTTCTCCACTAGCTTAGTCCAAGTGGGAGTTTGTTGGGATTTTTGTCTTAATCTCGTGTTTGTAAATTACTGTTTGAAATTAATAAGAGTTATTTATTTCATCACTTTTTGTCTCGCAATATTTATAAAGTTTTCCAATAAACTAAGCTCTAGGGTCTTTGAATTTATGAGAGAACTAGAACTTGAACGGCGTGTAGTGGACACACAGGGAGGATCACGTTCGAGTTAATGACCCGAACAGTTTACAGTATATGGATAGGGTTGGAGACCTAATCCTGGATACACTGTGGATGCGACCCGCTTTGTATTAGATACAAATGAGGTGATCTAACTCGTTCATGTGGTTGACATGCGAGTGGGGGCATCCTGTTCAATGAGATTGTACAAGACCGACCGTGAATTATTAGACCCTCACGATGTAACACCGCTGACAAAGAAGGACTAATAAATTCGTGAGATGACCATTAGTGACTCGACCAATCTCGAGCGTGTTACGGACTCCTCATGCGCGGAGTCTGTCCTTTGACTAGTACGGATGAGGGTGGTCACAGTTACTCGCCCAATATGCCTATCTTCTCAGGGACAGGACCAAGTAGGGAGCTGTGAACTTAACTACGCGAGATGGATTCACACGTTCCCGCCTTTAGGAAAACTAGAGGGTTGTTCCCTTAAGTCTTTGCTCTGTGGCTTGGACAACAGCGCCCACCTTCTCACCGGCCGAGAAGGGTGTTGTGTATGGTTGGACCATCACAATATGTTGTTCATTAGAGGAGTAGTGGGGACTTAAGGAACAAGAGGTAGACACAGGGGTAAAACGATAATTTGACCCAGCCGTGTCTATGAACAACCTGTGAAGGGTCGACTCATGGGCATTGGTTATATATCGGTGGACACGTAATATTCTCGTGACCGATGTAAGTGCGACTACGGGCTATAGTGGAGTGTTACCGTATCTAATGAATGTTGATTAACCGGGTCAAAGAGTTTGACAGTTTAATCTCGGATCATTGGAGCCCGTCACTGTAGGTCCATTAGGTTCCTCGATTGGCTCAATCCGGGTTAAAAGAAGGGTTAATGTTTTGGTATGAAATTGAAGTGTTCAATTTCACTTTAAGTGTATTTATGTCATTTATATGAGATATGAATGATATAATATATAGTTTAATGTGAATGAGATTCATAATAAACTATAGGTTCGCCTAATTGTTGAATTAGGGCTAATTGGAGAAATTAATTGAGAGAAATTAAATTGGATGTGATTCAATTTAATTAATCCAAATTTATTGCAAATGAGATTTGCAATATGAGATATGAGATATCTTATATTATGTGGTTATGCAAATGAGATTTGCATAACCTATGGTTGTGGTAAAGTGGTAATAATATGAAGATTTTAACTCCATCATTCCACTATTTAAATCCTTTGCAAGAAGGGATTGGTAAGCTTTTCTCTCATTTTTTTGATTTTGATCAAAGAGAAGAGATCAAAAATTCTCTCTACTCTCTCAACTCTCCTCCCTCTCTGAAACTTTAGAATCCCACCATTCTCCTTCTTTCCAAAGGAAGAACAACCGAGACTCCAAGTGGTAGTGTTCGGATTTCGTTCGTGGGAAGCGTTCGTTGAGATCGAGAAGCACGAAGTGTTCGTGACAGAGGAAGAAACCTTGAAGAGAGTCTTCAACAAGTAAGTACTTTTATCTTGCTGTAATTTCTTTCTTTCTAGCATGTTTCGCCTAGATCTAATAGTTAGATCGTTTTAACAAAACTCGAGTAGCGTAATGATTCCATGACGATTCGATCGTCTTCCGCAGCGCGGGGATTTTCATTCCCTTCACGGTCAATGATGAGTTATGCTCGTCTCCCTGATTATTTTTGGGGTTACACAGTGGAGATTGCGGTTTACATTTTGAACACAGTTCCGTTGAAAAGTGTTTCTGAAACATCTTTCGAACTCTGACATGGTCGTAAAACCAGCTTACATCATTTCAGAATTTGGGGATGCCCCGACCCATGTGTTGGTGTAAAACCCGAAGAAGTTGGAACCTCGTTCAAAGTTGTGTCTCTTTGTAGGTTACCCAAAAGAGACTAAGGGTGGTTTCTTTTACGATCCTAAGGAAAATAGGGTGCTTGTGTCTACAAACGCCACTTTCGTTGAGGAAAACCACATCAGGGATCACTTACCAAGGAGTAAGATTGTGTTGAATGAAATGGACAGTTCATCAGCAAGAGTTGTTGATGGTGGTAGTACGTCAACAAGTGTTGTTGATCCTACCTCGTCTAGTCAAGTCCGTTCCCAAGGGTTGGAAATGCCTCGACATAGTGGGAGGGTTGTGAGACAGCCTGAACGTTACATGGGTTTAGTTGAAACCCAGGTCGTCACACCTGATGATAACTGTGAGGATACGTTGACCTATGATCAGGCAATGGCTGACGTTGACAAAGACGAATAGATTAAAGTTATGGACCAGGAAATGGAGTTGATGTACTTCAATTTCGTCTGGGAGCTTGTAGACCAACCAGATGGGGTTAAACCTATTGGTTGCAAGTGGATCTACAAGCGTAAACGTGGCGTAGATGAGAAGGTGCAGACCTTCAAAGCTAGACTAGTGGCAAAGGGTTTTACCCAGGTGGAAGGGGTTGACTATGAGGAAACCTTTTCTCATGTTGCCATGGTAAAGTTTATTAGAATACTTCTGGCTATTGTTGCGTATTATGACTATGAGGTATGGCAGATGGATGTCAAGACTACCTTCCTGAATGGCAACCTTGACGAGACCGTCTACATGGACCAACCCAACGGGTTCGTTGCCCAAGGCCAAGAGCAAAAGGTTTGTCGGCTTCAAAGGTCTATTTATGGACTGAAACAAGCCTCGAGGTTTTGGAATATATAGTTTGATGAGGCAATCAAATCTTATGGCTTTGATCAAAATGTTGAAGAACCTTGTGTCTACAAGAAAATCGTCAACAGTTTGTCGCATTTCTAATATTGTATGTGGATGATATCCTTCTCATTGGGAATGAGATAGGATTTCATACTGTCATTAAGGAATGGCTGGCTTTGCAATTCCAAATGAGAGATTTGGGAGAGGCACAGTATGTTCTAGGTATCGAGATAGTCCGGAACCGGAAGAATAGAACGCTAGCCATGTCTCAAGCGTCTTATATTGACAAGATGTTGTCTAGATATAAGATGTAGAACTCCAAGAAGGGTTTGTTGCCTTTCAGGCATGGGTTTCACCTGTGTAAGGATCAATATCCTAAGACACCTCAAGAGGTTGAAGATATGAGACGAATCCCCTATGCTTCAGAAGTAGGGAGCCTGATGTATGCCATGATGTGTACTAGGCCCGACCTCTGTTATGCAGTTGGGATTGTCAGTAGGTATCAATCCAATCCAGGATTAGATCACTAGACAACTGTAAAGGCAATCCTCAAGTATCTTAGGAGAACGAGGAACTACAACCTTCTGTATGGGAGTGGGGATTTGATTCTTATGGGATACACAGATTCTGATTTTCAGATCGATAAGGATTCTAGGAAATCCACTTCGGGGTCAGCCTTCATTCTGAATGGAGGAGCTGTAGTGTGGCGAAGCATCAAGGAGGGATGCATCGCTGATTTCACAATGGAAGTCGAGTATGTTGCGGCTTGTGAAGCTGCAAAGGAAGTTGTTTGGCTTAGGATGTTCATGACGGATTTGGAAGTTGTTCCAAATATAAACTTGTCGATCACATTGTTTTGTGACAACAGTGGTGCAGTAGCCATCTCGAGAGAACCTCGGAGTCATAAAAGGGGCAAGCACATAGAGCGTAAGTGTCACCTGATACGGAAGATTGTGCACTGCGAAGACGTGACAGTCACGCAGATAGCTTCGGAGCACAACGTTGCTGATCCATTTACAAAGGCCCTCGCAGCTAAGGTGTTTTAGGGTCACCTAGAGAGTCTAGGTCTTCGAGTGCTTCCTGACTAGGACAAGTGGGAGTATTGTAAAGGGGTATTCAATGCCATAGTTTATTGTATTACTTTACTGTACATTTGAGAAATGTATCATGTACTCCACTAGCTTAGTCCAAGTGGAAGTTTGTTGGGATGTATGACCACATCTCGTTTCAGTACATGTTTGTAATATTCCACGTTGTAAATAAATAAGAGTTATTTATTTTAACTTTGGGTTATAAATAAGAGTTATTTATTTAAACTTTGTGTCTCTCATATTTCATAAACTTAATCCAATAAACTCATCTCCAGGTCATTGTATTAATGAGAGAACTAATAACTTGAACGGTGTGTAGTGGACACACAAGGAGGATCACGTTCGAGTTAATGGCCCGAACGGTCTACAGTATATGGATAGGGTTGGAGACCTAATCCTAGATACACTATGGATTCGACCCGCTTCGTATTAGACACAAACGAGGTGATCTGACTCGTTCATGTGGTTGACATGCGAGTGAGGGCATCCTGTGCAATGAGATTGTACAAGACCGAATCGTGAATTATTAGACTTACTGATGTAACACCGTTAACAGTATAGGGACTCGACATTAGTGACTCGACCTTAACCAGAGTGTGTTACGGACTCGTATTTGTGGGAGTCTGTCCTTTGACTAGTACGGGTGAGGGTGGCCACTGTTGCTCGCCCAATATGCCTATCTTCTCAAGGACAGGACCATGTGGGGAGCTGGAAACTTGACTACGCAAGGAGGAATTCACTCATTCCCGACTTAGGAAAACTAGAAGGGTTGTTCTCTTAAGTGTTGTCTCTAGGGCTTGAACAATGGGGCCTCACTCTCTCACTGGCCTAAGAGGGTTGTTGTTTATGGTTGGACCATGCAACGTAGTTGTTAATTAGAGGAGCAGTGGGACTTAAGGAGTACGAGGTAGACAAAAGGGAATCGAAGTCCCCATAGCGGAAGCGATTGTGAATGGCGCGCTCTTGATTTAGTTACAATGATAAATTCAATAACATACAAAACTAGATTAAGCATAAAAGTGAAATGGACAGCACGAATTTACCTTTGAAGAACCTTTCTTCAAGTGCTCCTCTTTCCACGGTCACGATCTCAGCAACAAGAACTCCAACGTCTGAAGACACGACCACCAGATGTTCTCCGTTGTTCTCTAGGTGAGGGAGGAAGGTGGTTCCCTTTAGGAGATGTGAGGTATTTGAGAGAGAGATGTTTTTGTTGTCTTGGAACTCTTCCTACAACAACAAAAGAGTTTATCAAAACCTTTTGAATGTCTTAACCTAGTTGCATCTCATGCAACCATATATATAGGGGAATGGGATGGAAATGACCATCCTACCCCTCATTTAATCTCTCTTTAGTATATAGTTTATATATGAATCTAATTCACATTCAAACTATATATTATATCAATTATATCATATATAATTGATATGACTCCTCATGTATGAAATTGAACACTTCAATTTCACTCCTAACTGTATACCCTCAATATTACCATGTTGAGCCAACGGAGGGATCTAATGGACCTACAGATCATGAGCTCCAATGATGTGAGGTTAACTGATCAAACTCTTTGATCGAGTTAATCAATATTCATTAACTACAAGTCACTCCACTATAGACTTGTAGCTGCACTCTCCTCACTATAGATATTATTGTGTCCACTGATATAGTCATTACCTATGAGTCGACCCTTCACAGGTTGTTCGTAATCACAGCTGGGTCAAATTACCGTGTTACCCCTGTGATTACCTCTTTGCTCCTTAAGCACCACTGATCCTCTAATGAACAACAAGTCTAAGGTCCTACCTTAGACTCATACCCTCATAGAGGGCGGGGCCCCGTTGTTCAATACCTGGAGTCATTTCTTAAGGGAACAACCTATCTAATTCCTTAGTAGAAGAATGAATGAATTCCATCTTGCACAGTTAAGTTCCCAGATACCTACGAGGTTCTGTCTCTGAGAAGGTAGGCTTATTGAGTCTACTACAGGCCACTCTCACCCATACTAGTCTGAGGACAAACCCCTATAAGCAGGAGTTCTTAACTTGCTCAGGATTCCGGTCGAGTCACTAATGACCATCTATAAATTACTAGTCTTATCCTGTTAACGGTGTTATACTGGTTAGACTAATAATTTGCGATCCAGTCTTGTATGAACTCTTCATACAGGATGCCCCCACTCGTTGGATTACCTCATTTGTACTAATTACAAATAACACTTTATTTAATTGATCAAAATTACACAAGTTTAGGGCATAAATCCCAACAAGGTAGACACAGGGTTAAACGGTAATTGGACCCAGCAGTGTCTATGAACAACCTGTGAAGGTTCGACTCATGGGTATTGTTATATCGATGGGCACAACTTGTCCTACAGTGATTAGAGTGAAGCTACGACTTTAGTGGAGTGTTACCATAGCTAATGAATGTTGAATAACCAGGTAAAAGAGTTTGTCAGGTTAGTCTCGAATTATTGGAGCTCGTCACGTGTAGGTCCATTAGGTCCCTCGGTTGGCTGAAATTTGACAAATTGAGGGTTTACAGTTTGGTGTGAATTTGAAATGTTCAAATTCATTATTTTGGTATTTATATCGTTTATATTATATATAGATGACATAATTGTTGGGATTTATGCCCTAAACTTGTGTAATTTTGATCAAAAAAATAAAGGGTTATTTGATTTGATAAAATTATATTCTTGCTTTATAAATCCAATAAACTAAGCTCCAAGGTTATAATATACCTTGAACATCAGTGTAGTGGACACTATTTGGATTGTGTTCAAGAATATAACCTAAATGGTCGATGGTATAAGAATAAGGTTGGAAACCATATTCTGGTAACACCATGGATGCGGCCCACTTTGTAATTAATACAAATGAGGTAATCCAACTCATTCATGTGGTTGACATGTGAGTGGGGGCATCCTGTATGAGGAGTTCATACAAAACCGGACTGCAAATTATTACTCTAACTAGTGTAACACCGTTAACTTGATAAGACTGATAATTTATAGATGGTCATTAGTGACTCGACCTGAATCCTGGGCAAGTTAAGAACTCCTGCTTATAGGGTTTGTTCTTAGACTAGTATGGGTGAGAGTGGCTTTTAGCCGACTCAATAAGCCTACCTTCTCAGGGACAGAATCTCGTAGGTAGCTGGGGATTTAACTGTGTAAGATGGAATTCACTCATTCCTACACTAAGGAATTAAATAGGTTGTTCCCTTAAGAATTGACTCCAGGTCTTGAACAACGGGGTCCCGCCCTCTATGTGGGTATGAGTCTATGGTAGGACCTTAGACTTGTTGTTCATTAAAGGATCAGTGGTGCTTAAGGAACAAAGAGGTAATCACAGGGGTGAAACGGTAATTTGACCCAACCGTGATTACGAACAACCTGTGAAGGGTCGACTCATGGGTAGTGATTATATCAGTGGACACAATATAATCTATAGTGAGGATAGTGCAGCTACAAGTCTATAGTGGATTGACTTGTAGTTAATGAATATTGATTAACTGGATCAAAGAGTTTGATCAGTTAATCTCACATCATTGGAGCTCATGAACTGTAGGTCCATTAGGTCCCTCCGTTGGCTCAACATGGTTATATTGATGGTATAAAGTTAGAATGAAATTGAAGTGTTCAATTTCATGCATGATGTGTTATATCAATTATATATGATATAATTAATATAATATATGATTTTAATGTGAATTAGATTCACATATAAACCATATAATAGTGGGAGAATATAAGAGGGATAGGATCGTAATTTCCATCCTATTTTCTTATAAATATAGTTGGATGAGATGCAACTAGGTTAAGTGCATGTTTGAAAATGATTTTAGAAATATCGATTTTAGTGTAATTGATTTGTCTATAATTGATTTATTAAAAGTGATTTTCATATAATCATTTTCATGTTTGGTTCAATAGTTTTAATAGTGATTTTGGTTTTGAAAAAAATCATTTTTTTATGGAAATTTATGAATTTTGACAAAAGATTTTGATTTTTATTTGTCATTAAAAGTATACTATTTTAAAAAATGAATAATAGTCATTTTAAATTACAATCACTTGACAAAAATTACTTGGGAATCACCCCCAAGTGATTGTAAGGGAATCATTTCAAATGATTTTGGAATATTCTAAAATCACTTGTTTAATATTGCCAAACATCACATTTTGGGTAGGAAATTGATTTTAGACATGTCAAAAATGATTTTGGTCACTCCAAAATCACTCCCAAACATACCCAAGCTAAGTCAAGGAAGTGATTCCATCTCTTGAGAAACCATAAGAGAATTCTTCCACAAAAAGTGTTTTAAAGTGTTCCAACTAGACTTTCACAAAATACCTCATCTCACCTAAAGGGAACCCACATTCCTCCCTCACATAGAGAACAATGGAGAAGATCCAATGGTAGTGTCTTCATCCGTTCGTGTTCCAGTTGCTGAGATCGTGATCGTGGGAGAATGGAACACTCGAAGAAAAGTTCTTCAAAGGTAATAACTCGTTGTCCATATTGTTATTATATGTTTAATCTAGGTAGAATTTTTCTTGAATGTAATTTTTGTAACGAAATTAAGAACGTGCGATTCACTATCGCTTCCGCTGCGGGATTCGATTCCCTTCAATTGGTATCAGAGCCCAATTGTGTTCTTAACTTTAGTTCTGGATTTATCAACGAGGTGGGATTTACTGTTTTTCATGAGATGAGTAAATGTTGGGATTTATGCCCTAAACTTGTGTAATTTTGATCAATTAAATAAAGTGTTATTTGTTTTGATAAGATTACAATCTTGCTTTTATAAATCCAATAAACTAAGCTCCAAGGTTATAACGTTTATCTTGAAATCTGTGTAGTGGACACTATTTGGGTTGAGTTCAAGATTATAACCTAAATAGTCTATGGTATAAGAATAAGGTTGGAAACCTCATTCTGGTAACACCATGGATGCGACCCACTTTGTAATTAGTACAAATGAGGTAATCCAACTCATTCATGTAGTTGACATGCGAGTGGGGGCATCCTGTATAAAGAGTTCATACAAGACTGAATCGCAAATTATTAGTCTAACCAGTATAACACCGTTAACAGGATAAGACTAGTAATTTATAGATGACTATTAGTGACTCGACCTGAATCCTGAGCAAGTTAAGAACTCCTGCTTATAGGGGTGTGTCCATAGACTAGTATGGGCGAGAGTGGCCTATAGCCGACTCAATAAGCCTATCTTCTCAGGGACAGAACCTCGTAGGTAGCTAGGAACTTAATTTTGAAAGATGGAATTTACTCATTCCTCTACTGAGGAATCAGATAGGTTGTTCCCTTAAGAACTGATTCCAGGTCTTGAACAACGGGGCCCCGCCCTCTATGAGGGTATGAGTTTAAGGTAGGACCTTAGACTTGTTGTTCCTTAGAGGATCAGTAGTGCTTAAGGAGCAAAAAGGTAATCACAGGGGTAAAACGGTAATTTTACCCAGCTGTGATTACGAACAACCTCTGAAGGGTCGACTCATGGGTAATGACTATATAAGTGGACACAATAATATCTACAGTGAGGAGAGTGCAACTACAAGTCTATAGTGGAGTGACTTGTAGTTAATGAATATTGATTAACTGGATCAAATAGTTTGATCAGTTAATCTCACATCATTGGAGCTCATGATCTGTAGGTCAATTAGATCCCTCCATTGGCTCAACATGGTAATATTGTTGGTATAAAGTTAGGAGTGAAATTGATGTGTTCAATTTCATACATGAGGAGTTATATCAATTATATATGATATAATTGATATAATATATAGTTTTAATGTGAATTAGATTCATATATAAACTATATACTAAAGAGAGATTAAAGGAGGGGTAGGATGGTCATTTCCATCTCATTCCCCTATATATATATGGTTGCATGAGATGCAACTAGGTCAAGAGAATCTAAGGTTTTACAAGCTCTCTTGTTGTGTTGTTGGAAGAGTGCCAAAACACACATCTCTCTCACAAAATACCTCACCACTCCTAAAGGGAACCCACCTTCCTACCTCACCTAGAGAACAACGGAGAAAATCCAGTGGTAGTGTCGGTGTTCGTACGAGTTCGAGTTGCTGTGATCTTGATCGTGAGAGAGGAGGAGCACATGAAGAAAGGTTCTTCAAAGGTAATTTCTTGCTGTCAATACTAATTTTATGCTTAGTCCAGTGTTTCATGTTCTTGAATTTACCGTTGTAACTAAATCAAGAGCACGCGATTCACAATCGCTTCTGCTGCGGGGACTTCGATTCCCTTCAGTAAACGGTTTGCAAATTAGATGGTTTCAATTTTGGCACTTAGATTTACAGAATTTCGTTGAATTGTTCAATGTAAGGGCCTTTTTTTTTGGACATTTTATTATGTAAATTGAGTCTATAAGTACATGTCGATCGAGGCAAAGTGGTTGATGAGAAGATCGGAGCGAAAACGAGCAAGGAATGGAGATTCTACATGTTGTTTTGTGAATGGCGTTGCAACGTTGTTCTATAGCGTTGCAATGCTGAGGCGTTGTGTAACACAGCAGCTGGGGCGCGCTTTAATGGGCGGAAACGGACAACATGCAGCATTGTAACGCTGCCATCAGCGTTGCAACGCCGAAGGCGTTTCAGAAAGCGCTTCAACGGGCGAAAAAACGTTTTATTTTTTATATATTAAATATAAAAACATTTTATATTTAATTTAATTAATTTTAATTAATATAATTAGATTATATTAATTAAAATTGAATTTAGGGTGCCAAAATTGGTCTAAATTTTGCTATTTAAATTATGCAATTGTTGTGTAATTATTTCCATGCATTATGTATGCTTTTATTTTAGAAATCCCACCTTAGGTTAAGCATTTTCATGCATCATTTGTAATATAAAGAGTTATATTATATAGTTTGCATGATTAATTAATATAAGGTGTTCTATTAATTTATGGACAGCATTGACATGCATTATTTTTCATGAGATGATTATGCTTGGTATGTCTTATTATTCATGAGATGAATGATCAAGCACTATGACATAGTATCCATGTCACCTAAGGTTAATTATTATTATTAAAATGTTTAGAACTTGGAAATAAAATACCGTAGGTTATCTAGTTCTAATTAGATTAGAATAAGGAACCAAGTGATTTATAAACAATGATTAAAAGAGTAACTTTGTCTAAGAAAAGTTCTCTCTAGGTTGGGGTATTTAAGCTGACGGAAACAGAACACCCTTAACGGAGAACTGACTTGGGAGTGAAATTCAATTAGAGAGTTTATAAATCATGGTAGCGTCAGCGGGTTTATTAAGGGGTTAATAAACTAGAAATCCTAGGCTTAATATAAAAGTTATATTAGCGAACTTCGGATAAAATCAATATTAGAGTTATATTGATTATCGATATAAGAGTTATATTGATAACTTTCGGTAAAACCATTAGTCGGGTTTAGCCTAAGTAAGATTCCTATAGATATAAAGTATCCGTGTATATGATACATATTTTTCCACCTACGTATCTCCGGGAAGTTCACACCGTGAGACTCATACTTGGCCTTGTGGTGCAAACGGGAGCGTCCTCCTTTGGATGGTGTTTGTATGAGTCGATATCAAGGTGAATGGAGAGGGTACTTAGAGTGAGTGAGAGCAGGTTGATGGAGATCTGATCTCCTTGAGCAGCGGAAACGTGTTTGGGATCGTAATTGCATGATTGTTTTGCTTAAAACAAAAACCAGTACATTGACAAAAAATACAGAACAAGCATGAAATTCTAATTCTATTAGATATGGATTAATTGCATACAAACAAACTAAGTTTAACTATTAAACTAAAGGGAAGAAGGAATTACCTTTGTAGTTTAGCAGAATAGCAACTCCTTACTCCAAAGTTCAGCGACTCAAGAACTTCAAAAGTTATCTGTTTTTCACCAATAGAACACCACCAATTTGGAAAACCTCCTATCCTCTGAGATTCAACTTAGAAGAAAACCCTTTGTGGGAAGGATTCCAACTTTTGGATAACTTTTGGGAATGAGAGTGAGAGAGAGAGAATTTCTCTGTATCATCAAAAAAATCGATCGATCGATTTCTTCTTCTCACCAGAAGAAGAAGAAGCTTCAGTGGGCAACTCCTCCACTCCCTAACGAGGGGGAGTTGGGGAGTAGTGGAACGTGTCCTCCTGACACGTTCCCAATTAATAATATAGTATTAATTTAATGATTAAATCATATTTAATCATTTTACCCTTTATACTATAGTTTAATGTGCATCTCATGCACATTAAGTTTTAACCTATAGTTTTTCAAATATGAATCACATTCACATTTAAATTTAATATTTGAACTCTTTCAAATATTTAATTCTCTCACATAATTTAATATGAATCATATTCACATTAAATTTATAATATATAGTTCCAAAACTATATATTATATTGTATCAATATACATTAAGTTTATTCCCTAATGAATTTGAACATTTCAAATTCAAATGATCTAAGAACCCTTTACGAACTAGAAGGTGGACCTAATGGACATACAGACCAAAAGCTCCAACGGTACAAGATTGCTCGATTAATCTCATTAACCTCCCAATCAACATTCGTTAACTGCGGGAACACTCCACTAAAGTCCCACAGCTGCACTCTTCTCACTGCAGATGTATTTCTGTGTCCATGGATATTGACCAATAACAGCAAGACAATCCTTCACGAATGTTCGTAACACCAGCTGGGTCAAATTACCGTTTTACCCCTGGGTTACATCTTGTGCCTTAAGTACCAGTGTTCCTCTAATGAACAATTTGTTTGTTGTCCTACCAACAAACAGAGTCCCTCTCTGGCCAATGAGAGGTTCGGGCTCTTTGTTCAAGTCCCGGAGACACCACTTAAGGGAACATTCCTCTACTTACCCTAGTAGGCGGGAAGGAGTGAATTCCATCTTGCTAAGTTAAGTTTCGAGTCGCTCACTCGGTCTTGTACCCAAAAAGGTAGGCATATTGAGTCGGCGAATCTGACCACTCTCACCCATACTAGTCAAAGGACAATCCCTCGCGAACAGGAGCTCGTAACCTGCTCGGGATTGAGATCAAGTTGCCTAGGTCATCCTAGTGAAATAGAAACCTAACTAGTCAACGGCGTTACAGCTAGAGGTTACTATTTCGTTGTTCGGCCTTATGTAATCTCATTACATAGGATATCCCCACTCACATGTAATCTACACGAACACGTTAGGATCACAGTGTTTGTATCAAATATAAAGTGGACCACATCCATAGTTTTACCAGGGTAAGGTACCCAAACCTTGTCCCCTAACTATAGACCCTTTAGGCTGTATCTCGAACCGAGATCCTTTTTATGTACATTACATTCAGTTAAAGATTCATTTAACAGCCTTGGATGTTTTGTTTATTTGATTTAGGGTTTAAATAAAGGCAAACTCGTAGATAACGAACAATAACAATTTATTGAAATAATAACACTTTATTACATTAATTAGAACGAAATTACAAACTACGAGTTTTAGGGCACAAATCCCAACACGGGTTTAGTGAAAACAAAACCTATGGTCTCTTCAGTCGGTTTACACCGTAAGATCACTATGGTCAGCGTGATAGTTTGGCCTGGACCAGACAATCCCTTCGGAGGGCTTGATCATAGGGGATCAAACACAGTAGACAACCGAAAGGGATAAAGATTTCCTTAGTCTTTTTTTCAATCTAGTCCTCCCTTCGACAGATTTTATTGGATGGGGACTCTAGGATCTAAAGACAGAGGGTTACATTCACAAGGTACATAAAATGTGTATGTATCCTGACCGAACAATGGTAACTAAAGCCTATAGGAATAAGAGTTATTCTGGCATTAAGTTTTGGTCAAGAGTGTCTTGATCTAGAAGAAGAAGTGTTTTTTATTACCCTTCGGTGTCATACAATTTAAACCTTTAGAGTATCATTGCCAATTATAAATGACCTAGGAATCATTTGATAATTAGCTAAAACATGATTGGATTAGACAATTATAACAAGAAACTCATACAAGTTTGTTTGTAAATTTTCAGCTAAAATGTCTAGCTCTATTATTTCCTTATTAGGTGCAGAAAAGTTAACCGGAGAGATTATGATGACTTGAAAAAAACAAACTCAACACTATATTGGTAGTGGATGATCTAAAGTTTATGCTAATTGAGGAGTGTCCTCAAGTGCCAGGCTCGAATGCATCACGAAATGTTCGTGATGCATATGATCGATGGATCAAGGCCAATGATAAGGGCAAGGTCTACATGCTGGCAAGTATGTCTGACATATTAGCCAAGAAGCATGAGGGCATGATAACCGCCAAGGAGATCATGGATTCTGTGCAGGGTATGTTTGGACAATAGTCCACACAGGCCCGACACAATGCCCTAAAGTACATATTCAACTCAAGGATGCCAGAGGGCACATCTGTTCGGGATCATGTCCTGGATATGATGGTGCACTTTAACATCACGGAGTCGAATGGTGCTTCCATCGATGAATCAAGCCAGGTCAGCTTCATTCTGGAAACCCTTCCAGATAGTTTCCTACAGTTTAGAAGTAATGTTGTTATGAACAAGCTTACTTTTAATTTTACCTCCCTTCTGAATGAACTCCAGACCTTTCAATCTTTAATGAAAATTGAGGGATCGAAAGGTGAGGCAAATGTTGCCAGTAGGAGTTATCACAGACGTTCGACCTCTAGATAAAAAATAGTGGCTTCATCTTCTTCTATCCTGAAAGGGAAGAAGAAGAACACGAAGAAGGTTGGTAAAGGGAAACGAGCTGACAAAGCTGCTGCCCAGAAGGGCAAGAAAGTCAAAGAAGTTGCGGACAAAGGAAAGTGTTTCCACTATAACGAAGACTGGCATTGGAAACGGAACTGCCCGAAGTACATTGCAGAAAAGAAGAAGAAAGGTAAATATGATTTACTTTGCCTAGAAGCTTGTTTAGTGGATAATGATAAAACTGCTTGGATACTTGATTTAGGCGTCACTAATCATGTTTGCTCTTCTTTTTAAGGAATTGATTCCTGGCAGCAGCTACAGAAAGGAGAGATAACGCTCCGTGTTGGAAATGGAGAAGTTGTCTCAGCTGTAGCAGTAGGCACGATGAAACTTTATTTTGGCAAGAAATATATGTTGTTGGAAAATATATTAGTGATACCAGGGTTTACTAGAAAGATTATTTCAATTTCTTGCCTTATAGAACAATATATTTTTGTTTCCTTCTCTTTGAATAAATTGATTATTTTGAAGAAAGGTATGAAAATATGTTCAACTTCATTAGAAAATGGGTTGTATGTTTTAAGGCCTGATTTAGTCAAAATTGTTTTGAACACTGAATTATTTAAAACTGCAAACACACAAACTAAGAAACGTAAAATTTCTCCTCAAGAAAATGCTCATCTTTGGCATCTTAGATTGGGTCACATTAATCTCAATCGGATTGAGAGATTGGTAAAGAATGGACTTCTAAATGAGTTAGAAGAAAATACTTTACCTGTATGTGAATCCTTCCTAGAAGGAAAAATGACTAAAAGACCTTTTAGTGGAAAACGTTATAGAGCTAAAGAACCTCTTGAGCTTATACATTCAGTGTTTTGTGGTCCGATGAGTGTTAAAGCCAGAGGAGGTTATGAATATTTCATCTCCTTTGTAGATGATTATTCCAGATTTGGGCATATTTACCTAATACAACATAAGTCTGAAGCACTTGAAAAGTTTAAGGAATTCAAGACTAAGGTTGAAAATCAATTGGGTAAAACAATTAAAACACTTCGATCAAATTGAGGTGGAGAGTATATGGATTTAAAATTCCAGAACTATATGATAAAACATGAAATTACATCCCAACTCTCGGCTCCCGGTACACCACAACAAAATGGTGTATCGGAAAGGAGAAATAGAACCTTGTTGGACATGGTTCGATCAATGATGAGTTATGCTCATCTCCCTAGTTCATTTTGGGGTTACACAGTAGAGACTGCGGTATACATTTTGAATAATGTGCCCTCAAAAAGTGATTCTGAAACACCTCTTGAACTCTGGAAAGGACGTAAAGGTAGTTTATGTTATTTCAAAATCTGAGGTTGTCAAGCACGTGTGCTTGTGACAAATCAAAAGAAGTTGGATTCACGTTCAAAATTGTGCCTATTCGTAGGCTACCCAAAAGAAACAAGAGGTGGTTTATTCTATGATCCTAAGGAAGATAAGGTTTTTGTGTCGACAAATGTCATTTTCTTAGAGGAGGACTACATAAGGGACCACAAACCAAAAAGTAAAGTTGTGTTGAGTGAGTTAGACGGAACAATAGCAAAGGTTGCTAATAAAACTAGTACGTCAACAAGAGTTGTTGATACTAGCTTGTCTATTCAAGAGAATCCATCTCAAGAGTTGAGTATACCTCGACGTAGTAGGAGGGTTATAACACAACCTGACCGTTACCTGAGTTTATCTGAAACCCAAGTTGTTATACCATATGAGAACTGCGAGGATTCATTGACTTATAATCAAGCGATGGTTGAAAAAGTCAAAGACAAATGGGTCATAGCCATGGACCAAGAAATGGAGTCTATGGACTTCAATTCTTTTTGGGATATTGTAGATAAATCTGATGGGGTAAAACCTATAGGTTGTAAGTGGATCTACAAGAGAAAGCGTGGTGTAGATGGGAAGGTGCAAACCTTTAAAGCTAGACTAGTAGCAAAGGGTTATACCTAGGTTGAAGGGGTTGACTATGAGGAAACCTTTTCACCTGTTGCTATGGTAATGTCTATCCGTATTCTACATGTCATTGCCACATATTATGACTATGAGGTATGGCAAATGGATGTCAAGACAACCTTTTTGAATGACAATCTTGAGGAAAATATCTACTATGGACAAACCCAAAGGGTTCGTTGAACCAGGACAAGAGCAAAAGGTTTGCAAGCTTATGAAGGGAATCGAAGTCCCCGCAGCGGAAGCGATTGCGAATCGCGCGCTCTTGGTTTAGTTACAATGGAAAATTCAAGAACGTAAAACATAGATTAAGCATAAAATACAGAAATGGACAACAAATATATTACCTTTGAAGAACCTTTCTTCAAGTGCTCCTCTCTCCACGGTCACGATCTCAGCAACAAGAACTCGTACAAACACCGACACCACCACCGGATCTTCTCCGTTGTTCTCTAGGTGAGGAAGGAAGGTGCGTTCCCATTAGGAGTGGTGAGGTATTTTGTGAGAGAGATTTTGTGTTTTGCAACACTTCCAACAACAACAAGGAGGCTAGGAATACTATTTTTCAAGTCTTTACCTAGTTGCATCTCATGCAACTATATATAGGGGAATGGTATGGAAATGACCATTCTACCCCTCCTTTAATCTCTCTTTAGTATGTAGTTTATATATGAATCTAATTCACATTAAAACTATATATTATATCAATTACATCATATATAATTGATATAACTCCTCATGTATGAAATTGAACACTTCAATTTCACTCCAAACTTTATAACCTCAATATTACCATGTTGAGCCAACGGAGGGATCTAATGGACCTACAGATCATGAGCTCCAATGATGTGAGATTAACTGATCTAACTCTTTGATCCAGTTAATCAATATTCATTAACTACAAGTCACTCCACTATAGACTTGTAGGTGCACTCTCCTCACTATAGATATTATTGTGTCCACTGATATAGTCATTACCCATGAGTCGACCCTTCACACGTTGTTCGTAATCACAGCTGGGTAAAATTATCGTTTTACCCCTGTGATTACCTCTTTGCTCCTTAAGCACCACTGATCCTCTAATGAACAACAAGTCTAAGGTCCCACCATAGACTCATACCCTCATAGAGGGTGGGGCTTCGTTGTTCAAGACCTGGAGTCAGTTCTTAAGGGAACAACCTATCTAATTCCTCAGTAGAAGAATGAGTGAATTCCATCTTGCACAGTTAAGTTCCCAGCTACCTACGAGGTTCTGTCCCTTAGAAGGTAGGTTATCGAGTCGGCTACAGGCCACTCTCACCAATACTAGTCTAAGGACAAACTCCTACAAGCAGGAGTTCTTAACTTGCTCAGGATTCAGGTCAAGTCACTAATGACCATCTATAAATTACTAGTCTTATCCTCATTAACGGTGTTATCTTTGGTTAGACTAATAATTTCATGATCCAGATCTTGTATGAACTCTTCATACAGGATGCCCCACTCTCGCATGTCAACTACAACAATGAGTTGGATTACCTCATTTGTACTAATTACAAAGTGGGTCGCATCCATGGTATTACCAGAATGAGGTTTCCAACTTTATTCTTATACCATAGACTGTTTAGGTTATAATCTTGAAGTCAACCCAAATAGTGTCCACTACAGTGATTTCAAGATAAACGTTATAACCTTGGAGCTTGGTTTATTGGATTTATAAAAGCAAGACTGTAATCTTATCAAAACAAATAACACTTTATTTAATTGATCAAAATTACACAAGTTTAGGGCATAAATCTCAACAATCTCCCACTTGACCTAAAGCTTGTCGAGTACTAAACATTACAATAATGTAAATACAATAAACTAGGGCATTTAAACCCCTTTGTACAAAATACTCCCACTTGCCCTAGTTGGGGAAGACTTGTAAACCTAGACCTTCTAGGTGACTCTCAAATACTTTAGCCGTGAAAGCCTTTGTAAAAGGATCAGCAATGTTGTGCTCTGAGGCTATCTTCGTGACAATCACGTCTCCTCTATGCACGATCTCCCGGATGAGATGATACTTCCGCTCTATGTGCTTTCCCCTCTTGTGACTTTGGGGTTCCCTCGAATTTGCCACTGCACCAATGTTATTGCAATACAGTGTGACGGGCAAAGTCATATTTGGAACAACTTCCAAATTTAGCATAAATTTCCTTAACCAAACGGCCTCCTTAGCTGCTTCACAAGCTGCTACATATTCGACCTCCATGGTGGAATCAGCGATGCATCATTGCTTGACGCTTCGCCATACTACAGCTCCTCCGTTAAGAGTGAAAACTGACCTTGATGTAGATTTCCGAGAATCTTTATCAGTTTGAAAGTCAGAATCCGTGTATCGTGTAAGGATCAAATCCTTAGCCCATACACAAGCATGTAGTTTCTTGTTCTCCGAAGATACTTAAGGATCGTTTTAACCGCTGTCCAGTGTTCAAGTCCTGGATTGTATTGATACCTACTGACCATCCCAACTGCAAAACAGAGGTCAGGCCTAGTACACAACATGGCATACATCAGGCTCCCAACAGCTGATGCGTAAGGAATCCGTCTCATATCCTCAACTGCTTTAAGTGTCTAAGGACACTGTTCCTTAGACAAATAGATTCCATGTCTAAAAGGCAACAAGCCCTTTTTGGAATCTTGCATCTTAAACCTTAACAACACTTTGTCCATGTATGATGCTTGAGACAAGGCTAGTGTTTTATTCTTGCGGTTCCGGACAATCTGGATCCCAAGAACAAACTGCGCATCACCCAAATCTTTCATTTGGAATTGCGTAGCTAGCCATTCCTTGATGTCAGTAAGATAACCTACACCATTCCCAATGAGTAGGATATCATCCACATAGAGAATTAGGAAAGCAACAGAACTATTGATGATTTTCTTGTAGACACAAGGTTCATCATCATTCTGGTCAAAACCATAAGATCTGATAGCCTCATCAAATCTTATATTCCAGGACCTAGAGGCTTTTTCAGTCCATAAATCGACCTTCTAAGCCTGCAAACCTTTTCCTCTTGTCCTGGTTTAATGAACCCTTTGGGTTGGTCCATGTAGATGGTTTCCTCAAGATTGCAATTCAAAAAGGCTGTCTTGACATCCATTTGCCATACCTCATAGTCATAATATGCGGCAATGGCAAGAAGGATACGGATAGACTTTACCATAGCAACAGGTGAAAAGGTTTCATCAAAGTCAACCCCTTTAACCTGGGTATAACCCTTTGCTACTAGTCTAGCTTTAAAGGTTTGCACCTTCCCATCTACACCACGTTTTCTCTTGTAGATTCACTTACAACCTATAGGTTTTACCCCATCAAAGCTTATCTACAAGATCCCAAATGAGAATTGAAGTGCATAGACTCCATTTCTTGGTCCATGGCTATGACCCATTTGTCTTTGTCTTTGTCAACCATTGCTTGATTATAAGTCAATGGATCCTCGCAGTTGTCATCTGGTATAACAACTTGGGTTTCAGCTAAACCCATGTAACGGTCAGGCTGTATCACAACCCTCCCACTACGTCGAGGCATACTCAACTCTTGAGATGGACCCTCTTGACTAGACAAAGTAGTATTAACAACTCTTGTTGATGTACTCGTGTTCTTATTAGCAACCTTTGCTACTGTTCTGTTTAACTCACTCAACACTACCTTACTTTTTGGTTTGTGGTCCCTTATGTGGTCCTCCTCAAAGAAAGTGGCATTTGTCGACACAAAGACCTTATCTTCCTTAGGATCATAGAATAAACCATCTCTTGTTTATTTTGGGTATCTTACGAATAGGCACAACTTTGAACGTGAATCCAACGTCTTTGGATTTGTCACAAGCACATGTGCTGGACAACCCCATATTCTGAAGTGACATAAACTACCTTTACGTCCTTTCCAAAGTTCAGAAGGTGTTTCAGAAACACTTTTGGAGGGCACACTATTCAAAATGTATACTACAGTCTCCACTACATAACCCCAGAAGGAACTAGGTAGATGAGCATAACTCATCATTGATCAAACCATGTCCAACAAGGTTCTAATTCTCCTTTCCGATACACCGCTCACGTGGTGTGTCGGAGTGAGAGTTGGGATGTAATTCCATGTTCTATCATATAGTTCGGAATTTTAAATCCCTGTACTCTCCACCTCGATCCGATCGAAGTGTTTTAACTCTTTTACCTAATTGATTTTCAACCTCAATCTTGAATTCCTTGAACTTTTCAAGTGCTTCAGACTTATGGTACATTAGGTAAATATGCCCATATCTGGAATACTCATCTATAAAAGAGATGAAATATTCATATCCTTCCTCAGCTTTAACATTCATCGGACCACAAAGGTCCAATGTATAAGCTCTAGAGTATCTTTGGCTCTATAACCTTTTCCACTAAAAGGTCTTTTAGTCATCTTGCCTTCTAGGCGGGATTCACATACTGGCAAGGAATTTTCTTCTAACTCGTTTAGAAGTCCGTTCTTTACCAATCTCTCAATCCTATTGAGATTAACGTGACCCAATCTTAGATGCCAAAGATGAGCATTTTCTTTAAGAGAAATTTTTCATTTCTTAGTTTGTGCGTTTGCAGTTTTAAATGATTCAGTGTTCAAAACCATTTTGACTCAATTAGGACTTAAAACATACAATCCATTTTCTAATTAAGCAGAACATATTTCTAAACCTTTCTTCAAAATAAACACTTTATTCATAGAAAAGGAAACAGAAATACATTGTTCAATGAGGCAAGAAATAGAAATAAGGTTTCTAGTAAACCCTGGTATCACTAATATATTGTCCAACAATACATATTTCTTTCCAAAATAAAGCTTCATTGTGCCTACTGCTACACCTGAGACGACTTCTCCATTTCCAACCCGGAGTGTTATCTCTCCTTGTTGTAGCTGCTGCCAGGAATCAATTCCCTGAAAAGAAGAACAAACATGATTAGTGGCGTCTGAATCAAGTATCCAAGTTGTTTTATCATTATCCACTAAACAAGCTTCTAGGCAAAGTAAATCATATTTACCTTCCTTCTTTTTTTCTGCAATGTACTTCGGACAGTTTCATTTCCAATGCCCGTCTTCGTTGCAGTGGAAACACTTTCCTTTGACAGCAACGTCTTTGACTTTCTTGCCCTTCTTGGCGAAAACTTTATCAGCCTGTTTCCCTTTACCAACCTTTTTCATGTTCTTCTTCTTACCTCTCAGGTTAGAAGAAGATGAAGCCATCGCTTTTGTCCCGCAGGTCGAACCTCTATGATAACTCCTCATCGCAACATTTGCCTCACCTTTCGATACATGAATTTTCATCGAGACCGAAAGGTCCGGAGTTCATTCGTAAGGAGAGGTAAGATTAACGATAAGCTTGTTCATAACAACATTACTTCTAAATCAGAGGAAACTATCCGGAAGGGTTTCCAGTTGAAGCGACACTGCGCTCGACTCATCGATGGAAGCACCATTCGACTCGCGATGTTAAAGTGTACCATCATATCCGGACATGATCCCAATGGATGTACCCTCCGGCATCCTCGAGTTGGATATGTACTTTAGGGCATTATGTCGGGCTTGTGTGGATCGTTGTCCAAACATACCTGCCGCATGAATCTATGATTTCCTTGGCGGTAATCATGCCCTCATGCTTCTTGGCTAATATGTCAGACATACTTGCCAGCATGTAGACCTTGGCCTTATCATTGGCCTTGATCCATCGATCATATTCATCACGAACATTTCGTGACGCATTCGAGCCTGGCACCTGAGGACACTCCTCAGCTTGTACAAACTTCAGTTCATCCACTACCAAAATAGTGTTCAGTTTTTTTTTCCATGTCATCATATTCTCTCCGGTTAACTTTTTCGCACCCAATAAGGAAATTATAGAGCTAGACATTTTTGCTGAAAAATTTACAAATAAACTCGTATGAGTTTCTTGCTATAACTCTAATCCAATCATGTTTTAGCTAATTATCAAATGATTCCTAGACCATTTATAATTTGCAATGATACTCCAAAGGTTTAGAATGTATGACACCGAAGGGTAATCAAAAACAGTCCTCCTCTGGATCAAGACATTCTTGACCAAAACCTAACACCAGAATAGCTCTTATTCCTATAGGTTTTAGTTACCATTTTTCGGTCTGAATACATACACAACTTATGCATCCCGTGAGTGTAACCCTTTGTCTTTAGATCCAGAGTCTCGATCCAATAAAATCCGCCGAAGGGAGGACTAGATTGGAAAATAGGCTAAGGAAATCTTTATCCCTTTTGGGTGTCTACTGTGTTAGATCCCCTATGATCAAGCCCTCCGAAGGGATTGTCTGGTCCACGCCAAACTAGCAGGCTGACCATAGTGGTCTAACGGTGTAAACCGACAAAAGAGACCGTAAGTTTTGTTTTCACTAAACCTGCTCCCACTCACTATAAGTACCCTCTCCATTCACCTTGGTATTGACTCATACAAATACCATCCGAAGGGGGACGCTCCCGTTTGCGCCACGAGGCCAAGTATGAGTCTCACGGTGTGAACTATCCGGAGATAGCGTAGGTGAAAAAATATGTATCTGATACACTTTTTCCTCCCACTGAATACTTTAAGTCTATAAGAATCTTTCTTAGGCTAAAACCCGACTAATGGTTTTACCTATATCTATCAACATAACTCTTATATTGATAATCAATATAACTCTTATATGGATTTTATCCTAAGTTTGTTAATATAACTCCTTATATTAAACCTAGGATTTCTAGTTTATTAACCCCTTAATAAACCTCATTGACGCCTTCTTGTAATTTATAAGACTCTCTAATTAAATTTCACTCCCGTGTCGCTTCCTGGTAGGGGTGTTCCGTTTCCGTCACCTTAAATACTGAACCTAGACAGAACTTTCCTTAGACAGAGTTCCTCTTTTAATCATAGCTTATAAATTACTTTGTTCCTAATTCTAATATAATTAGAACTAGATAACCTAAGGTCTATTATTTCCAAGTTCTAAACACTTTAAAACTAATAATTAACCTTAGGTGACATGCATACTATGTTATAGTGCTTGATCATTCATCACATGAATAATAAAACATTCATAGCATATTCATCTCATGAAAAATAATGCATGTCAATGCTGTCCAAAAATTAATATAACAAACTTATGTTAATTAATCATGCAAACTATATAATATAACTCCTTATATTATAAATGATGCATGAAAATGCTTAACCTGAGGTGAGATTTCTAAAATACAAGCATACACTATGCATGGAAATAATTACACAACAATTGCATAATTAAAATAGCAAAAATTAGACCAATTTTGGAACCATAGAAATAATTTTAATTAATATAATCTAATTATATTAATTAAAATTAAAATTATTAAATATATTAAAATAAAACGTTTTTATAATTAATATAAATAATTAAAAAACGTTTCTGCCCGTTGCTCCTCGCGTGAAACGCTGCTTTTTGTTTTTACGCCGAGCGTTGCGCGCGAGAGGTCGCGCGTTAACGCGCCTCCTCTAGCTAGCGCTTCTCTCAGCAGCGCGCGCGTAGCAACGCCGATGAACAGCGTTGCAACGTTGCATGCAGACAGCATTGAGAATCACTATTCCTTTGCTCGTTTTTGCTCAATTCTTCTCAGCAACCGCTTTGCCTCGATCGACACGGACTTACAGACCCGATTTACAATAAAATTTGCCCAAAACACCGGGCCCTTACATTGAACATTTAAATGGAAATTGTAAATCTAAGTGCCAAAATTTAAAACATCTAATTTTGCAAAAAATCGTTCATACATCTCATGCACAAAACAGTAAATCCCACCTTGTTCTTGAAAATTCAAGAACATAAATCAAGAACGCAATTGGTCTCTGATACCAATTGAAGGGAATCGAAATCCCCGCAGCAGAAGCGATTGCGAATCGCGCGCTCTTGATTTAGTTACAATGAAAAATCAAGAACGTAAAACATAGATTAAGCATAGAATACAGAAATGGACAACAAGTATATTACCTTTGAAGAACCTTCAAGTGCTCCTCTCTCCACGGTCACGATCTCAGCAACAAGAACTCGTACAAACACCGACACCACCACCGGATCTTCTCCGTTGTTCTCTAGGTGAGGGAGGAAGATGGGTTTCCTTTAGGAATGGTGAGGTATTTTGTGAGAGAGATTTTGTGTTTTGGAACACTTCCAACAACAACAAGGAGGCTAGGAATACTATTTTTCAAGTCTTTACCTAGTTGCATCTCATGCAACTATATATAGAGGAATGGTATGGAAATGACCATTCTACCCCTCCTTTAATCTCTCTTTAGTATATAGTTTATATATAAATCTAATTCACATTAAACCTATATATTATATCAATTACATCATATATAATTGATATAACTCCTCAGGTATGAAATTGAACACTTCAATTTCACTCCTAACTTTACACCCTCAATATTACCATGTTGAGCCAACGTAGGGATGTAATGGACCTACAGATCATGAGCTCGAATGATGTGAGATTAACTGATCAAACTCCTTGATCCAGTTAATCAATATTCATTAACTACAAGTCACTCCACTATAGACTTGTAGCTGCACTCTCCTCACTATAGATATTATTGTGTCCACTGATATAGTCATTACCTATGAGTCGACCCTTCACAGGTTGTTCGTATTCACAGCTGGGTCAAATTACCGTTTTACCCCTGTGGTTACCTCTTTGCTCCTTATGCACCACTGATCCTCTAATGAACAACAAGTCTAAGGTCCCACCTTAGACTCATACCCTCATAGAGGGTGGGGCCCCATTGTTCAAGACCTGGAGTGAGTTCTTAAGGGAACAACCTATCTAATTCCTCTGTAGAGGAATGAGTGAATTCCATCTTACACAGTTAAGTTCCCAGCTACCTACGAGGTTTTGTCACTGAGAAGGTAGGCTTATTGAGTCGGCTACAGACCACTCTCACCCATACTAGTCTAAGGACAAACCCCTATATGCAGGAGTTCTTAACTTGCTCAGGATTCAGGTCAAGTCACTAATGACCATCTATAAATTACTAGTCTTATCCTCATTAATTGTTATACTCGGTTAGACTAATAATTTCACGATCCATCTTGTATGAACTCTTCATACAGGATGCCCCACTTGCATGTCAACTACATGAATGAATTGGATTACCTCATTTGTACTAATTACAAAGTGGGTCGCATCCATGGTGTTACCAGAATAAGGTTTCCAACCATATTCTTATACCATAGACTGTTTAGGTTATACTCTTGAAGTCAACCCAAATAGTGTCCACTACACTGATTTCAAGATAAACGTTATAACCTTGGAGCTTAGTTTATTGGATTTATAAAAGGAAGACTATAATCTTATCAAAACAAATAACACTTTATTTAATTGATCAAAATTACACAAGTTTAGGGCATAAATCCCAACAGCTTAAAAGGTCAATTTATGGACTGAAACAAGCCTCTAGGTCCTGGAATATAAGATTTGATGAGGCAAACAAATCTTAAGGTTTTGACCAGAATGATGATGGACCTTGTGTCTACAAGAAGATCAATAGTTCTGTCGCATTCCTAGTTCTATATCTGGATGATATTCTACTCATTGGGAATGATGTAGGATATCTTACTGACATTAAGAGTTGGCTAGCTACGCAATTCCAAATGAAAGATTTGGGTGATGCGCAGTTTGTTCTCGGGATCCAGATTGTCAAGAACAACAAGAATAAAACACTAGCCTTGTCTCAAACATCTTACATAGACAAAGTGTTGTCAAGGTTTAAGATGAAAGACTCCAAAAAGGGATTATTGCCTTTTAGACATGGAGTCCATTTATCTAAGGAACAATGCCCTAAGACACCTCAAGGAGTTGAGAATATGAGACGGATTCCTTATGCATCAACTGTTGGGAGCCTGATGTACGCCATGTTGTGTACTAAGCCTGACATCTGTTTTGCAGTTGGAATGGTTAGTAGGTATCAATCCAATCCAGGACTTGAACACTGGACAACGGTTAAAACAATCCTTAAGTATCTACAGAGAACAAGGAACTACATGCTTGTGTATGGGGCTAAGGATTTGATCCACAGGATACACGGATTACGACTTTCGGTGATAAAGATTCTCGTAAATCGCATCGTGGTCGATTTACTCTTAACGGAGGAGCTGTAGTATGGCGAAACGTCAAGCAAGGATGCATCGCTGATTCCACTATGGAGACCGAAATGTAGCAGCTCGTGAAGCACCTAAAGAGGTCGTTTGGTAAAGGAAATTCATGCTAAATTTGGAAGTTGTTCAAAATATGACTTTGCCCATCACGATGTATTGCGATAACAGTGGTGCAGTGGCAAATTCGAGGGAACCCCGAAGTCACAAGAGGGGAAAGCACATTGAGCGAAAATATCATCTCATCTGGGAGATCGTGTCTAAAGGAGACGTGATTGTCACGAAGATAGCCTCACAACATAAAGTTGATGATCCTTTTACAAACGCTCTCAAGGCTAAAGTATTTGAGAGTCACCTAGAAGGTCTAGGTTTACAAGTCTTCCCCAACTAGGGCAAGTGGGAATATTTTGTACAAAGGGTTTAAATGCCCTAGTTTATTGTATTTACATTACTGTAATGTTTTAATACTCCACAAGCTTTAGGTCAAGTGGGAGATTGTTGGGATTTATGCCTTAAACTTGTGTAATTTTGATCAAATAAATAAAGGGTTATTAGTTTTGATAAAATTATATTCTTGCTTTATAAATCCAATAAACTAAGCTGTAAGGTTATAATATATCTTGAACATCAGTGTAGTGGACACTATTTGGGTTGTGTTCGAGAATATAACCTAAATGGTCTATGGTATATGAATAAGGTTAGAAACCTTATTCTAGTAACACCATGGATGCAACCCAGTTTGTAATTAGTACAAATGAGGTAATCCAACTCATTCATGTTGTTTACATGTGAGTAGGGGTATCCTGTATGAAGAGTTCATACAAGACCGGACTGCAAATTATTAGTCTAACCAGTGTAACACCGTTAACAGGATAAGACTGATAATTTATAGATGGTCATTAGTGACTCAACCTGAGCATGTTAGGAACTCCTGCTCATAGGGGTTTGTTCTTAGACTAGAATGGGTGAGAGTGGCCTGTAGCCGACTCAATAACCCTACCTTCTTAGGGACAAAATTTCGCAGGTAGCTGGGGACCTAACTGTGCAAGATGGAATTCACTCATTCCTACACTAAGGAATTAGATAGGTTGTTCCCTTAAGAACTGACTCCAGGTCTTGAACAACGGGCCCCACCATCTATGAAGGTATGAGTCTATGGTAGGACCTTAGACTTGTTGTTCATTAGAGGATTAGTGGTGCTTAAGGAACAAAGAGATAATCACAGGGGTAAAATGGTAATTTGGCCTAGCCGTGATTACAAACAACTTGTGAAGAGTCGACTCATGGGTAATGATTATATCAGTGGACACAATATAATCTATAGTGAGGAGAGTGCAGCTACTAGTCTATAGTGGAGTGACTTGTAGTTAATGAATATTGATTAACTGGATCAAAGAGTTTGATTAGTTAATCTCACATCATTGGAGCTCATGAACTGTTGTTCCATTAGGTCCCTCCGTTGGCTCAACATGGTTATATTGAGGGTATAAAGTTAGGAATGAAATTGAAGTGTTCAATTTCATGCATGAGGTGTTATATCAATTATATATGATATAATTGATATAATATATGGTTTTATTGTGAATTAGATTCACATATAAACCATATAATAGTGGGACAATATAAGAGGGATAGGATGGTAATTTCTATCCTATTTCCTTATATATATAGTTGCATGAGTTGCAACTAGGTTAAGCTAAGTCAAGGAAGTGATTCCATCTCTTTAGAAACCCTAAGAGAATTCTCCAACAAAAAGTGTTGGAAAGTGTTCCAACTAGACTTTCACAAAATACCTCATTTCACCTAATGGGAACCCACATTCCTCCCTCACATAGAGAATAACGGAGAAGATCCAGTGGTAGCGTCTTCATCCGTTCGTGTTCCAGTTGCTGAGATCGTGATCGTGGGAGAAATGAGCAGTCGAAGAAAAGTTCTTCAAAGGTAATATCTCGCTGTCCATATTGTTATTATATGCTTAATCTAGGTAGAATTGTTCTTGAATGTAATTTTTGTAACGAAATTACGAACGCGCGATTCACTATTAATTCCGCAGTGGGATTCGATTCCCTTCAATATTATATAGTTTGATTTGAATGAGATTCATAATAAACTATAATATAGCTTAATTGATTAATTAGTGCTAATTGGAGAAATTTAACTGAGAGAAATTAAATTGAATGTGATTCAATTTAAAATTCCACATTTATGTAAATGAGATTTGTATAATAAGGTATGAGATACCTTATATTATATGATATGTAAATATGATTTGTATATCATATAGTTGTTGTAAAATGGTGAATTGGTGGAAATTTTAACTCCACCACACACCATTATAAAAGGATGCATTCAAAGGCATCTCAAAAGCCTTTTTGCCATTTTTTGGATTTTGATCCAAAGAAAGCAAAATATTCTCTCCAGAACTCTCTCATTTCTCTAGATCTCTCCTCACCGAAAATCAAAGGGAGTCCCACCTACTCTCCTTCAACCTCTCGAGAACACCCGAGAAGACGTTTTGGAAGTGTCTTGCAACACTGTTCGAGGTTCGATTCGAGGAGATCGTTGGTTCAAGAGAGAACGTGGCCGGAGGAGAAAAGAATTGAAGAAGTGTTCTTCAAAAGTAAGTACCGAGATACCTTACTGTTTTTCCTCTTCTTTTGCATGGTTAACCTATAATTAAAGTAGTTTAGTTCAATTTTAAGATAGGAATTACACAACGAATAAACGACGTTTCACAACGTCTTCCGCTGCGGGAATTCAAAATCCCTTCAAGTCTGACCAGTATAACGCTGTTAAAATGATAAGACTGATAATTTATAGATGGTCATTAGTGACTCGACCTGAATCTTGAGCAAGTTAAGAACTCCTGCTTATAGGGGTTTGTCCATAGACTAGTATGGGTGAGAGTGACCTATAGCCGACTCAATAAGCCTACCTTTTTAGGGACAGAACCTCGTAGGTAGCAGGGGACTTAACTATGCAAGAAGGAATTCACTCATTCCTACACTAAGGAATTAGATAGGTTGTTCTCTTAAGAACTGAGTCCAGGTCATGAACAACGGAGCCCCGCCCTCTAAACTAACTTAAGAGGGTATGAGTCTATGGTAGGACCATAGACTTGTTGTTCATTAGAGGATCAGTAGTGCTTAAGAAACAAAGAGGTAATCACAGGGGTAAAACGATAATTTTACCCTGTAGTGATTACGAACAACCTGTGAAGGGTCGACTCATGGGTAATGATTATATCAATGGACACAATATAATATACTGTGAGGAGAGTGCAACTACAAGTCTATAGTGGAGTGACTTGTAGTTAATGAATATTGATTAACTGGATCAAAGAGTTTGATCAGTTAAATCTCATATCATTGGAGCTCATGAACTGTAGGTCCATTAGGTCCCTCTGTTGGCTCAACATGGTAATACTGGGGGTATAAAGTTAGGAATGAAATTGAAGTGTTGAATTTCATATATGAGGTGTTATATCAATTATATGTGATATAATTGATATAATATATGGTTTTAATGTGAATTAGATTCACATATTAACTATATACTAATGAGAGAATGAAGGAGGGATAGGATGGTAATTTCCATCATATTTCCCTATAAATAGTTGCATGAGATGCAACTTAAGACTAATCTTCGGTAACCCTAGAGTACCATATTATTATGTTGTTGGAAAAAGTTCCAAACACAACTTCTCTCATAATCTCCACATCTCACCCTAAAGGAACCCACCTTCCTCCCTCGGCTAGAGAACAATGGAGAAGATCTAGTGGTGGAATCTTCATACGTTCGGGTTCAAGTTGCTGAGATCGTGATCGTGGGAGAAGGAGCTCGAGAAGAAAGCGTTCTTCAAAGGTAATTTTATTGTTGTCCTATGTTGTTAAGCATGCTTAATCTTGGATATATCGTTCTTGATTGAAATTTGTGTAACAAAATAAAGAACACGCGATTCACAATCGCTTCTGCTGCGAGATTCGATCCCTTAATTAATGGTCCTTAATTGGCCCTAAGAGCAAGTCGTAATGTTATAAGTCAAGTTATTGTTGTGATTGTTTGTTAATTGGTCCAAGGTGACCTTAGAACCAATGCCTTGAGTTTCATCCCTGTGCAAATTGGGATGGATTGGCATTTGGCCTTGGATTAGTTACTAAGGGACAACTTAGGAAGGTGCTAATGCATTGTTTTTTCATTTGGTGTGTTCTAAGCAAGCTGGTTACTAATCCAGGGAAGGAGTAGTGGCTTTGAATTCTCACCTAAAAGTAAGTAGTCATTTGGACTGACACCAAACTCCTAAGTGAAACAGCTAGGTTCACTGTATTGCTTAAGTGTTCATTTTGTGAAGCTTTTACTGTGTGAACCTTTGGTTTAGTGATCTTTGTGTTTATTGGACTATGTTGCATGTTTTATGAACATTGTGCTTGGCTTGACTATGAGAACGGTACCATGTAGCTATGAGATGTGTTTTGATCATGCTTAACATGTTCCTATTGCCTGTGTGGCTTATTATGTGAGTCGGGGTTGAACGTTTGAGTTTGTACTTAACTCCTCTAAAAGATGGGTGGTTTGAACTAAGGCATGGTTAAATTGAGAACTTCACTGAATCTAGGACCCTTGGGTTGGGTTAGGAATCGATAAGGTTGCCTATTGAGAGCCTTAGTTTCCATGTGAATAAAGCCTAGAAACTAGCATCTAACAACTCCTTAGTTTCCCCTAAGCGAGCTTGAACCTCTAGGTTGGTGAGTCTGAGTATAGGCATTAGGGTTTCTTGCTCTTTTGTAAGGGCTAGTTAGGGGTGATTCCCCGCCGCAATCGGTTGAGGGTTTCTTTCCTTCTTCCGCGAACTAGCTCGGGGTGCGACTCTGTTAAGATTAGGGTGTTGGTTGGTTTCCTTCATCCCTAGTGTTAGCCTAGGGGCGATTCTCCATGTTTAGGGGGTGAGGAATGATTTCCTTCATTGCTCCGTGCTACGTCTGAGTGTGCATGAGTTTTACTTTCTTTCATTGCCATCGTAGACCTATGTTCTAGTACTAAGGGTAGAACTCATGAGATTACCACAGGGGGGCTCGGGGTGAGGTGTGCAAAGCATTGAGGCCTGAATGTGGTGTAGTTTTTCTGGTGTGAGGTCAATGAGATATCAACGTTATTTATGTTCATGTTCAAGTAGGTTGGGCGTGAGTGGTATACTTACTAAGTATTTTTAGACTCACTCGACTACTTTGATGTTTTTTATTGCAGATAGAAGCTAGAACGTGGTATGGATGGCGATGGCGACAACCTGACAAGGCTATGAAGATATTCCTTGGTGTCATTAAACTCATTGTGGCTATTTTAGTACTTTATGTTCCTATTGTACATTCGTAGTAGATTGTAACTTTATGTGTGTTGTTAAGATTCTTTCTATTTTAATTTTTTTAGGGTGTTTTAGGGTCTTGTTCTTATTAATTAGTGATGTTAGTCTTTCATTTAGATTCATCATATTGTTGCATAATTGTTATGGTATTCTGATCTGTTGGAGCCCAACCTAATGCTAAATGTAGTTTGAAGGAGGGTGGGTGTTATGTCAATGTTTTGGAGTGCTTACATGCTTTAAACAGGTTGGGAAAAAAATTTTAGTTTTATTCTCGTAGCGTTGTTATGCTGTCGAAATTTTGGTGCAGACAGTGTTGCTTAGTAGCTTCCCTAGGTGAGATGAGTATGAAAACTAGGGTCGTTACGATATGTAATATAAACATTTGTCTATTAAAAATAGAGTATATTATATCGCAATGTTATATATTAATTAGATTCATTTCAATACACCATATAACATAGGTAAAAACACATCTATCCAAATAATTATATCATAAAATATCGAATTGTATATATAGTTTATAGATAACGTAATATGTAGTATAAACAACTATAGACTATAGAATAGATTTGATATGAACGACAAGGGCATCAAATTGGTATTTTCTAATTTTTATATAATTATATTATTTTTCCAATTTTATCCTTTTTATGACATTTTAAGTAGGGGTATTTTTGTCATTTGTCATGATATGGCTTTTAGGGTTTTGTAAACTATTTAAAGCTTGACCATTAGGTTGTACAAGTTAGTTTTTGGATGAATACAAATTTCGTGTGATTTTTTACAGAGCCACATCATCACCCTTTGCAATTCTTGAGTATAGGGTTGCAAGCCAGGAACATTCAGGTAGGTTTGATCAACTTGCTTGTGGAGTATTCCATCCTTGAGTGAGGAACTAGTTTCTTTACCTCTTGGTCTTCGATCATAAGGTAATCCACATCTAGTCCTTTTCCTTGGGATTGAATCGAATCGATTTGGGGGTTTTAGTGTTTGAGAATTAGGGGTTCACATAACCAAAGAGTTACTAATTCAAATTCGCTAGGGTTTTCTTATCATTTGATATCAGAGCTTTGGCTCTAGATCGGATCTATCCTTCTTTTTTTTTTCTCTCATCTATATTCTGAATTTTTGTTTCCAAAATTCTTGTCTCGTTTATTTAAAAAAAAAATTACTTGCAATGTGATCCATGCGCTTCATCTTTCTAAACAAATAATTGTTTATGATCTATTCATGCATAATCTTTTGAAGCAATTATATTTTATTTGATCAGATTTGGAGAAAAATTTAACCATAAGCCTTTTTATTCAAAATTCAGAGAGTAGATTCCAAAACCATACCTATTTTCTTAGAAATTTGTTCTTTGAGAATTTTTCTGCTGCACATCTACAAAATTATTCTGAATTGGCCTATTTTTAGTTTAGTGTTCAAGACTTAAAATCGATTGATTCCAGTGCCTAAAGTGAATCAAATCGACTTAAGTTTGAAGAAAAAATACTTATTCTAGAAAAGGTCGAAGTAAAAAAGAAGAAAAATTCGTTTGTGTTCATACTGTTCAAATCTAGAAAATCTGAAAAATCTTATCTATCGGATTTGAATAATTTTTACTGAGACCAAACGATCATATTTTAAGCCCAAATTTTATATAATCGTTCTTTTTCGGGTAAAAAAAAAATGTCACAATGTTTCGCTCAATGAACCGGACCGAAAGATACTGAACCTGTCGAGCCAATTCGATTCTACAGAAGCCCAATTTCTTTTTTGCAGCAGTTTTTTTTTCTTAGCTTTTTGTTATCTATAATTCTTTCTTTTAAGCCCAATTTTATTCACGTGTTTTTGATACATTTAGCTTTGAGTGTATTAAATTTCACTTAATTTTAAGAGCCCTAACTATTTTTACCAAATTTACCAATCTACCCCTATCATAAACCATAGTCCTTATAGTTTTTGACATTGTGATCAAAGAAGGTATTTTTGTTAATTAGGGTTATTTTGTGAATTTGTGCATAAACTCTTGCTTGTTTGCAGCGCTTATCTTAATTCCAAACACTTGCAAGTAGTTCAGTACTTAAAAAAAAAAAATTGTTTAGTTGTTTGATTTTCTTTGTTCATCTTACATAATTCCTTGAATCTTGAATCTTAAATTCTTGATTCTAGATATATTGTTTTTGTTGTTTCATTTCTTAGTTTGTTGGTTCTTGAACATTAGGTTCTTGATTTCTAGTTTTCATTTTTTTTTATATTCTACTATTCGTTGCTTGAGTTTGAAACTTACAATTATTCTTGCTTGGTTTGTTTCTAGCTTGGTGCTCTGATCTTAGTTGCAAAGTTTTGGCTCACACCCTATCTTTGAGAGAGATTACATCTTGTAAGGGAGAGTTTACATTAAAGAGAGTACACACGAGTGAACTTCAAATGTTGAGTGAAGCACGTTAGGGAGTGAATTGTGAGGTTCAATTTTCTTTATGCTAACATCTTTTTGCAGTCATGTATGCACCAAGGAGATCGCTAAGGAATGACCATAATGTTGATCGAAATAAGCCTCTAGTGTTCTTTGGGAGTATTTGCAATCTAGACGAGTACCTTTATTGGGAGGAGGAAATTCATCCCATATTTGATCTTCACCACTATAGTGAAAATTAAAAGATAAAATTTATCGTATCTTCATTTGAGGATTATTCCGTAACATGGTGGAACATTTTGGTGTCGAAAAAGAGAAAAAATGGAGATTATGCAATACCCTCATGGAAAGAAATCAAACTTCTAATGAGGAAGCGTTTTGTTCCGAAGTTTTTCTACAAATTGCAAACTTTAAGACAAGGGAGCAAAATCGTGGAAAAGTATTTTGAAGAGATGCTCCTATTAATTGAGGAAATTAACTTGGATGAGGATGAGAAAGCTATCATGGACCGATTCTACCAAGGATTTAATGAGAATATTGGCAAGATGATTGTTGAACGAGAAGAAATTCAACCTTGTGAGGATTTGGAAGAGATGGTGGATATTGCCATCAAAATAGAAAGGCAACTCCAACGCAGATCTTTAAGGTACACTAAATCTACGACTACCTCCAATGCCAATACATTTGTGACAAAGGTTAGTTTACCTACCATATATGAGCATTTTGATAAGTTAGAATGTAGAAAAGAGAAGTTTATCAATGTTGTACATATGCATAATAATGATATTTTTCCTAGTAGGTCATTAGATAGAAAGGAATCACATGACTATAATCTTACTACTACTATTGTGCCACATATTTCAGGAGAAGCATATTGTGTTGATGGTAGTGGGGGAGCGAAAGTAGATGATAGTGAGCTTTCAACTCAATTATTTTGTGATAACACTGTTAGTACATTCAATCATGAAATAACATGTGATCCTACTCTTGTATCAATGCTTCCAAGAGAAGTGAAACTTGATGTGTGTGAGTTGGACAATAAAAGGCATGAGACCGAGGAAAAAGCAATAATATAAATTTATGAAGAAGAAAAATGTGAAAACACAAATGATAGAGAAAAGCAAGTGAGTAATGCTCGGTCTAGAGATCAAAATGAGAGAAAAACTAAGAATGTGCCTTTATGAACTTGTGAGGACAAATCTTTCTTGATTTCAAAACAAAACATTTTTTAACTTGATAAAAGAGATTGGTTTCTAACAAGTGAGCTTCAACCAAGTTTGCCTAGTTTTTCTTTTAAGTTTTTGCAGATTGTTAAGGCATTGAACATGAACCAAAACTCAAAAATTAGTCCAAATTATTTCTATGGTTGTATGTGAATTGGAAGAACCACCATTCTTTCCAAAAGAAATGGAATCCAAGAGAAGATGGGTCATTGACATTTCATGCTTATGATGTTGATTTACCAGGGAGACCATTCAAGAGAAACCGAAGAAGAGTCACACCATTTTCTTCTCATGATTTTAAGACCGTTTTACAAGGAATTGATTTGAATTCGAGAACGAATCCTTCAAAAGAAGGAGAGGATGATATGAACCACCGAGGCATCAAATTGTTATTTTCTAATTTTTATATAATTCTATTATTTTTCCAATTTTATCATTTTTATGACATTTTAAGTACTGGTATTTTTTTCATTTGTCATGATATGACATTTAGGGTTTTGGGAAGCTATTTAAAGCTTCACCATTAGGTTGTACAAGTTAGTTTTTGGATGAATACTAATTTCGTGTGATTTGCTGCAGAGCCACATCATCACCCTTTGCAATTCTTAAGTACAGGGTTGCAAACCAGGAACATTCATGTAGGTTTGATCAACTTGCTTGTGGAGTGTTCCATCCTTGAGTGAGTAACTAGTTTCCTTACCTCTTGATCTTCGATTATAAGGTAATCCACATCTAGTCCTTTTCCTTGGGATTGAATCGAATCGATTTGGGGGTTTTAGTGTTTGAGAATTAGGGGTTCACATAACCAAAGTGTTCCTAATTCCAATTCGCTTGGGTTTTCTTATCAAGATTACTTTAGGTGGTATGCTAGATTAATACATACAATTTTAACAATGCAAACATATATTGGCATGCCATATAGAAACTACTACAGCTTTCACATGTTAAAACAAAAAATGTTACCGTACATGTTATACCATCAGATCAAGATATAAACAAATTACATAATAAGAGAAATAAAGTACATTCCCATTGCAATAACAACAACGAAGTTGTATGTAAGTACATTGCGTAAAGTGAGAACGTGAGAAATGGATGAGAATAATGAGAGAAATGAAAACAAGAAGAATATTAAAAAGGATAGAGAAAGGAAGTAGAGTGTTAGAAATGGCGGAAATGAATACAAAAGAAGAATAAGAAAAAGACAGACAAATGATAATTATGCTAAATATCATTAATGTGTATTTAACAGTTTTGGAAACTAAAATCAATTAACCCTAAAATCAACAAGTATATATTATAGAATGAGATTACTTTAGGTGGCATGCTAGATTAATACATACCATTTTAAAATGCAAACATATATTGGCGTGCTATATAGAAACTACTGCATATTTCACATGTTAAAACAAAAAAATGTTATAGTACATGTTATACCATCAAAACAAAATATACACAAATTACATAATACAAGAAAAAGAATATTCACATTGCAATAACAACCACAAAGTTGTATGTGAGTACTTTACGTACAGTGAAAACGTGAGAAATGGAAAAGAATAATAAGAAAAATCAAAATAAGAAGAATATGAAAAAGAATAGAGAATGGAAGTAGAGTGTTAGAAATGGCGGAAATGAATAAAGGAGAAGAATAGGAAAAAGACAGACGGTTGATAATTATGGAAAATATCATATATTTAACCGTTAAGGAAACTCAAATCAATGAGTCATAAAATCATGTTATTCTTAATAAAAGAGTAAAATAAATTAAATAAAAAAATCATTGACCTAATATCATCAAAATGTCTATAGATGTAATAAATAGAATGTTATGTACACAAATGTAAATTTATATTTTAAACCTATTTATTTATATAAAAATTCCTAACAAAAGTTTTTGTTTGTCTAACAAATGGGATAAGCATCATTACAATTACTTAGAGTTCTCCCAAGATATTTTTTTTTAGGTATTCAAGAATGAGGCCCAAAGTTGCGTTGAAGAAATTTCTAATCATTTGTGAAATTTATCTAGACAGTGTTCGAGAGACTTCGTAGGGGGTGGCATTAATTTTCTAGATTTTCAAACAAGACGAGTGTCCTCATGTCAAACTGTTTAGACTAGGATTAAGGTTTAAGAATACTGTGTTTTTCATGAAAGTGAACTTTATGCGTGGGTTTGTTAAATATGCTTTATGGAATGAATTCATAATTTATACTTTGAGGTTTATGAGTAATAAATTGAGATTTATGTTTTGTTATATATAAATTGACATCGATAAATTTTATTTTATGACTTAAGGCTTATGATTTATGAACCATGACATATGACATAGATTTTACCTGAATACTTGATTCAAGAGCCACTAATCACGTTTGTTTTTCGTTTCAGGAAACTAGTTCCTTCAAGGAGCCCGAAGAATGTGAGATGATGCTCATGGTCGGCACAGGAGACGTCGTATCAGCTCGTGCAATGGGACATGCCAAGCTGTTTTTTAGAGATAGATTTTTATTTTTAGAAAATCTATATATAGTTCCTAAGATTAAGAGGAACGTAATTTCTATCTCTTGTTTAATTGAACTTGGCTACTGTATTACATTTTCATTTAATGAAGTGTTCATTTCAAAGAAAGGTATCAATATTTGTTGTGCTAAGTTAGAAAACGGCTTGTATGTGCTTAAACCAAATAGAACAAAAGTAATTTTGAATCATGAGATGTTTACAACTGCTAATACTCAAAGTAAAAGGTAAAGAATTTCTCAAAATAATACCTATCTACGGCATCTTAGACTTGGTCATATAAATCTCAACCAGATTGAGAGACTCTCTAAGAATGGACTTCTAAACAAGTTAGAAGATGATTCTTTACCTCCTTGCTAATCATGCTTGGAAGGTAAAATGACTAAGCGACCTTTTACTAAAAAAGTTTACAGAGCCATAGAGACCTTAGAACTTATACATTCGGATCTTTGATGTCCGGTGAATGTTAAAGCTCTAGGAGGGTACGAATATTTCATCTCTTTCATAGATGATTATTCGAGGTATGGTTATTTATACCTAATGCATCATAAGTCTGAGGCTCTTGAAAAGTTCAAAGAGTATAAGGCTGAAGTAGAGAATACATTAGGGAAAACCATTAAAACACTTCGATCCGATCGAGGTGGAGAGTATATGGATTTGAGATTCTAGGACAATATGATAGAACATGGAATTAAATCTCAACTCTCAGCACCTAATACACCACAGCAAAATGGTGTGTCATAAATGAGAAATAGAACCTTATTGCACATGGTTCGTTCTATGATGAGCTATGCTCAATTGCCTGCCTCGTTTTGGGGATACGCAGTAGAGACTGCAATTCAAATCTTGAACACTGTTCCGTCAAAGAGTGTTTCAGAAACACCTTTTGAATTGTGGAAGAGGCGTAAACCTAGTTTACAACACTTCAAGATTTGGGGTTGTCCGGCACACGTGCTAGCGACAAACCCAAAGAAACTGGATCCTCGTTCAAGATTATGTGAATTTGTTGGTTATCCCAAAGAAACGAGAGATGGTCTTTTCTACGACCCACAAGAAAACAAGGTGATTGTATCGACAAACTCCACTTTCTTGGAGTAAGATCACATGAGGAACCATAAACAACATATTAAATTAGTGCTAAATGAAGCTACAGATTAACCAACAAGAGTTGTTGATCAAGCTTGACCTTCATCAAGAGTTGATGGAGAAGCCAACACCTCAATTCAGTCTCATCCTTCTCAACCGTTGGGAATGCCTCGACGCAGTGGGAGGGTTGTTTCCCAACCTGACCGCTACTTGGGTTTAGGTGAAACTCAAGTCGTCATACCTGATGACGGCGTAGAAGATCCATTGTCTTATAAACAAGCAATGAATGACGTAGATAAGGAACAATGGATCAAAGCCATGAACCATGAAATGGAGTCAATGGATTTCAATTCAGTATGGGAACTTGTAGACCAACCTAAAGGGGTAAGACCCATAGGGTGTAAATGGATCTATAAGAGAAAGAGAGATGCAGCCAGAAAGGTACAAACCTTTAAGGCTAGACTTGTAGCAAAGGGTTTTACCCATGGGGAAGGAGTTGGCTATGAAGAAACTTTTTCCCCTGTTGCTATGCTTAAGTCTATAAGAATACTCTTGTCCATAGCCGCTTTTTATGATTATGAAATCTGGAAAATGGACGTCAAAACTGCCTTTTTGAATGGTAATCTTTACGAGAGCATCTATCTGTCTCAGCCTGAAGGGTTCATAACCCAAGGTCAGGAGCAAAAAGTTTGCAAGCTCAATCGATCCATTTATGGGTTGAAACAAGCATCCAGATCTTGGAATATAAGATTTGATACTGCAATCAAGTCTTATGGCTTTGACCAAAACGTTGATGAGCCTTGTGTTTACAAGAGGATCATCAACAACAAAGTAGCCTTCTTAGTGATTTATGTGGATGATATCCTACTCATTGGGAATGATGTAGGATACCTTACTGACATAAAAAATTGGTTGGCGACCCAATTCCAAATGAAAGATTTGGGAGAGGCGCAATATGTTCTTGGGATTCAGATCTTCAGGAATCGCAAGAACTAAACGCTAGCTCTGTCTCAAGCATCTTATGTCGACAAAATATTGTCCCTATATTCGCTGCAGAATTTCAAGAGGGGCTTATTACCCTTCAGGCATGGAGTTCATCTGTCTAAGGAACAGTGTCCTAAGACACCTCAAAAAGTTGAGGATATGAGACGTATTCCCTATGCTTCTGCAGTAGGTAGCTTTATGTATGTTGTGAACAAGGCCAGACATTTGTTATGTAGTGAGAATAGTCAGTAGGTACCAATCCAATCCAGGGTTAGACCACTCGAGAACAGTTAAAAATATCCTCAAGTATCTTAGGAGAACAAAGGACTATACGCTTGCGTATGAGACTAAGGATTTGATCCTTACTGGATACACTGATCCAATAAGGATTCTAGAAAATCCACATCGGGATAATTTTTAACCTTAACAGGGGACCTATAGAATGACGAAGCATCAAACAAAAATGCATCGCTGACTCCACGATGGAGGTTGAGCATGTCGCTGCTTGTGAAGCAGCTAAAGAGGTTGCTTGGCTAAGGAAATTCCTTACTGATTTGGAAGTTGTTCCAAATATGGAATTTCCCATCAACTTATACTGTGACAACAGTGGTGCGGTAGCCAATTCGAAGGAACCTCGCAGCCATAAGCGAGGCAAGCACATCGCGAGTAAGTACACCTGATACCAGAAATAGGCAACGAAGAGATGTGACAATTACGAAGATCGTTTTGGAGCACAACATTGTTGATCCGTTTACAAAGACTCTAACGGCTAAAGTGTTCGAGGGTCATCTGAAGAGACTAGGTCTACGAGACATGTGCATAGGCTAATCCTAGGGAAAGTGGGAGATATGTAATGGGTATATGGATGCCCTAGTTAATTGTATTTCTATCTCTATAACCACTGTTTTAGATTATGATGTACCCCACTAAGGTTTTAGTTCAAGTGGGAGTTTGTTGGGGTTTGTCCCCTAATACTCGTATTTTGTAATTTCTGTTCTAATTAATGTAATAAATTGTTATTAATTCAATAAAGTGTTATTATTCGTTATTTACGATATTGCCATTATTTTAACCCCAAATCCAATAAACTAAACATCCAAGGCTGCAAAATGTATCTTTAACTGAATGTAATGCACATATAAAGGATCTCGGTTCGAGATACAACCTAAAGGGTCTATAGTAAGGGGATATCCTATGTAATCAGATACAACCTAAAGGGTCTATAGTAAGGCGATCCTAACGTGTTCATGTAGATGACATGTGAGTGGGGATATCCTATGTAATCAGATTACATAAGACCGGACCACGAAATAGTAACCAATAGATGTAACTCCGTTGATTAGTTAGGTTTCTATTTCATTAGGGTGACCTAGGCAACTTGATCTCAATCCTGAGCAGGTTACGAATTCCTATTTGCGAGGGATTGTCCTTTCACTAGTATGGGTGAGAGTGGCCAGATTCGCCGACTCAATATGCCTACCTTCTTGGGGACAAGACCGAGTGAGTAGCTGGGGACTTAGCCTAGCAAGATGGAATTCACTCCTTCCCGCCTACTAGGGTAAGTAGGGGAATGTTCCTTTAAGTGGTGTCTCCAGGACTGTCCGACCCTATCATTGGCCCGAGAGGGACTCTGTTTGTTGGTAGGACCACAAACAAATTTTTCATTAGAGGAGCATTGGTACTTAAGGTACAAAATGTAGCCGAGGGACACGGCTGGTGTTTACAGACATTCGTGAAGGATTGACTTGTTGTTATTGGTCAATATCCTTGGACACAGAAATATATCTGCAATGAGAAAAGTGCAGCCGCGAAACTTTAGTGGAGTGTTCCCACAGTTAACGAATGTTGATTAGGAGGTTAATGAGATTAACCGAGTAATCTCGTATCGTTGGATCTTCTGATCTGTAGGTCCATTAGGTCCACCTTCTAGCTCGTAAAAGGTTCTTAGAACGTTTGAATTTGAAATGTTCAAATTTATTAGGGAATAATTTTAACGTATATAGATACGATATAATATATAGTTTTGAAACTATATATTATAAATATAATGTGAATATGATTCATATTAAATTATATGAGAGAATTAAATATTTGAAAGAGTTCAAATATTAAATTCAAATGTGAATGTGATTCATATTTGAAAACAATAGGTTAAATTTTAATGTTCATGAGATGTACATTAAACTCTAGGATAAAGGGTAAAATGATTAAATTGCATTTAATCATTTAATTAATATTATATTTGAATTAAATATGATTTAATTAGTTGTTAATTAGCTATTATTTTATTAATTGGGAACGTGTCAGGATGACACGTTCCCACTACTCCCCAACTCTCTCTCGATAGGGAGTGGGGAGTTACCCATTGAAATGCTTTTCTCCAGAAGAGAAGGGTAGGTATCGATCGATCGATTGATTGATTGAGTCCGCTCTGTAAAATTCTCTCTCCCAATTCCCTTTTACTTTCTTCCAAAAGTTGGAATTCCTGCCCACCAAAGGAATTGACCTAAGTAGTACTCACAGGATAGAGGGTTCTCCAAGTGGTGTTGTCCTGTTGGAGAAAAAAAGAGAAGGTTGCTGAGTTGTTGTGGAAAACTTGGAGCAAGGAATTGCTGTTGAGAAAACTACAAAGGTAATTATGAATTCCCTTTTTTGTTTTAGTTATTTTCTAAAGCATGTTTGCTTGTTTATTCCATGTCTAATTAGATTAGAATGCATGTTTATCTCTGTTCTTTTTCCAATGCACTGGTTTTTGTATTTCAACCAAAAAGAATCTTGCAATTACGATTCTAAACTCATTTCCGTTGCTCAAGAGGATTATGTCTCCATCAATTGGTATCAGAGCAATGCTTGATTTGTTTTGGTTGAAATAAAATTGCATTGGTTTAGGTGGGAATTGCATTTGGTTTGTTGTAAAACTGTTTAGGAATATTTGGCCTTAGTTTTCAATTGATTTGATGAATTTAAATGTAAAGGCCCCAATGTTTTCTGACAATTAAGTGCATTATCGAGTCTGTAATCGAGTTAATAGTCGTTCAGGACCAGTTTCGTGCATTTTTTTTGAGGATCGAAGGAGAATTTCATGTATGAAGTTGCTGTGTTCGAAGGAGAAACTTGTTGTCGAAGCATCAGCGTTGCAATGCTGAGGAACAGCGTCGCAACGCCATGCTTCCTTATCGACGCGGGTTCTCCAGGGGTCAACAGTGTTGCAACGCTACCCCGATAGCAGGCGAGCACGCGGACAAAGTCGGCGTTGCAATGCTCCCATCAGCGTTGCAACGCCATGATGCCAAAACCTAAGCTGCAAACCGGTCTGGGCGAATCGGTTGGTTTTCGATCCGGTTCGAGTGGTTCGAGCCTGGTTGAAGGAGTGTTGGACCGGTTCTTTAATAAAATAAGAGTAATTTTATTATTTTTGCACTTTATGCGCCAAATTATTCCGATTTTACGGCTATTTTTTTATGAATGTCATTTAGAATTTTTCCCACCTTAGGATAAGCATGTTCATGAATTTTATTTGTATAATTGTTATATCAATATGGTAGAAATGCATGATATAATTTATTTTTCATATGCATTTATTTATAATTGTTATAATTAGATAAATGCGAAAAATAAATTGCATGAAGCATGAAATTACTTAGTTTAAAATAATTGTTATTTTATTTAAGTAATTTTATTATTCAATAAGTTGAATATTTTTTTATAATTCCAATTTGAAAAATAATTGTTGATTTTATAATATAGTTTCTTGCCATAGGTTAATTATTGAAATTTATAAATGTTATAAATTAAAGGGGTTTTAGAAATCATAACCTATAACAAAGAATTGCATGCAAACATAGGAACTTGGGTAAAATTTAATTAGTTTTAAATGGTTTTAAATTAATTTAGACCAAAGTTATAATTTCTAATAGGATTAGAACATAGTCATACATTGTGTTTTAAATGGTTTAACATATAGCAGGACATTAGAACTTTGGTTATAAGGGAACTCTACTAGTGAAGTTCTTTCTAAGGTTGGGGGTACTTAAGCTAACAGTTAACGAAACACCTCCTACCTGGGAATTGACCCGGAGCTTGAGAGTTGAATTAACCTTAGTTCTATTTTATATCTAGGTAATTAAAATGTTTATTCACCTAGACATAAGGTTAAAAGACCTAGTTATAAAAGTTATAATAGGTATAGACTTAGATAGGTTCTTTTAGCCAGAATCCGACTAATTTAAACCTATACCCTAATCTTAGGAGCTTTAGTGGGAGAAAATGAGATGTTCGCATCGAGTTTACTCTCACGTCCTCAAGAGTTCACATCGTGAGTTCCATGCTCGGCTACGTGGCGTCAATAGGTCGTCCCCCTATGGTAAGTGTTTGCATGGTTCAATACCAAGGTGAATGAGGGAAGTATCCATAGTAAATGGGAGCAGGACGCGTGTCAACGTATCCTAAGGTCTTCTCAATTAGGTCGCACCGTGAGATTTCTATAGTTCGCCTGCTAGGTTGTCCTGGAACAGCCAAATCCTACGGAAGGCCTCACTATAGGGATCGGAACACCGCGAAATCCATAAATGGATAGGGTCTCTTAGGTAATTTTCCAACAGTTGTCTTTCTTAATAGTAGCCTGTTGGCTCGGACCTATTGGATCTGAAAATGGTAGGGTACATTTACGGGATAAGTTAAACTAGTTAACAAGTTCTTGACCAAACAAACGGTAGCTAAGTATCATTAGGAAATGAGATGTTCTGGTAGTGAAAATTGGCTGAGAAAGTCTCAATTCAGGGGAGGAATGACTGACCACGCGACGATGGCTTTTGTTCTAAACCCTTGAAGTATAGTTGCAAAATTAAAGGTTTAATTTAAATACTGGGTTTAGTTTAAACACTAGGGTTCTTTAATAATTTTGCAAAATTTGATTGGTTTATAATGGTTTAAAGGCATAACTAATTAGAAATATTTTGGATTTTCACCATGTCGTCGTCGTATATAACCTTACTCAAAAGCGAACGTTTAACTGGTGAAAATTTTACTACGTGGAAGTCCAACCTGGATGTGATTCTTGTTGTTGACGACCTTTGGTTCGTACTGACTCAGGAATTTCCTCAGGTCCCTCCTCAAAACGCAACTCAAACAGTTAAGGATGCGTTTGACCGCTGGTCCAAGGCCAATGAAAAGGCCAATGCCTATATCCTTGCTGGCATATCTGATGTTTTGGTCAGGAAGTTGGAGGGTATGGTCTCAGCTCGTGAGATTATGGGTTATCTGCAGAGTTTGTTTGGACAACCGTCTAGACAAATTCGACACACATTCCTGAAGTACGTTTATAACGCGCGCATGAAGGAGGGAACTTCAGTGAGAGAACATGTTCTTGATCTTATAGTTCACTTCAACGTGGCCGAAATGAACGGAGCGGTCTTGGATGAGCAGAGTCAGGTATTCTTCATCATGAAATCTCTTCCGAAGAGTTTCCTGCCATTCCGTAGCAATGCAGAGATGAACAAAAATGAGTATAACCTGACTTCCTCCTAAATGAACTGCAGACTTACCAGACACTTATGGATAATAAGGGACAGGTTGAAGGAGAGGTAAATCAGTTTGCCCATTCCAAAGGCTCCAGATGGGTTCATCCTCTGAAACCAAGCCCTGCGGTTATTCTTCTGAGATTAAGAAGACTCGGAAGAAGAGGAAAGTAGGAAAAGGGAAAGCTTCTGCTACTATAGACATTGAGCTCAAAGAGAAGAAAGGTAAATTCGATTTACTTGTTCTTGAAACTTGCTTAGTGGAAAATGATGATTTTACATAGATACTTGATTCATGAGCCACTAATCACGTTTGCTCTTCGTTTCAGGAAAGTAGTTCCTTCAAGGAGCTCGAAGAAGGTTTGATGACGCCGTGGTCTGGACGGAGACGCTGTCTCTCACTGCGTGCGATGGGAGATGCCAAGCTGTTTTTTAGAGATAGTTTTTTATTTTTAGAAAATCTGTATATAGTTCGTAAGATTAAGAGGAACTTAATTTTTATCTCTTGTTTAATTGAAATTGGCTACTGTATTACCTTTTCATTTAATCAAGTGTTCATTTCAAAGAAAGGTGTCAATATTTGTTGTGCCAAGTTAGAAAACGGCTTGTATGCACTTAAACCGAATAGAACAAAAGCAATTTTGAATCATGAGATGTTTAAAACTGCTAATACTCAAAGTAAAAGGCGAAGAATTTCTAAGAATAATACCTATCTATGGCATCTTAGACTTGGTCACATAAATCTCAACACGATTGAGAGACTCTCTAAGAATGAACTTCTAAACAAGTTAGAAGATGATTGTTTACCTCCTTGCGAATCATGCTTGGAAGGTAAAATGACTAAGCGACCTTTTACAGGAAAAGATTACAGAGCCATAGAGCCCTTAGAACTTATACATTCGGATCTTTTTGGTCCGGTGAATGTTAAAACTTGAGGAGGGTACGAATATTTTATATCTTTCATAGATGATTATTCGAGGTATGGTTATTTATACCTAATGCATCATAAGTCTGAGGCTCTTGAAAAGTTCAAAGAGTATAAGGCTGAAGTAGAGAATGCATTAGGGAAAACGATTAAAACACTTCGATCCGATCGAGGTGGAGAGTATATGGATTTGAGATTCCAGGACTATATGATAGAACATGGAATTAAATCTCAACTCTCAACACCTAATACACCACAGCAAAATGGTGTGTCATAAAGGTGAAATAGAACCTTGTTGGACATGGTTCGTTCTATGATGAGCTCTGCTCAATTGCCTTCCTCGTTTTGGGGATACGCAGTGGAGACTGCAGTTTAAAACTTGAACACTGTTCCGTCAAAGAGTGTTTCAGAAACACCTTTTGAATTGTGGAAGGGGCGTAAACCTAGTTTACAACACTTCAAGATTTGGGGTTGTCCGGCACACGTGCTAGCGACAAACCCAAAGAAGCTGGAACCTCGTTCAAGATTATGCCAATTTGTTGGCTATTCCAAAAAAACGAGAGGTTGTCTTTTCTACGACCCACAAGAAAACAAGGTGATTGTATCGACAAACGCCACTTTTTTGGAGTAAGATCACATGAGGAACCATAAACCAAGTAGTAAATTAGTGCTAAATGAAGCGACAGATAAACCAACAAGAGTTGTTGATCAAGCTGGACCTTCATCAAGAGTTGATGGAGAAGTCGGCACCTCAAGTCAGTCTCATCCTTCTCAACTGTTGGGTATGCCTCGACGCAGTGGGAGGGTTGTTTTCCAACCTGACCACTACTTGGGTTTAGTTGAAACTCGAGTCGTCATACTTAATGACGGCGTAGAAGATCCATTGTCTTATAAACAGGCAATGAATGACATAGATAAGGAACAATGGATCAAAGCCATGGAGCTTGAAATTGAGTCAATGGACTTCAATTCAATATGGGATCTTGTAGACCAACATGAAGGGGTAAGACCCATAGGGTGTAAATGGATCTATAAGAGAAAGAAAGATGCAGCTGGAAAGGTACAGACCTTTAAGTCTAGACTTGTAGCAAAGGGTTTTACCCAAAGGGAAGGAGTTAACTATGAAGAAACTTTTTCCCCTGTTGTTATGCTTAATTCTATAAGGATACTCTTGTCCATAGCCGCTTTTTATGATTATGAAATCTGACAAATGGACGTCAAAACTGCCTTTTTGAATGGTAATCTTGACGAGAGCATCTATATGTCTCAACCCGAAGGGTTCATAACCCAAGGTCATTAGCAAAAAGTTTGCAAGCTCAATCGATCTATTTATGGGTTGAAACAAGCATCCAGATCTTGGAATATAAGATTTGATACTGCAATCAAGTCTTTTGGCTTTGACCAAAACGTTGATGAGCCTTGTGTTTACAAGAGGATCATCAACAACAAAGTAGCCTTCTTAGTGATTTATGTGGATGATATCCTACTCATTGGGAATGATGTAGGATACCTTACTGACATAAAGAATTTGTTGGCGACCCAATTCCAAATGAAAGATTTGGGAGAGACGGAATATGTTCTTGGGATTCAGATCTTCAGGAATCGTAAGAACAGAATGCTAGCTATGTCTCAAGCATCTTATGTCGACAAAATGTTGTCCCGATATTCGATGCAGAATTCCAAGAGGGGCTTATTACCCTTCAGGCATGGAGTTCATCTGTCTAAGGAACAGTGTCGTAAGACACCTCAAGAAGTTGAGGATATGAGACGTATTCCCTATGCCTCTACAGTAGGTAGCTTAATGTATGTTATGCTGTGCACGAGGCCCGACATTTGTTATGTAGTGGGAATAGTCAGTAGGTACCAATCCAATCTAGGTTTAGACCACTGAAAAACAGTTAAAAATATCCTTAAGTATCTTAGAGGAACTAAGGATTTGATCCTCACTGGATACACTAGATACACTGATTATGATTTTCAGACCAATAAGGATTCTAGGAAATCCGCATCGAGATCAATTTTCACCGTTAACGGGGGAGCTATAGTATGGCGAAGCATCATGCAAGGATGCATCGCTGACTCCACGATGGAGGCTGAGTATGTCGTTGCTTGTGAAGCAACCAAAGAGGTTTTTTGGCTAAGGAAATTCCTTACTAATATGGAAGTTGTTCCAATATGGAATTTTCCATCACCTTATATTGTGAAAATAGTGGTGCGGTAGCCAATTTGAAGGAACCTCGCAGCCATAAGCGAGGTAAGCACATCGAGAGGAAATATCACCTGATACAAGAAATAGTGCAACGAGGAGATGTGACAGTCACGAAAATCACTTTGGAGCACAAGATTGCTGATTCGTTTACAAAGACTCTCACGGCTAAAGTGTTCGAGGGTCATCTGGAGAGTCTAGGTCTACGAGACATGTACATAGGCTAATCTAGGGCAAGTGGGAGATATGTAATGGGTATATGGATGCCCTAGTTTATTGTATTTCTATCTCTATAACCACTGTTTTAGATTATGATGTACCCCACTAGAGTTTTAGTTCAAGTGGGAGTTTGTTGGAGTTTGTGCGCTAAAACACGTAGTTTGTAATTTTTTATCTAATTAATGTAATAAATTGTTATTAATTCAATAAAGTGTTATTATTCGTTATTTACGATATTGTCATTGTTTTAACCCCAAATCCAATAAACTAAACATCCAAGGCCGTAAAATGTATCTATAACTGAATGTAGTGTACATATAAAGGATCTCGGTTCGAGATACAGCCTAAAGGGTCTATAGTAAGGGGATAAGGTTTGGGTACCTTACCATGGTAAAACTATGGATGTGGCCCACTTTGTTTATGATACAAACACTACGATCCTAACGTGGTCGTGTAGATGACAAGTGAGTGGGGATATCCTATGTAATAAGATTACATAAGACCGACCACGAAATAGTTGCCACTAGATGTAACTTCGTTGACTAGTTAGGTTTTATTTCACTAGGATGACCTAGGCAGCTTCATCTCAATCCTGAGCAGGTTACGAACTCCTGTTTGCGAGGGATTGTCCTTTGACTAGTATGGGTGAGAGTGGTCAGATTCTCCGACTCAATATGCCTACCTTCTTGGGGACAAGACCGGGTGAGCAGTTGGGGACTTAGCCTAGAAAGATGGAATTCACTCCTTCCCGTAGGTAAGTAGAGGAATGTTCCCTTAAGTGGTGTCTCCGAGACATGAACAAAGGGCCCGACCCTCTCATTGGCCCGAGAGGGACTCTGTTTGTTGGTAGGACCACAAACAAATTGTTCATTAGAGGAGCACTGGTACTTAAGGTACAAGCTGTAGCCCAGGGGTAAAACGGTAATTTGACCCAACTGGTGTTACAGACATTCGTGAATGATTGACTTGATGTTATTGGTCAATATCCGTGGACATAGAAATATATCTGCAGTGAGAAGAGCTCAGCTGCAGGACTTTAGTGGAGTGTTCTCGCAGTTAACGAATGTTGATTAGGAGGTTAATGAGATTAACCAAGTAAACTCGTATCGTTGGAGCTTCTAATCTGTAGGTCCATTAGGTCCAGCTTTTAGCTCGTAAAAGGTTCTTAGATCGTTTGAATTTAAAATATTCAAATTCATTAGGAAATAATTTTAATGTATATAGATACGATATAATATATAGTTTCGGAACTATATATTATAAATTTAATGTTAATATGATTCATATTTAATTATTTGAGAGAATTAAATAGTTGAAAGAGTTCAAATATTAAATTCAAACGTGAATGTGATTCATATTTGAAAACTAAAGGTTAATTTGCATGAGATGTACATTAAACTATAGGATAAAGGGTAGAATGATTAAATGTGATTTAATCATTTAATTAATATTATATTTGAATTAAATATGATTTAATTTAATATATTTAATTAAGTGTTAATTAGTTATTATTCTATTAATTGGGAACGTGTCAGGATGACACGCCCCCACTACTCCCCAACTTCCTCTCGATAGGGAGTGGGGAGTTACCCATTGAAATGCTCTTCTCCTAGAGAGAAGGGTAGGTATCGATCAATCGATTGATTGATTGAGTCCGCTTTGTAAAATTCTCTCTCCCAATTCCCTTTTTCTTTCTTCCAAAAGTTGGAATTCCTGCCCACCAAAGGAATTGATCTAAGTAGTACTCAGAGGATAGAGGGTTCTCCAAGTTGTGTTGTCCTGTTAGAGAAAAACAGAGAATTTTGCTGAGTTGTTGTGCCAAACTTGGAGCAAGGAGTTGCTGTTGAGAAAACTACAAATATAATTATGAATTCCCTTTTTTGTTTTCGTTATTTTCTAAAGAATGTTTGCATGTTTATTCCATGTCTAATTAGATTAGAATGCATGTTTATCTCTGTTCTTTTTTCAATGCCCTAGTTTTTGTATTTCAACCAAAAACAATCTTGCAATTACGATTCTAAACTCATTTCTGTTGTTCAAGGGGATTAGATCTCCATCAATTGGTATCAGAGGAATGCTTGATTTATTTTGGTTGAAACAAATTTGCATTTGTGATGGAAATTGCATTTGGTTGGCTATAAAACTGTTTAGGAATATTTGGGCTTAGTTTTCTATTGATTTGATCAATTTAAATGTAAAGGCTCCTGTGTTTTTAGGCAATTAAGTGCATTATCGAGTCGGTAATCGAGTTAAGAGTCGTTTGAGACCAGTTTCGTGCATTTTGGTTGAGTATCAAAGGAGAATTTCATGTATGAAATTTTTGTGTTCGAAGGAGAAAGTTGTTGTCGAAGCATCAACGTTGCAACGCTACCAGCAGCGTTGCAACGCCGTTCATCAGCGTTGCAACGTGTAGGAACGACATCGCAACGCCATGCTTTTCTATCGACGCGGGTTCTCCAGGAGTCAGCAGCGTTGCGACGCTGCCCCTCAGCGTTGCAACGCTACCCCGATAGCAGGCGCGCACGCGGACAAAGTCGGCGTTGCAACGCTTCCATCAGCGTTGCACCGCCATGATGCCAAAACTGAAGCTGCAGACCGGTCTGGGTGGTTCGTGTTTGTTTTCGATCCGATTCGAGTGGTTCGAGCCCGGTTGAAGGAGTGTTGGACCTGTTCATTAATAAAATTAGAGTCATTTTATTATTTTTGCACTTTAGGGGCCAAATTATTCCGGTTTTACGACTATTTTTTCTTTATGAATGTCATTTAGAATTTTTCTCACCTTAGGGTAAGCATGATCATGCATTTTATTTGTATAATTGTTATATAAATATGGTAGAAATGCATGATATAATTTATTTTTCATATGCATTTATTTATAATTTTTATAATTAGATAAATGTGAAAAATAAATTGCATGGAGCATGAAATTACTTAGTTTAAAATAATTGTTATTTTATTTAAGTAATTTTATTATTCAATAAGTTGAATATTTTTTTATAATTCCAATTTGAAAAATAATTGTTGGTTTTATAATATAGTTCCTTGTCATAGGTTAATTATTAAAATTTATAAATATTATAAATTAAAGGGGTTTTAGAAACCATAACCTATAACAAAGAATTGCATGCAAACATAGGAACTTGGGTAAAATTAAATTAGTCTTAAATGGTTTAAAATTAATTTAGACCTTAGTTATAATTCCTAATAGGATTAGAAGTTAGTCATACATAGTATTTTAAATGGTTTAAAATATAGTAGCACATTAGAACTTTGGTTATAAGGGAACTCTACTGATGAAGTTCTGTCTAAGGTTCGGGGTACTTAAGTTGATGGTAAACGGAACACCTCCTACCTGAGAACTGACCTCGACTTCAGTTGAATTAACCTTAGTTCTATTTGATATCTAGATAATTAAAATGTTTATTAACCTAGACATAAGGTTAAAGGACCTAGTTATAAAAGTTATAATAGGCATAGACTTAGATAGGTTCTTTTAGCCGGAATCCGACTAAGTTAAACCTATACCCTAATCTTAGGAGCTTCAGTAGGAGAAAATGAGATGTTCGCATCCAGTTTACTCTCACGTCCTCAAGAGTTCACACCGTGAGTTCCATGCTCGGCTACGTGGCGTCAATAGGGCGTCCCCCTATGATAAGTGTTTTCATGGTTCAATACCAAGGTGAATGAGGGAAGTATCCATAGTAAATGAGAGCATGTTGCGTGTCAACGTATCCTACGGTGTCCTCCATTAGGTCGCACCGTGAGATTTCTATAGTCCGCCTGCTAGGTTGTCCTGGAACAGCCAAACCCTACGGAGGGCCTCACTATAGGGATCGGAACACCGCGAACTCCAGAAATGGATAGGGTTTCTTAGGTAATTTGCCAACAATTGTCTTTCTTAATAGTAGCCCTGTGGTCGGACCTATTGGATCTGAAAATGGTAGGGTAACATTTACGGGATATGTTAAGCTAGTTACAAGTCCTTGACCAAACAAACGGTAGCTAAGGATCATTGGGAAATGAGATGTTCTGGTAGTGAAAATTGGCTGAGAAAGTCTCAATTCAGCGGAGGAATGACTGACCACGCGACGATGGCTTTTGTTCTAAACCCTTGAAGTATCGTTGCAAAATTAAAGGTTAAATTTAAAAACTAGGGTTCTTTAATAATTTTTCAAAATTTGATTGGTTTATAATGGGTTAAAGGCATAACTAATTAGAAAAATTTTGGATTTTCAGCATGTCGTCCTCGTATATAGCCTTACTCAAAAGCGAGCGTTTAATTGGTGAAAAGTTTACTACGTGGAAGTCCAACCTGGATGCGATTCTTGTTGTTGACGACCTTCGGTTCGTACTGACTCAGGAATGTTTTCAGGTCCCTGCTCAAAACGCACCTCAAACGGTTAAGGATGCGTTTGATTGCTGGTCCAAGGCCAATGAAAAGGCCAAGGCCTATATCCTGGCTGGCATATCTGATGTTTTGGCCAGGAAGTTGGAGTGTATGGTCTCAGCTCGTGAGATCATGGGTTATCTGTAGAGTTTGTCTGGACAACCGTCTGAACAAATTCGGCACGAATCCCTCAAGTACGTATATAACGGGCGCATGAACGAGGGAACTTCAGTGAGAGAATATGTTCTCAATCTTATAGTTCACTTCAACATGGTCGAAATGAACGGAGCAGTCTTGGATGAGCAGAGTCAGGTATTCTTCATCATGAAATCTCTTCCGAAGAGTTTCCTGCCATTTCGTAGCAATGCGGAGATGAACACAAAGGAGTATAACATGATTTCTCTCCTAAATGAACTGCACACTTACCAGTCTCTATCATAAGGGACAGGTTGGGGACTTAACTATGCAAGACAGAATTCACTCATTCCTACACTAAGGAATTAGATAGGTTGTTCCCTTAAGAATTGAATCCAGGTCTTGAACAACGGGGCCCCACCCTATAAACTTGCTTAAGAGGGTATGAGTTTATGGTAGGACCATAGACTTGTTGTTCATTAGAGGTTCAGTGGTGCTTAAGGAACAAAGAGGTAATCACAGGGGTAAAACGGTAACTTGATCCAACTGTGATTAAGAACAACCTGTGAAGGGTCGATTCATGGGTAATGATTATATAATTGGACACAATATAATCTACAGTGAGGAGAGTGCAGCTACAAGTCTGTAGTGGAGTGACTTGTAGTTAATGAATATTGATTAACTGGATAAAAGAGTTTGCTCAGCTAATCTCACATCATTGAAGCTCATGAACTATAGGTCCATTAGATCCCGCTGTTGGCTCAACATGGTAATATTGAGGGTATAAAGTTAGGAATGAGATTGAAGTTTTCAATTTAACATATGAGGTGTTATATCAATTATATGTGATATAATTGATATAATATATGTTTTTATGTGAATTAGATTCACATATTAACTTTATACTAATGAGAAAATGAAGGAGGAATAGGATGGTAATTTCCATCCTATTTCCCTATAAATAGTTTCATGAGATGCAACTTTGGGTCCAGGCTTTTACATAGACCCTAGAGTTCCATTTTGTGTTGGAAAGAGTTCCAAAACAAAAAACCTTCTCTCAAACCTCCACATCTCATCCTAAAGGAACCCACTTTCCTCCCTCACCTAGAGAACAACAGAGAAGATCTAGTGATGAATCTTCATACGTTCGGGTTCGTGTTGCTTTGATCTTGATGTGGGAGAAAGAGCTCGTGAAGAAAGTACTCTTCAAAGATATATTTCTTGTTGTCCTATCTTTAAAGCATGCTTAATCTTAGATTTAGTTCTTGTATTTTAGATCTATGTAACAAAAACATGAACACCTGATTCACTATCGCTTCCGCTGCGGGATTCGATCTCTTCAATTGGTATCAGAGCCCAGGTTGTGTTCTTGATTTTGTTATGGATTAATAAAGAATAAAGGTGAGATTTACTGATTTCATGAGATGTATAATCGGTTTGCGAATTAGATGTTTTCATTTTTGGCACCATAGATTTACCATTTTATTTCATTGAATCGTTCAATGTAAGGGCCCGATGTTTTGGGTAATTTTTAATTATAAATCGAGTCTATAAGTCTGTGTCGATCGAGACAAAGTGGTTGTTGAAAAAAATGGATCGAAAACGAACAAAAAAAGCATAAGGTGATTGTTGTACTGTGTGCAACGTTGCAACGTTGTTCATCAGCGTTGCAACGTCGTTGAGGTGGTCTTCAAGCTGCAGAAGGTGCAGCGTTGCAACACTCCAATTCGCAACGCCAGTACAGGCGTCACAACGTTGAAGCTATTGAGGCGCCGACATGAAGAAGTCAGTGTTGCAACGCTATGCTCAGCGTTGCAACGCTGCTAGAGTAACGCAACAACGGGAAGAAACGAAAATGCAGTTTTATTATATATTTATTTAATATAAAAACATCTTATATTAAATTTTAATTAATATAATTAAATTATATTAATTAAATTAATTTTAGGGGTGCCAAAAATGGTCTAATTTCGCTATTCAAATTATGCAATTGTTGTGTACTTATTGTCATGCATAATCTATGCTATTATTTTAGATATCCCACCTAAGGTTAAACATTTCCATGCATCATTTATAATATAAAGTGTTATATTATATAGTTTGCATGTATAATTAATATAAGGTGTTATATTAATTTATGGACAACATTGACATGCATTATGATTCATGAGATGAATATGTTATGTATGTTTATCATTCACGTGATGGATGATCAAGCAAATATAACATAGTATGCATGTCACCTAAGGTTAATTATTAGTTTTAAAATGTTTAGAACTTGGAATTAATAGACCTTAGGGTATCTAGTTCTAATTAAATTTGAATTAGGAACCATGAATTTATAAACAATGATAAAAAGAGGAACTATGTCTAAGGAAGGTTCTATCTAGGCTGGGGTATTTAAGCTGGCGAAAACGGAACACCCCTACCTCGAAACTGACCTATGAGTGAATTTTAATCAGAGGGTTTATAAATTATAGTAGCGTCAGCTGGTTTATTAAAGGGTTAATAAACTAGAAATCCTAAGTTTAATTTGAAGAGTTATATTAGCAAACTTCGGATAAAATCAATATAAGAGTTATATCGATAAGTGTAGGTAAAATCATTAGTCGAGTTTAGCCTAAGTCAATTTCCTATAGAGTTAAAGTATCTAGTGGGAGGAAAAGTGTATATGATACATATAATTCCACCTACATTTCTCCGGGAAATTCACACCGTGAGACTCATACTTGGCCCCATGGCGCAAACGGGAGCGTTCCCTTTCGGATGGTGTTTGTATGAGTCAATATCAAGGTGAATTGAGAGGGTACTTATAGTGAGTGGGAGTAGGTTTAGTGAAAACAAAACCTATGGTCTCTTCTGTCCGTTCACACCGTAAGATCACTATCGTCAGCCTGCTAGTTTGGCCTGGACTAGACAATTCCTTCGGAGGGCTTGATCATAGGAGATCAAACACAGTGGATACCTGAAAGGGATAAAGATTTCCTTAGTCTGTTTTTCAACCTTGTCCTCCCTTCGGCGGATTTTCTTGGATGGGGACTCTGGGGTCCAAAGATAGAGAGTTACACTCACAAGGTACATAAGAAGTGTATGTATCCTGACCAAAAAATGGTAACTAAAGCCTAATGGAATAAGAGCTATTCTTGCATTAGGTTTTGGTCAAGAATGTCTTGATCTAGAGGAGGAGTGTTTTTTATTACCATTCGGTGTCATACATTCTAAACCTTTGGAGTATCATTGCAAATTATTAATGACTTAGGAATTATTAGATAATTAGCTAAAACGTGATTGGATTAGGAAGTTATAGCGAGAAACTTATACAAGGTTTTTTATAAATTTCAGCAAAATGTCTAGCTCTATTATTTCCTTACTAGGTGCAGAAAAATTAATCGTAGAGAACATGATGACTTAGAAAAACAAACTTAACACTATTGTGGTAGCGGATGATTTAAAGTTTATGCCAACTGAGGAGTGTCCTCAGGTGCCAGGGTCGAATGCTACACGAAATGTTCGTGATGCATATGATCGATGGATCAAGGCCAATGATAAGGCCAAGGTCTATATGCTGGCAATATGTCTGACATATTAGCCAAGAAGCACGAGGGCATGATGATCGCTAAGAAATCATGGATTCGATCTTGGGTATGTTTGGACAACGATGCGCACACGGCCCGACACAATGCCCTCAAGTATATATTCAACTCGAGGATGCCAGAGGGTTCATCTGTTCGGGATCATATCCTGGATATGATGGTACACTTTAACAACGCGGAGTCGAATGATAATTCTATCGATGAATCGAGCCAGGTCAGCTTCATTCTAGAAACTCTTCCAGATTGTTTGTTACAGTTTAGAAGTAATGTTGTTATGAACAAGCTTACTTTTAATCTTACCTTCATTCTAAATGAACTCCAGACCTTTCAATCTTTGATGAAAATACAGGGATCGAAAGGTGAGGCAAATATTGCTAGTAGGAGTTATCACAGAGGTCGACCTCTGGATCAAAAACAGTGGCTTCATCTTCTTCTAACCTGAAAGGAAAGAAGAAGAACATGAAGAAGGTTGGTAAAGGGAAAAGAGTTGACAGCTGCCAGTATAATGTCGTTAACAAGATAAGACTGATAATTTATAGATGACCATTAATGACTCGACCTGAATTCTGAGCAAGTTAAGAACACCTGCTTATAGGGATTTGTCCTTAGACTAGTATGGGCGAGAGTGGCCGACTCAATAAGCCTACCTTCTTAGGGACAGAACCTCGTAGGTAGCTGAGAACTTAACTGTGCAAGATGGAATTCACTCATTCCTACACTATGGAATTAGATAGATTATTCTCTTAAGAACTGACTCCTTGTCTTGAACAACGGGCCCCGCCCTCTATGAGGGTATGAGTCTAAGGTAGGACCTTAGATTTGTTGTTCATTAGAGGATCAGTAGTGCTTAAGGAGCAAAGAGGTAATCACAGGGGTAAAATGGTAATTTGACCTAGCCGTGATTACGAACAACCTGTGAAGGGTCGACTCATGGGTAATGAATATATCAGTGGACACAATATTATCTACAGTGAGGAGAGTGCAGCTACAAGTCTATAGTGGAGTGACTTGTAGTTAATGAATATTGATTAACTAGATCAAAGAGTTTGATCAGTTAATCTCACATCATTGGAGCTCATGAACTGTAGGTCCATTAGGTCCCTCCATTGGCTCAACATGGTAATATTGAGGGTATAAAGTTAGGAATGAAATTGAAGTGTTCAATTTCATACATGAGGTGTTATATCAATTATATATGATATAATTGATATAATATATAGTTTTAATGTGAATTAGATTCATATATAAACTATATACTAAAGAGAGGATGGTCATTTCCATCCTATTTCCCTATATATATGGTTGCATGAGATGCAACTAGGGTAAGGGGATTCCAAGCCTTTTGTTGTGTTGTTGGAAAGGTTCCAAAACACAAACATCTCTCTCACAAAATACCTCACCTCTCCTAAAGGGAACCCACATTCCTCCCTCACCTAGAGAACAACGGAGAAGATCAAGTGGTCATGTCTTCGTCCGTTCGTGTTCCTGTTGCTGAGATCGTGATCGTGGGAGAGAGGAGCACTTGAAGAAAGGTTCTTCAAAAGTAATGTTTCTTGTTGTCCATTACATTATGTGCTTAATCTAGTTGTTTAAGTTCTTGTATTAAATCGTTGTAACCAAATCAAGAGCGCGCGATTCACAATTGCTTCCGCTGCGGGACTTCGATTCCCTTCAATTGGTATCAGAGCCCAATTGTGTTCTTGATTTACGTTCTGAATTTTTCAAGAATGAGGTGGAATTTACTGTTTTTGCATGAGATGTATGAACGGTTTTTGCAAATTAGATGGTTTCAATTTTGGCATTTAGATTTACATTTTCCATTGAATCGTTCAATGTAAGGGCCTATTATTTTGGGAATTTTATTATGTTAATCGAGTCTATAAGTCCGAGTCGATCGAGGCAAGGTGGTTGCTGAGAAGATCAGAGCAAAAACGATCTTGGAATAGGTGATTCTATATGTTGTCTGTGTGCAGCGTTGCAACACTGCGCTTGCGGGAGGAGGCGCGCATAGGAGGCAGCGTTGCAATGTCGAAGGCATTTTGCAACGCGCTCCAACGGGCAGAAATGGACAAGGCGCAGCGTTGCAACGCTGCCATTGGCGTTGCAACGCTGGAGGCGTTTCTCAGCAGCTTCAAACGGACGGAAAACGCTTTTTTAATTATATATTAAATATAAAAATATTTTATATTTAATTTATATTTAATTAATTAATTTTAATTAGATTATATTATTTAAAATTAATTTTATGGTGCCAAAATTGGTCTAATTTTGCTATTTAAATTATGCAAATGTTGTGTAATTATTGCCATGCATAATGTATGCTTATATTTTAGAAATCCCACCTTAGGTTAAGCATTTTCATGCATCATTTATAATATAAAGAGTTGTATTATATAGTTTACATGATTAATTAATATAAAGTTGTTATATTATTTTATGGACAGCATTGACATGCATTATATATCATGAGATGAATATGATATGAATGTCTTATTATTCATGTGATGAATGATCAAGCACTATAACATAGTATGCATGTCACCTAAGGTTAATTATTAGTTTTAAAGTGTTTAGAACTTGGAAATAATAGACCTTAGGTTATCTAGTTCTAATTAGATTAGAATTAGGAACCAAGTAATTTATAAGCTATGATTAAAAGAGGAACTCTGTCTAAGGAATGTTCTGTATACGCTGGGGTATTTAAGCTGACGGAAAGGGAACACCCCTACCGGGGAACTGACCAGGGAGTGAAATTTAATCAGAGAGTTCTTAAATTACAGTAGCGTCAGCGGGTTTGTTAAGGGGTTAATAAACTAGAAATCCTTGGTTTAATATAAGGAGTTATATTAACAAACTTAGGATAAAATCAATAGAAGAGTTATATTGATAGAGTTAGGTAAAACCATTAGCTGGGGTTTTTTAGCCTAAGTAAGATTCTTATAAACTTTAAAGTATTCAGTGGGAGAAAAAGTGTATGAGATACATATTTTTCCACCTACGCTATCTCCGAGAAGTTCACATCGTGAGACTCATACTTGGCCTTGTAGCACAAACAGGAGCGTCCCCCTTCGGATGGTGTTTGTATGAGTAAATATCAAGGTGAATGGAGAGGGTACTTATAGTGAGTGGGAGCAGGTTTAGTGAAAACAAAACCTACGGTCTCTTTTGTCAGTTTACACCGTTAGACCACTATGGTCAGCCTACTAGTTTGGCTGGACTGCACAATCCCTTCTGAGGGCTTGATCATGGGGATCGAACACGTGAGACACCCGAGAGGGATAAAGATTTCCTTAGACTATTTTTCAATCTAGTCCTCCCTTCGGCGGATTTTATTCGATGGAGACTCTGGGATCTAAAGACAGAGGGTTACACTCACGGGGTACATAAGTTGTATATGTATCCAGACCGAAAAAATGGTAACTAAAACCCATAGGAATAAGAGTTATTCTAGTATTAGGTTTTGGTCAAGAGTGTCTTAATCCAGAGGAGGAGTGTTTTTGATTACCCTTCGGTGTCATACATTCTAAACCTTTGGAGTATCATTGCAAATTATAAATGACCTAGGAATCATTTGATAATTAGCTAAAACATGATTGGATTAGAGTTATAGCAAGAAACTCATACAAGTTTGTGTTTAAATTTTCAGCAAAATGTCTAGCTCTATTATTTACTTATTGGGTGGGAAAAAGTTAACCGGAGAGAACATAATGATTTGGAGGGATGGACTCAACATAATCTTGGTTACACATGATCTTAAGTTCGTTCTCAATGAGAAGTGTCCTCAATTTCCTGCTCAAAATGCATCTCAAGCTGTTGAGGATGCGTATGACCGCTCGAGGGGCAGTTCGTGGGAAGCACTTCGCAAACGTGGGCAGTTGCTTCATAGTGGGGCGTTTTTTCATCCAAAATTAAATAGTATTTTAATTTTATTTTTGTAAAATGTATTTTTTATTTTATTATTTCATTATTTTGTTAAATAATATTAATATAAGTGTTATATGAATGTTATTTAGTTAAATAATTGCCCCTAGGTGCCAAAATCGGTCCATTTTTGCTATTTAATTATTTTATGCATGAGATGTATGATTTAATTAAGTTCTATGTGCATATTGTATGTCATATAGATTTAAAATCCCACCTTAGGTTAAACATTTCATGCATCATTTATATTATAAGAGTTATAATATATAGTTTGCATGATAAGTTATATTATAAGAGTTATAATATAATTAAAATGCATGTTTAATTTAATGAATATAAGTGTTATATTTTTTAGATTAAAGTATGCTCATGCATTTATATTCATGAGATGAATTATATTATGTTATAGTATATAGTTATTCATGTGATGAATGATCAAGCACTATAACATAGAAATGCATGCAACCTAAGTTAATTATTAGTTTTAAAACAAGTTTAGAACTTGAATAATTAGACTTAGGTTTTCTTTTTAAATGAGATTAGAAATTAGGAAATTAAAGTTTAGTCTATGAATGGAGACTGATTAGTAACTCTGTCTAAGGAAGGTTTTGTCTAAGGCTGGGGTATTTAAGTTGACGCTTGTGGAACACACTTACCTGGAAACCGACCTGGGAGTGAATTCGGTCCGGAGATTCTTAGATTATACTTATCGTGAGTGTCGCTAATTAAAAGTATTTTAATTTACTCACATAGACCTAAGTATTAATGTGATTATAGACTTAGGTTAATACCATATAAGAGTCATATTGGTAGACTTAGGTAAATTTTAGCCGGTTTATCTAGGTCAATCCCTATTAAAATTAAAGTGCTGAGTGAGAGGAAATAAAGTGTATAAGATACATTTGAATTTCCAACCACAAATCTTCTTAAAGTGCGCTGTGAGATCTATACTCGGCCTAGTGGCGCAAATGGGAGTGTTTCCCTTCGGGTGGCATTTGTATAGGTCAATATCATCGTGGATAGAGAGAGTACTTATAGTGAGTGGGAGTGGGACTTGTGAAAACGAGACCCACGGTCTCTTCTTTTGATTCACACCGTGAGACCCCTATGATCCGCCTCTAGTTTGGCTTGGACCAGACAATCCCTTCGGAGGACCTGATCATGGGATTCAGAACACCGTGAATTCCCGAAAGGGATACAGTTTCCTAGTTGGTTTTCCTTCTTGGTGCACCCTTTGGTGGCTATTGTTTGGACGGATGCTTGGAAACTTAAAGATTGAGGGTGACACTAACATAATTCGTTAAGTGTTAATGAATTCGATCGAACAATGGTAATTTGACGCCTAATGGAATAAGAGTTATTCTGGAATTAGGGTCTGATCGAGAAAGTCTCGTCCTAGAGGAGGAGTGTTCTGTTCACCCTTCGATGGCGGTCATTCTAAACCTTTAGGGTATCATTCCAAAATTTTGAATGACCTAGGGATCATGAAACAATTTTGCTAAAACTTGATTGGATTTCAAAAGTTTTTTGCGAGACTAACACAAAGTTTTTCTTAATTTTTCAGCTTAAAACATGTCTAGCACAATAATAGCTCTACTTGCCTCCGATAAATTAGTGGGAGATAATTACCAAAGTTGGAAAAACAACATAAACACAATTTTGGTAACTGACAACATAAAGTTCGTGTTGTCCGAGGAGTGTCCTCGAGATGTCAGGGCTCGGCAAATGTCGCGAAGTGTTCGCGATGCATACGATCGGTGGACCAGGGCCAATGAAAAGGTCAAGGTCTACATTATTGCCAGCATGTCTGATGTATTGGCAAAGAAGCATGAGCTTATGGTCTCCGCCAAGGAGATCATGGAGTCCTGCGAGAAATGTTTGGACAAGAGTCCTTTCAGTCCGACATGACTCTTCGCTCAAATACGCCTTCAACAACGCACGGATGAAGGAGGGTCGTCTGTCCGTGAACATGTTCTAGACATGATGACCCACTTTAATCTGGCCGAGATGAACGGGCTTCATCGATCGAGTCAGTCGAGCCAAGTCGATTTTATTTTGGAGACACTTTCAAGAGTTTCCTTGATTTAAAGCTTGATGTTGTTATGAACAAAATTACCTACACTCGACTACCCTCCTCAATGAGCTACTGAATTTTCAGTCCTTGAACAGGTCAAGGAATGCGAGGCAAATGTTGCCTCACGTGTCTTATCACGGGGGTTCGACCTGCGGGACGAAACTCACATTCCTTCACACTTTGAAAGGAAGAAGTGGATGAAGAGGTAAAAGCGACCGAGTTGCCGCCCCACAAGGGCAAGAAGGTCAAGGGCGTTACTGAGAGAAAGAAAGTGTTTCCACCGCAATGTGGGGCGGACAACGGAAGAGGAACCATCCCAAATTCTGGTCGAGAGGAAGAATCAAGGTAAATGTGATTTACTCGTGATGTGAAACTCGCTAGTGGAGAGTAGTGACTCTGCTGGATATTGGATTCGGGTGCCACTAACTACGTTTGTTCTTCTTTTCAGGGGATTGATTCCTGGCAGCCACTGCGAGAGGGTGAGGTGACTCTACGGATTGGATCCAGGGAGCTTGTCTCTGCTACAGCGATCGGCACAGTGAAGCTACATTTTGGCGGGAAGTACTTATTATTACATAATTTGTACATTGTACCAGGGTTTACTAGAAACCTTGTTTCCATTTCCGGCCTAATTGAACAATGTATATCTATTTCCTTTGAATCTAGTAAAGCGTTTATTTCTTTCAAAGGCAATCTTATTTGTTCTGCTTCACTTTAGCATAATCTGTATGTTTTGAAACCTAATTTGGTCAAAAGTGTTTTGAATATTGAATTGTTTAAAACTCAGAAACACGAACTAAGAAAGTGAAAGTTTCTCCAAAGGAAAATGCCCATGTTTTGCATCTACGGTTAGGCCACATTAATCTCAGTAGGATTGAGAAACTAGTGAAGAGTGGACTTCTAAACGAGTTGGAAGAAAACTCTTTGCTGGTGTGTGAGTCATGCCTTGAGGGCAAGATGACCAACCGTCCTTTTAGTGGAAAAGGATATAGAGCCAAAGAGCCTCTTGAGTTAGTACATTCTGACCTCTGTGGTCCGATGAATGTTAAAGCTCGGGGCGGTTATGAGTACTTTGTGTCTTTCATAGACGATTACTCCAAATATGGGTATATTTACCTAATGCACAAGAAGTCTGAAACTCTTGAAAAGTTCAGGGAGTACAAGACAGAGGTTGAAAACCTCTTAGGTAAATCGCTTAAAACACTTCAATCAGATCGAGGTGGAGTGTACATGGACGCTGAATTCCAGGACTATATGATAGAACACGGAATTACGTCCCAACTCTCAGCACCTGGTATGCCACAGTAGAATGGTGTATCCGAGAGGAGAAACAGAACCTTGTTGGACATGGTTCAGTTGATGATGTGCTATGCTCGTCTCCCTGATTCTTTTTGGGGATACGCAGTGGAGATTGCGGTCTATATTTTGAACAACTTTCCGTCGAAAAGTGTTTGTGAAACACCTTTCGAGCTCTGGAGTGGACGTAAAGGCAGTTTACATCACTTCAGAATTTGGGGATGCCCGACACACGTGTTGGTGTCAAACCCGAAAAAGTTGGAACCCTGTTCAAATTGTGCCTATTCGTAGGTTACCCTAAAGAGACTAGGGGTGGTCCATTTCTGATCCTAAGGAAAATAGGGTGCTTGTGTCGACAAACGCCACTTTCCTAGAGGAAGACCACGCTAGGGATCATTTACAAAGGAGTAAAGTTGTGTTAAATGAAATGGACAGTACATCAGCAAGAGTTGCTGATGGGGCTAGTACGTCAACAAGTGTTGTTGATCCTAGCACGTCTAGTCAAATCCGTTCCCAAGAGTTGGGAATGCCTCGACGTAGTGGGAGGAGGATGAGACGGCTTTGATCGCTACATGGGTTTAGTGAAACCTCGCTTGTCGCTCCCGATGATGATCGTGAGGATCTATTGACCTATGATCAGGCAATGGTTGATGTTGACAAAGACGAGTGGATTAAAGCTATGGACCAAGAAATGGAATCTATGTACATCAATTTTGTATGGGAGCTTGTGGATCAACTGGATGGGGTAAAACCTATTGGTTGCAAATGGATCTACAAGCGTAAACGTGGCGTAGATGGGAAGGTGCAGACCTTTAAAGCCCGATTAGTGGCAAAGGGTTTTACCCAGGTTGAAGGGGTTGACTATGAGGATACCTTTTCACCTGTTGCCATGGTAAAGTCGATCATGATCCTTCTGGCTATTGTCGCGTATTTTGACTACGAGGTATGGCAGATGGACATCAAGACAGCCTTTCTGAATGGCAAACTTGATGAGACCATCTACATGGACCAGCCCAAAGGGTTCATTGCCCAAGGCCAAGAGCAAAAGGTTTGCCGCTTCAGGTAGGTCCATTTATGGACCAAACAGAGCCGAGGTCTTGGAATTTAAGATTTGATGAGGCGATCAAATCTTATGGCTTTGATCAAAATGTCGACGAGCCTTGTGTTTACAAGAAAATCGTTGACAAAACTGTCGCATTTTTGGTGTTGTATGTGGACGATATTCTTCTCATTGGGAATGAGATAGAATTTCTTACTGACGTTAAGAAGTGGCTAGCTTCGCAATTCCAAATGAAATATTTGGGAGAAGCTCAATGCGTTCTAGGTATCCGTTATGTCAAAACCTAAGAAACGAACGCTAGCCTTGTCTCTCGCGCCTTATATTGACAAGATGTTGTCTAGATATAACATGCAAAACTCCAGAAGGGCTTCTTCGCCTTTGGACATGGGGTTCACTTGTCTAAGGATCAGTGTCCTAAGACTCCTCAAGATGTTGAGGATATGAGACGGATTCCATATGCTTCGGTTGTAGGGAGCCTGATGTATGCCATGTTGTGTACTAGGCCCGACATCTGTTATGCAGTAGGAATTGTCGGTGAGATATCACCCAATCCAGATTAGATCAACGGATGGTAGTAAAGGCAATCCTCAAGTATCTTAGGAGAACGATGAACTACAACTTAGTGTATGGCAGTGGGGATTTGATCCTTACGGGATACACGGATTCTGATTTTCAGACCGATAAGGATTCTAGAAAATCCACTTCGGGGTCAGCCTTCATTCTGAATGAAGGAGTTGTAGTATGGCGAAGCATCAAGCGAGGATGCATCGCGATTCCACTATGGAAGCGGGTATGTTGCGGCTTGTGAAGTCAGTAAGGAAAGTTTGTTTGGCTTAGGAAGTTCATGACGGATTTGGAAGTTGTTCCAAATATGAACTTGTCGATCACACTGTTGTGTGATAACAGTGGTGCAGTAGCCAACTCACGTGAGCCTCGGAGCCATAAGAGAGGCAAACACATTGAGCGCAAGTATCATCTGATACGGGAGATTGTGAACCGCAGAGACGTGACGGTCACGCAGATAGCGTCGGAGAACAACGTTGCTGATCCATTTACAAAGCCCTTCACGGCTAAGGTGTATGAGGGTCACCTAGAGAGTCTAGGTCTTCGAGAGCTTCCTGACTAGGGCAAGTGGGAGATGTGTAAAAACGGGTATTCAATGCCCTAGTTTATTGTATGACTTCAGTGTAATTTATGTACATTTCAGAAATGTATTTTCTCCACTAGCTTAGTCCAAGTGGGAGTTTGTTGGGATTTTTGTCCTAATCTCGTGTTTGTAAATTACTGTTTGAAATTAATAAGAGTTATTCATTTCATCACTTTGTGTCGCAATATTTATAAACTCTTCCAATAAACTAAGCTCCAGGGTCATGAATTTATGAGAGAACTAGAACTTGAACGGTGTGTAGTGGACACACAGGGAGGATCACGTTCGAGTAAATGACCCGAACGGTCTACAGTATATGGATAGGGTTGGAGACCTAATCCTGGATACACTGTGGATGCGGCCCGCTTTGTATTAGATACAAACGAGGTGATCTGACTCGTTCATGTGGTTGACATGCGAGTGAGGGCATCCTGTGCAATGAGATTGTACAAGACCGGACCGTGAATTATTAGACCTACTGATGTAACACCGCTGATGTGATGAGAATAATATAATAACGTAGATAACCATTAGTGACTCGACACGAATCCCGAGTGTGTTACGGACCCACATGCGAAGTGCGTCCTTTGACTAGTACGGGTGAGGGTGGTCACAGTTACTCGCCCAATATGCCTATCTTCTCAGGGACAGGACCAAGTAGGGAGCTGGGTGTAAACTCGAGATCTTTCTTTGGAATTCAAAAAAAATAACAAAAACAAAGGAAAACAAGAAAGGAAAGGATATTATTTATTGGTTGGTTGTTTTTAAAAGAAAAGAAACGAAAAGAAAAGAAAAGGAAGGAAAAGGAAAAATGAAAAAGGGGAAAGTGGAAGGTGGGACCCTCACTTAAGTTTTCTTTTTAAAAACTTATGTATCCATCGATTTCCATCTCATTTTCAACAAGGAGCAGCAAGGGTTTCGTGGGAGAAGGAGAAAGGAAGAAGAAGAAGAAGCGTTTCATGAGTTAGAGTTGCAAAAGAAGGAAGGAGAGCTCAAAGCTTGGTTGTTTAGCAGCAAGGAGATCAACTCAACCCGGTTCTGGTTTTCTGTTCATCTCGAGCTCCACAGGAAGAGGTAAGAGTTGAGGCTTGGTTTTCTTGAAAGCTAATTAATTTTTGAACAAAGTTCGTGAAGGATTCTTGAGCCAATTCTGACCTTAAGTTGCTGTTTTGTGAAGAGGAAGACAGAAGACAGAATTTGCTGTCAAATCCGAGAAGTCTCTGATGTTTTGGTTGTACTGATCTGTACATTTTGAATCAGAAGCTCTAATTGGTATGGTTTGAAATCTTATTGCATTTCCTACACGTTTTGTGAAGAAATCGTGAGTAGAAAATGTCTGGAAGATATCTTAAATCTCAGGTTAAGTTTGTTGTGCAGCAGGAAAAACGAAACTGGAACAACAGGAAGTTGTTTTGAGGAAAGTAGCTTTCGAGGTAAATTCGAACAATTCCGTTTAGAATCTCATTTTCATGTCTTCATAAGAGTTTTCGAGGGTTCAAAAAGGAAGAGTTTGGTATAATTTACATTATTTTTAGATAAGTAATGAAGAAGTTATGGTTGTCTGATAACAGTGGCGAAAAATCACAGTAAAATCTTTGGAAAATTGGTTGGAGTGTTTACTTGTAGTTTTAAGGTTAAAAACCATGAGCTCAAGGTTCTAATACATGGATTTGGTTTGTTTGTGCCAAGAAGAGGAGATAAGTCGAGTGTACAGCCCAGTTCTAGTTTAACACTGTGAGTGACAAAACGAACTTTTGAAACGATCTATATGCTTGAAATACGCTTTGAGAAATACAAGTTTTGCTAGAATGAAAGGGTTTCAATGTTTCTTGTTTTTCTTGAACACATACTTATGAGCATTCATGTTTTCCTAGAAATGATTTCAAGTACTCATTGTGAGCCTAAATATTTTGATGAAATTTATACATGAGCATATGTTTATTGTCTGCCGAAATTTATGGAAATGTTATGATTTCTAGTAAGTATGATTTAAAGATTTCAAGTTTTTACGATGAACTGAGTAAGCTTGAGATTTAGGGAAGAAAAGATAAGTAGGCATGTTCAAATATTTTTATGTTGTTTTCTGAGACTCGAATGAGTAAATAACTAAGATATTACGTCCGAGGCTTTATAGTACCATGTGCACATAGGTCATATTTTGTTGTCGACGTTGAGTGTACTCCGTGACAACAATGCTGTCGTGAGTGCTGGGCGAGCCCCACTACGACAAAGACGATGGGAGTGCTGGGCGGGCCCCACTACATCGTAGAGCAAATGTGGTTATTCTGGGTGTGCCCTACATTGTGTGGAATGTTATATGTTATTATAAGGATTATTAATATCGATATGCCTTATGAAATTTAATGCCATGCTTGCGGAATTTCTGAAAAAGCTACCATGATTACACGTTTACTTATAAAACTTTGCTACAGATGCTTATGCTCATATGTTGCCAGGTGATATGATTTATGAGTTATAGATTTTATACTCGGTCACTCACTTTGAGCTTCATAGCTCATTCTTTCAATGTTTTCAAACTTTTGGTAGAGATCGAGCTCCTGCACCGATATCCTGTCATAGCTTTCTGAAGCTCCTTGAGTCTTTGATACTTTGTGCGTGGTTTGGTGTTGTATAGCAAGTCCTTACGTGTTATAGTTTATTTGAGAAGATTATGTAGTTATAAATTTGTTTGTACATTAGTTGTTGTATAAACAATGGGTTGTTGTGTTTAAGTAGTGATGCACTTTCCGTTTAGGTTTTCAAGAGAGACTTATGAAGAGTTTCTCCTTATGTATGTTTAGTAGTTGTTAAGTTTTCATTGTGTTATGTTAAAGTGTTCCATAAGCGAACATAGTATGTTTATCGGGTAAAATAGGGTCAGCAGTATTATTGTTAAGAGGTAAACAATGTCTCATTGGCTTCACGCCACTTTTCGGGCTAAGTTAGTAGGTAGTTCGGGAGGGGTGCGACAACTTGGTATCGTGAGCGATTAGCTCCATGGGAATGAGACAGGCAAGTTAGCTCGAGAATAAAGTAAAAGCCATAGCAAGTTATTGAGTTAGTTCAGATTGAACTAGTAGAGTATGGTTCAAGTAAGGATAAGAGCAAGTCCAGATTAGGGCTAAAATGTGAATAGAAGTTTAGTCTCGTGTACTTATGTTAAGTAACCATAGTATGTCTAATATGTTGAAATGTTATAGAGTCATGCCACCACGTACTAGCGAGGCAGCGCAGCAGAGATCGGGCGGGCGCAGATCCTACCCAAGGCCAATCTGAGGGGGATCTAGTGCCCCGAGAGTCCGAGCGAGGCCGGAGATGAGCGCGCGTCTTTGGTTCCTCACGAGAGGTAGGCAAGCCAAAGAGAGCGGGGGCCTAGTGATCCGCAGAAGACGTATGGAATAGAACGTCCAAAAGAAACTAGGAGCCACGCGGTGTTTGAGGTTCCATAGACCCTACTTGATGCCGATGTTTGGTTGAACAAGCTTGAGAAATGCTTTGATGTGATGAGTTGCCCCGAGGAGCGGAAGGTCAAGTTGGCCACATTTACGCTACAAAGGAAGCGAGGGTTGGTGGAAGTCAATATTAGCCAGGTAGCGATGATGCACGTACTCTCGACGGAAAACCTTGAAGCATATTTGAGGATAAGTATTACCCTAGCACGTGTATCGTGAGGCAAAGAGGATGAATTTTTAGAACTAAAGCGAGGGACACTTTCGGTGGTGAGTATGAGAGAAGGTATACCGAGTACGTCGCGGATATCTTGATGTGATTGTGGCATCCGAGAGTGACAGTGTCGAAGATTTGAAAGAGGGTTACGACGTGAGATACGTACCCCAGTTACAACCATTGCTAAGTGGACTGATTTTTCTCGGTTGGTAGAGACCGCCTACGTGTTGAGAAGAGTATAGCGAGCGCGATCGATGAGTGGAGCCAACTCGAGGGCCTTCAACAATGGCGGTTTTCGGTCGCGAGCGGCGAGATTCACACCGGAGTGAATGTTTCAAGCCGTCGAGGACTTTAAGAATCGAGTGCGGCCGGCATCGAGGCGGATAAATGTTAGTGGTGCCTATCGAGGCGAGTCGAGAGAGCACCTAGTCGATGCGGATCCACGGCAAGACCACGAGCAACAATGCGATGGTTTTTGTTGCTAGTGTAGCAAGGAGAACACCTTGTTCAAATTGTGGCAAGAGTCATCGAGGTCACTGTCTTGTTGGAGTCGGTATGTGTTACCAGTGTGGACAACCAGGGCATTTCAAGAGGGATTGTCCACAACTTAGAGCAAACCGCCTGAGAGGGACCAGGAGTTGGGTCCCAGACAGTTGAAACAATGAGAGTTTTTGATGAGCTGCGGAGAGAGCACCAGCGGTTCCAAACAGAAGGGAGTTGTAGGGAGACCTAGGCAACGAGGAAAGGTCTATGCTATGACTCAAAGAAGAAGCGAGAGATGCACGATGTGTGATTCTTGATACGATTTCTATTTGTAATGTACTGCACATGTTTTAATAGATCCAGTGCTACGCATTCCTTTGTTTCTAGTATATTCCCGACTAAAATTGAATAGAAAGCTAGAGCCTTTATTTGAGGGGTTAGTTATATACACGCCTTGATTGGTGATGTTTTATTAGTCGAGCGATGTTAAGAGATTGTGAGGTCTTAGTAGAAGGTCTCAATATGTTAGTGGATCTTCTACCATTAGAGTTGCAATTTGTTAGATGCAATCTTAGTGATGGATTTCTTATTCACTCATTATGCTTCCATGGATTGCCATAGAAAGGAAGTTGTGTTCAGAAAACCAGATTGGTTGAAGTGATTTTCGGGGTGAAAGAAAGATTATTCCTACAAGTTTGATTTCACCATTAAAAGCGGAGAAGTTATTGAGGAAAGGTTGTACGGCGTTTCTTGCACATGTAATAGAGGTTCACGAGGAAAAGCTAAAACCAGAAAATGTTCTTGTTGTGAATGAGTTTCTTGATGTTTTTCCAGCCCAGATCTGTCAGCTGCCTTTGATAGGAAGTAGAGTTCACTATTGAATTGCTACCATGAACAACACCTATTTATGGCAAGCAGTATAGAATGGCTCCAAGTGAGCTCGGAGAGAGTCAAGATGCGATTACAAGAACTAGTTGATAAGGGATACATCGGACCTAGTGTATCGCCTTGGGAGCTCGATATTATTTGTAAAGAAGAAAGATGGTACCCTTAGACTATGCATTGATTACGCACGATTAAACAAAGTCACGATCGTAACAAGTATCCTTTACCCCGAATAGATGACTTGTTTGACCCGATTCGAGAGCATCGGTGTTTTCTAAGATTGATTTGAGATCGAGGATACCATCGATTAAAGGTAAGGGAATCGAGATATTCCTAAGACAGCATTCAGAACGAGGTACGGGCATTATGAGTTTTTAGTAATGCCATTCGGTTTAACGAATGCACCAGCAGTTTTCATAGACCTCATGAACAGGATTTTCCATCAGTATTTGGATCAGTTTGTGATAGTATTCATTGATGATATACTAGTCTACTCGGTAGACAGGAAAGCCCATGAGGAACATTTGAGGATTATTTTGCAAACACTACGTGATAAACAGTTATATGTTAAATTCACCAAATGTGAGTTTTGGTTGGCTCAGGTAGTGTTTTTGGGGCATGTTGTCTCAGCAAATGGTGTTAGTGTGGATCCAAATAAAGTTAAAGCTGTAGTCAACTGGGAGAGACCAACAAGTGCGACAGAGGTATGTAGTTTCCTAGGCTTGGCAGGATACTACAGGCGGTTTGTTGAGGATTTCTCACGATTAGCATTACCCTTAACAGCTTTGACAAGGAAAAATGCTAAGTTTGAATGGTAAGATAAGTGTGAACAGAGTTTTCGGGAGCTGAAAAAGAGATTAGTTACAGCACCTATTCTGACACTTCCTGTAACAGGAAAAGAGTATGTAATTTACTGTGATGCTTCGAGGCAAGGTTTGGGATGTGTGCTCATGCAAGAGGGTAAAGTAATAGTTTATGCATCAAGGCAATTGAAAAAGCACGAGTGTAATTACCCTACCCATGATCTTGAGCTAGCAGCAGTTGTTTTAGCATTGAAGATCTGGAGACATTACTTGTTTGGTGAGAGATGTCATGTTTTTACAGACCATAAGAGTCTGAAGTATATCTTTGATCAGAGGGAGTTGAATATGAGACAGAAAAGATGGTTAGAACTGATTAAAGATTATGATTGTACCATAGAATACCATCCTGGTAAGGCGAATGTGGTAGCAGATGCATTGAGCAGGAAGTCAAGACTTCCTAGGGATGCCTTGTGTGGTATTCGAGCAACATTTTTAAGTACTCTAAGGGATTCTAAGGCAAATGTAGTGCGAGAGAGTTCGAGGTCTCTTAGCTCAATTCCAAGTCAGTCTTCACTTATAGCGAGAGATTGTGAGAAGACAGACAGAGGATAATAACTGCGAGAAAATGTTTGGAAAGTCCAAACAGGGGCTCGAAGCGAGTTTTTAAGATGAGATCGAGGCGGGCCATAGAGAGGCAAGGAAGACTATGTGTTCCAGAGTGTTAGTGAGCTTAAAGATGCTATTCTTCTGAGGAAGCTCACAGTTCAACTTACGTTATGCATCCGAGAAGCACCAAGATGTATAAGACTTTGAAGGGGACGTATTGGTGGCCTGGGATGAAGCGAGAGATAGCTGATTATGTTGATAGATGTTTGATCTGCCAGCAGGTTAAACCAATTAGACAGAGGTCAGGAGGACTCCTTAATCCACTTCCTGTGCCAGAGTGGAAATGGGAGCATATCACTATGGATTTTCTGTTTGGATTACCACGTACTTCAAGTGGACATGATGGTATTTGGGTAATAGTAGATAGACTCACTAAGACAACACGGTTTGTACCGATTAAAGCGACATTTACGCTTGATCAGCTTGCTAAGCTATACGTTGATAAAATTTTGAGTCAATACGGAGTGCCAATGTCCATAGTTTCAGATAGAGATCCGAGATTTACTTCTAAGTTTTGGCCTAGCTTACAGAAAGCTATGGGAACAAAGTTGAATTTTAGTACAGCGTTCCATCCTCAGACAGATGGGCAGTCAGAGAGGAACCATCCAGACCTTAGAGGACATGTTGAGAGCATGTGTCCTTCAATTTAAAGGGAGTTGGGATACACACCTATCACTTATGGAATTCGCTTACAATAACAGCTATCAGTCGAGTATTGGTATGGCACCATTTGAGGCTCTGTATGGAAGACCATGTAGAACGTTCATATGTTGGAACGAAGTAGAAGAGCGGAAGCTTATCGGTCCTGAGTTAGTGCAAGTTACAACAGATAATATTAAGGTAATCAGGGAGAATCTGAACGTAGCTCAAGACCGTCAGAAGAGTTACGCAAATAAGCGACGAAAGGACTTAGAATTCCAAGTCGGAGATCAAGTTTTCTTGAAATTATCTCCGTGGAGAGGTGTCCTTCGTTTTGGCAAGAAAGGTAAGCTAAGCCCTAGATATATTGGTCCTTATCCAATAACGGGACAAGTTGGGCCAACAGCCTACAGATTGGAGTTACCAGCAGAACTATCTCGAGTACATGATGTTTTCCATGTGTCCATGTTGAGGAAGTATATTCCAGATCCGACACATATGCTGCAAGCACAACCTGTGGAGCTAAAAGAAGACATGAGTTACGTAGAGGATGCAGTTGAAATCCTCGACCGGAAAGAACAAGTCTTGAGAAACAAGACGATCCCACTCGTGAAGGTTCGTTGGAGACATCACGGAGTGGAGGAGGCAACTTGGGAGTTAGAGGACCAAATGAGGAGGAAGTACCCGATGATATTCACTTAAAGACTGCTAAATTTCGAGGACGAAATTTCTTAAGGGGGAGGTAAGTTGTAAACCCGAGATCTTTCTTTGGAATTCAAAAAAAATAACAAAAACAAAGGAAAACAAGAAAGAAAAGGATATTATTTATTGGTTGGTTGTTTTTAAAAGAAAAGAAAAGAAAAGAAAAGAAAAGGAAGGAAAAGGAAAAATCAAAAAGGGGAAAGTGGAAGGTGGGACCCTCACTTAAGTTTTCTTTTTAAAAACTCATGTATCCATCGATTTCCTTCTCATTTTCAACAAGGAGCAGCAAGGGTTTCGTGGGAGAAGGAGAAAGGAAGAAGAAGACGAAGCTTTTCATGAGTTAGAGTTGCAAAAGAAGGAAGGAGAGCTCAAAGCTTGGTTGTTTAGCAGCAAGGAGATCAACTCAACCCAGTTCTGGTTTTCTGTTCATCTCGAGCTCCACAGGAAGAGGTAAGAGTTGAGGCTTGGTTTTCGTGAAAGCTAATTCATTTTTTAACAAAGTTCGTGAAGGATTCGTGAGCCAATTCTGACCTTAAGTTGCTGTTTTGTGAAGAGGAAGACAGAAGACAGAATTTACTGTCAAATCCGAGAAGTCTCTGATGTTTTGGTTGTACTGATCTGTACAGTTGGAATCATAAGCTATAATTAGTATGGTTCGAAAGCTGATTGAATTTCCTACAAGTTTTGTGAAGAAATCGTGAGTAGAAAATGTCTGGAAGATGTCTTAAATCTCAGGTTAAGTTTGTTGTTCAGCAGGAAAAATGAAACTGGAACAGCAGGAAGTTGTTTTGAGGAAAGTAGCTTTCGAGGTAAATTCGAACAATTCCGTTGCGAATCTCATTTTCATGTCTTCATAAGAGTTTTAGAGGGTTCAAAAAGGAAGAGTTTGGTATAAATTACATTATTTTTGGATAAGTAATGAAGAAGTTATGGCTGTCTGATAACAGGGAAGAAAATCTGTAAAATGCTAGAAAATTGGTTGGAGTGTTTACTTGTAGTTTTAAGGTTAAAAACCATGAGCTCGAGGTTCTAATACATGAATTTGGTTTGTTTGACAGGCCAAGAGGAGATAGGTCTAGTGTACAGGCCCAGGTTCTAGTTTAACACTGTGACTGACAAAACGAACTTTTGAAACGATCTATATGCTTGAAATACGCTTTGAGAAATACAAGTTTTGCTAGAATGAAAGGGTTTCAATGTTTCTTTTTTTTCTTGAACACATACTTATGAGCATTCATGTTTTCCTAGAAATGATTTCAAGTACTCATTGTGAGCCTAAATGTTTTGATGAAATTTATACATGAGCATATGTTTCTTGTTTATAAAAATTTATGGAAATGTTATGATTTCTAGTAAGTGTGTTCTAGTAAGTATGATTTAAAGATTTCAAGTTTTTACGATGAACTGAGTAAGCTTGAGATTTAGGGAAGAAAAGATAAGCAGGCATGTTCAAATATTTTTATGTTGTTTTCTGAGACTCGAATGAGTAAATAACTAAGATATTGCGTCCGGGACTTTATAGTACCATGTGCACATAGGTCATATTCTGTTGTCGACGTTGAGTGTACTCCGTGACAACAATGTTGTCGTGAGTGCTGGGCGAGCCCCACTACGACAAAGACGATGGGAGTGCTGGGCGGGCCCCACTACATCGTAGAGCAAATGTGGTTATTCTGGGTGTGCCCTACATTGTGTGGAATGTTATATGTTATTATAAGGATTATTAATATCGATATGCCTTACGAAATTTAATGTCATGCTTGCGGGATTTCTGAAAAAGCTACCACGTTTACTTATAAAACTTTGCTACAGATGCTTATGCTCATATGTTGCCAGGTGATATGATTTATGAGTTATAGATTTTATACTCAGTCACTCACTGAGCTTCATAGCTCATTCTTTCAATGTTTTCAAACTTTTCAGGTAGAGATCGAGCTCACGGTACACGATATCCTGCCATAGCTTTCTTTGGAAGCTCCTTAGTCTTGATACTTTGTGCGTGGTCGTGTTGTATAGCAAGTCCTTACGTGTTATAGTTTATTTGAGAAGATTATGTAGTTATAGCTGTTTGTACATTAGTGGTTGTATAAACAGTGGTTGTTGTGTTTAAGTAGTGATGCACTTTCCGTTTAGGTTTTCAAGAGAGACTTATGAAGAGTTTCTCCTTATGTATGTTTAGTAGTTGTTAAGTTTTCGCTGTGTTATGTTAAAGTGTTCCATAAGCGAACATAGTATGTTTATCAGGTAAAATAGGGTCAGCAGGTATTGTTAAGAGGTAAACAATGTCTGTTGGCTTCACGCCACTTTTCGGGCTAAGTTAGCAGGTAGTTCGGGAGGGGGTGTGACACTGGGAACTTAACTACGCAAGATGGAATTCACTCGTTCCTGCCTTTAGGGAAACTAGAGGGGTTGCTCCCTTAAGTGCTGTCTCTGGGGCTTGGACAACGGGCGCCCACCTTCTCATTGGCCCGAAAAGGGCGTTGTGTATGGTTGGACCATCACAATATGTTGTTCATTAGAGGAGCAGTAGGGACTTATGGAACAAGAGGTAGACACAGGGGTAAAACGGTATTTTGACCCACCGTAGTGTCTCTCTGAACAACTGTGAAGGGTCGACTCATGGGCATTTGTTATATCAGTGGGCACGTAATCTTCTACACTGACGGGAGTGCAGGTACGGGCTATAGTGGAGTGTTACCGTAGCTAATGAATGTTGATTAACCGGGTCAAAGAGTTTGACAGGTTTATCTCAGATCATAGGAGTCCGTCACTGTAGGTCCATTAGGTCCCTCGGTTGGCTCAATCTTGGTTAAAAGAAGGGTTTATGTTTTGGTATGAAATTGAAGTGTTCAATTTCACTTAAAGGGCATTTATGTCATTTATATGAGATATGAATGATATAATATATAGTTTAATGTGAATGAGATTCTTATAAACTATAGGTTAACCTAATTGGAGAAATTAATTGAGAGAAATTGAATTGGATGTGATTCAATTTAATTAATCCACATTTATTGCAAATGAGATTTGCAATATGAGATATGAGATATCTTATATTATGTGGTTATGCAAATGAGATTTGCATAACCTATGGTTGTGGTAAAGTGGTAATTATGTGGAGATTTTAACTCCATCAATTCCACTATTTAAACCCTTTGCAAGAAGGGATTGTAAGATCACTCTCTCATTTTTTTGATTTTAATCAAAGAGAAGAAGAGAATTCTCTCAACCTTTCTCTCAAGTCTCCTCCCTCTCCAAAATCAAGAAGTTCCCACAAACTTCCGTTTTTCCAAAGGAAGAACAATCGAGAAGCTTTTAGCCGTTGTGTTCGGTTCTTGATCGTGAAAAGAGAACAAGTTCGTTGAGATCGGGTTCATCGCGAAGGGTTCGTGATTTTCTGGAAAGGAGTTCTTGAAGAGGGTCTTCAACAAGTAAGTTACTTCATCTTATTGTTTTTCCTTTCCATTTTTCATGTTTAGCCTAGATCTAATAGTTAGATCGTTTTAACAAAACTTGAGTAGCGTAATGATACCATGACGATTCGATCGTCTTCCGCTGCGCGGGGATTCTCATTCCCTTCACATAGAATGCTCAGGATTGAGATTGAATTACCTAGGTCATGGTATGAATATAGTCAGTTAAGACAGTAAACGGAGTTATAAAGTCTAAGTGACTATTTCACGTTCCAGTCTTATGCAAACGCCTTGCATAGGGCGCCCCCACTGTCTCCACATGAACGATTTAGGATCACATCGTTTGTACTCTACAAAGTAGGTCGCGTCCATAGTGTCCCCAGGATAAGGTACCCAACCCTATCCTTATACTATAGACTGTTCTGGCTATAACTTGAACTTGATCCACTTTTATGTCACACATAAAGTTCAAGTATTCATCCTATAGCCAAGGGTTCTTTATTGGATTAAAGTTACACAATACACAATTCACTTTATTCAATAACACCTTTACTGAATAAATTTTAATAACAATTTTATTGCAAAATAGAATATAAATTCAGTTTACAAAACCACGAGTTTTAGGACATAAAACCCAACAAAGTCCCACTTGGACTAAAACGTCTGTAGGGTAAAATATGTTGAGTAAAGAAAAACTGCCCTACTGTACAACCCGTAGTCCTAGACTTTCTAGGTCTCCCTCAAACACTTTAGCCGTGAGGGGCTTTGTAAACGGATCAGCAATGTTGTACTCCGAAGCGATCTGCATGACGATCACGTCTCTTCGTTGCACAATCTCCCTGATGAGATGGTATTTGCGCTCTATGTGCTTTCCGCGCTTATGGCTTCTAGGTTCTTTAGAATTTGCCACTGCACCACTATTATCACAATAAAGGGTGATAGGCAAATTCATATTTGGAACAACTTCCAAATCAGTCAAGAACTTCCTACGCCATACAGCCTCCTTCGTTCCTTCGCAAGCTGCGACGTACTCAACCTCCATGGTGGAGTCAGCAATACAACCTTGCTTTATACTCCTCCAAACTATAGCTCCTCCGTTAAGAGTAAACACTGACCCTGATGTGGATTTCCTCGAATCTACATCAGTCTGAAAATCAGAGTCAGTGTATCCTGCAAGGATCAAATCCATTGCACCATACACAAGCATATAGTCCCTCGTTCTCTTAAGATACTTGAGGATGTTCTTAACGGCAGTCCAGTCATCATATCCTTGATTAGACTGATATCTGCTGACTATTCCCACTGCATAACATATGTCGGGTCGAGTACATAGCATGACATACATCAGACTACCGACAGCAGATGCATAGGGAATGCGTCTCATATCCTCAACTTCTTTAGGTGTCTTAGGACACTGTTCCTTAGACAAATGAATTCCATGCCTGAAAGGTAATGAACCCTTCTTGGAATTCTGCATCTTATATCTAACCAACATCTTGTAAATATAAGATGCCTAAGACAGTGCTAGCGTTTTGTTCTTGCGATTCCCTAATAATTTGGATTCCAAGAACAAACTGAGCCTCTCCCAAATCTTTCATTTGGAATTGGGTGGCTAGCCATTGCTTAACTCTAGCCAGGAACCCTGCATCATTCCCAATGAGCAAGATATCGTCTACATATAGAACTAAGAAAGCTACAGTGGTATTGACCTTATTCTTATACCATAGACCATTTAGGTTATATTCTTAAACACAATCCAAATAGTGTCCACTACACTGATGTTCAAGATATATATTATAACCTTGGAGCTTAGTTTATTGGATTTATAAAGCAAGACTGTAATTTTACCAAAACAAATAACTATTTATTTCTTTGATCAAAATTACACATGTTTTAGGGCATAAATCCCAACAATCTCCCACTTGTCCTAAAACTTGTGGAGTACTATTACAGTGATGTAAATACAATAAACTAGGGCATTTAAACCCTTTGTACAAAATACTCCCGCTTGCCCTAGTTGGCAAAGACTTGTAAACCTAGACCTTCTAGGTGACTCTCAAATACTTTAGCCGTGATAGACTTTGTAAAAGGATCAAAAACGTTGTGCTCTGAGGCTATCTTCGTGACAATCATGTCTCCTCTATGCACAATCAAGAACGTGATGGGCAAAGTCAATGAACCCTTTGGGTGTCTTTCCCCTTTTGTGACTTCGGGGTTCCCTCGAATTTGCCACTGCACCACTGTTATCGCAATACAACGTGATGGGCAAAGTCATATTTGGAACAACTTCCAAATTTAGCATGAATTTCCTTAACCAAACGGGCTCTTTAGCTGCTTCACAAGCTGCTACATATTCAGCCTCCATGGTGGAATCTGCGATACATCCTTGCTTGACGCTTCACCATACTACAGCTCCTTATTGATACCTACTGACCATTCCAACTACAAAACAGATGTAAGGCCTAGTATACAACATGGCGTACATCAGACACCCAACAGCTGATGCATAAGGAATCTGCCTCATATCCTCAACTCCTTGAGGTGTCTTAGGACATTGTTCCTTAGACAAATGGACTCCATGTCTAAAATGCAACAAGCCCTTTTTGGAATCTTGCATCTTAAACCTTGACAACACTTTGTCTATGTAAGATGTTTGAGACAAAGCTAGTGTTTTATTCTTGCGGTTCCGGACAATCTGGATCCCAAGAACAAACTGTGCACCACCCAAATCATTCTTTGGAATTGCGTTGCTAGCCAATCCTTAATGTCAGTAAGATATCCTACATCATTCCCAATGAGTAGGATATCATCCACATAGAGAATTAGGAATGCGACAAAACTATTGATGATTTTCTTGTAGACACAAGGTTCATCATCATTCTGGTGAAAATCATAAGATCTGATTGCCTCATCAAATCTTATATTCCAGGACCTAGAGGCTTGTTTCAATCCATAAATTGACCATTTAAGCCTGCAAACCTTTTGCTCTTGTCCTGGTTCAATGAACCTTTTGGGTTGGTCCATGTACATGTTTTCCTCAAGATTGTCATTCAAAAAGGTTGTCTTGACATCCATTTACAATACCTCATAGTCATAATATGCGGCAATGGCAAGTAGGATACGGATAGACTTTACCATAACGACAAGTGAAAAGGTCTCCTCATAGTCAACCCCTTTTACCTGGGTATAACCCTTTGCTACTAGTCTAGCTTTGAAGGTTTGCACCTTCCCATCTACACCACGCTTTCTCTTGTAGATCCACTTACAACCTATAGGTTTTATCCCATCATGCTTATCTACAAGATCCCAAACAGAATTGAAGTACATAGACTCCATTTCTTGGTTCATGGCTATGACCCATTTGTCTTTGTCTTTGTCAACCATCGCTTGATTATAAGTCAATGGATCCTCGCAGTTGTCATCTGGTATAACAACTTGGGTTTCAGATAAACCCATGTAACGGTCAGGTTGTGTTATAACCTTCCCACTACGTCGAGGCATACTCAACTCTTGAGATAGACTCTCTTTACTAGACAAGCTAGTATCAACAACTCTTGTTGACGTACTAGTGTTATTAGCAACCTTTGCTATTGTTTTGTCTAACTCACTCAACACAACTTTACTTTTTGGTTTGTGGTCCCTTATGTGGTCCTCCTCTAAGAAAATGACATTTGTCGCCACAAAAATCTTATCTTTCTTAGGATAATAGAATAAACCACCTCTTGTTTCTTTTGGGTATCCTACGAATAGGCATAATTTTGAACGTGAATCCAACTTCTTTGGATTTGTCACAAGCACATGTGCTTGACAGCCCCAAATTCTGAAATGACATAAACTACCTTTATGTCCTTTCCAGAGTTCAAAAGGTGTTTGAGAAACACTTTTGAGGGCACATTGTTCAAAATGTATACTGCAGTCTCCATTACGTAACCCCAAAAGGAACTAGGGAGATGAGCATGACTCATCATTGATCGAACCATGTCCAACAAGATTCTATTTCTTTTCGATACGCGGTTTTGCTGTGGTGTACCTAGAGCTGAGAGTTGGGACGTGATTCCATGTTCTATCATATAGTTCTAGAATTTTAAATCCATGTACTCTCCACCTCGATTCGATCGAAGTGTTTTAATAGTTTTACCTAATTGATTTTCAACCTCAGTCTTGAATTCCTTGAACTTTTCAAGTTCTTCAGACTTATGGTGCATTAGGTAAATATGCACAAATCTAGAATAATCATCTATAAAATAGATGAAAAATTCACATTCTCCCCTGGCTTTAACATTCATCCGACCATAAAGGTCTGAATGTATAAGCTTAAGAGATTTTTTTGCTCTATAACCTTTTCCACTAAAAGGTCTTTTAGTCATTTTGCCTTCTAGGCAGGATTCACATACAGGTAAAGTATTTTCTTCTAACTCATTTAGAAGTCCATTCTTTACCAATCTCTCAATCATATTGAGATTAATGTGACCCAATCTTAGATGCCAAAGATGAGCATTTTCTTTAGCAGAAATTTTACGTTTCTTAGTTTGTGAGTTTGCAGTTTTAAATAATTCAGTGTTCAAAACCATTTTGACTGAATTAGGTCTTAAAACATACAATCCATTTTCTAATGAAGCTGAACATATTTTCACATCTTTCTTCAAAATAAACACTTTATTCATTGAGAAAGAAATAGAAATACATTGTTCTATGAGGCAAGAAATTGAAATAAGGTTTCTAGTAAATCCCGGTATCACTAATATATTGTCCAACAACATATATTTCTTGCCAAAATAAAGCTTCAACGTGCCTACTGCTACAGTTGAGACGACTTCTCCATTTCCAACCCGGAACGTTATCTCACTTTTCTGTAGCTGCTGCCAGGAATCAATTCCCTGAAAAGAAGAGCAAACATGATTATTGGCACCTAAATCAAGTATCCAAGCAGTTTTATCATTATCCACTAAACAAGCTTCTACGCAAAGTAAATCATATTTACCTTCCTTCTTCTTTTCTACAATGTACTTCAGATAGTTCCGTTTCCAATACCCGTCTTCGTTGCAGTGGAAACACTTTCCTTTGTCAGCAACTTCTTTGACTTTCTTGCCCTTCTGAGCGGCAGCTTTGTCAGCTTGTTTCCCTTTACCAACCTTCTTCATGTTCTTCTTTTTCCCTTTTAGGTGAGAAGAAGATGAAGCCACTATTTTTGTCCTAGAGGTCGAACCTCTTTGATAACTCCTACTGGCAACATTTGTCTCACCTTTCGATCCCTGAATTTTCATCAATGATTGAAAGGTCTGGAGTTCATTCAGAAGGGATGTAAGATTAAAAGTAAGCTTGTTCATACCAGCATTACTTCTAAACTGTAGGAAACTATCTGGAAGAGTTTCCAGAATGAAGCTGACCTAGCTCGACTCATCGATGGAAGCACCATTCGAATCCGCGATGTTAAAGTGCACCATCATATCCAGGACATGATCCCGAACAGATGTACCCTCTGGCATCCTTAAGTTAAATATGTACTTTAGGGCATTGTGTCGGGCCTGTGTGGACTGTTGTCCAAACATACCCTGCACAGAATCCATGATTTCCTTGGCGGTTATCATGCCCTCATGCTTCTTGGCTAATGTGTCAGACATACTTGCCAGCATGTGGACCTTAGCCTTATCATTGGCCTTGATCCATCGATCATATGCATCACGAACATTTCGTGACGCATTCGAGCCTGACACCTGAGGACACTCCTTAGTGAGCACAAACTTCACATAATCAACTACCAATATAGTGTTGAGTTTGTTTTTCCAAGTCATCATGTTCTCTCCGGTTAACTTTTTCGCACCCAATAAGGAAATAATAGAGTTAGACATTTTTGCTGAAAAATTTACAAAAACGAACTTGTATGAGTTTCTTGCTATAACTCTAATCCAATCATGTTTTACCTAATTATCAAATGATTCCCAGGCCATTTATAATTTTCAATGATACTCCAAAAGTTTAGAATGTATGATACCGAAGGGTAATAAAAAACACTCCTCCTCTGATCAAGACAATCTTGACCAAAACCTAATGCCAGAATAACTCTTATTCCTATAGGCTTTGGTTACCATTTTTCGGTTAGGATACATACACAACTTATGTACCCCGTGAGTGTAACCCTCTGTCTTTAGATCCTAGAGTCTCCATCCAATAAAATCTGCCGAAGGGAGGACTAGATTGAAAAAGAGACTAAGGAAATCTTTATCCCTTTCGGGTGTCTACTGTGTTCGATCCCCATGATCAAGCCCTTGAAGGGATTATGCGGTCGAGCCAAACTAGCATGCGACCATAGTGGTCTAACGGTGTAAACCGACAAAAGAGACCGTAGGTTTTGTTTTTCACTAAACCGGCTCCCACTCACTATAAGTATCCTCTCCATTCACCTTGATATTGACTCATACAAACACCATCCGAAGGGGGACGCTCCCGTTTGCACCACGAGACCAAGTATGAGTCTCACGGTGTGAACTTCCCGGAGATAACGTAGGTGAAAAAATATGTATCATATACACTTTTCCTCTCACTGAATACTTTAAAGTTATAGGAATCTTACTTAGGCTAAAACATGGCCAATGGTTTTACTTAACTCTATCAATATAACTCTTATATCGATAATCAATATAACTCTTATATTGATTTTATCCTAAGTTTATTAATATAACTCTTTATATTAAACCTAGGATTTCTAGTTTATTAACCCCTTAATAAACCCGCTGACGCTAGTGTAATTTATAAACTCTTTGATTAAATTTCACTCTCAGTTAAGTTCCCAGGTAGGGGTGTTCCGTTTCCGTCAGCTTAAATACCCCAGCCTAGACAGAACCTTCCTTAGACAGAGTTCCTTTTTTAATCATAGCTTATAAATCACTTGGTTCCTAATTCTAATCTAATTAGAACTAGATAACCTAAGGTCTATTATTTCCAAGTTCTAAACATTTTAAAACTAATAATTAACCTTAGGTGACATGCATACTATGTTATAGTGCTTGATCATTCATCACATGAATAATAAGACATTCATAGCATAATCATCTCATGATATATAATGCATGTCAATGTTGTCAATAAATTAATATAACAACTTTATATTAATTAATCATGTAAACTATATAATATAACTCTTTATATTATAAATGATGTATGAAAATGCTTAACCTAAGGTGGGGTTTCTTAAATAAAAGCATACATTATGCATGGCAATAATTACACAACAATTGCATAATTTAAATAGCAAAATTAGACTAATTTTGGCACCCTAAATTCAATTTTAATTAATATAATATAATTATATTAATAAAAATTAAATAAATTAAATATATTAAATATAAAAAAATTTTAAAATTAATATATATAATAAAAATAAAATCTACCCATTGCTCCTTCGCGTGAAACGCCTGTGGCGTTGCAACGCTGCGCTTTGTCCGTTTCTGCCCATTGGAGCATGTTGCGAAACTTTGCAACGCCAATGAACAGTGTTGCAACGCCAATGAACAGCCAACAAGAGTTGTTGACCAGGCTGGACCTTCATGAAGAGTTGATGAAGAAGCTGGCACATCGAGTCAGTCTCATCCTTCTCAATCGTTGGGAATGCCTCGACGCAATTGGAAGGTTGTTTCCCAACCTGACTGCTACTTGGGTTTAACTGAAACTCAAGTTGTCATACTAGATGACGGCGTAGATGATCCATTGTCTTATAAATAGGCAATGAATGACGTAGATAAGGACCAATGGATCAAAGTCATGGACCTTGAAATGGAGTCAATGTACTTCAATTTAGTTTGGGAACTTGTAGACCAGCCTGAAGGGGTAAGACCCATAGGGTGTAGATGGATATATAAGAGAAAGAGAGATGCAGCCAGAAAGGTACAAACCTTTAAGGCTAGACTTGTAGCAAAGGGTCTTACCCAAAGGCTAGACTTAAGTCAATTAGGATACTTTTGTCCATAGCCGTATTTTATGACTATGAGATTTGGCAAATTGACGTCAAGACTGCCTTTTTGAATGGTAATCTTGATGAGAGTATCTATATGTCTCAGCCCGAAGGGTATATAGCCCAAGGTCAGGAGCAAAAAGTTTGCAAGCTAATCGATCCATTTATGGGTTGAAACAAGCATCCAGGTCTTGGAATATAAGATTTTATACTGCGATCAAGTCTTATGGCTTTGACGAAAACGTTGATGAGCCTTGTGTTTACAAGAGGATCATCAACGACAAAGTAGCTTTCTTAGTACTTTATGTGGATGATATCCTACTCATTGGGAATGATGTAGGATACCTAACTGACATAAAGAAATGGCTAGCGATCCAATTCTAAATGAAAGATTTGGGAGAGGCGCAGTATGTTCTTGGGATTCAAATTTTCAGGAATCGCAAGAACAGAATGCTAGCTCTGTCTCAAGCGTCCTAAATCGACAAAATGTTGATCTGATATTCGATGCAGAATTTCAAGAGGGTTTTATTACATTTTAGGCATGGAATTCATCTGTCTAAGGAACAGTGTCCTAAGACACCTCAAGAAGTTGAGGATATGAGACATATTCCCTATGCCTCAGCAGTAGGTAGCTTAATGTATGTTATGCTATGCACAAGGTCAGACATTTGTTATGCAGTGGGAATAGTCAGTAGGTACCAGTCCAATCTAATGTTAGACCACTGGACCGCAGTTAAAAATATCCTCAAGTATCTTAGGAGAACAAGGGACTATACGCTTGTGGATGGGTCTAAGGATTTGATCCTTAAATGATACACTGATTCTGATTTTCAGACAAATAAAGATTCTAGGAAATCCACATCGGGATCAGTTTTCACCCTTAACGGGGGAGCTATAATGTGGTGTAGCATCAAACAAGGATGCATCACGGACTCCACCATGGAGGCAGAGTATGTAGTTGCTTGTGAAGCAACTAAAAAGGTTGTTTGGCTAAGGAAATTCCTTACTAATTTGAAAGTTGTTCCAAATATGGAATTTTCCATCACCTTATAATGTGACAACAGTGGTGCGATAGCCAACTCAAAGGAACCTTGTAGCTAAGCGCGAGGGAAGCACATCGAGAGGAAGTATCATTTCATTCGGGAGATAGTGCAACAAGGAGACATGATAGTCACGAAGATCGCTTCGGAGCACAACATAGTTGATCCATTTTCAAAAACTCTGACGACTAAAGTGTTTGAATGTCATCTGAAGAGTCTAGGTCTACGAGACATGAACATAGGATAATCTAGATCAGCAAGTGGGAGATATGTAGTGGGGTATATGGATGCCCTAGTTTATTGTATTTCGTATCTCTGTAACCACTATTTTAAATTGTAATGTACCCCACTGAAGTTTTAGTTCAAGTGGGTGTTTGTTGGGATTTGTGCCATAAAACTCGTAGTTTGTAAATAATGTTCTAATAAATGTAATAAAGAGTTATTATTATCAATAAACAGTTATTGTTCATTATTTACAATATTGCCCTTTTATTAACTCTAAATCCAATAAACTAACATCCAAGGCTATAATATGTCTCTTGAACTGAGTGTAGTGTACATACAAGGATCTCAGTTTTGTTGGGATTTTTGTCCTAATCTCGTGTTCGTAAATTATTGTTTGAAAATAATAAAGTGTTATTCATTTCATTACTTTGTGTCTCGCAAATTTTACAAACTTTTCCAATAAACTAAGCTCCAGGGTCATTGAATTTATGAGAGAACTAGAACTTGAACGGTGAGTAGTGGACACACAGGGAGGATCACGTTCGAGTTAATGACCCGAACAGTCTATAATATATGGATAGGGTTGGAGACCTAATCTAGGATATGTTATGGATGCGGTCCGCTTTGTATTAGATACAAACGAGGTGATCTGACTCGTGCATGTAGTTGACATGCGAGTGGGGGCATCCTGTGCAATGAGATTGTACAAGACCGGACCGTGAATTATTAGACCTCATCGATGTAACACCGCTGATGATGAAGGTCTAATAACTTCGTAGATGACCATTAGTGACTCGACCTGAATGCTAAGCGTGTTACGGACTCCTGTCTGCGGGGGTCTTTCCTTTGACTAGTACGGTTGAGGGTGGTCAACGTTAATCGTCCAATATGCCTATCTTCTTAGGGACAGGACCAAGTAGGGAGCTGGGAACTTAACTACGCGAGATGGAATTCACTCGTTCCCGCCATTAGGGAAACTAGAGGGGTTGTTCCATTAAGTGTTGTCTCCAGGGCTTGGACAACGGGCGACCACCATCTCACTGTCCCGAAAAGGGTGTTGTGTATGGTTGGACCATCCAATATGTTGTTCATTAGAGAAGCAGTGGGGACTTAAGGAACAAGAAGTAGACACAGGGGTAAAAAGGTAATTTGACCCAGCCGTGTCTACGAACAACTTGTGAATGGTCGACTCATTGTTATTGGTTATATCAGTGGACACGTAATATTCTGCACTGACGAGAGTGCAGCTACGGGCTTTAGTGGAGTGTTACCGTAGCTAATGAATGTTGATTAATCGGGTCAAAGAGTTTGATAGGTTAATCTCGGATCATTGGAGCTCGTCACAGTAGGTCCATTAGGTCCCTCGGTTGGCTCAATCTGGGTTAAAAGAAGGGTTAATTTTTGGTGTGAATTTAAGTGTTCAATTTCACTTAAAGGGTGTTTATGTCATTTATATGAGATATGAATGATATAATATATAGTTTAATGTGAATGAGATTCATAATAAACTATAAGTTAGCCTAATTGTTGAATTAGGGCTAATTGAAGAAATTAATTGAGAGAAATTAAATTGGATGTGATTTAATTTAATAAAATCCACAATTATGCAAATGTGATTTGTATAATAAGATATGAGATATCTTATAATATATGGTTATGCAAATATGATTTGCATAACCTATAGTTGTGGTAAAATGGTAATAATGTGGAGCATGTTCTTTCACTATTTAAACCCTTTGCAAGAAGGGTTTCTTAAACTTTTCTCTCATTTTTGGAATTTTAGCCAAAAGAAGAGAATTCTCTCTCAAACTTTTCTCTCAACTCTCCTCCCTCTCCAAAACACAAAGATCCACCATCTTCCTTCTTTCCAAAAGAAGAACAACCGAGGTTCTAAGTTGTTGTGACCGGATCTTGTTCATGAGTTCGAGTTCGTTGAGATCGAGAAGCACAAAGTGTTCGTGATCAAGGAAGAAAGATTGAAGAATTGTCTTCAACAAGTAAGTTTGTTCTTCTTTCTATAATTTTCTTCCTTTAATTTGTATGTTTAACTTAGATCTAAGTGTTAGATCGTTTTAACGAATTTCTAGTAGCGTAACGATACATTGACGATTCGATCGTCTTCCGCTGCGCTGGGATTCTCATTCCCTTCAATTGGTATATGAGCCATTCGATGGTTCTTCGTTATGCACTGATTTTCGTTAAAATTAGGTGGGCAATTTGCCTTAATTCATGAGATGAATGTTGGGTTTGCATAATGGATGTTTCGGTCTTTTGGCACTAGTTTAGATTTACAATTATGTTGATGAGATCAATGTAAGGGCCCGTTATTTTTGGACATTTTTGTTGAAAATCGAGTTTGTAAGTCCGAGTCTTTAGTAGCAAGAGTTGCTGTGAAGAAATCCGAGCGGAAACGGGCGAAATTTGAAGTAAAACAGCAAAGGTGTTTACTGTACAGGCGACGACGTTGAGACGCTTTTCATTGGCGTCTCAACGTTGTGCCAGCGGAAGCAAGGCGAACTGTAGGACAGCGTTGCAACGCCACGGCGTGGAGCACGCGGGGCGTGACGCTGGACGCAGCAGCGTTGCAACACTGCCCACGGCGTTGCAACGCCGCAAGCATAGTGGGCAGTTCGCGGGCGGTTTCACGCAACGTGGGCGAGAGGATGCTTAATGGGTTGTTAATTTCATTTTTTTTATTTTATTTAAATGTAAAATGTATTTTTTTTAATTATTTATTTCATTATTTTATTAAATAATATTAATATAATAGTTATAGTAATGTTATTTAATTAATTAATTGCCCTTAGGTGCCAAAAACCGGTCAGTTTTTTCTATTTAATTATTTTATGCATGTGATGTATGATTTAATTAAATTTTATGTGCATATTGTATGTCATATAGATTTAAAATCTCACCTTAGGTTAAACATTTAATGCATCATTTATATTATAAGAGTTATAATATATAGTTTGCATGATAGGTTATATTATAAGTGTTATAATATAATTAAATGGATGTTTTAATTTAATTAATATAAGTGTTATATTTTTTAGATTAAAGTATGCTCATGCATTTAAATTCATGTGATGAATTATTTTTGTTATAGTATATAGTTATTCATGTGATGAATGATCAAGCACTATAACATAGAAATGCATACAACCTAAGTTATTTATTAGTTTTAAAGAGTTTAGAACTTGAATAATTAGACTTAGGTTTTCTAGTTATAATAAGATTAGAATTAGGAAATCAAAGTTTAGTCTATGAATGGAGATTGATTAGTAACTCTGTCTAAGGAAGGTTTTGTCTAAGGTTGGGGTATTTAAGTTGATGCTTGCGGAACACCCATACCTTGAAACCGACCTGGGAGTGAATTCGGTCCGGAGATTCTTATATTATACTTATCGTGAGTGCTGATAATTAAAAGTGTTTTAATTTACTCACATAGACCTAAGTAATAATGTGATTATAAACTTAGGCTAAATACCATATTAGAGTTATTTTGGTAGACTTAGGTAAATTTTAGCCGGTTTATCTAGTTCAATCCCTAATAAAAATAAAGTGTTGAGTGGGAGGAAATATTGTGTATGAGATACATTTAATTTTCGACCACAAATCTCCCTTAAGTCAGCACCGTGAGATCCATACTCGGCCTCTTGGCGCAAATGGGAGCGTCCCCCTTCGGATGGCATTTGTATGGGTCAATATCATCGTGGATGGAGAGAGTACTTATAGTGAGTGGGAGCGGGACCTGTGAAAATGGGGCGTACGGTCTCTTCTTTCGATTCACACCGTGAGACGCCTATGATTCGCCTGCTAGTTTGGCCTGGACAAGACAATCCCTTCGGAGGGCCTGATCATGGGAGTCGGAACACTGGGAATTTCCGAAAGGGATACAGTTTCCTAAGTTGTTTTCCTTCTTGGTTCACCCTTCGGTGGCTATTGTTTGCACGGATGCTTGGAAACACTCACAGAATTGAGGGTGACACTCACAGAATTCGTTAAGAGTTAATAAAGTCGACAGAACAATGGTAATTGGACGCCTAATGGAATAAGAGTTATTCTGGGATTAGGGTCTGATCGAGAAAGTCTCGTCCTAGAGGAGGAGTGTTTTGTTCACCCTTTGCTGGCGGTCATTCTAAACTTTTAGGATATCATTGCAAATTTTTGAATGACCTAGGGATCATGAAACAATTTTTGCTAAAACCTGATTGAATTTCAAAAGTTTTTTGCTAGACTAACACAAAGTTTTTTGATTTTTCAGCTAAAAACATGTCTAGCTCAATTATAGCTTTACTCGCATCTGACAAATTAGTGGGAATTAATTACCAAACATGGAAAAATAACTTGAACACAATTTTGGTAACTGATGACATTAAGTTCGTGCTCTTTGAGGAGTGTCCTCAAATATCGGGCTTGACTGCATCGCAAAGTATTCGTGATGCATACGATCGATGGATCAGGACCAATGAAAAGGTCAGGGTCTATATCATTGGCAGCATGTCTGATGTTTTGGCAAAGAAGCATGAGCTGATACTCACTGCTAAGGAGATCATGGAGTCCTTGCAGGATATGTTTGGACAACAATCCTTTTAAGTCCGACATGACTCGCTCAAATACGTCTTCAACGCACGGATGAAAGAGGGGTCGTCTGTCCGTGAACATGTTCTAGACATGATGACCCACTTTAATCTAGCGGAGATGAATGGGGCTTCGATCGACGAGTCGAGCCAGGTTAGTTTTATCTTGGAGACTCTTTCGAAGAGTTTCCTTCAGTTTCGTAGCAACGCTGTTATGAGCAAGATAAACTACTCACTGACAACTCTTCTTAACGAGCTGCAAACCTTCCAGTCCTTGATGAGGATCAGGACGTCGGAAGCTGAGGCAAATGTTGCCTTTAGGTCTTATCATAGGGGTTCGACCTCTAGGACAAAGCTTGTAGCTTCTTCACACCCGAAAGGGAAGAAGAAGATGAAGTGGGATAAAACTGACTGAGTTGTCGCCCAAAAGGGCAAGAAGGTCAAGGAAGTTGAAGAAAAAGGAAAGTGTTTCCAATGACATGGGGGCGGACACTGGAAGAGAAACTGTCCCAAATTCCTAGCCGAGAGGAAGAATCAAGGTAAATGTGACTTACTTGTGACTGAAACCTGTTTAGTGGAGAGTAGTGACTCTGCCTGGATATTGGATTCGAGCGCCACTAACCATGTTTGTTCTTCTTCAGGGGATTGATTCCTGGAGCAGCTGCGAGAGGGTGAGGTGCCTCTACGGGTTGGATCCGGAGAGCTTGCCTCTGCTGCAGCAGTCGGCACGGTGAAGCTACATTTTGGCAGGAATTACATTTTGTTAGACAATATGTATATAGTTCCAGGGTTTACTAGAAACCTAGTTTCTATTTTCTGCCTGTTAGAACAATGTATTTCCGTTTCTTTCCATGGTAATAAAGCGTTTATTACTAGAAATGGTAATCTTATTTGTTATGCTTCACTTGAGAATAATCTGTATGTTTTGAAACCTAATTCGATCAAAAGTGTTTTGAATACTAAATTGTTTAAAACGGCAGAAACATGAACTAAAAGAGCGAAAATTCCTCCTAAAGAAAATGCCCATCTTTGGCATCTACGGTTAGGCCACATTATTCTCAATAGGATTGAGAAACTAGTGAAGAGTGGACTTCTAAACGAGTTGGAAGAAAACTCTTTACCGGTGTGTGAGTCATGCCTTGAGGGCAAAATGACCAAACGTCCTTTTAGTGGAAAAGGATACAGAGCCAAGGAGCCCCTTGAGCTTATACATTCTGACCTCTGTTGTCCGATGAATGTTAAAGCACGAGGTGGTCATGAATACTTCGGGTCTTTCATAGATGATTACTCGAGGTATGGGTATATTTACCTAATGCATAAGAAGTCTGAAACTCTTGAAAAGTTCAAGGAGTACAAGACTGAGGTTGAGAACCTGTTAGGTAAATCGCTTAAAACATTTCGATCGGATCGAGGTGGAGAGTACATGGACACTGAATTCCAGGACTATATGATGGAACACGGAATTACGTCCCAACTCTCAGCACCTTGTATGCCATATAGCAGAATGGCGTATCGGAGAGGAGAAACAGAACCCTGTTGGACATGGTTCGGTCGATGATGAGCTATGCTCGTCTTCCTGATTCCTTTTGGAGTTACGCAGTGGAGACTGCGGTTTACATTTTGAACAACATTCCGTCGAAGAGTGTTTGTGAAACACCTTTCGAACTCTGGAATGGTCTTAAAGGCAGTTTACACCATTTAAGAATTTGGGGATTCCCGACCCACGTGTTGGTGTCAAACCTGAAAATGTTGGAACCCCGTCGAAATTATGCCTATTCGTAGGTTACCCAAGGGAGACTAGGGGTGGTCTATTTTACGATCCTAAGGAAAATAAGATGTTTGTGTCTACAAACACCACTTTCCTAGAGGAAAACCATGTTAGGGATCATTTACCAAGGAGTAAAATTGTGTTAAATGAAATGGACAGTACGTCAGCAAGTGTGCTGAATGGGATAGTACGTCAACAAGTGTTGTTGATCCTAGCACGTTTAGTCAAATCAGTTCTCAAGAGTTGGGAATGCCTCGACGTAGTGGGAGGGCTGTGAGACAGCCTGATCGTTACATAAGTTTAGCTGAAACCTCAGTTTTCACTCCTGATGATGACTGCGAGGATTCGTTGACCTATGATCAGGCAATGGTTGATGTTGACAAAGACGAATGGATCAAAGCTATGGACCAGGAAATGGAATCGATGTACTTCAATTCTGTCAGGTAGCTTGTGGATCAACAGGATGGGGTGAAACCTATTGGTTGCAAATGGATCTACAAGCGTAAACGTGGCGTAGATGGGAAGGTGCAGACCTTCAAAGCACGACTAGTGGCAAAGGATTTTACCCAGGTCGAAGGGGTTAACTAGGAAACCTTTTCACCTGTAGCCATGGTAAAGTCGATCAGGATCCTTCTGGCCATTGCCGCGTATTATGACTACGAGGAATGGCAGATGGACGTCAAAACAGCCTTTCTGGATGGCAAACTTGATGAAACCATCTACATGGACCAACCCAAAGGGTTCATTGCACAAGACCAAGAGCAAAAGGTTTGTCGGCTTCATAGGACTATTTATGGACTGAAACAAGCTTCGAGGTCTTGGAATACAAGGTTTGATGAGGCGATCAAATCTTATGGCTTTGATCAAAATTTTGACGAGCCTTCTGTCTACAAGAAAATCGTTGACAAAACTGTCGCATTTTTAGTGTTGTATGTGGATGATATTCTTCTCATTGGAAATGAGGTCGAATTTCTTACTGACGTTAAGAAGTGGCTAGCTTCGCAATTTCAAATGAACGATTTGGGAGAAGCTCAGTATGTTCTAGGTATCCAGATAGTCCAAAACCGGAAGAATAGAACGCTAGCCTTGTCTCAAGCGTCTTATATTGACAAGATGTTTTCTAGATATAAGATACAGAACTCCAAGAAGGGCTTGCTGCCTTTCAGGCATGGGGTTCACTTGTGTAAGGATCAGTGTCCTAAGACTCCTCAAGATTTTGAGGATATGAGACAGATCCCATATGCTTCAACTGTAGGGAGCCTAATGTATGTCATGCTGTGCACTAGGCCCGAAATCTGTTATGCAGTAGGGATTGTCAATAGGTATCAATCCAATAAAGGATTAGATCATTGGACAGCCGTAAAGGCAATCCTCAAGTATCTTAGGAGAACGAGGAACTACAGCTTAATGTATGGCAGTGGGGATTTGATCCTTACGGGATACACGGATTCTGACTTTCAAACCGATAAGGATTCTAGGAAATCCACTTCGGGGTCAGCCTTCATTCTGAATGGAGGACCTGTAGTATTGCGAAGCATCAAGCAGGAATGCATCGCTAATTCTACTATGGAAGCGGAGTACGTTGCGGCTTGTGAAGCTGCAAAAGAAGTTGTTTGGCTCAGGAAGTAGTAGATTGAAGAATTGTCTTCAACAAGTAAGTTTGTTCTTCTTGCTGAAATTTTCTTCCTTTAATTTGTATGTTTAACTTAGATCTAAGTGTTAGATCGTTTTAACAAATTTCTAGTAGCGTAACGATACCTTGACGATTCGATCGTCTTCCGCTGCGCAGGGATTCTCATTCCCTTCAAGTTCGAGATACAACCTAAAGGGTCTATAATAAGGGATAAGGATTGGGTACCTTACCATGGTAATACTATGGATATCGCCCACTTTGTATATGATACAAACACAGTGATCCTAACGTGTTTGTGTAGACGACATGTGAGTGAGGATATCCTATGTGATGAGATTGCATAATTCCGTTGACTAGTTAGGTTTGTATTTCACTAGGATGACCTAGGCAACTTGATTTCAATCCTGAGAAGGTTACAAACTCTTGTTTGCGAGAGATTGTCCTTTGACTAGTATGTGTGAGAGTGGCCAGATTCGCCGACTCAATAAGCCTATCTTCTTGTGGACAAAATCGAATAATCAGCTAGGGACTTAACCTAGCAAGATGGAATTTACTTCTTCTTGCCTATTAGGGTAAGTAGATGAATGTTCCCTTAAATGTTGTCTCTGGGACTTGAACAAAGGGTCCGATCCTCTCATTAGCCTGAGAGAGACTTCTGTTTGTTTGTAGGACCACAAACAAATTGTTCATTAGAAGAGCATTGGGACTTAAGGTATAAGATGTAACCCAAGGGTAAAACGATAATTTGACCCAGTTGGTGTTACGAACATTCGTGAAGGATTGACTTGTTATCTGTCAATATACGTGCACACAAAAATATATATGTAGTGAGAAGAGTGCAACTGCAGGACTTTAGTGGAGTGTTCCCGCAATTAACGAATGTTGATTAGGAGGTTAATGAGAGTAACCGAATAATCTCGTATCGTTGGAGCTTCTGATCTATAGGTCCATTAGGTCCACCTTCTAGCTCGTAAAGGTTTCTTAGATCATTTGAATTTGAAATGTTCAAATTCAATTAGGGAATAAACATTAGTGTATAAAGATACATTATAATATAAAGTTTTGAAACTTTATATTATAAATTTAATTTGAATATGATTCATATTAAATTATATGAGAGAATTAAATATTTGAAAGGGTTCAAATATTAATTTAAATGTGAAAGAGATTCATATTTAAAAACTATAGGTTAAAATTTAATGTACATAAGATGTGCATTAAAACTATAGGTTGAGGGAAAATTGATTAAATATGATTTAATCTAAATTAAATATATGATATTTAATTCATTTTGATTAAATGTGATTTAATCTAAATTAAATATATGATATTTGATTTAAAGTTAATTAAATATTATTTAAATAATTAATTATATTATTTAATAATTAATTTAGTTATTTATTAAATAATATAATAAAATAAAAAAAGGAGGGGCGCGTTCCCCACTTCCCCTGTAAACTCCCTATCGATAGGAGTGGGGAGGTGTCCATCTTTAACTTCTCAATTGGACAAAAGTGGATGATGAATCAATCGGTGATTTTGAGAAATTGCTAGAAAAACTACTCTCAACCAAATTCCCTTTTACCTCTTCCAAATTGTTGGAACTCCTTCCCACCAAGGAGATATCGAAAGAATCTAGAGGATAGAAAGTTCTCCAAGTGGTGTTGTCCTATTTTACAGAGGAAGAGAAGTTTTGTTGTACTGTATAATTTTGGAGCGAGGAGTTGCTGGGAAAAGTGAAACTACAAAGGTAACATTGTTTTTCCCTTTTAGTTTAGAAATCATAGAATATTGATTTATGCTTTAAATCCATGCTTTACGTTCTTAATTTGCTTATTTTGTTTAAATTGCCAATGTATGGATTTTCGGAATAAACGAAAACAAACAAGCAGAATATGATATAATTATACGTTTTCGCTGCTCACGGGGATTAGATTCCCTTCAATACTCTATATGAAGTATATCAATAACATATCCAAGATATTTTGCATATTTAGTATATCATTGATATACTTCACTTTTTACATATAGAATATATTGAATATCCGATTTTGATATGCAATTGATATTCAATATTTGGTATGTCACTGATATACTTCATTTTAGGAATGTAAATCACCGATATACTTTATTTTAGACATATCTGATATACTGAATATGAAATACATATATACGGTTTATATACTTCATATTTAAGTATATCAGTGAAATGATATGCATTTATTATTTAGTGGCATACTTCATTTAGTGATATGTTTCATCACTTTAAGTTACGAATAATTATTGATAAAGTCCAAAACTAAAATAAGGTATATATATCTAGTATAACACATTGATATACTTTGTTTTAATAATATACTATTGATATATCTTGTTTTAGTGACATACTATAGCCACAAATCTTTTCTTATTTGCAACCTTTTATGCTTCTCTTGGAAATTTAAGAGAGGATTTTCGAATTTTATAGTTATATTTAAGCATTTTGCAAGATATGAAATTATTTTCTTTATTTTATTTTATCTTGAATTCCCTAATTATTTTGAGAAAACATCTTTCTAGAATTTAGGGTTTAGGCTATTTAAGCATTATTTTACACAACTCCAAGGTGGAGCCTCCTAGGGCAATCTTGAAGGGAGCCTCATAGTGTAACCTTTGTAGACAATAGTTAGTTTTAGTTTCTCTCTTCTACTTTACTTTTCTTTTGGTACTGCATCAAAGTAATTGAATCTTGGCTATATCATCATAATGAGCGGCTAAGGTAAGTATATTCCAATTCATTTCGGTTGTAACCAATTGCAATTTAGTGAGGCTTATTTGTAATTCTTAACTCTATTGACATTTAATTCTTGAATTCTTACTTTAATCTTATCACTATGCATCTTTGATTGGATTGACGCCTCAATTGTTTATGCATGTCTACTATTCATGATTGAATTGACAACTCAATCATGGCTTAGACTGTATAACACTAGAGTTTTAACTGTGTGTGATTCTTTGAGAGAACCATGAATTCATAGCTGGCATGTTAGACTCTAGGGAATTTAAGAAGCATGTTAATTGGATTTATCTAATTAAGGTGTCTTGGTGTTCCACATTGCTTAATTACTTTATCTTAGTTGTTTACGTTATGGAAGTACTTGATAATTAAGATAATTGAGATTAACTTATGTTGTCATGTAAAGTTAATGAACTTAGAGAAATTACTTTTTAGGAGAATCACAAAGCCGACCAAGTTAATTGTTACTTTAGTTAAAATCTATTTGTGAATGCTTGAGATCGATATTACAATTGAGATAATCGTGCCTTTGAATTGGAACTTAGTAAGATTTGATATCTCATTATGATATTTATCGATTTTCATCATTTAGTTTTATTCCTTTTCATTAATCAATTTCAAAACCCCCATTTTATTTCATTTTGCTAATTTACTTTGAAAAATTAATATTTTGATTCCCTGTTGTTTGACCTGATTCACTATTAAGTACTATAAGTATTTAATTTTAGATCGATAAAAATAAATGTTATTTGAATGAACCCTCAACAAGCTCTCCATCTCTGGGGGCAAAAAGACAAAAGAGTCCCTCTTAACTTCAATTGATGCTCAATTGGTATTCGGATAGGCTCAAAATCACCCCGAACACTCCAAATTAGCCCAAAAATGGTGAAAACGTGTTGAATTACTCTTGTAATGGAATTTTCCTACATTATATATAGAATTAAACGCATTAAATCGGCTTAAATGCCAAGGATTAGGTAAAGAAATTAGGACTTATTTGAATCCTATCGCTAGTATTCGAACATAATAGGAGTCAGCTATCTGTTCATGGTGTTGCAAGGAATCTAGATAAAATTCAATTATACTTAATCCAGGACATGGTTCAGACATCATTCTATTGTAAAAAACAAAAACACTTAGATTACTTCCTAGGTTGTCTTAATTAATTTTCATGCATTATAAATTATTCAACATGCTTAAGGTCGAAAAAAATTTAGTCATAATTTTCTCAGAATTATCAAGGTCATACGACATTATCCATCCCCAAACTTAAAACTTACATTGTCCTCAATGTACCATACTCAATAAACTAAATAAGGAGAAAAGTAGAATGGTGAACGTTATAACAACAACCATTCAACATTGGAAACCAAAAGCCATAGCGTTGCAACGCTGCCAAAAATGATTTTTTCCTTTTTTTTTTATTAAAATTCAAGGGAGAGTGTTACAACATTGTCTCTGTTTGGATTTATACTATAAAACTCATAGTTTGTAAATTTGTAATTTTTTCCTAGTTTTATCGATCAAGTGTTGTTGCATTTATTCAATAAGGTGTTGTTTTATATATTATTTTGCCTTTAAAATAACCCTAAATCCATCAAATAAATATTCTAGGTTGTATTATGTGTCTTGAATTGTATGTGGACACATATGTGGATCAAAAGTTCAAGATACAATCTAAAGGGTCTATGGTATAGGGATGAGGTTGGGTACCTTATCTTGGTGAACTATAGATACAACCAACTTTGCAATGATCCAACGCATTCGTGTAGGTGACATGTGAGTGGGGGTATCATATGTGATGAGTTCACATAAGATTGGATTGCGAAATAATAATTGATAGATGTAACTTCGTTGACTAATTAGATTTCTATTTCAATAGGATGACCGAGGAAACTTGATCTTCAAATCCTAAGCAAGTTACGAACTCCTGTCCACGAGAGATTGTCCTTTGACTAGTATGGGTGAGAGTGGCCCAAGACACCGACTCAATAAGCCTATTTTTTTTAGGAAAAATCGCGTTGGTAGTTGGAGACTTAACTTTTCAAGATGGAATTCAATCCTTAGTGACTTAGAGTAAGTAGATGAATGGTCCCTTAAGTGATGTCCTCGGGACTTGGCCAAATGGTCCTACCCTTTCACTGGCCCGAGAGGGTTTCTATTTATTGGTTGGACCATACACAAGTTGTTCATTATAGAAGCACTGGTATTTAAGGCCATAGATTTAACCCAGGGGTAAAATGGTAATTTGACCCAGCTCGTGTTACGAACAATCGAGAAGGATAAACTTGTTGTTATTAGTATATATCCATGGACATAAAAAAATATCTACAGTGAGAACAATGCAACTGCACGTCTTTAGTGGAGTGTATCCGCAGTTAACGATTGTTGATTAAGTTGTTAATGAGATTGATCAATTAATTTTGTATCATTGAAGCCTCTGATCTGTAGGTCCATTAGGTCCACTTCCTAGCTCGTAAGGGTTCTTGCTACATCTTCATTATAATTTGAAATGTTCAAATTCACATTAGTGATTAACATGATGTATGGAGATACATTATAATATAAAGTTTTTATGTTGATTATAACTTTATAATATAAATCTATATTTTGGATATGATTCAAAATTTATGAGAGAATTATTTGAAAAAGTTCAAATATTATTTTAATGTGAATAAGATTCATATTGAAAACTATATTTTAAAATTTAATTCACATAAGATGTACATTAAAACTATAGATTATGGAAGAATGATTACATATGATTTAATCATGACAACCTAAATTAAATATGTGATATATACTTTATAAATAAATTAATTAATAAATTTGTGAGTTTAATTAAGTTAATTAAATTTGATTTAATTAAGTTAATTAAAATTATTGGTTATGGGTGATGTACATTTAAATCACATTTAAATGGATGTTAAAATTAATTTAACCAATAGTTAATTAAATTAAATAAATTTAATTAAAAGGAACATGTGATATGCACGTTCCCATCTCTCCCACTAATCACTCATTACTCTATGATAAAATAGAGTGAGTTAGAAGAGAAGGAGGTGAGTTTTGGTAATCAATCGATTTGAATTCTCTCCTTGTGTGTGAAAGTTTCACATTCCCAAAAATCAAGAAAGGTTTTCCACAAAACCACAATCTTAGAAATTCAGAGAATAGGAAGTTTTCCCTTGTAGTTGTGTTCTCTTTGAAGTCTCTATTCGTGCTTCACAGAAAGGGAATTTATTGTAGTACAGTTTCCAGAAGCCAAAAGATAAGAATTTCTAATACTTTTAGTTTAAAATTTGATGATGTAATTATTTGGCATATTTTACATGTTTTTTTCCAGGTTTACGATTGGTTTGCCAATGCACTGGTATTTTAGTTTCTAAATTGAAAATGAGTTTTTACGATCCAGTTGGCTTTTGTTGCGTTTTAAGAATTTCGATTCCATCTGTCTCAACTCTATCTAAAGAAACCTGGTGTATTTGTATTGGCGAGGTATTCTAAAGAGATCTAAACCCTAATCTCGATAAATGCACTATTTAAAGATTCAGTATATCATATTCGAGAAAGGAGGACACTCGAGGCTCGGGATCGCGGTGCATCACATCCAAAATGAGTATTAGCATGCGTCGTCCAGTTTATCTCTATTCCCTTTGCTTTGTTTCTTTCAACTTCGGGACTTTTTTTGTTGTTGATAGCACAAAAAATGTAATATCCTTAGGCTTAATTATTGCTAGTTTTATGATGATTTCAGGGCTTTTACGTGTTTAAATCACTCAATTTCAGGTTAAGAGCTTAAACAGGACAATTGGAGACATTTTGGATCACTCGGGATCGAAACGAGGCTATTTGGAGCTAAAAATGACATTAAGTAGAAGTAGAAGGATCAATCCAAGCTTGAAGACTCGAGGTGATGGCGTTGCAACGCCATGCAGAGCGTTGCAATGCCGAGCGTGCTGCTTAGAGGCGTGGAAGATCACTGTCGATAGCGTTGCAACACTGCCTTGCAGCGTCGCAACGCTATCTCGATTTGAATACAAGCAGGAAGGTCGTGCAGAGGGCGGCAGCGTCGTAACGCCAGATCGATAGCAAAGCGCGCGTTAGGGTAGCAGCGTTGCAACGCTGTCGACACTTCTCTTAATTACCACGCGTTTAGGATATAGCATTGCAACGCTGTCCCTAGCGTTGCAACACTGTACCGAAAGTTATTATAAATAGAACCTGATACCGTCTTGTAAAGGGGGTCGAATTTGATAGACTTTTGACCCTAATTTCGAAATACGCTTCTATAAAAAGAGAAAACAGAGTATTCTTGGGAGCCAAAGCATTCGTGGAGGTTCAAGATCGAAGACAAGAGCTCGGAGACGAAGGAGCGGCATCGACACATAAGTTTAACTTCTCTTTCTTTTAGATTGTAACACTGTTTTAAGACGTTTTCTACACTTTTAATTTGGTGTTCTTGTGATTTAGTGTAGCTAATTGTTGTAGTTAGGATTTGATTTGCATGTTAAGACTTGTTTCCCAAGTATTGAATTATGTTTTGACATTTATTTTTGGCAATTTGTTCTTTAACTCTTTGATATTGTTGGTTTAAGTAGACTCGAGAGATAAAACTTAGATTAGAGAAAAGTTGTCAAAACCATTAGAAGTCTGGCATGAGAATGACCTAGAAGTTTAAGGGAAAAACTTAAAGAAGTTTCTTAATGTCGTGAATGTTGTAGGTTCATATGGAGACTATAGAATTTATTGTATGTGCGAGGCTCACTAAGAATCGAGAGATTTTCTTGAGTATTTTACTTCTTATTTATAAATTCATCACTTTAGTTCATTACATGTGTTAATTAAGTTATTAACTTGTGAAGTCAATTTCTTCTAAATCTATCAATTCGTGTCTCCATTTGTTTGTTTGTTATTTGCCTTTATTTTCACCACCTATCCATGTTATGTTACTTTAGCTAAAATTTAGAATTAGTATCTTGGTAGTTAATTAATCTAGAAACTCATTCCCGAGGACGATACTTGGACTCTCAAATCACTATACTAAAACTTGACCTGTACACTTGTGGTATTGCATTATCATAATTATATGCAACAAGTTTTTGGCGACGTTGCCGGGGAATGACGATTATTTAGATTAATTAATATTGGGAGAAAATTTGAGATTTTAGACTAAAGTTTGTTTGTGTTTTTTTTTTCCTTATTTGTTTTCCTTGTGTGTTTGATGTTGTTTCCTTATTTGTTTTAGTTTTAGTGTGTTTGCTTGTCTTTGTCTCCTGTTTGATTGTGTTGTATTGTGCAAAATCTTGATTTGAATTATTGAAATTTAAAGTATGACTTTGCATGATTTTAATTTTCCACCATGGTACTGTCCCTCTCAGAACCCTAGGTATGTGCATCATGACTTTTCTGGAAACCATTTGAAAAATTTTTACCATTCTGAATCCATGATTGATGAAAACTCTTTTGATGGTAATTTAGGCACTTGGAACCAAAATTTTTCGTACCCTGACCAACCTATAGAAAACTCTTCTCTTCTGGACCTAATAAGGGAATATATCTTAGAATTGAAAATTAAAAATTTGATTTATAATGAATTAGAGATGTTGGATAGGTTAGAAACTAAGCTGGTAGGACTTTGGAAAATAGTACAGGATAGAGCTCATTATCTCAATCAATTAGAAATTTCCTTATAAGAACAATTTCTTATTCTTACCACGAAGAAGGAACCACCTAGGAGGACTTATTCCTATGATAGTGAGGATAAGATGGAGGAGATGGAAACACACCAGAATCAGGTTTCACTAGAACAAAAATGGGATACGATGACAGACAAAAAAAATTGGGGGCGAGAAACAATGACGCACAGTCGAAAATGCGCGGAGGGAAAATGAAATGGAGATACAATGACGGGCATTGCCCGCCATTATAAGTTCTTTTTAATGACGGGCTTGCCCGTCATTATAGGATACATTTTATAAAAAAAAACATTTTCAGAGACCTCACCCCTCCGTGTCGACATTTTCGATTTTCACTCTCTCTTTTCACAATCTCCCACTCTCTCTCCACCCTCGATCTCACTCTCTCTCACTCTATCTCCACCCTCGATCTCACTCTCTCTCACTGTACCTCTTCACGACCCATCTCCGACCGAATCACCGTCGTTCGTTTGGGGGAGTCGCCACCGACCGCCGCCATCTTCACCCTCGATCTCACTCTCTCACACTGTCTGACGACCGCCGACCGAATCGTCGTTCATTTGGAGAGTCGTCGCCGATCGAATCACCCTCTATCTCACTCTCTCTCACTCTCTTCTTCACGACCCCATCAACTACCGAACAAACCGCCGTCCATGGAGCATCAAATCGCCGCCGACAGCTTTGCACCGTCCATTTGGGAGTCGTCGTTGTCTTTCTTCTCCGGCATCCATCGCCGCCGACCAGATCTGAAGCGTGAGGTCCAGATCTACCTCTTCGTTTGTAGATCGGCTTCATTGAGGTCGAAATCTACCCCTTTGTTTTTATGTCAGTTATCTTGAAATGCTCTTGAAATGCCGAAGGGCACAAATTGGAATGGAAGTCACATGTTATGGATTATGCAATTTTTATGTAGCCTTAAAAACTTAAAAATATATACAATATGGTTGAGGTTGTAAGAAAATGTGTTCAAAGGTACTTCTTATGCATAATTTGATCTTTCAAGTGAAAATGTGTTCAATTTCTACCCTTTAAGCCTAGTTTAATTAATGACATTAGAAACATTTTTTAAGGGTTGAAGTTAATTGACATTAGAAACATTAAAAATGTGATGCAATGGTTGCATCCTGTAACGCCCCAGGCCCAGGATCCTCTGCGACCTGGCTGCGTCACTATATCATCCATGACTGCTTGTAAGAGTGAAGACACTATCCCCACAAACCAACACGGGGTCCTTTTAGCATGCTTTGTCCTCACTCACATGCTCCTAGGAATATTCCCAGGAGGTCACCCAACATAGAATTGCTCCAAGCTAAGCACGCTTAACTGTGGAGTTCCTATGATTGAGCCACCGAAAAGGAAGGTGCACCTTGTTGGTATAGGTAGTAGCTATCAATTCTTTTAAGCTTTTCTCAACTATACTTCCATATCCTCATTGTCACTCACATGTACCCGTTTTCCTCGGGCACCATGCTTTCATATCCTCAGGATCCCTCTCATTCAGATGTGGACTCGGTTCATTCATGTACCCCTCTTCCTCGGGCGTCACACATCCAAAATGGAGCTGACCCCATCTTTAGGTAGTTAAAAAAGTCTCAAAAGCCTCAATATTGTAAAAGTTACCCAAGAAACATATCAAGGAACTTCTCTCATGATATTAAAAGTTCATTCTTGTGTTTTCGAATATCAAAATTACACCTACTATCAAGTTCAAATTTTCATTTTGCTACCCAATCAAAAATTTGAGTCTCAAACTTACCTCGATATTTTGTAGAAATCATAATCACTCTTATCAAAGAAGAAATTGAACCATTTGAAACTATATTAGTTAAAACTTTTGGCATTGATTTTTGGTTTTCATAATTGGATTTCCCATTTTAATTTAGGTACCATGTTAACTAATCCCACCTTAAGATACTTAAGTTTTTACTACTATATTCTTTGATTATGCTATAATTTTTTCTGAGTATGAAATAGATAAGTTTACTTTTATGTTGGGGATGGATGGAAGGAGGTTAATAACTTGTATTACATTGTTGAGGAAAGAGTGAGAATTTCCTAAATTTTTCTTAATTCTAATTCCTTGTTTGTGTTAAGTTTTATGAGTTTAGATTTCATATGTTTAATTTTCTTAATATTAATAGTGATTGAGGAATGGTTGAGAACTTTTGTTTAGCATGTTTGGTTAGAATCATATATTTAAAATTTTCTTAATATTAGTAGTGGGTTTATGGATGAGAGGAAATGGTATTAGTCCAAAATATCATGATGTTGGTTTTTAAATCAACATCATGAAATTGAGTAAGTAGTGAACTCCTTGATAGTTTTATTTTTTCTTCGGTGACTTCCTAAGGACATAGTAAGTACATAAGTTTAAGTAAATATTATTCTTCTTGTAGATTGAACTTTCAAGACACCAGATTTATAGTTATGGATAAGTCGTGGATGTCAAAGAATAGGATGTCATCAGAATATCATTTAGGAGTTGAGACGTTTATCCAAAATGTTATACGACATTCAAATAGGTCAGATGTCATTTGTTGTCGATGCTTGAAATGTGTGAATGCAAAGTCACAAAATGCGAATGTCGTAAGAGACCATTTATATATTAATGGCATTGATGAAAGTTATAGAACATGGATTTGGCATGGTGAGTCACTACCGAATGAGAGAAAGAGAGAAAGTCAAGTTGAGGGCGAAGATGTTGACGACACAATAGGAATGTTTGAGGTTGCACATAACTATTTTAATGACAAGTCTCCAATATTTGAAGAAGTGTTAGATGATGCGAAGAAACCATTGTACTTAAATTGTAACAATTTTACCAAAATATCTGCATTGATAAAGTTATATAATTTGAAAGCAAAGTTTGGATGAAGCGATAAGAGTTTCACTGAGTTGTTAGCATTGGTTCGTGACATCTTACCAAGTCCAAATGAACTTCCTAGCTCTACATATCAAGCCAAAAAAATCTTGTGTACTCTTGCAATGAAGTATGAAAAGATTCATGCATGTAGTAATGATTGTTGTTTGTTTAGAAAAGAGCTTGCAGATGTAGAAGTATGCCCTACATGCGGAACATCAAGATGGAAGCTTTGTAAAAATTTGAAGGATGTGATGAAGAACATTCCGGCGAAAGTCATGTGGTATTTCTCTCCTATCCCAAGATTTGAAAGAATGTATCACAGTAAAGAAATATCGAGTTTGTTGACTTGGCATGCTAATGAACGAGAAATTGATGGGTACATACAACATCCTGCGGATACACTATCGTGGAAGGAAGTAGACAATTTGTGGCCAGAGTTTGGTTTAGAACCTAGAAATTTCCGTCTTGCTCTTTCAACTGATGGAGTCAATCCACACGGTGATCTTAGTAGTAGATTTAGTTGTTGCCCAGTTATGTTGGTGACATACAATTTACCTCCATGGTTATGCATGAAGCGAAGATTTTTTATGTTAAATGCATTAATATCTGGGCCTAAACAACCAAGGAATGACATAGATGTTTATTTAGCTACATTAGTTTATGATCTGAAAAAACTTTGGAATGATGGAGTTCAGTGTTACGATGTACATCATGAACAATCTTTCATACTTAAAGTTATTTTATTGTTGACTATTAATTATTTTCCTGCATATGGCAATTTGTGTGGTTGTATAGTAAAAGGATATCATGCGTGCCCAATATGTGGGAAAAAAACGTCATCCACTTATTTGCCAAAAGGGAAAAATATGACATATCTTGGACATCGAAAATATTTACCCCGTAATCATCCATTTAGAAGACAGAAGAAAGCTTTTAATGGTGAACAAAAATTGGAATTTGCTCCTGAACCGTTAAGTGGAGAGGAAATTCTTGCTAAAGTTAGTAGACTTCAATACTCGTTTGGAAAGAAGCCAAGAAAGGAAAAAATAAAGGAGATCCTTCAAGCACTTACTAGAAGAAGAAGTCTATTTTCTTTGAGTTAGAATACTGAAAACATTTTGACGTGCGACATTATTTAGATGTGATGCATATTGAGAAGAATGTGTGTGCAAATATTATTGGCACGTTACTTAATATTCCCGACAAGACAAAAGATGGATTAAAAACTCGTCTAGATTTGGTTGAATTGAACTTTAGGTCAGAGTTGGTCCCTCAATTAGGAGAGAAAAGAATCTTCTTACCTTCAGCATGTTATACACTATCGCGGATGGAGAATTTGAATTTGTGTAAGACACTATCAGAAGTTAAAGTACCTGAAGGTTATTCATATAATATACAAAGTTTAGTGTCGCTCACAGATTTGAAACTTTATGAGCTTAAATCGCATGACCACCATGTTCTTATGCAACAATTATTACCTGTGGCTATACGTGGTATTTTACCAAAGCATGTTAGATATGCAATTATTCGCCTGTGTTTCTTTTTCAATGTCATATGTCGTAAGGCAATCGATTCATCAAAATTAAAAAGCTTGCAAGAGGATGTAGTGGTTACTTTGTGCTTGTTAGAAAAATATTTTCCACCGACATTCTTCACAATAATGGTACATCTTGTGGTCCATCTTGTAAGAGATATAGAATTTTGTGGACCAGTGTATTTGAGGTGGATGTATCCTTTTGAACGATATATGAAAGTTCTAAAAGGTTTTGTGCGAAATAGAAACCGACCAGAAGGATGCATTGAAGAAAATTATATTGTGGAGGAGGTTGTAGAATTTTGTTCTGAATTTCTCTCTGGGGTTGAGTCTATTGGGGTACGTACAATGACAAGGAAAGAGAAAGATTTTGATAGACCATTGTCTGTTGCTCACTATATCAAACCCAGTAAGGAAAAATTGGATCAAGCTCATCTTTATGTTCTTCAAAATGTGAATGACGTGCTTCCATACGTAGGGTACGTAAATCTCAATTCTTTCACATAACTTTCCAACTATGGAATGATGTAATAATTTTCATGTGTTCTATGAATTTAGTTAACACATGGAAACTTTATCTAAACTTAATCTCAGTAGATCCAAAAACAAAAAGTGGCTTCAAGATGAACATAATCGCACATTTAGCAAATGGTTGCGTGATCGAGTAATCTTGAGATGAAACTTTTGTAATGAGTGAGTTTAATGTTTATTCCTACTTAATTTACAACGTGCATTTTCAGGTTCAACTTGCTCTCGAGGTGCCAAACAACTCCATATCACCTTCTTTGAGATGGATAGCTCATGGGTCTTGTCCAGATTTAGCCACCTTTAGTGGTTATGTGGTCAATGGTACTCATTATCATACGAAGAAACGTGATGATATTAGGAATACCTAAAATAGTGGAAATCTTATAACAGCAAACACAATGCATGTCTCCAGTGCTAAGGATAAAAATCTGGTTATGTCAGACATGATCTTTTATGGTGTAATACAGGAGATTTGGGAGATTGATTACCAAAAATTGACATTTATTTTGTTCAAATGTGACTGGGTTGAGAATAATAATGGACTTAAAGTAGATGACCTTGGATTTACAACTGTCAGCCTTAATCGAATTGGACATAGATCAGACTCATTTATTTTAGCATCTCAACCCAAACAAGTATTTTGTGTGAAAGACCCGCTTGATCCTCGATCGTCGGTGGTTTTAACCCCTCTTCAAAGAATAGTTGAAGAAGAATATTCTAAGGCTAATGTTGATATCGTTCAAGATTGTGGATATGGGGTCCTAGAAAGAATGCCTAATATTGACGTGACCCATGAAATCGACAAAATGTCATCCACATATCTTAGAAATGATTGTGAGGGTATATGGATCGATAAATAATGTATTAAATATGGTATGCTATTGTTTAGTTATTGTAATTTTTTATGAGTTCATATATCTTATGCGTTATTATAACTTATTTTTTTTCTGGTATTTTTTTTTTGCAGATTGTTACAATGAGTGGATCAAGTGACGATGAAGTGAACGTATCGATCCATATGGAGGCTAGGCATACTAATCTACGTGGTCTCACTACTATGCGTGGTCTGGCACGCGTAAGGACTACAGGAGAACGCTTAGTCATCCAATACAACAATCAAGGCCAGAGTGTTCGTGATAATGCAAATCAAATGCAAAGTTATATTGGAGTTTGCGTTAGGCAACAAATTTCATTAAGTTACAAGACTTGGAAAGAAGTTCCCCAAGAATTGAAAGATAAAATTTTTTATTCTGTAGAGGTAAGAATAATAATAGTATTTTTCCCTACAGACTTCTTAATATATAGAGTTATTTAACCCTTTATTATGTATTTCCTATGTAGATGCCATTTGTGATCGACCCTCGATCCAAAAATAGTATTCTTCAATCAGCGATAAATAAATTTCGAACATTTCGATACACGTTGTATAAAAAACACATACTTCCATTTAAGGATGAGTCGTCCTTGTTGAAACATCCTCCACAAAAGTATTCACATATTGATCAAAACCAATGGGAAGCATTTGTGAATGCTAGATTATCGGAAGAATGGGAGGTAAGTACATTATACTTATTGCTTTTAAAAGTTAGTAAAAAAAGTACTAAAATGATTTAAATTGATTCTATTATGTTATACATGCACAAGGTCGTGTACAAAAGGAAATGAGAGAGAAATGTAAATATAATCATCACATCTCTCGCAAAGGATATGCCAACTTAGCTGAAAACTAGTGAGCAACATTATTTCTTATAATTTTCCATAAATGGGATTTAATAACTTGTATGTTTATATAGGAATTGGCAGAAGATCCTTCCACTCGTGCCACCTTATGCATACAGGCACGAAAAGGAAAAAATAATGAATACTTCGATGATGAAACAAAACAATGCGTTGGTCGAATCGTAAGTTAATATGTTTTATTTTAACATGATGTAAATATGATTCTTAGTTTAAATATCTTATGGTTAGTTTCAATGTCAATCTAAATGGTTGTGACAGGACGAACTAGTTAAGAAGAATAAAGGTAAAGACATATTGACCAAAGCATTAGGCACGCCAGAACACAGAGGGTATGTTAGAGGAATAGGTATGTCTGTCAAACCATCAACATACTTTAACATTCCTCGAGTGAAATCAAAATCAAGCAAAGAGTCTAGCAATAAAATGTCGATTGATTGCTCACCTTCAAAAAAGTCTGCATGCATAGGCAGTAATCATCCAAAAGACAAGGAGGTCATTGACGAGGTGGAAGAAATTTTAGAGGTAATTAGGATTTTTTGGAAATTTTTTTATCATAAGATGTGATCTACGATACTTTATTTTGACATTCTTTTTTAATTTTTGAAGGGAACTCCATGCCATCTAGCAATAGGATGAAGGGATAATGTGCTTGTTGTAGGCACAATGTACACGTTTGACGCTCAATTTCCCACAGTCCATGGAGTTCCCTTAGGAGTTGAAAATGTTAGAGTGGTAGTGGACATGATCATAGGTGAAGATGCTCCATTACCAATTCCTATACGGGGAGAAGTAGAGTCCCTGAGTCAATCAATGGGAAATTTTGTGGCATGGCCTCGTGACCTTGTCATTTTTAATAAGGGAAAAAAGGTATGGAATTCTTCAACTCAATGTTTAAAATTACTATATTCTTTGTTTACAAATTTAAATGTTGTTTTGTTGTGATAGGTGACTTCTCCAGCAAAACATAAGTCGGATGTTTCTGTACATGTACCTGCTTCACATTCTACAAAGTACACAGATGTTCATGTGACTATTAAACTTCTGAATCGTTATGCAATGTTATCGATGCAAGAAGATGATACGATTCAAGTCACGTTGAGCGAGCACATGTTCGGGGAGGAAAAGTTAATTTTTTTACATCGCGATGATATCCTGCATTATTGTGGGATGGTGGAGATAGGGTACTCCTGCATAGTCGCATACATTGCGTAAGTATACAACATCTTTCATTTACAACTATATTGACTACGCTTTTGAATGTTTTATAAAATAACTTTACTTTTATTTAGGTATCTTTGCACTGTATGTGACTATGAAATAATCGCCAAGTTCTTGCTAGTTGATCAAATAACCATTTCTAATTTTGTTAAAAGTCAAGAAACACGTTGTATAAATCTGACTAACAGGTTAGAAATGGTTAATTTGGACTTTAATCAACAAGTTTTCATCTCATATAATACTGGGTAAGTTTAAATTACTTCAACTTATTTATATGTTTTTTGTTCATAAAACAATGATATTAGAATATTCATTGTTTTAATAGAAATCATTGGATGTTGATCGTTATCCATCTGCGGGCAAACATCGTTTATGTCTTAAACTCGTTGAGGAGTAAGATCGAAGAAAGTTTTCAAGGAACAATAAATACGTAAGTGTTTCAAACCTTTAGAATTAATTACTTTATATTAATTTTTCTAATGCTTCAAACTCTTAAAATCCTTGAGAATGTGGCAAGCCAAGCACTCACTTCCACAATATCGTTCCGCCATCACTTGGAAACTTGTAAAGGTAAACATAATTGATATATTCGATTGTTTTGATTAACGTTGGAACGAAATTTAACTCAAATATGCTATTTTTTAAATTATTTTGCATGTAGTGCCCCCGTCAACCGGGTTCTATGGAGTGCGGGTACTATGTACAGAAGTATATACGAGAAATCGTATATAATTCTAGTATCCCTATAATGAACCTTGTAAGTACTCTTATTTTATCTTCTTAGTGATTCAAAATATAATTTAGTCTAATGTTATTATATATTATTTCTCTTTGTAGTTTAACACAAAAACTGCATATAAACAAGAAGAAATCGACGAGATTCGAGTACAATGGGCGAATTTTGTTTGTCGATTTGTGTAAGCCATTTGTGGATTTCTGAATTTTGTGAAAAAGTACTAGATTTGTATGAAGTTAGGTAAGTTAATATGTTGGTTAGGTGTACAATATACTTGTTTATAATGTATATAGTAGAAGTGTATATAACATTTAGTAGTTTGTGAAGAGGCGGGTGGCCTCATTCTTCTGAATCTGGGATTGGATTTTGTTGGATGTTGTCTATGAATGATGTATTTTTTTATGTATATACTTGTTTGTTGGAAGTTGTCTATGGAGAGGCGGGTGGCCTCATTCCCCTACGCCGTTTTTTTGGATAGAAGTGTTTTGCAATGTTTCAGTTTATGGTTAGTTGATGTTCTGTAGAGGTCATGCCGAAATGTTTACTTATTGGCTTGATTTCGTGTTAGTTTTAGAGTTTATTGTTTTTGTGATATAGGTGTTAAGGTTTGTGATATAGGAGTTTATGGTTTTAGAGTTACGGTTAAGGTTTGTTATATACTAGTTTATGGTTTTTGTGATATAGGCGATAAGGTTATGTAGAGATCGTCTCATGTGTATTCTTTATAATGAAGTGTTATGCTCTTCTCATAAAAGGAATCTTGTTGGATGTTTGTGGATGAATTAGTGATTTCATGTTTTTTTGGATATATAGAAGTGTTCTGCAATGTTTCAGGTTATGGTTAGCTGATGTTCTGTAGAGGTCATGCCGAAATTTTGGAGTTTATGGTTTGTTATATAGTAGTTTATGGTTTTAAAGTTTTGGATATAAAAGTTTTCTATGTGCATTGTTTTGGTTAAAAAATAATTTTGTTGGATGTTGTTATGGATTAGTGATTTCATGTATGTTTTGGATATAAAAGTGTTTTTGTTGCATGTTTGTAAATTTGTATAGTGATTTCATGTGTGGTTTCAATATAGAAGTTAATATATTTGCAATATTTTAGGTAATTAGTTATTAAATATTGTTGGTTAGCCATCGGGCTATCAACTTTTTTTTTTAATTAAATTATGCTAAAAACGATGACGGGCATTGCCTGTCATTAAATAAAAAATTATGAACTAAAATAATGAAGGACAACATATAATGACGGACAATGGGTTTTAAATTTTTTTTTTCCAAATATAAATGACCGATAATGCCGGTCATAAAAAGTGACCTAGTTTTTTAATGATGGGTAACACTTTTAATGACGGGAATTGCTCGTCATCAAAACTCGACCGTCATTGTATGTTACAATGACACTCGCATAGATGACGGACACGCGCCCGTCATCAAAATCCTTTTTTCTACTAGTGTTTGTGAGGTAAACAATGGTAATACAATCACTTACACGGAGGAAATTCAGGTGATAGAGTTCGAGGCTGAGAAGTCCTCTCCCCTTTTATCTCAAGAAATTTCGTTTGTTCTTGATAATCATTTGTCCTATACTCACGAGTCTTGTTTTGATTTTTATTTTTTCATTTCATTAAACAGAAATACGAAAAATAGTTTTTTGTCTGGTGCCCAGGAGAAACAGGATAACCTTTTAGACTTAGAAGACTATATAGATTCAAGCAAGAAGGGCCCGAAAAAGCATGACCAGTTTTACGTGTCCTGATAAGTCACCGTCTAGATAAATACGTTAAAGAAAGCGCTTCTTGGGAGACAACCCAAGTTTTATGTTTTAGTTCTTTGTTTTATTTTTTGTTTTATTTCTTTTTCTAGTTTTTGTGTTTTTGTCTAATTTCTTTCTTTTTGGTACCCCCCAGGTGTATGCCCAAGGGTTGAGCTGCAGACTTGCACCCTTTTGATCCTGAGATCGAGAGGACCTGTAGGAGGCTCCTAAGGAAAGGAAGAGCAGAAACTCTGACAATGGATGATCAGGAACTCATCAACAACCCTAAACCCATCAGGGAGTATTTCCAACATGTGTTTAATTCTTAGCAGGCTGGAATTGTTCATGCCCCCATAAATGCTAACAATTTTGAACTTCAAACAGGGCTTATACAGATGGTCAGGGAAGGTGCTTTTAGAGGACTAGCCACAGAAGATCATAATTCACATTTATACAATTTTTCTAGAAATCTGTGGTACAATTAAAATAAATGGTATCTCTACTGATAGTATTTGCTTACGTCTCTTTCCTTTCTCTTTGCAGGGTAGGGCTAAAGAATGGTTAGGGTCTCTCCCACCAGGCAGTATCACTTCTTGGGAGGAGCTATCCCAAGCCTTAATTACCAAATTCTTTCCACTTGTGAAAGCTGCAAAGTTAAGGACCGAGATAGGAACATTCAGGCAGCAGGAGGGGGAACAACTATTTGAGGTCTTGGAATGATACAAGGACATGCTCAGGAGATGCCCACAACATGGCTACCCAGATTGGCTCCAGGTACAACTATTCTATAATAGACTTGAAGGTAAGACCTGGACCATTCTGGATGCCACTGCTGGATGGGCTTTCATGGCAAAGATGGTGCCAGAAGAACGTGCCCTCCTAGAGGAAGTGTCAACTGCCAACTACTAGTGGCCTACAGACAATGAGATCTAAGCCAGTAGCTGGATTGTATCAACTGGATGAGGTAACCTCCCTTAGATCGCATATGGCATCCCTCACTTATGCTCTGAATAATTTTACAAGATCACCCCAAACAGTGATGCCCTCTCAATGCTCCTCGCCTAATGGAGAATCTACTTTGGAGCAATTACATTATCTGAACAATAGAATCAACACCTATGGAGGAAACCAGACTTAGAATACCCTTCCAACACATTATAATCCAGGTTTGAGGTATCACGACAATTTCTCTTATCCTAACAATAAAAATGTGTTGAGTCCTCCTACAGGGTATGCTTCCACATCTGAGAGGAAACCATCTCTGGAAGAAACAGTGCACTCCTTCATAGTTGAATCCAGAAATAGGTCCAACCAGTTGGAGAATGCAGTCACCAGTCTAACCGGTATAGTGACTAGTCATGGAGCTACCATAAAGAATATTGAGACCCAGATCGGCCAGATGAACACATCACTCCGAGCACTGCAGGACAGAAAGAAACACCTTGAGCGAGTACAGTCTAGCTAAATACGTTAAAGAACGCATTTCTTGGGAGGCAACCCAAACATTACTATTTTGTCATTTATGTTTTCCATTTTTTTAGTTTATTTTTGTTGTTTGTTGTTTTCTCACTAGTTTCTTTGTTTTGCTTTGTTATGTTGTGATGATGTCTTTTCTCGTTGAAATCCATGCACCCGTTCTGAAGAACTCCAACACATATGTTTTGGCTATCCAAGGAAACCAGAAAATAATAAATATCTTCATAATTCAGGACAGTATTGTTCACTCTTACCCTTATACTCGCTTTGTGCTTATTTTTGCAAACATTGGGGACAATGTTTAGTTTAAATTTGGGGGTGGGATGTTATTCATATGTTGTGACTATCCTAAGTATATGTTGAATTGTTGATTGATCTTTTGCATAAGTATGATTATGATAGCCTAGGATGAGAATTAATTAAAAATTTGTGTGATTCTGCTGAAACTTAAGAGCATGATATGAATTTGAGTTAATTTAAAAATTTATTTGAGTTTTTCCTCCACTATTAAGCACATAGTCTATGTTCCTGTAGTTTTGAAATGCTTAGAACAAAGTTATTAGGCTTAGAAGTTTAATGTCACCTCGATAGGTCTAAGAGCTGATTTGAGAGTTAAACTGCAGGATAAGGTGAATGATAAAATGAAGTACATGATTTGTATACTATGTGAAATAGTTTGTTTTTGTTGTTTGTTTGTTTAAGAAAAAATTCGTAAGGGCAAAAAGAGCTACCTTCACTGTGAACAGTTAGACCACTCATTGAGCGAGTGCTCTGGGTAAGGCTCCCTGCAGTGGATGTGTGAAAGCTAGTGTCCGTGCACAAAAAAAAAGGAGAAAATAGAAAAAATGAAAAAAAAAAGTGATTAAGTGCTGAGTAAAGTTTTTTATTTCTTGATTGTGAGGAGTCTCAAGGATTAGTAATTATGACTAGTGTAGGGGGAAGTCGAATGGAGAGCCTAATAAAGTTGATCCGGGCTTAGTAAAAATGAATGAAACATAGGCTAAGCACACACACACGTAGGAACACTTAGGAAAAGTTTTAAATTGCTCATTGAAGTGTTATATTTGAGTGTTTCCTACTATTGCCAAATTTTCTCTTAAATCTTTGAGGCTTGAATCAAATGCATGTATAAGAACAATCTCATGTTAAATTCTGTTTTTGCTCGGGACTAGCAAAATTTTAAGTTTGGGGGTGTTTGATAGCACACAAAATGTGCTATCCTTAGGCTAAATTATTGCTAGTTTTATGATGATTTCAGGGCTTTTATGTGTTTAAATCACTCAATTTCAGGTTAAGAGCTTAAACAGGACAATTGGAGACATTTTGGATCACTCGGGATAGAAACGAGGCTATTTGGAGCTAAAATAACATGAATTGGAAGTAGAAAGATCAATCCAAGCTTGAAGACTCGAGGTGATGGCGTTGCAACGCCATGCAGAGCGTTGCAACGCCGAGGGTGCTGCTTAGAGGCGTGGAAGATCTCTGTCGATAGCGTTGCGCGCCTTGCGGCGTCTGGCGCTATCTCGATCTGACGAATACGCGGCGGCCGTGCGAGGCGTTGCAGCGCGCCGCTGCGCGTCGCAACGTCAGATCGATAGCAACGCGCGTGTTAGGGTAGCGGCATTGCAACGCTGCTCTTAGCATTGCAACGTTGTCGACACTTTCCTTAATTACCACGCGCTTAGGGTACAACGTTGCAACGTTGTCCCTAGCGTTGCAACGCTGTACCGAAAGTTATTATAAATAGAACCTTATACGTTCTTGTAAATGCGGTCGAATTTGATAGACTTTTGACTATAATTTCAAAATACCCTCTGTAAGAAGAGAAAAGAGAGCATTCTTTGGAGCCAAAACATTCGTGGAGGTTCGAGATCGAAGACGGGAGCTCGGAGACGAAGGACTGGCATCGACGCATAAGTTTAATTTCTCTTTCTTTCAGATTGTAACACCGTTTTCTACACTTTTAGTTTGGGTTTCTTGTGATTTAGAGTAGCTAATTGTTGTAGTTAGGATTTGATTTGCATGTTAAGACTTGTTTCCCAAGTATTGAATTATGTTTTGACATTTATTTTTGGCAATTTGTTCTTTAACTATTTAATATTGTTGGTTTAAGTGGACTCGAGAGATAAAACTTAGATTAGAGCAAAGTTGTCAAAACCATTAGAAGTCTGGCATGAGAATGACCTAGAAGTTTAAGGGAAACACTTAAAGAAGTTGCTTAATGTCGTGCATGTTGTATGTTCATATGGATACTATAGAATTTATTGCATGTGCGAGGCTCACTAAAAATCGAGAGATTTTCTTGAGTATTTTACTTCTTGTTTATAAATTTATCACATTAGTTCATTGCATGCGTTAATAAAGTTATTAACTTGTGAAGTCAATTTCCTCTAATTCTATCAATTCGTGTCTCCACTTGTTTGTTTGTTGTTTGTCTTTATTTTCACCACCTATCCATTTTATGTTACTTTAACTAAAATTGAGAATTAGTATCTTGGTAGTTAATTAATATAGAAACTCATTCCCGAGGACGATACTTGGACTCTTAAATCGCTATACTAAAACTTGACCCGTACACTTGAGGTATTGCATTATCATAATTATACGCAACATTTGTATTAAGTTGTTTCTTTCAACTTTGTAATTGTAATGTCTTTTATGCATTATGTTTTAATTCTTCGAAGCTTTTCAGCATACCTTTGTTTGCTAAGTTAAATTTAACTAGAGAAAGTCAATTTAACTAAGAACTTAGATGCATGACTAAGGTTAATCTATTGCATGAGAATGAACAGGTTAATGTTAGAAGCCTTAAAAAAAATTCTTAATGTCGTGTTTAGTTGTGAAAATAGACTGAGAGGTCGATTTACATCTTTACATGAGTTTGATTGGGCTTAAGAGAGTCAATTAAATACTTTAGTAATTCTTGGGTTAGGATTATTGCATGTTTCATAATTTCTTAATCAATTTTATAGTTGTGGTTCATGATATCAATTTACAAAATATCTCTCTAAAATTGGATTCTAGCTTTGTAAATATTAATTTAAGTTTTATTTGTTTCCAAAACCAAATCTAAAGGTATGTTTCTCGAAATAAAATTGAGTATCAGTAGCTATGGTACTTAATTAACACTAAAAACTCTAATCCCTGTGCATGATCCCTACCACTAATCACTAGAAATCTTTATATGGTATGGTTTTATAAATTTATCTTTGATGGAGCCTTTGATGAGATCAACCTAATAAGATAAGAGACTGTTCCATGCGAGTTCTTTGAATTGCTAGGAGGTTACTCATTGCAATCGAAGTCCTGCAAAATGGGAACAAGGTTTACTTGACACTCTTTCTTAAAGACACACTCTACTAAAAAAGAAAAACAACAATGTATAGTAAATAAGCCACGGAAAGAAAAAGGTTTGGGTTGCTGATAACTCTTAAAATAAGAGTTATTAGTTATTAATTGTGGGATGATTTAATTCGAATTATCTCATTTTACCTTTGAGATTCCCTAGCTTTGACTTATACATAACATCATTTTTAATATAGTGAGATTATTATTTCAGTATTATTATCATAATTAATGAGCTTAATGTGATTTAATAAGGGCTTGATCTGAGGAGGATTTTCGAAGTTGAAGGCAACAGTTTTACAACGTTTGCTGGAGAAAATTTGGTAATTCAATTCAAATAGGAATTTGAATGTGTGAAAGTAGCTAATTAAATGAGTAAGAGGTTATCAGATGACTCGATTTGTCTTGACCAATAAGAGCTTGGCATATCACTGAAGTTATCTAATCAACCCTGATTTCCTTAAACAAAGGGATAAAAGGTTAAGCACTAGTCATTTTTTAGAGGAAGAATCATTTTGAAGAGAGTAACTTTTAGTTTGAAATTTAGAGGATAGAGAGAGGAGAGGAGAGGATTCGAGTGGCTAGGGACTGTGATTTTTGCTTAAAGAGGAAGGTTCTTCCCATCGGAGCAAAGGTCGATGCTGAACGAGAGCTTTTGGAGCAACAATCCAATTTCTTCTTCTTCTTTGTTTTTTTTTTTAATGCATTGTTTTAGTTATAGAAATACTTAAACTTCTTTATTGTTGTTTGTTTTCCATTATGAACTAAATCACTTTAAGGTGAGGATTAGAGGATGATTGCACTTTGATCAATGTTATGATTATGTATAGTTCCTTTTGATCGATTTTGTTCTTAAGTTTTTTTTAATTCCTAGCTCGATTTCATTTGGCCAACTATTTCGTAGATTTGTTTCCTTTATTTCTAGGATGAACATGTGGAGTTGATTTCTTAAAAACGACATTAACCCCGAGTTAGAGTTCGTAACTAGCGAAGTGAGAAGGTTAGAGGCAATCACTCACCTCATGCCCATGAAATACACACTATAAGAAATATGACATATAATAGCTTTTTCATATAGGCTTTTAGAAAATAGGTTATGAAATCCTTGATAGTATATAATTATGCTATCTAATTTCCTATGATTTTAGCTAGTTTCATTAAGATTTTGTGTGATGTTGTTTTGTGCGAAAATTGCAAAAACCAATCTTAAAGAGCAAAACTGGAACGTTGAGGGCATTTTGGCTATTTTGGAGCTAATACCAAGCTATTTTGGAGAGCTAAGAAGAGAAGAAACAAGTTTTAAACTATTGAGAACATGGGACAACGTTGAGATGTTGTCCACAGTGTCTCAATCTTGTGCTTCAGCTCATTTAATAGCCAAATCCGAAGGGCCAACGTCGAGACGTGCCAGAAAGATACGGATTGAGTTTTTTGTTTGTAGCGTTGAGACGCTACCCCCAACACCTCAACGCTACCTATATACGCGTGCGAGTAACGATACCATTTTGGGCAACGTCTCCTCTCAACGTTGTCCCGATTCTAGAGTATATATTATTCGTTTTCATTCAAAAATAGGGAGACCAATCTGATAGATGAAGCCCTAATTTCGATTCAAGGTTGTTTTGGGAAGTTTTGGAGAGCATTTATGAGCAAAATTTAGTGGGATTGAAGATTTGGAGGCCAAGTTCAGGGCAAATCACCTCGGGAACGCAGGAAGGACCATTCGTTTGCATTTTCTTCTCTTTAGCTTTAAATTTAGCTATTGTTTAGGCTTTAATTTAGGGACTTTTTGCCTGTAATAATTCTTTCTATATAGTTTTGTTTCTAATTACATGAGATTTTATTGGTCGTATTGAATTTATGCTTAATTATCCATACATTTAGATTAATTGCATATTAATTAGACTTTGTTCAATGATCTTGAGTTCTTTCGTGCATTCTGAGTTTAATGCTTTTAATTAGTGTTCGTTGATTAATTGAACTAGTCTAAGTTGACCTCAGAAGAGTAGATTTCGGTCTAAATTTAGTGACCATTAATTAATTACCCGAGTGACACTAAAATTAGTTGTTAATTAGTAGCAATTTTTGAGAAGATTAATTCATTAAGCGTTATTAATTGATTCATTGCTAAGTCAAGTCTCGACAAACATAGAATTAGTTTAGAACTAAATGCATGACTAATAATTACAGACACAACAGTGATAAGACTAATTATTAGAGGCCTTTGATGAAGAGTCTTAATGTCGAATGTCAATTAACTAATGAGACAGACACGTAATTTAATTAACTGCATTCGAAATTAAGAGATCGATATTAGAATCGTAGATTTTAGGCTTCTAGACTTATGAGTTCATTGTCTAAAATTGTTTGTTTAATCGTGTTATTATTCCCAAACCCAAATTTCCCTCATAGTTGTGTCTCCCATTTTATTTCTTTGTAGAATTAGGACTTATTTTTTCCTGTTCTCTTTCTTTGTTTATCTATTATCTAAATATAGTAAGGCAGGATTATTCAGCAATAAATAACTGGATTAAAATCCAATCCGGTAGATACGATACTTAGTACTCTTGTATCATTTTATTATTACTTCGATCACATGTGCTTGCGTACACACTCGATCAATACTTAAAAGAAAAAAAGCACACAAATATTGAAAAAGAAATTTGAGCGCACTCCCAAAATTTTTAAAATACCACGTGAAGTCCCCATTAGTGTCACCCTTCAATCAACTTCAAAACCCTTCTTTCCTCTCCTTTCTTATCTCTCTACGTAAAACCAAATTTAAATGTTAACATTTCCTTTTTTTTTCTTCTGTTCAATTTCGCAGATAGATTATGCTAGCGATCTACATGCACTTTGTTATTGGAGCAATACCTATCTCGAGTTGGTTTCTTCAAAATACCTTTAGAATCATAAATTTTTCACTCATAATTACTCGAATGCTTGAGAGTTATAGATTTTGCTTTGAGATTTTGTTATGATCTAGAGGTTTGATTTTGTACTATTTTTTTCAATATTAGTTGTGGGCTTATTTGAAACTTCTCTGTGTGATAATTTGACGGTGCCTTGATTTCTATCCTTTGTTTTTTTTACGTGTTTGTATGATTTCTTCTCTAACATAATGTCTTTTACAAGTTGAAATGCCCCCTTTAATGGGCATTGAGAAAAAAATAATCTTATCTAGAATAATCAAGAAATTAGGTTAGCTATTGAGTGCCCTATGTTAGAAACAAACGCGGAGGACAAGATATGAAAGGACAAATCTTTTCCATCAAATAGACATGCCTAATAAGCTTAAAAAAGTAAACAAAGAATGACGATTTCAAAAAAAAATTATAAATGATATCAATGCTATAACTCACATAACTCTCGTTATACTAGATCTTAATAACGTACATGAAAAAAACCGAGGAAAAGGAAACTTCCTATCAAAAACTAAAAAAAAATATTAAAATAGGGAAGCTACTAGCCATTAATTACAAGAAAAATGTTACAACCCAAGTAGCAAAGAATTTGCATAGGTAAATAAGGCAAAATGTCCAACTAATATGCATCTGAATAAGGGAGAGGCGTTGAATATACAGCTTGAAGATTTTTCGTATTCTCCTGTTTTAGGAGACGACTCCTTGTGTATCCGAATTGGGTACCATTCTTCAATTCAAATGTACCTTGATTCCTTTAAAGAATGCTCATGGCTTTGAATTCTAGAGAATATTCTTCAAGTGTTATAATGTTATGATAGAAGCTTCTTTTTATTTTTTTTCTGATACTTAAGTACAAAATTCTTAATAGAAACATTAATTTTTTGTAGTAATATTTCATTTTTAGTGGTTATTTTTACACTAAAATATGCTCATTGTCAAGAATTCGCAAGACATTCTATCGAAAATTTCTACAAATTAAGTTTAAGATGATGTTAAATATTACCTGAAACTGTATTTATCTTAAAGGTTTTTTAATGAAACTAACTATTTAAGTTTAAATTGAGATAAATGAGAGTTTTAAGGGGGAAAAAAAACCATTCAACGAAATATCCCCCTTGATTATATGAAGTTTGGGACCAATGAGGGATTTGATAAATTTCGTAAGTGATATTTTGAATATATACCTCACTTTCTCTTACCTTATGTTGATAAAATGTGTTTAGTTGGTTAATGTCCTCAGTTTCTCAGCTCCTATCGATTTTTTTGTTTTCCCTTTTGATGTCGACGGGTGCGTGTGTGGCGTGCAAGAAATTCACATGCAAATAACACTTTTTATGTGCAAGTATGCACAATCAATTGCAATAAGTAATAAAAAAAGCAATATATGAGTATCGAGTATCGTCCCCACAGGGACTAGTGGCTAGATCTACCTATTTAAGATGTTTGTAATAATTCATTCAAGGTTAAAGTAAAAGACAATCAAGGTGTGTTGTGACCTAATTGATGCTAGAACAATAAACATACAACAAAGCTTATAATTTAGGAAAATGCTATGGCAAGAGAAAGAGATAATTAATTATGCTAATGCAATGCTAACCATCCAACAAATATGCAACAACGAAAATGCTATGATAAGGGTATAGCCTCGGATTTGACTCATACATAATACCCATTGTGCTACAACATGCTTAACGCGGAGTTCTTCTCATAGTTCCCAATATTTTCTAGTAGCAAATTCTCATTTAATTACCTTGTGAAGCTCAATGTTTTAGTACTCTAATAGGATTATTATCTCTAACCTATACATTTTCATTGTTCGAATACTCCCTAACACAATCCTAGGATGACTTTGGGAATCAGTTTTCCTCTATCTCTAGAAGTAAAGAAAACGTTATGGACTTAGGTTGACCATTTGTAATCCATTAAAACAATAATTCAACCATAATCATGTTGGTTTTTTATGCCCTAAAACACTTGTAGATAGTAAATGTAAACATCTTGATTATTGTCAATAAAGTATTGTTTGAGTTTATTTAATAATGCTTATTGAATTTGTATTAGTATTTGCTCCTTAAATAACCCTAAATCCAATCAACTAAAATCTTCGGTTGAGAAATGAGTCTTGAACTGTATGTGGAGATATATAGGATCGATGTTGAAGAAATAACTTAAAGGGTTCGTAGTATATGGATGCGGTTGAGCACCTTATCCAGTAATACTATGGATACGATTCACTTTGTATTTGATACAAACGCAATGATCCAATGTGTTCGTGTAGGAGAACCCTTGAAACTCATGCATTCGAATATTTGTGGTTCAATGAATGTCAAAGGACGAGGAGGATAAGAATACTTAATCAGTTTCATTGATGATGATTTAAGGTATGACTATCTTTACCTTATGCATCATAACTCCGAAACCCTTGAAAAGTTCAAGTAGTATAAGGCAGAGGTTGAGAACACATTAGGTAAAATGATTAAAACATTTCGATTAGATGAGGTGTCTATATGATAGAACATGAAATCGTATCCTAACTCTTAGTGCCCGACACACCTCAGCAGAACGGTGTATATGGGAGGAGAAATAGAACCCCGTTAGACATGATTCGATCTATGATGAGTTATGCTCAACTGCCTAGCTCATTTTGGGGATATGTTGTAAAGTTTGCTACATAAATTTTGAGCATGGTTTCCTCTAAGAGTGTTTCAGGAACACCCTATGAGTTAAGGAAAGTGCGTAAAGGTAATTTACGTCATTTTAGGATTTGGGAATGTCTGACATGATGGAGATCTGATCTCCTTGAGCAGCGAAAACGTGTTTGGGATCGTAATTGCTTGATTGTTTTTCATTGAACCAAAAACCAGTACATTGATAAATAAAACAGAAAAAGCATGAAATTCTAATCCTATTAGACATGGATGGTAGCAAACATGCAAACATGCGTTTAACAATTAAACTAAAGGAAAGAAGAAGAATACCTTTGTAGTTTCTAATTCTCCAGCAACACCTTGCTCCAAGATTTTCAGCAAAACAGCAAAACTTCTCTGTATTTACAGAACACCACCAAAAGTGTAAACCCTCTATCCTCTGAATGCTTAGATCTTTCCTTTGTGGGAAGGATTCCAACTCTTGGAAGGTTTTTGGGAAATCAAAGTGAGAGTGAGAGAGAGATTTTACAACAATTCACCAATTGCTTGGAATGATCAATCGAAAAAACTTCACTTCTCTCCAGGAGAGGTTAAACCCAATAGCGGGCATCTCCCACTTCCTATCGAATAGGAAGTTGGGAGAGAGAGGGGGAGTGTGTCCTCCTGACATGTTCCTTATTCATTTAATTAATCACATTAATAAAATAATCAAAATGAATTAAATATCTTATATTTAATTTATATTAAAACACATTTAATGAATTATCCCTCTATCCTATAGTTTTAATGCACATCTAATGTACATTAAATTTAACCTATAGTTTTTAAATATGAATCACATTCACATTTAAATTTAATATTTGAACTCTTTCAAATATTTAATTCTCTCACATAATTTAATATGAATCATATTCACATTAAATTTATAATATATAGTTCCAAAACTATATATTATATAAATAACAAATACATCAAATATATTCCTAATGAATTTGAACATTTCAAATTCAAATGATGTAAGAACCCTTTACGAGCTAGAAGGTGGACCTAATGGACCTACAAATCAGAAGCTCCAACGATACGAGACTGCTCGGTTAATCTCATTAACCTCCCAATCAACATTCGTTAACTGCAGGAACACTCCACTAAAGTCCCACAACTGCACTCTTCTCACTACAGATATATTTTTGTGTCCACGGATATTGACCAATAACAGCAAGTCAATCCTTCACGAATGTTCGTAACACCAGCTGGGTCAAATTACAGTTTTACCCCTGGGTTACATCTTGTGCCTTAAGTACCAGTGCTCCTCTAATGAACAATTTGTTTGTGGTCCTAACAACAAACAGAGTCCCTCTCGGGCCAATGAGAGGGTCGGGCCCTTTGTTTAAGTCCCGGAGACACCACTTAAGGGAACATTCCTCTACTTACCCTAGTAGGCAGGAAGGAGTGAATTCCATCTTGCTAAGTTAAGTTCCCAGCCGCTCACTCGGTCTTGTCTCCAAGAAGGTAGGCATATTGAGTCGGCGAATCTAGCCACTCTCACCCATACTAGTCAAAGGACAATCCCTCGCAAACAGGAGTTCATAACCTGCTCAGGATTGAGATCAAGTTGCCTAGGTCATCCTAGTGAAATAGAAACCTAACTAGTCAACGGAGTTACAGCTAGAGGTTACTATTTCGTGGTCCGGTCTTATGTAATCTCATTACATAGGATATCCCCACTCACATGTCATCTACATGAACACGTTAGGATCACAGTGTTTGTATCAAATACAAAGTGGGCCACATCCATAGTTTTACCAGGGTAAGGTACCCAAACCTTATCCCCTAACTATAGACCCTTTAGGTTGTATCTCGAACCGAGATCCTTTTTATGTACATTACATTCAGTTAAAGTTCATTTAACAGCCTTGGATGTTTAGTTTATTGGATTTAGGGTTTAAATAAAAGCAAACTCGTAGATAACGAATAATAACACTTTATTGAAATAATAACACTTTATTACATTAATTAGAACATAATTACAAACTACGAGTTTTAGGGCACAAATCCCAACATGACACATGTGATGGTGTCCAATCCAAAGAAATTGGAACATCGCTCAAAATTATGCCAATCTGTAGGATACTTCAAGAAAACAAAAGGTGGTCTATTTTATGTCCTGAAGAGGACAAGATGCTTGTGTCGACAAACACCACGTTCTTAGAGGAGAACCACATGAGAGATCATCAATCTCAGAGCAGAATTGTCTCAAGCAAGATTTTCAGGGAAACTACAGATAGATCAATAAAAGTTGTTGATCAAGTTGGTTTTCTCAAGAGTTGAGAATGCCTCGATGGAGACAACACTTAAGGGAACAACCCCCCTAGTTTTCCTAAGTCAGGAACGAGTAAATTTCATCTTGCATAGTCAAGTTTCCAGCTCCCCACGTGGTCCTGTCCCTGAGAAGATAGGCATATTGGGCGAGTAACTGTGACCACCCTCACCCGTACTAGTCAAAGGGATGACACCCATGCAGATGATGCCGTAACACGCTCAGGATTAAGGTCGATTCACTATTGGTCATCTACGAAGTTATTAGTCCTATACTGTTAACGGTGTTACATCAGTAGGTATAATAATTCACGGTCCGGTCTTGTACAATCTCATTGTACAGGATGTCGTCACTCGCATGTCAACCACATGAACGAGTTGGATCACCTTGTTTGTATCTAATACAAAGCGGGTCGCATCCACACCGTATCTAGGATTAGATCTCCAACCCTATCTGTATACTGTACACCGTTCGGGTGATTAACTCGAACGTGATCCTCCCTGTGTGTCCACTACACACTGTTCAAGTTCCAGTTCTCTCATAATTGAATGATCCTGGAGCTTAGTTTATTGGACAAATTTTGTAAATAGGCGAGACACAAAGTGATGAAAAAATAACTCTTATTTATTTCAATAGTGAATATTACAAACATGTACGAGATTAGGACATATATCCCAACAACGAGGCCAAGTATGGATCTCACGGTGTGAATTTTCCCAAAGAGATGTAGGTGGAAAAATGGATGTATCATATACATCTTTTTCCTCCCACTAAGTACTTTAAGTATTTAGGAAATTTGACCTATGTTAAATTCGACTAATGATTTTTACCTAAGTCTATCAATATAACCCCTTTATATTGAATATTACCTAAGTCTATAAACCTAAGGTTTCGAGTTTATTAACTCCTTAATAAACTATGCTGAAATTTTAATAATTTATAAACTCTAGTTTAAATTCACTCCTAGGTCAGTTCCCAAGTAAGGGTGTTCCGTTTCCGTCAGCTTAAATACCTCAGCCTAGACAGAACTTTCATTAAATAAAGTTCCTCTTTAATCATAGTCTATAAATTATTCAGTTCCTAATTCTAATCTAATTAGAACCAAGTTTATTAATACCTAAGGTTTATTAATACCAAGTTCTAAACATTTTAAAACTAATTAATTATCCTTAAGTGACATGCAATACTATGTTATTAGTGCTTGATAATTCATCACATGAATAATAAACATACATAACATATTCAAGTCATTTATACTAATTTATCATGCAAACTATATAACATAGCACCTTATATTATAAATGATGCATGAATATGTTTAACCTAAGGTGAGATTTAACTAAATAGCATACATTATGCAGGAAAATAATTCATACAACAACTGCATAAATTAAATAGCAAATTTAGACCACTTTTGGCACCCTAAATTTAATTTTAATTAATATGATCTAATTATATTAATTAAAATTATTAATATTAATAAAACTAACAAAAAAAACGTTTACAAATTAATTATATAAATAAAATACATTTTCTTCCTGTTGCTGCCACCATGCATTATACCATCGGCGTTGCAACAATAAGACTGCTCAGGGATTAGTACAAAGAAGAAATGTTGAAATAGACTTAATTTCTGCAAGAGTACACAGCCCTAATTGCAGCAAGTGATAAGTAATTTAATCGATTCTCAGGGATTAGTACAAAGAAGAATTGTTGAAATAGACTTAGTTTTAGTGAGTCAAGGGTAACCAAACATCAATCCGGGACTAAACACTTAAAAATAAACTTGCATGAGTAAATACTGCACAACTCTAAAACCTTGAATAACAGAACTAAGAGGTTAACTCTATTGATTAAGACAAAGGTTGAATTAGGGGGATGATTATGCTTCATACAAGTCAAAGGTTGCAGCAATAAGACTGCTTCATCTCTTAATGTTTTCACAAACTCTTCCCAGAGATCTTTAATTCAGCAACTAATTCCCATTAAATTGCTTCTTATTAATTCTCTCCTTGCATTCATTAGGTGAGTTACTATCTCTAGTATCCTCAATTACCCTGGAGCTAGCTCCTCATTGAACTAATCCTAGTCAAAGAGATCAGTCCACTCTTCCTTTTCCCAAATTTAGAGCAAACGCAACCAAAACTTGCTGGCCAGATGGATTTTAGTTTAGATTAAGCCCACAATGACTAAAAGTGAGGATGTGTGCAGCTCATGTTATTGCACTCAACTTAATTCTACATAACCTTCCCTAGTTCTTCCCCTTAACTGTTTAGCTCATGATAAAGGAGTGAAAACAACTAATCAAACTGGAATTGAATCGACAAGGCATTGCAAGGTCTAATTACAAATAAGAATTTTAAACAAAGAAACAAAGACAGTACATAGAAAAATAAACTAAACAGTTAAAAGTAGAAAGTAAAAATAAGTTGAAACTGTGTAGCTCTCGAGATGAGGCCAACCTTCTTTCCTAAGAATTTTGTTTCTCTTCTCAGTCGCTCCACAAGGTACTCCTAGGGTGTGCTTATCATGAAAATTACTCCCCAAAGCTAATTCTAAAAGACTATCTCTCAAAAAGGTAAAAGGGGGCTTAAATAACACCCTTCCAAATAAAAATCAGGGCTTTTGTGGCAAGAGCACTCCAACAAGCAGCTTCTGAAAGGTCCAGCGAGGGTCAACTATCAGTTTCATTAATTAAGGTAGCTGCCACATGTTCTAGTTGCTTGTACTTTCAAACAAGATGCTCATGACACAGCTTGAGCTTTAGTATTCATGCAATTCTTTACCCCAGCAACGGAAATGCTGCTAAATCATTCCAAATGCTCCAACGTTTGTTGTTGTCTCATCCTGATCAACAAATGCTACAGCAATTGACCACTATGCACTCAACATTTGAACATAATGTTGTCGCATTCTCCCTGCAAAGATCACAATGGCATCCATTAGGCATCCTTTAGCTTAAAATACTAACAGAAGACGTTTCTAATCACAAAGATGATCAAGCTGCTTAGAAGCACAACTTCTAACTCTAAAATATAAGAGTCCACACTCAAAGAGGCTCAAATTACTCAAAATGCTCCACTTAATAACTCTCTTTTGCAGAGCTATCATTTAACTTTTCTATTTCCTTGTTCTATTTTGGTTGCTTTGGTGATACTTTTTGATTTTGAACTCGAAATAAAATCGAAGGGTAAAATTCATGGTAATCAATGGAATTAGCTAACTCAATCTTGAGGACGACACTCATATTAAAACTTGACTCTTACACTTACAATATTGTAAAATTATTCGCAACAAGTTTTTGTTGTCGCGATCAGGGATTGGTATTTATTTAATTCAATTGATATCAAGAAGAAGCCATTCAGTTTTACATTAGACTAAGAAATTATTTTTAATTGTGATTTTTAAGATCAGTCGCCTGTGTGAATGTTGGGATGCATGCCCTAAAACTTGTGTAATTTTGATCAAATAAATAAAGAGTTATTTGTTTTGATAAAATTACAGTCTTGCTTTATAAATCCAATAAACTAAGCTCCAAGGTTATAATATATATCTTGAACATCAGTGTAGTGGACACTATTTGGATTGTGTTCAAGAATATAATCTAAATGGTCTATGGTATAAGAATAAGGTTGGAAACCTCATTCTGGTAACACCATGGATGCGGCCCACTTTGTAATTAGTACAAATGGGGTCATCCAACTCATTCATGTAGTTGACATGCGAGTGGGGGCATCATGTATGAAGATTTCATACAAGACCGGACCGCAAATCATTAGTCTAACTAGTGTAGCACTGTTAACAGGATAAGACTAGTAATTTATAAATGGTCATGAGTGACTCGACCTGAATCCTGAGCGAGTTAAGAACTCCTGCTTATAGGGGTTTGTCCTTAGACTAGTATGGGTGAGAGTGGCCTGTAGCCGACTCAATAAGCCTACCTTCTCAAGGACCGAACCTCGTAGGTAGCTGGGAACTTAACTGTGCAAGATGGAATTCACTCATTCCTACACTAAGGAATTAGATAGGTTGTTCCCTTAAGAACTGACTCCAGGTCTTGAACAACGGTATGAGTCTATGGTAGGACCGTAGACTTGTTGTTCATTAGAGGATCAGTGGTGCTTAAGGAACAAAGAGGTACTCATAGGGATAAAACGGTAATTTGACCCAGTTGTGATCACGAACAACCTGTGAAGGGTCGACTCATGCGTAATGATTATATCAGTGGACATAATACAATCTACAGTGAGGAGAGTGCAGCTACAAGTCTATAGTGAAGTGACTTGTAGTTAATGAATATTGATTAACTGGATCAAAGAGTTTGATCGAGTTAATTTCACATCATTAGAGCTCATGAACTATGTAGGTCCATTAGGTCCTCCGCTTGGCTCAACATGGTAATATTGAGGGTATAAAGTTAGGAATGAAATTGAAGTGTTCAATTTCATACATGAGGTGTTATATCAATTATATATGATATAATTAATATAATATATAGTTTTAATGTTAATTAGATTCACATATAAACCATATACTAAAGAGAGAATAAAGGAGGGGTAGGATGGTCATTTCCATCCTATTTCCCTCTATATATGGTTGCATGAGATGCAACTAGGTTAAGAAATTTTAAGCCTTTGTTGTGTTGTTGAAAGAGTTCCAAAACACAAACCTCTCTCTCACAACATCTCATCTCACCTAAAGGGAACCCACCTTCCTCCCTCACCTAGAGAACAACAGAGAAGATCCGGTGGTAGTGTTCATTCGTTCTTGGGTTCGTGTTGCTGAGATCGTGGTCGTGGGAGAAGGAGCACTCGAAGAAAGGTTCTTCAAAGGTATATTTCTTGTTGTCCATATTATGTTTTATGCTTAATTTAGAGTATTTAGTTCTTGAATGTAATCGTAGTAACGAAATCAAGAGCGCGCGATTCACAATCGGTTCCGCTGCGGAACTCGATTCCCTTCAGGAAAAATATAGGAAGGAGAAAATATTGTCACTGCATGTTAATAAGGTGGAGGCAATTAAACCTCTTAACTTAGAATTGAAGCAATTGCCTACATATCTTCGTTATGCCTTCTTAGGAAATTTATCCATATATCCTATCATCATATCTGTTGATTTAAATAGGATAGAAGAAGAAAAATTACTATGAGAGTATTACGTGAGAATAAGTCCGCCTTAGGATGGTTGATTAATGATTTTAAAGGTATCAATCCGTCTACTGTTATGCATAAAATTCGTATGGAAGATACTTTTAAACCATCAATTGAGCATCAAAAGTGACTAACCCCAACGATGAAGTGGTGAAATATTAAGTATTAAAGCTCTTGAATGCAGGTATTATTTTTATGTTATATCTGAAAGCTCATGGGTCAGTCGTGCGCAGGTGGTTCCATAAAAGGGAGGAATGACGGTGATAAAAAAATGGAAAAAAATGAATTTATTTCTACTAGAACATGTTGGGGTGTATGTCCTAATCTCGTACTTGTTTGTAATATTCATGATTGAAATAAATAAATAAGAGTTATTTTTTCATCACTTTGTGTCTCGCATATTTACAAACTTTGTCCAATAAACTAAGCTTCATGGTCATTGAATTATGAGAGAACTGGAACTTGAACGGTGTGTAGTGGACACACAGGGAGGATCACGTTTGAGTTAATGACCCGAACGGTCTACAGTATACGAATAAGGTTGGAGACCTAATCCTGATACATTGTGGATGTGGCCCGCTTTGTATTAGATACAAACGAGGTGGTCCAACTCGTTCATGCGGTTGACATGCGAGTGGGGGCATCTTGTGCAATGAGATTGTACAAGACGGGACCGTGAATTATTAGACCTACTGATGTAACATCGTTGACAATATAGCACTAATAACTTCGTAGATGACCATTAGTGACTCGTCCTTAATCCTGAGCGTGTTACGGACTCCTGTTTGCGGGGGTCTGTCCTTTGACTAGTACGGGTGAGGGTGGTCACAGTAACTCGCCCAATATAGCCTCTTCTCAGGGAAATGACCAAGTGGGGAGTTGGGAACTTGACTACACGAGATGGAATTCACTCGTTCTCGACATTATGGAAACTAGAGGGGTTGTTCCCTTAAGTGATATCTCCAGGGCTTGGGCAATGGGCGTCCACCCTCTCACTGGCCCGAGAGAGGTGTTGGTTATGGTTGGACCATAAAACATTCTTGTTCATAAGAGTAGCAGTAGGGACTTAAGGAGCAAGAGGTAGACACAGGGATAAAACGGTAATTTGACCCAGCAGTGTCTACGAACAACCTGTGAAGGGTCGACTCACGGGCATTGGTTATATCAATGGACACAACTTGTCCTATAGTGAAGTGTTACCGTAGCTAATAAATGTTGAGTAACCGGGTCAAAGAGTTTGATAAGTTATTCTCGGATCATTGGAGCTCGTCATCTATAGGTCCATTAGGTCCCTCTGTTGGCTCAAACTGGATACATGGAGGGTTTACAGTTTGGTGTGGATTTGAAATGTTCAAATTCATTAAAAGGGTATTTATGTCATTTATATGAGATATGATAGACATATTATATAGTTTAACGTGAATGAGATTCATAATAAACTATAGGTTAGCCTAATTGCTTAATGAAGGCTAATTTAGAGAAATTGGATATAGAGAAATTAAATTGAATGTGATTCAATTTAAAATCCACAATTATACCAATGTGATTTGTATTATAGGGTATGAGATATCTTATTTATAAGTGGTTATGCAAATTGATTTGCATAACCTAAAGTTGTGGTAAAATGGTAAATAGGTGGAGATTTCAACTCCACCTATCACCATTATATAATGCCTTCGTGAGAAGGCATTGTGAAGTGAATTCTTAATTTTTTTTTGGACTTTCCATCCAAGAGGTCTCTCAAACCCTCTCAATCTCTCTCAAAGTTTCTCTCTTCCCCTAAACCAAAAGAGTCCCACCACTCTCCCTTTACCAAAGGAGAACAACCGAGAAGACCTTTCGGAGGTGTTCGAATTGTTCGTTGTACGGGAGATCGTGAACATAGAGATCGAGAGCACGAAGAGTTCGTGACCGGAGAAGGATTTTGTGAAGAAGGGTTCTTCAACAGGTAAATAGTTCATCTTACTGATTTTCCTTCATTTTTAAGCATGTTTATCCTAATTTCTATATGATAGATTTAATTGTAAGAATTGTTTTCACAACGAAAAAATCACGACAATTCAAAGTCGTTTTCCGCTGCCGGAGTTTCATTCCCTTCAATTGGTATCACAGCCAGGTTGCCTTCTTTGTTGCGCAAAATTATTTTCTTAAAATTAGGTGGGTATGCTTCAAATTCATGAGATTAAATTGTGGTTTGCAAAATGGATGTTTCGGTTTTGGCATTTTTATTTTTAAAATTTACTTTTTTGTTGATGAGATCAATGTAAAGGCCCATGTTTTTTGGGCAATTAGAAAGTAAATAGAGTCTATAAGTCCGTGTCTTAAATTGCAAGAGTTGTTGTGAAGAAATTGGAGCATAATCGAGCGAAAAACGACGAAGAACAGCAAAGAATTTTGTTGTTCGCATGACGGCGTTGAGACGTTGTTCTTCGGCGTCTCAACGTTGTCCGTGCTGATCCAGGCTGAGTTGCAGGTCATCATTGTAACGTTGGGTGTAGCGTTGCAACGTTGAAGCGTTGGCTGAGGACAACGCTCCACACTCTGATGTTGCAACGCGTCCGCCACGTTACAACAACGCTACAAGAGTAGAGAGGCGATTCATGCGGCGCGTTCGTGCGTAGTGGCGTGATGGCAGCAGTTGGTTGTTACGTGGGACTTTTTTTTAGTATTTTTAATTTATTTTTATTTTGTAAAATGTATTTTTAAATTAATATTAATATAAAAGTTATATTAATGTTAATTAATTCAATTAATGTCCCTAAAATGTCAAAACCGGTCCAATTTTTCTATTTATTAATTTTATTCATGAGATTTATGAAATTTCTTTATTCTATGTGCATAATGTATGTCATATAGATTAAAATCTCACCTTAGGTTAAACATTTCGTGCATCATATTTATATTATAAGAGTTATAATATATAGTATGCATGATAGGATTATATTATAAGAGTTATAATATAAGGTTTGCATGTTTTAATTTATTTAATATAAGTGTTATATTTCTTAGATTAAAAGCACGCACATGCTAATTCATGTGATAAATGTATGTTATATAGTTTATTATTCATGTGATGAATGATCAAGCACTATAACATAGAAATGCATGTAACCTAAGTTAATTATTAGTTTTAAAATGTTTAGAACTTGAATAATTAGACTTAGGTTTTCTAGTTCTAATAAGATTAGAATTAGGAAATCAATATGACTTATGAATGGAGACAATTAGTAACTCTGTCTATGGAAGGTTCTTTCTAAGGTTGGGGTATTTAAGTTGACGCTTTGCAGAACACCCCTACCTGGGAGCAAACCTTGGAGTGAATTTTGTCCAGAGATTCATAAGTTATATTATCTCGAGTGCAGTTAATTAAAAGTTAATTAATTTACTCACATAAACCTAAGTTAATAATGTGATTATAGACTTAGGCTAATCCAATATAAGAGTTATACTGGTAGACTTAGGTAAATATTATCCGATTTATCTAGGGGCAATCCCGATTAACATAAAGTGCTGAGTGGGAGGAAATAAAGTGTATAAGATACATTTGATTTTCTGACCACAAATCTCTGTTAAGTTCACACCGTGAGATCCATACTCGGCCTCGTGGACCAAATGGGAGCGTCCCCCTTTGGATGGTATTTGTATGGGTCAATATCAACGTGAATGGGGAGAGTACTCATAGTGAGTGGGAGCGGGACCTGTGAAAATGGGACCCACGGTCTCTTCTTTCGATTCACACCGTGATATTCCTATGATATGCCTGATAGTTTGGCCTGGACCAGACAATCCCTTCGGAGGGCCTTGATCATGGGAATCGGAACACCGTGAATTCCCGAAAGGGATACAATTTCCTTGTTATTTTCCTTCTTGGTTCACCCTTCGGTGGCTATTGTTTGGACGGATACTTGGGAATTTAAAGATTGAGGGTGACACTAACGAGATTCATTAAGAGTTAATGGATTTAGACCGAAAAATTGTAACTGGACGCCTAATGGAATAAGAGTTATTCTTGTATTAGGGTCTGGTCGAGAAAGTCTCGTCCCAGAGGAGGAGTGTTTCTGTTCACCCTTCGGTTGCGGTCATTCTAAACCTTTGGGGTATTATTGCAAATTTTAATGACCTAGGGATCATATGATAAAATTTTGCTAAAACTAATTGGATTTTCAAAAGTTTTTGCGAGACTAACACAAACTTTTACATGTTTTTCAGCAAAAATTTCTAGCTCAATCATCGCTCTATTAGCTTCCGACAAACTAGTGGGAGATAATTTCCAAACGTGGAAAAATAATATCAACACAATTCTAGTAACTAACGACCTAAAGTTTGTGCACACTTAGGAGTGTCCTCATGTGTCGGGCTCGACCGCGTCACGAAGTGTTCGTGATGCGTACGATCGATGGATCAGGGCCAATGAAAGGGCCAAGGTCTATATCATTGCCAGCTTGTCTGAAGTCTTGGCAAAGAAGCATGGGGTGATGATCGCCGCCAAGGAGATCATGGAGTCCTTGCAGGAAATGTTCGGACAACAGTCCTTTCAGGTCTGGCATGATTCCCTCAAACATGTCTTCAACGCGCAGATGAAAGAAGGGCCGTCTGTCCGTGAACATGTTCTGGACATGATGACCCACTTTAATCTGGCTGAGATGAACGGGGCTTCGATCGATGAGTCGAGCCAGGTCAGCTTTATTTTACACACTCTTCCGAAGAGTTTCCTTCAGTTTCGTGGCAATGTTGTTATGTACAAAATTAGCTACACTCTGACAACCCTTCTAAACGAACTATAGAACTTTCAGTCCTTGATGAGGATCAGAACACCGGAAGCTGAGGCAAACGTTGCCTTGAGGTTCTATCAGGTTTGACCTCTAGGACTAAATCTGTAGGTTCTTCAGGCTCGAAAGGAAAGAAGAAGAAGATGAAGAAGGGTAAAGTTGATCGTGTTGCCGCCTAAAAGGGCAAAAAGGTCAAGGAAGTTGGAGAGAAAGGAAAGTGTTTCCACTGCAATGGGGACGGACACTGGAAGCGTAACTGTCCCAAGCTGCTTGTCGACATGAAAAAAGAAGGTAAATGTGATTTACTTGTTACAAAAATATGTTTAGTGGAGAGTAATGACTCTGCCTGGATACTGGATTCTAGCACCACTAACCATGTTTGTTCTTCTTTTCAGGGAATTAGTTCCTGGCAGCAGCTTCGAGAGGGTTAGATAACCCTACGGGTTGGATCCGGGGAGGTTGTCTCTGCTGCAGCAGTCGGCACGGTGAAGCTGTTTTTGGCATGACCTACATTTTATTAGATAATTTGTATATAGTTTCAGGGTTTACTAGAAACCTAGTTTCTATTTCCTGCCTCTTAGAACATTGTATTTTTGTTTCCTTCAGTGGTAATAAAGCGTTTATTTCTCGAAATGGAAACTTATTGTGTTTTGCTTTACTTGAGAATAACTTTTACGTTTTGAAACCTAATTCGGTCAAAGTGTTTTGAATACTGAATTGTTTAAAACGACAGAAACACGAACTAAGAGAATAAAAGTTTCTCCTAGGGAAAATGCTCATCTTTGGCATCAAAGGTTAGGCCACATTAATCTCAATAGGATTGAGAGACTAGTGAAGAGTGGACTTCTAAGCGAGTTGGAAGAAAACTCTTTACCGGTATGTGAGTCATGCCTTAAAGGCAAAATGACCAAACGTCCTTTTAGTGGAAAATGATATAGAGCCAAAGAGCCCCTTGAGCTTATACATTCTGATCTTTGTGGTCCGATGAGAGTTAAAGTTGTTGGGATGTATGTCCTAATCTCGTTTTGTTTGTAATATTACCATTTGAAATTAATAAGAGTTATTTATTTTATCACTTTGTGTCTCGAAAATTTTACAAACTTTGTCCAATAAACTAAGTTCCAGGGTCATTGAATTTATGAGAGAACTAAAACTTGAACGGTGTGTAGTGGACACACAGGGAGGATCACGTTCGAGTTAATGACCCGAACGGTCTACAATATATGGATAGGGTTGGAGACCTAATCTTGGATACGTTGTGGATGCGGTCCGCTTTGTATTAGATACAAACGAGGTGATCTGACTCGTTCATGTGGTTGACATGCGAGTGGTGGCATCCTGTTCAATGAGATTGTACAAGACCGGACCGTGAATTATTAGTCCTACTGATGTAACACCGTTAACAGTATGGGACTAATAACTTCGTAGATGATCATTAGTGACTCGACCTGAATCTTGAGCGTGTTACGGACTCCTGTGTGTAGGGGTCTGTCCTTTGACTAATACGGGTGAGGGTGGTCATAGTTACTCGCCAATATGCCTATCTTCTCAGAGACGGGAACACGTGGGGAGCTGGGAACTTAACTACGTGAGATTGAATTCACTCGTTCCCGCCTTTAGGGAAACTAGAGAGGTTGTTCCCTTAAGTGTTGTCTCCAGGGCTTGGACAACGAGTGTCCACCCTCTCACTGGCCCGAGAGCGGTGTTGTGTATGGTTAGATCATTACAACGTTGTTGTTCATTAGAGGAGCAGTGGGGACATAAGGGCAAGAAGTAGACACAGGGGTAAAATGGTAATTTGACCCAACAGTGTCTATGAATAACCTGTGAAGGGTCGACTCATGGGCATTGGTTATATTAGTGGACACAACTTGTCTTACACTGACGGGAGTGCAGCTACGAGCTTTAGTGGAGTGTTACCGTAGCTAATGAATGTTGATTAACCGGGTCAAAGAGTTTGACAGGTTAGTCTCGAATCATTGGAGCTCGTCACTGTAGATCCATTAGGTCCCTCGGTTGCCTTAAACTGGATTAATAGAAGGTTTACAGTTTTGGTATGAATTTTAAGTGTTCAAGTTCACTAAAGTGTAATTATGTCATTTATATGAGATATGAATGACATATTATATAGTTTAATGTGAATGAGATTCATAATAAACTATAGGTTAGCCTAATTGTCAAATTAGGGATAATTTGGAGAAAGAGAGAAATTAAATTGAATTTGATTCAATTTAAAAATCCACAATTATACCAATGTGATTTGTATAATGAGATATGAGATATCTTATTATATGTGGTTATGCAAATATGATTTGCATAACCTATGGTTGTGGTAAAATGGTAAATAGGTGGAGATTTCAACTCCACCTATCACCATTATATAAACCCTTTGCAAGAAGGATTTCAAAATGCGCTTGTTCATTTTTTGGAATCTCACCAAAAAGAAACAAGTATTCTCTCTCAACCCTCTCTCAATCTCTCCTCCCTTCTCACCAAAAGGAGATCCACTTCTCTCCTTCTACCAAACGTAGAACAACCGAGAAATCGTGTGGAAGTGTCTGGTTCGCTTGTTCGTTCGAAGAGATCGATTTCGTTGAGATCGTGATCACGAAGGGTTCGTGAAAGGAGAAGGAAAACTTGAAGACAGTTCTTCAACAAGTAAGTGTTGTTTGTTGTTTCCTCTTTTTAATGTTTAGCCTAGTTTCTATAGGATAGAAATGGTTTTAAGAAAACGGTTTTCACAACGATACCACGGTGATTCAATCACCCTTCCGCTACATGGAATTTCATTCCCTTCAATTGGTATCAGAGCCAATCGTTGGCTTTCTCGTTGTGCATCTGTTTTCTTAAAATTAGGTGGGTAATTTCTTCAATTTATATGATAAATTGTGGTTTGCATGATTGGATGTTTTCGGTTTTGGCACTAGTTAAGATTTATTTTCTGTTTGATGAGATCAAATGTAAGGGCCCATATTTTTTGGGCAAATTATAAAATAAATCGAGTATGTAAGTCCGTGTCTTTGGCAGCAACAGTTGTTCTATCGGCGGCGTTGAGACGCTGTTCTTCGGCGTCTCAACGCTGTCCGCGCGGAGGATGGCCTGGTTGCAGATCAGCGTAGCAATGCCATGGCGCGAAGCACGCAGTGTGCGATGTTGAGTGTTGCAGCATTGCAACGCTGCCCATGGCGTTGCAACGCTGCGTTCGTTAGTGGGCAGTTCGCGAGGCAAAAGCGCACAAACGTGGGACGTAAGGAAGTTTCACTTCGTGGGGAATTTTAAATTTGTTTTTTATTTAATTATTTTTTTGTAAAATGTAATATTTATTTATTTTAATTAAATTAATTAATTAATATTAAAATAAATGTTATATTAATGTTAATTAATTTATTTAATGTCCCTAAGTGCCAAAATCTGTCCAATTTTTGCTATTTAAGTATTTTATGCATGAGATGCATGAAATATTTTAATTCTATGTGCATAATGTATGTCATATAGATTTAAATCCCACCTTAGGTTAAACATTTCATGCATCATTTTATATTATAAGTGTTATAACATATAGTATGCATGATCGGTTATATTATAAGTGTTATAATATAATTAAAAGCATGTTTTAATTTATTTAATAAAAGATTTATATTTCTTAGATTAAAAGCATGCTCATGCATTTAATTTCATGTGATGAATATATGTTATAGTATATAGTTATTCATGTGATGAATGATCAAACACTATAATATAGAAATGCATGTAACCTAAGTTAATTATTAGTTTTAAAATGTTTAGAACTTGAATAATTAAACTTAGGCTTTCTAGTTCTAATAAGATTAGAATTAGGAAATCAAAATATGACCTTTGAATGGTGATTGATAAGTAACTCTTTCTACGGAAGGTTTTGTCTAAGGTTGGGGTATTTAAGTTGACGCTTGCGGAACACCCCTACCTGAAAACCGACCTGGGAGTGAATTCGGTCCAGAGATTCTTAGGTTATATTATCGTGAGTGGCATTAATTAAAAGTTGATTAATTTACTCACATAGACCTAAGTTAATAATGTGATTATAAACTTAGGCTAAATCAATATAAGCGTTATATTGGTAGACTTAGTTAAATTTTAGCCGGTTTATCTAGGTCAATCTCAAATAATTTAGAAGTGCTGAGTGGGAAGAAATAAAGTGTATGAGATACATTTAATTTTCGACCACAAATCTCCGTTAAAGTCCGCACCATGAGATCCATACTCGACCTCGTGGCGCAAATGGTATTTTTATGGATCAATATCATGGTGGATGGAGAGAGTACTTATAGTGAGTGGGAGCGGGACCTGTGAAAACGGGATCCACGGTCTCTTCTTTCGATTCACACCGTGAGACCCCTATGATTCGCCTGCTAGTTTGACCTGGACCAAACAATTCCTTCGGAGGCCCTTGATCATGAGAGTCGGAACACCGTGAATTCCCCAAAGGGATACAATTTTCTTGTTGGTTTTCCTTCTTGGTTCACCCTTCGATTGCTATTATTTGGACGAATACTTGGAAACTTAAAGATTGAGGGTGACACTCATGGGATTCATTAAGAGTTAATGGATTCGACCGAAAAATGGTAACTAGACGCCTATTGGAATAAGAGTTATTATGGGATTAGGGTCTCGCCGAGATAGTCTCGTCCTAGAGGAGGAGTATTTCTGTTAACTCTTCGGTGGCGGTCATTCTAAACTTTTGGGATATCATTGCAAATTTTAAATGACCTAGGGATCATAGGATAAAATTTTGCTAAAACTTGATTGGATTTCAAAAAGTTTTTGCGAGACTGACACATAGTTTTTTATTTCATTTTTTTCAGCAAAATGTCTAGCTCAATCATAACATTACTAGCTTCGGACAAATTAGTGGTAGATAATTTTCAAACATGGAAAAACAATATTAACACGATACTAGTAACCGACGACCTTAAGTTCATGCTTATTGAGGAGTGTCCTCAGTTGCCGAGCTTGACTGCGTCACGAAGTGTTCGTGATGCATACGATCGATGCATCAGGGTCAATGAAAAGGCCAAGGTCTACATAATTGCCAGCTATTCTGAAGTCTTGGCAAAGAAGCATGAGTTGATGGTCACCACTTAGGAGATCATGGAGTCATTACAGGAAATTTTTGGACAACAGTCCTTTCAGGTCCGGCATGACTCGCTCAAACACGTCTTCAACGCCCGGATGAAAGAACGGGCGTCTGTCCGAGAACACGTTCTAGACATGATGACCCACTTTAATCTGGCAGAAATAAACGGAGCTTCGATCGATGAGTCGAGCCAGGTCAGCTTCATCTTGGAGACTCTTCCGAAGAGTTTCCTTCAGCTTCGTAACAATGATGTTATGAACAAAATTAGCTACACTCTGACCACCCTTCTGAACGAGCTACAGAACTTCCAGTCCTTGATGAGGATCAGGACACCGGAAGCTGAGACAAATGTTGCCTATAGGTCCTATCATAGGGGTTCGACCTTTGGGACAAAGTTTGTGGCTCCTTCTCACCCGAAAAGGAAGAAGAAGAAGATGAAGAAGGGAAAAGTTGACCGTGCTGCTGCCCAAAAGGACAAAAAGGTCAAGGAAGTTGCAGAGAAAGGAAAGTGTTTCCATTGCAATGGGGACGACCAATGAAAGCGAAACTTTCCCAAGTTTCTTGCCGACAGGAAGAATACAGGTAAATGTGATTTACTAGTAACTGAAACTTGTTTAGTGGAGAGTAATGACTCTGCCTGGATATTAGATTCGGGCGCCACTAACCACGTTTGTTCTTCTTTTCAAAGAAATTAGTTCCTGGCAGCAGTTGTGAGAGGGTGAGGTGACTCTACGGGTTGGATCTGGGGAGATTGTCTCTGCTGCAGCAATCGGCAAAGTGAAGCTCTTTTTCGGTAGGAATTACTTATTATTAGATAATCTGTATATAGTTTCAGGGTTTACTAGAAACCTTATTTCTATTTCCTGCTTGATTGAACAATGTATTTCAATTTCCTTTGAACATAATAAAGCATTTATTTCTTTCAAAGGCAATTTGATTTATTCTGCTTCACTTGAATCTAATCTGTATGTTTTGAAACCAAATTCGGTCAAAAGCGTTTTAAACACTTAATTATTTAAAACAACAGAAACACGAACTAAGAGAGTAAAAGTTTCTCCAAAAGAAAATGTCCATCTTTGGCATCTATGGTTAGGCCACATTAATCTCAATAGGATTGAAAGACTAGTGAAGAATGGACTTCTAAGTGAGTTGGAAGAAAACTCTTTACCGGTATGTGAGTCATGCCTTGAAGGCAAAATGACCAAACGTTCTTTTAGTGGAAAAGGATATAGAGCCAAAGAGCCCCTTGAGCTTATACATTCTGACCTCTATGGTCCGATGAGTGTTAAAGCACGAGGTGGTTACGAGTACTTTGTATCTTTTATAGATGACTATTCAAGATATGGGTATATTTACCTAATGCTTAGGAAGTCTGAAACTCTTGAAAAGTTCAAGGAGTACAAGACTGAGGTTGAGAACCCGTTAGGTTAAAGGATAAAAACACTTCGATCGGATCGAGGTGGAGAGTATATGGACACTTAATTCCAGGACTATATGGACACTTAATTCCAGGACTATATGATAGAACACGAAATTACGTCCCAACTCTCAGCACCTGGTATGCCATAGCAGAATGGTGTATCGGAGAGGAGAAAGAGAACCCAGTTGGACATGGTTCGGTCGATGATGAGCTATGCTCGTCTCCCTAATTCTTTTTGGAGTTACGTAGTGGAGACTAATGTATATATTTTGAACAATGTTCCGTCAAAGAGTGTTTGTGAAACACCTTTCGAATTATTGAATGGGCATAAAGGCAGTTTACACCATTTCATAATTTTGGGATATCCAACCTACGTGTTGGTGTCAAACCCGAAGAAGTTGGAACCCCGTTCAAAATTGTGCCTATTTGTAGGTTACCCAAACGAGACTAGGGGTGGTCTATTTCACGATCCTAAGGAAAATAGGGTACTTGTGTCGACAAATGTCACTTTTCTTGAGGAAGACAACGTTAGGGATCATTTGCCTAGAAGCAAAATCGTGTAGAACGAAAAGGCCAGTACATCAGCAAGTGTTGCTGATGGGGCTAGTACGTCAACAAACGTTGTTGATCCTAGCACGTCTAGTCAAGTTCGTTCCCAAGAGTTGGGAATGCATCGACGTAGTGGGAGGGTTGTGAGACAGCCTGAACGTTACATGGGGTTACCTGAAACTCAAGTCGTCACTCCTGATGATGACTGCGAGGATTCATTGACCTATGATCAGGAAATGGAAGACGTTGACAACGACGAATGGATTAAAGCTATGGACCAGGAAATGGAGTCGATACATTCAATTCTGTCTGGGAGATTGTGGATCAACCGGATGGGGTAAAACCTATTGGTTGCAAATGGATCTACAAGCGTAAACATGGCATAGATGGGAAGGTGCAGACCTTCAAAGCACGACTAGTGGCAAAGGGTTTTACCCAGGTTGAAGGGGTTGACTATGAGGAAATCTTTTCACCTATTGCCATGGTAAAGTCGATTAGGATCCTTCTGGCCATTGTCGCATATTATGACTATGAGATATGGCAGATGGATGTCAAGATCGCCTTTCTGAATGGAAACCTTGACGAAACCATCTTCATGGACCAGCCCAAGGGGTTCATAACCCAAGGCCAAGAGCATAAGGTTTGTCGACTTCATAGGTCCATTTATGGATTGAAACAAGCCTCGAGGTCTTGGAATATAAGGTTTGATGAGGCAATCAAATCTTATGGCTTTTATCAAAATGTTGACGAGCCTTGTGTCTACAAGAAAATCGTCGACAAAACTGTTGCATTTCTGGTATTATACGTCGATGATATCCTTCTGATTAGGAATGAAGTAGGATTTCTTACTAACGTAAAGAAATGGCTAGCTTCGCAGTTCCAAATGAAAGATTTGAGAGAAGCACAGTACGTTCTAGGTATCCAGATTATCCGAAACCGGAAGAACAGAACGTTGACCATGTCTCAGGCGTCTTATATTGAAAAGATGTTGTCTAGATATAAGATGCAGAACTCCAAGAAGGGCTTGCTATCTTTCAGGCATGGGGTTCACCTGTCTAAGGATCAATGTCCTAAGACTTCTCAAGAAGTTGAGGATATGAGTCGGATCCCCTATGCTTCAGCTGTAAGGAGCCTTATGTATGCCATGTTGTGTACTAGGCCCGACATCTGTTATGCAGTAGAGATTGTCAGTAGGTATCAATCCAATCCAGGATTAGATCACTGGACAGCCGTAAAGGCAATCCTCAAGTATCATAGGAGAACGAGGAACTAAAGCCTAGAGTATGGGACATGAGATATCTTATTATATGTGGTTATGCAAATATGATTTGCATAAGCTATGGTTGTGGTAAAATGGTAAATAGGTGGAGATTTCAACTCCACCTATCACCATTATATAAACAATTTGCAAGAAGGATTTTAAAATGCTCTTGTTCATTTTTCGGAATCTCACCAAAAAGAAACAAGTATTCTCTTTCAACCCTCTCTCAATCTCTCCTCCCCTTTCACCAAAAAGAGATCCACTTCTCTCCTTCTACCAAACGTAGAACAACCGAGAAATTATGTGGAAGTGTCCAGATCTCTTGTTTGTTTGAGGAGATCGAGGACGTTGAGATCGTGATCATGAAGGGTTCGTGAAAGGAGAAGTAAAACTTGAAGACGGTTCTTCAACAAGTAAGTGTTTCTTGTTGTTTCCTCTTTTTAATGTTTAGCCTAGTTTCTATAGGATAGAAATGGTTTTAAGAAAACGGTTTTCGCAACGATACCATGGTGATTCAATCACCCTTCCACTGTACGGGATTTCAATCCCTTCAAAAGCACGGGGAGGTTATGAATACTTTTTATCTTTTATAGATGACTATTCAAGGTATGGGTATATTTACCTAATGCATAGGAAGTCTGAAACTCTTGAAAACTTTAAGGAGTACAAGACTAAGGTTGAGAACCTGTTAGGTAAAACAATAAAAACACTTCGATCGGATCGAGGTTGAGAGTATATGGACACTGAATTCTAGGACTATATGATAGAACATGGAATTACGTCCCAACTCTCAGCACCTGGTATGCCACAGCAGAATGGGGTATCAGAGAGGAGAAACAGAACTCTGTTGGACATGGTTCGGTCGATGATGACCTATGCTCGCTCCCTGATTCTTTTTGGGGTTACGCAGTGGAGACTGCGGTTTATATTTTGAACAATGTTCCGTCGAAGAGTGTTTGTGAAACACCTTTCGAACTCTGGAATGGACGTAAAGGCAATTCACACTATTTCAGAATTTGGGGATGCCCAACCCATGTGTTGGTGTCAAACCCAAAGAAGTTGGAACCCTGTTCAAAATTGTGACTCTTTGTAGGTTACCCAAAAGAGACTAGGGGTGGTCTGTGTTACGATCCTAAGAAAATAGGGTGCTTGTGTCGACAAATTTCACTATCCTTGAGGAAGACTAGGTCAGGGATCATTTACCTAGGAGTAAAATTGTGTTAAACGAAATGGACAGTACATCAACAAGAGTTGTTGATGGGGCTAGTACGTTAACAAGTGTTGTTAATCCTAGCTCGTCTAGTCAAGTCCGTTCTCAAGAGTTGAGAATGTCTCAACGTAGTTAGAGGGTTGTGAGACAGCCTGAACGTTTCATGGGTTTAGCTGAAACCCAGGTCGTCACCCCTGATGATGACTGCGAGGATCCATTGACCTATGATCAGGCAATGACAGACGTTGACAAAGACGAATGAATTAAAGTTATGGACCAGGAAATTGAGTCGATGTACTTCAATTCCGTTTGCGAGCTTGTGGATCAACCAGATGGGGTAAAACCTATAGGTTGCAAATGGATCTACAAGCGTAAACGTGGCGTAGATGGGAAGGTGTAGACCTTCAAAGCACGACTAGTGGAAAAGGGTTTTACCCAGGTTGAAGGGGTTGACTATGAGGAAACCTTTTCACCTATTGCCATGGTAAAGTCGATCAGGATCCTTCTGGCCATTGTCGCTTATTATGACTATGAGGTATGACAGATGGATGTCAAGACAGCCTTTCTGAATGGCAAACTTGATGAAACCATCTACATGGATCAGCCCAAAGGGTCCATTGCCCAAGGCCAAGAGCAAAAGGTTTGTCGGCTTCATAAGTTTATTTATGGACTGAAACAAGCCTCGAGGTCTTGGAATATAAGCTTTGATGAGGCGATCAAATCTTATGGCTTTAATCAGAATGTTGACGAGCCTTGTGTCTACAAGAAAATCGTCAACAAAAATGTCGCATTTCTGATATTATATGTGGATGATATCCTTCTCATTGGGAATGAGGTAGGATTTCTTACTGACGTTAAGAAATGGTTGGCTTCACAATTCCAAATGAATGATTTGGGAGAAGCTTAGTATGTTCTAGATATCCAGATAGTCTTGAATCGGAAGAATAGAACGCTAGCCATGTCTTAGGCGTCTTATGTTGACAAGATGTTGTCTAGATATAAGATGGAGAACTCCAAGAAGGGTTTGTTGCTTTTTAGGCATGGGGTTCACCTGTCTAAGGATCAATGTCCTAAGACTCCTCAAGAGGTTGAGGATATGAGACGAATCCCTTATGCTTCAGCTGTTGGGAGCCTCATGTATGCCATGCTCTGTACTAGGCCCGACATCTGTTATGCCATTGGGATTGTCAGTAGGTATCAATCTAATCTAGGATTAGATCACTGGATTTCAATCATTAATATTATTGTAATTTTATTGTACATTTGAGAAATGTATTGTGTACTCGACTAGCTGAGTCCAAGTGGGAGTTTGTTGGGATGTATGTCCTAATCTCGTACTTGTTTGTAATATTCATGATTGAAATAAATAAGAGTTATTTTTTCATCACTTTGTGTCTCGCCTATTTACAAACTTTGTCCAATAAACTAAGCTCCAGGGTCATTGAAATATGAGAGAACTGGAACTTGAACGATGTCTAATGGACACACAAGGAGGATCACATTCGAGTTAATGACCCGAACGGTCTACAGTATACGGATAGGGTTGGAGACCTAATCCTGGATACGTTGTGGATGTTTCCCACTTTGTATTAGATACAAACGAGGTGATCCAACTCGTTCACGTTGTTGACATGCGAGTGAGGGCATCCTGTGCAATGAGATTGTACAAGACCGGACCGTGAATTATTAGACATACTGATGTAACACCGTTGACAGTATAGGACTAATAACTTCGTAGATGACCATTAGTGACTCGACCTTAATTCTTAGCGTGTTAAAGACTCCTGTCTGTGGGGGTCTGTCCTTTGACTAGTATGAGTGAGGGTGGTCACAGTTACTCGCCCAATATGTCTATCTTCTCAGGGGCAGGACCACGTGGGGAGCTGGAAACTTGACTACGCGAGATGAAATTCACTCGTTCCCAACATTAGGGAAACTAGAGGGGTTGTTCCCTTAAGTGTTGTCTCCAGGGCTTGGACAACGGGCGCCCACCCTCTCACTTGCCCGAGAGGGGTGTTCTTTATGGTTGGACCATACAACGTTGTTGTTCATTAGAGGAGTTGTGGGGACTTAAGGAGCAAGAGGTAGACACAGTGGTAAAATGGTAATTTGACTCAGCAGTGTCTGCGAACAACCTGTGAAGGGTCGACTCACTGGCATTGGTTATATCAATGGACACAACTTGTCCTACAGTGATGGGAGTGCAGCTACGAGCTTTAGTGGAGTGTTACCATAGCTAATGAATTTTGAGTAATCGGGTCAAAGAGTTTGACAGGTTATTCTCGGATCATTGGAGCTCGTCATCTGTAGGTCCATTAGGTCACTCGGTAGGCTCAAACTGGATACATAGAGGGTTTATAGTTTGGTGTGGATTTGAAGTGTTCAAATTCATTAAAAGGGTATTTATGTCATTTATATGAGATATGATTAACATATTATATCGTTTAATGTGAATAAGATTCATAATAAACTATAGGTTAGCCTAATTGCTTAATTACGGCTAATTTAGAGAAATTGGATTGAGAGAAATTAAATTGAATGTGATTTAATTTAAAATCCACAATTATACAAATGTGATTTGTATTATAAGGCATGAGATATCTTATTATATGTTGTTACGCAAATATGATTTGCATAACCTAAAGTTGTGGTTAAATGGTAAATAGGTGGAGATTTCAACTCCACCTATCACCATTATATAATGCCTTTGTGAGAAGGCATTGTGAAGTGAATTCTCATTTTCTTTGGACTTTCCATCCAAGAGGTCTCTCAAACTCCCTGAATCTCTCTCAAACTTTCTCTCTTCCCCTAAACCAAAAGAGTCCCACCACTCTCTCTTTACCAAAGGAGAACAACCGAGAAGACCTTTAGAAAGTGTTCGAATTGTCCGTTGTAGGGAGATCGTGAATGTAGAGATCGAGAGCACGAAGAGTTCGTGACCAGAGAAGGATTTCGTGAAGAAGGGTTCTTCAACAAGTAAGTAGTTTATCTTACTGATTTTCCTTCCTTTTTAAGCATGTTTATCCTCATTTCTATAGGATTGTTAATTTTAAGAATTGTTTTCACAACGAAAAACCACGACGATTCAAAATCGTTTTTCGCTGCGGGAGTTTCATTCCCTTCAAAACAGTCACCGGATGATGTGTTTGCATAGATTATAGGAAGTTGAACAAAGCCACAAGAAAAGATCACTTTCCTCTTCCTTATTTTGATCAAATGCTTGATAGGTTAGTTGGTTATCCTTACTATTGTTTTTTCTTGATGGTTACTCAGGTTGTAACTAGATTGCCATTGTTCACAAGGATCAAGAGAAGACCACATTTACATGTCCATATGGAACTTATGCATTTAGAAGAATGTCGTTCAGATTGTGCAATGCTCCTGCCACCTTTCAGTGTTGCATGATGGTCATTTTTCATGATAGGATAGAGGAGATAATGAAGGTTTTTATGGACGATTTTTTTTCTTTGGATCTAGTTTTGATGTGTGTCTTACTACCCTTGCTCTTGTGTTACAGAGGTGTCAGGATACAAACCTTGTACTCAATTGGAAAAAATTTTCATTTTGTGGTAAAAGAAGGTATAGTTCTGGGACACAAGATTTTAGAAAAATGATTAGAGGTGGACTGAGAAAAAATTTCTTCCATTGAAAAAAAAAACGTCCATAAAGGAAGTTCGTAGTTTTCTAGGCCATGCAGGGTTTACAGATGCTTTATAAAATATTTTTCCATAATTGTGAAACCTTTGTGTAATTTACTTGAGAATGACTCCATTTTTTCCTTTTCTGAGGATTACTTGTTAGCTTTCAATAAATTGAAAGAACAATTAACGTCTGCACCCATTATTGTTGTACACGACTGGAGTCAACCCTTTAAAATTATGTGTGATGCTCGTGATTATGCGTTAGGTGTAGTTTTATGTCAGTGTTGAGATAAAGTTTTTAGGGATACTTATTATACAAGTAGGACTCTAGACTATGCACAACAAAATTATACAACTACGGAGAAAGAGATGCTTATTGTTGTGTTTTCTTTTGATAAGTGTAGGTCATACTTGTTAGGGACTAAGGTAATTGTTCATGTTGACCATGCAACCCTTGGATATTTATTTGAGAAAAAAGATGTTAAACCCAGACTGATAGATGAATTTTGTTGTTGCAGGAATTTGATTTCGATATTCAAGATAGAAAAGGAACTGAAAAAGTGGTCGTTAACCACTTATCTCGAATAAAACATGCAAACAATCAGTAACTTTTGCCTATCATGGAAGATTTTCCAAATGAAAGATTGTATAAGGTAGAGATTGTATTACCCTGGTTTGTTGATTATGTGAACTCCCTAGTAAGAGGAGTTATGCCACCTGACATAAATCCCCAACAAAAGAAGAGGTTCCTCCATGATGTAAAGTCATATCTATGGGATAAACCTTTCTTATATAAGGTATGTTCAGATCAAATCATATGCAGATGTGTTCTTTCTGAGGAAACAGGTAAGATTATTCAGGATTGTCATTCCTCTCCTTATGGTGGACACTTGGGCCCACTTGAACGGCAAAAAGGTGTTGCAGTCAGGTTTTTACTGGCCAACTCTTTTTTAAGGATTGTTATACTTTTTTACGACTTGCGATAGGTGCCAAATGACAGATAATATTTCTCATTATCATGAACTTCCTTTAAAGCCTATTCTAGAAGTAGAGTTGTTCGATGTATGGGGTATTGATTTTATGGGTCCATTTCCTTCTTCCCGTGATTATTTATATATATTAGTTTTTGTAGACTATGTATCTAAATAGGTAGAGGCTAGAGCTACTAAAAAGAATGATGCTCATGTTGTTGTACAATTTTTACACGAAAAATATTTTCACCAGATTTAGCACACCATGAGTTATTGTTAGTGATGAAAGTTCACATTTTTGTAATAAATTGTTTAATTCAATGATTGTCAGGTACGGAATTAAGCATAAAATTTCTCTTTCTTGCCACTCCAAACAAATGGTCAGGCAAAAATTTCTAATAGAGAAATCAGACTCATTCTAGAGAAGACAGTTTGTATTAATAGAAAAGATTGGGCATTGAGTTGGATCAAAGTTCAATTTCTTGATGCCTTTAAAACGCCAATTGGAACTTCTCCGTATCAATTGGTGTTTGGGAAGGCTTGTCACTTACCGCTAGAACTGGAGCACAAAGTGTATGAGGTCATCAAGAAATTGAACTTTGATCTACAAAAAGCTGGTGAACAACGTCTACTACAACTCAATGAGATGGAAGATTTTTGAAGTCAAGCATATGAGAACGCTAAACTATATAAAGAAAGGGATGCAAGATAGCATGATCAGCTAAAGACGTTAAAGAAAGCGGTATTTGGGAGGCAACCCAATTCATCATCCGTTAGGGTCTTTTAGTAATTTCCTTTTTTTATTATTTTTTTTGTAATTAAAAAAATGGCTCAGTAATTTCAAAAACAATTGAAGAGAAACAACATTGAGAAGTCATTGGACAACGTCTCAATGCCAAATTCTATTGTAGTGTGAAAAGCCGCAAGGAGAGCATCGAGACGCTATCGCAAAATTTGAGACTTTAAATACCGAATTTTACACGAAACGATAGAATTTTTTCTAGCCCTAGCTTCGCCCCCACTACTTTTTCACCTCTCCCTTCAATTTCTGTCATCTTTCGGTTTCTATCCCCCAAATTCCATCAGACCCACTCACTTTCTTCTCGTTTCTTGTAATTTTGAGGTAGATTGGGCACCCATTGGAGGTATAATATCACCAATTTGAAGGGCATGTCGTGGGTAACGCTTTCTTTCTTTTTTTTTATGTTTTATGTTTTATGTTTCCTTCACCTTTTGTTGTCTCTTCTGATTTTGATCATGTTCTTGCAATTTTTTTGTACTCCTTGGATATAGGGAGGTGTTCTTGTTTTTTTTTTCCATTACAAATAAAAGAGGCATGGATTTCATTATGATGATTGGAATGTCTACTTGAATGATATTTGATTTTTGGTGATTACCTTTCTTCCTTGTATACTTGTTTGGTGTTGTTTTAAGTGTTTGTTAGTATCTATCAAAGTTAGAGATAGGAGGGTGGATTGATTAAGCTCAATTGTTTTGTCACTCTTTGTTCCCATCTTGTTTGTTGATTTTTTTTTTTTTTTTGCTTAATTGATATGTTTAATTGACTTTGGGGATTTTATTTCTGGCACTTTGAAGATGGTGGACCCTGTGTGTTTATCTTCTTTTGAGGAGTTCATATTGTCCTAAAATCTTCTTGTTTGTGGATCCTTCGTTTATCATGAATTTGTGGACCCATTGATTAACGAGGATGAGTTCTAAAAGATCTAAAAGGGCCTCCAATTCAAGGTCAGAGTTTGACACCTAGAGATTTCTAGATGGTGAAGCTGCAGATCAATACCAATGTTATGTTGTTTTTCGAGCCCTCATTCCTGAGCACAGTATTGCCCCTGATGACTCCAACCATCGACATTTATATCATAATATCGTTCAGAGGCACTGGGAGTTGTTAGTTCAGCGGCTAGAAGCTGGTGTGGTTCCCATCATTAGAGAATTCTATGTGAATATGCAACTAGATGTTTACCACACGACAATCAGAGGACATCGCATCCAGTTCGACTCAGCTACCATTAATAGGTACTTTGAAATTACCTTATTTTGAGCATTGAGTACACTATTTATGTTAGGGAACAGGTCGACCCAGTTCAGATGATAACAACATTGGTGCGGCCTGGGGCCAATTGAGTGACGAGGAGAGGAGACGTCTTCAAAATTAAGATTGTTGATCTCACTGTGACTAACAGAGTTTGTGATGGTGAGCGTGTCGAAGGTTTAATCAAATACAATTCATATTGACCGATCTAAAATTAAATACTTGTAGTACTTAATAGTGGATCAGGTCGAACCACAGGGAACCGAAATATTAATTTCTCAAAGTAAATTTGTAATAGGAAATAAAATGGGGGGTTTGATATTGATTAATGAAAAGGAATAAAAATAAATAAAGAAAATAAATAAATATGAGAATCAGATATCAAATCTTACCAAGTTCCAGTTCATAGGCATAGTTATCCAAATTGCCATATAAATCATAGGCACTCACAAATAGAATTTAACCAAACTGGCAATTAATTTGGTCGCCTTAGTGGTTCCCCTAAAAAACTATTTCTCTAAGTTCATTACCTTTACATATCCAGTATCCATTAATTTCAATTATCTTAGTTATCTAGCACTCTCCATACATAAACAATTAAGACAAAGGCATGAAGACCAAACCACTTTAATTAGAAAGATCCAATTAACATGTTTCTCAAATTCCCATAGAGTCTAACATGCAGTTATGAATCAAGATATCCTCAAGACTCACACACAGTTATAACTCTAGTGTTACAAGATCTGGGCCATGATTGAGGTGTCATGTCAATCATGAAATAACATAGACATGCATAAACAATTGAGGCGTCAATTCAATCAAAGATGCAAAGTCATAAGATTAAAATAGAGAATTCAAGAATCAAATGCCTAAAGAGTTAAGAGTTACAAACAAGCCTCAAAACATTACAATTGGTTTAAACCGACCTATGAACCAGAAGAGAAGGCTTAGCCGAGCATACTCATGAACATGCCAACAAATTCCATGGTATTCATCGATACAACCAGAAAACTATTGATAGCACACAAAATGTGCTATCCTTAGGCTTAATTATTGTTAGTTTTGTAATGATTTCAGAACTTTTACGTGTTTAAATTACTCTATTTCAGGTTAAGATCACAAACAAGATAATTGGAGACATTTTGGATCACTCGGGATCGAAACGAGGCTATTTGGAGCTTAAAATAACATCAATTAGAAGTGAAAGGACCAAACCAAGCTTAAAGACCCAAGGTGATGGCGTTGCAACGCCATGAAGAGCGTTGCAATGCCGAACGTGCAGCCATGAAGCATTGAAGAACACTGCCGATAGCGTTGCAACGCTACTTTGCAGCGTCGCAACGCTGTCTCGATAGGAAGATGCATATGAGGAACCGCAAGATAGGAGGTGTTGCAACGCCGCTGCGCTGCGTCGCAGCGCGCCAGATCGATAAGAGGCACGCGTGTTAGGGTAGCGACGTTGCAACGCTGCCCTCAGCGTTGCAACGCCATCGATACCTTCCATAATTGATACACGTTTAGGGTACAGCGTTGCAACGCTGTCCCAAGCATTGCAACGCTGTCCCAAGCGTTGCAACGCTGTACCGTTGAAACCTATAAATACATCCTTACATTCTCTTCCAAATAGAGCCGAATTTGGTAGATTTTTGCCCCTATTTTCAAAATACACTTTGAAAGGAGAGAAAAGAGAGCGTTTTTTGAGCTAAGGCATTCGTGGAGGTTAAAGATCGAAGACGGGAGCTCGGAGACGAAGGACCGGCATCGACACATAAGTTTAATTTCCTTTTCTTTCAGATTGTAATATCGTTTTAAGACGTTTTCTACATGTTTAGCTTGGTTTTCATGTGATTTAGAGTAGCTAAATGTTGTAGTTAGAATTTGATTTACTTGTTAAGACTTATTTGCTATGTATTGAAGCATGTTTTGTTCTTATTTTTTACAATTCGTTCTTTAACTCTTAAAATTGTTGGTTTAAGTGGACTCGAGAGATAAAACTTGAATTAGAGCACAGTTGTCAGTACCCTTAGGAATCTTGCATGAGAATGACTAAGAAACTTAAGGGAAACACATAAAGAGGTTGCTTAATGTCGTGCATGTCGTAGGTTCATATGGAGACTATGGAGTTTATTGCATGTGCGAGGCTCACTAAGAATCGAGAGGTTTTCTTGAGTATTTTACTTCTTGTTTATAAATTCATCTCATTGGTTCATTGCATATGTTAGTTAAGTCATTAACTTGTAAAATCATTTTCCTCAAATCTATCAATTTGTGTCTCCACATGTCTGTTGTTTGTCTTTACTTTCATCGCCTATCCATGTTTAGTTTCTTTAGCTAAAATTAAAGATAAGTATCTTAGTAATTAATTAATCTAGAAACATATTCTCGAGGACGATACTTGGACTCTTAAATCACTAAACTAAAACTTGACCCGTACACTACTGTATTGAATTATCATAAATTATACGCAACAAGTTTTTGGCGTCGTTGTCGGGGAATGACGATTATTTAGATTAATTAATATGAGGAGAAAATTTAAAATTTTAGACTAAAGTGTGTTTGTGTGTTTTATTTCATTGTGTGTTTGTTTGTTTCCTTTTTGTCGTATTTTAGTTTTGTGTGTTTTTGAGTCTTTGACCCCTGTTTTTGTTGTGTTGCTATTGTGTAGAAGTCTTGATTTGATTTACTAATTTTTCAAGTATGACTTTGCATGATTTTTATTCTCCATCATTCTATTGTCCCTCTCAGGACCCTAGGTATGTGCATCATAATTTCTCTGAATTCGATTTGTCTAATTTTTACCAGTCTGTACCTAAAATTGATGAAAATTCACAAGATGGTAGTTATTTAGGCACTTGGAACCATAATTTTTCGTACCTTGACCAACCTAATGAAAAATCTTCTCTTGTGGACCAATTAATGGAATATACCTTGGAATTGAAAATTAAAAATTTGGTTCATAATGAATTAAAGTGGTTTAATAGGTTAGAAACTGAGGTGGTAGGACTTTGGGAAATAGTACAGGATAGAGTTCAGTATCTTAATCAGCTAGTAATTTCCCTTAAAGCCTTACAGGAACAATTTCTTATCCTTACCACTGAGAATGTGTACCCTAGGAGGACTTGTTCATACGATAGTGAGGATAGTTTGGGGGAGACTGAGGCACACCATAATCAGGATAGTGAGGTAGACATTGGTGATACAATCATTTCCACAGGGGAGATTCAGGTGATAGAGGTAGAGGCTGAGAAGTCCTTCCCCTTTTGTCTCCATAAATTTCCTTAAATCTTCAAAGTCAATTATCCTACACTCACGAGTCTTGTTTTGATTTTTGTCCTTTTATTTTGATAATTAAAAATACCAAAAATAATTTTCTTTCTGGTGCCCATGAAAAACAGGATAGCCTTTTAGACTTAAAAGGCTATATCGATTCGAGCAAGAAGGGCCCAAAGAAATATGAGCAGTTTTATGTGTCCTGATAAGTCACCATCTAGCTAAAGACGTTAAAGAAATCGCTTCTTGGGAGGCAACCCAAGTTTTATGTTTCATGTCTTTATTTTTGTATTTGTCTTCTTTTATGTTTTATTTTATTTTCTAGTTTTTTGTGTTTTTGTCTAATTTGTTTCTTTTTGTACCTTCAGGTGTATGCCCAAGGGGAGAGCTGCAGACTTGCACCCTTTTGATCCTATGATCGAGAGGACCTGTAGGAGAGTCCTAAGGGAAGGAGGGGCAAAAACTCAGACTATGGTTGATCAGGAGCTCATCAATAACCCTAAAACCATCAAGGAGTATTTCCAACCTGGGTTTAATTCTAAGCAAGCTGGAATAGTCTATGCCCCCATAAATGCTAACAATTTTGAACTTAAGACAGGGCTTATACAGATGGTTAGGGAAGGTGCTTTTAGAGGATTAGCCACAGAAGATCATAACTCACACTTGCAGAATTTCTTAGAAATCTGTAGTACATTTAAAATGAATGGTATCTCTGCTGATAATATTCGCCTACGTCTCTTTCCTTTCTCTTTGCAGGGCAGAGCTAAAGAATGGCTAGGGTCCCTTTACTCAGGAAGTATCACTTCTTGGGAGGAGTTGGCCCAAGCCTTCATGACCAAATTCTTTCCACCTGTGAAAGCTGCAAAGTTAAGGACTGAGATAGGAACATTCAGGCAGCATGAGGGAGAGCAACTATTTGAGGCATGGGAACGATACAAGGACATGCTCAGGAGGTGCCCACATCATGACTACCCAGATTGGCTCCAGTTACAACTGTTTTATAATGGACTGGAAGGTAAGACCAGTACCATTCTGGATGCCACTGCTGGAGGGGCTTTCATGGTGAAGACTGTGCCAGAAGCACGTGCCCTCCTCGAGGAAGTGTCAACTGCCAGCTACCAGTGGCCTACAGACAATGACAGATCTAAGCCAGTAGTTGGATTGTATCAATTGGATGAGGTAACATCTCTTAGATCTCATATGGCATCTCTCACTCATGCTCTGAATAATTTTGCAGGGTCACCACAAACAGGGATGCCCTCTCAATGCTCCCAGCCCAATGGAGAATCCACTTTGGAGCAACTGCACTACCTAAACAACAGAAGCAACAACTATGGAGGAAACCAGACTCAGAATAACCTTCCAACACAGGTTTGAGGTATCATGAGAATTTCTCTAATGCTAACAAAAAAAATGTGTTGAATCCTCTTACAGGGTATGCTTCTACATCAGAGAGGAAACCACCTCTGGAAGAGACATTGCACTCCTTCATAGCTGAATCCAGAAGTTGGTCCAACCAGCTGGAGAATGTAGTCACCAGTCTATCTGGTATAGTGACTAGTCATGGAGCTGCAATAAAGAATATTGAGACCCAGATTGGCCAGATAAACACATCACTCCGAGCACTGTAAGAAAGGAAGGAAACACCTTGAGGGAGTGCATTCTAGTTAGAGACGTTAAACAAAGCGCTTCTTGATAGGCAACCCAAGCTTTACATCTTTGTTATTTTCTGTCTTTAGTTTGTTCTAGTTGTTTTTCAGTTCTTAGTTTATTTACTAGTTTGTTTGTTTTGCTTTGTAGGTTGTGATGATGTCATCATTCGTTGAAATCCATGCTCCCATTCTAAGGAACTCCAGCACACATGTTTTGGATATCCAAGGAACTCAGAAAGATCTCCATCACCTAGGACAGTATTGTTCACTCTTACCGTTATACTTAATTTGTGCTTATTTTTGCAAACATTGGGGACAATGTTTAGTTTAAGTTTGGCGGTGGGATGTTGTTTATTTGTTGTGACTGTCCTGAGTATATGTTGAATTGTTGATTGATCTTTTGTATAAGTATGATTATGATAGCCTAGGATGAGTACTAATTGAAAATTTTTGTGATTCTGCTGAAACTTGAGAGCATGATATGAATTTGAGTTAATTTAAAAAATTTCTTGAGTTTTTCTTGCACTATTATGCACATAGTCTGTGTTCATGTAGTTTTGAAACGCTTAGAACAAAGTTATTAGGCTTAGAAGTTTGATGTCACCTCAATAGGTCTAATAACTGATTTGAGAGTTAAACTGCAGGATAGGATGAATGACAATATGAAGTGCATGACCTGTATAGTAGTGAAATAGTTGGTTTTTGTTGTTTGTTTGCTAAAAAAAAATTATATTCGTGAGGGCAAAAAAGCTACCTTCACTGTGATCAGTTAGGCCACTCATTGAGCGAGTGCTCTGGGTAAGGGTCTCTGCAGTGGATGCGTGAAAGCTAGTGTCCTTGCAAAAAAAATGATAAAAAGTGAGTAAGTGTTGAGTAGAGTTATTTAATTCTTGAATGTGGGGAGGCTCAAAGATTAGTAATTCTGACCAGTGTAGGGGGAAGTTGAATGGAGAACCTAATAAAGTTGATTCGGGCTTAGTAAAAATGAAGGGAGCATGGCTAATCACACACACACAGAGGAACACTTAGGAAAAGTTTTAAATTGCTTGCTAAAGTGTTATGTTTGAATGTTTCCTGTGATTACTAGATTTTCTCTTAAATCTTTGAGGCTTGAATCAATTGTATGTATAAGAACAATCCGATGTTTAATTCTGTTTTTGCTCGGGACTAGCAAAAGTTTAAGTTTGGGGGTGTTTGATAGCACACAAAATGTGCTACCTTTAGGCTTAATTATTGCTAGTTTTGTAATGATTTCAGAACTTTTACGTGTTTAAATTGCTCAATTTCAGGTTAAAAGCACAAACAAGACAATTGTAGACATTTTGGATCACTCGGGATCGAAACGAGGCTATTTGGAGCTTAAAATAACATCAATTGGAAGTTAAAGGACCAAACCAAGTTTGAAGACCTGAGGTGATGGCGTTGCAACGCCATGCATAGCGTTTCAACGCCGAACGTGCAACCATGAAGCATTGAAGAACACTGTCGATAGCGTTACAATGATGTCTCGATAGGAAGATGCATATGAGGAACTGCACAGAGGGCGTTGCAGCAGCGTCGCAACGCCAGATCGATAAGAGGTACACGCTTTAGGGTAGCGGCATTGAAACGTTGCCCTCAGCGTTGCAACGTTGTACCGTTGAAACCTATAAATACATCCTTACATTCTCTTGCAAAGAGAGCCAAATTTGGTAGATATTTGCCCCTATTTTCGAAATACACTTTGTAAGGAGAGAAAAGAGAGCGTTTTTGGAGCCGAAGCATTCGTGGAGGTTCGAGATCGAAGACGGGAGCTCGGAGACGAAGGACCGACATCGACACATAAGTTTAATTTCCTTTTCTTTCAGATTGTAATATCGTTTTAAGACGTTTTCTACATGTTTAGCTTGGTTTTCATATGATTTAGAGTAGCTAAATGTTGCAGTTAGGATTTAATTTGCTTGTTAAGACTTATTTGCTATGTATTGAAGCATGTTTTGTTCTTATTTTTGACAAATCGTTCTTTAACTCGTAAAATTGTTGGTTTAAGTGGACTCGAGAGATAAAACTTGAATTAGAGCACAGTTGTCAGAACCCTTGGGAATCTTGCATGAGAATGACTAATAAACTTAAGGGAAACACATAAAGAGGTTGTTTAATGTCGTGCATGTCGTAGGTTCATATGGAGACTATGGAGTTTATTGCATGTGCAAGGCTCACTAAGAATCGAGAGGTTTTCTTGAGTATTTTACTTCTTGTTTATAAATTCATCTCATTGGTTCATTGCATATGTTAGTTAAGTTATAACTTGTAAAATCACTTTCCTCAAATCTATCAATTCGTGTCTCCACATGTTAGTATGTTGTTTGTCTTTACTTTCATCACCTATCCATGTTTTGTTTAGTAATTAATTAATCTGGAAACCCGTTCCCGAGGACAATACTTGGACTCTTAAATCACTATACTAAAACTTGACCCGTACACTGCGGTATTGCATTATCATAAATTATACGCAACAACTATAAAAACACTAAAGAAACTATCCTAAACTCTAAGCTAAAGTTCATTTAGAAAGTAGGAGAAAAGTTTCCAAAGTTTATATCTAACCTAAAAGAAAAGTGGATATTTATAATCGTTGGGAGGTCTAGATGCCAAGGAGAGCGTCTAGACGCTCCCCCATCTACTTAAGGAAAAAATCTTCAAGAATATAGGCAGCGTCTCAAGCGTCAAGTAGAGCCTCCCCGCAGCGTTGAGCGAGCCTTCATCGATTGATATTCGCCAATATCGAGATGCTTCAAATAGCGTCTAGACGCTCTGTGTGCGAGTCTTCTTGTTTGAGAGTGATCAGCGTCTAGACACTTTTTTTAGGCGTCTAGACGCTCTGCAGGCGGTCTCTTTGGCTTTTCAAGCTCCTTTTCTCCTTATTTGGTGTATTTTTTGCTTAAGTTTGCTCTTTTAGATCTTGATTCTTTCCTAGCCTCCTGGAATGCTCCAAATTATGAATCTCCTGTAAAATAGAAAAATTAACACGTGAGTGTAGCAGAACTAGCATAAGATAAGTAGATAAAATAACATTTTAATGGTGCTATCACTTTTGCATAGTTTCATCTGTGTCAGGTTGTAGCCCATGGTCATTCTTCTCTATGACATTGCCATAGGAAAGACGATTGATGTGGGCAAGGTGATTAGTCGGTACATCTGCCATGTGAGACGAGATACTACCAGAGGAGGGTTAGGTCATCCCTCATTGATTACTGCATTATGTAGACTCGTCGAGGTCACCTATGAAGGGAATGTGAATCCAGCAGCAGAAAATGACATGAAACGTCATGATTTCGTTGCACAATTCGTTTCTTAAAATTGAACCTATCACATAAATTCTAGGCTAAACATGGTGAATTTAAGAAGAAAAACAGAGAGTAAGATTACTTACTTGTTGAAGCACCCTTCTTCGTCATTTTCTTCTCCGATCACGAACTCTTTGGGCCTTCGATCTCTACAATCACGATCTCTCAAGCCAAACACAGTGACACCTACGAAAGGTCTTCTCGGTTGTTCTCGATCGGTAGAGGGAGAGTTGTGGGACTCCCTTTGGATTTTGGGTTGGAGAGAATTTGAGAGAGAATTGAGAGAAGAGAGAAAGCTCTTTGGATGAAAATTCCAAAAAATGAGCAATTGCATTGCAAAAGGCTTCTCACAAAGCCTATTTATAATGGTGAGTGGTGGAGTTGAAATCTCCACCAAATCACCATTTTACCACAACTTTATAATATGCAAATCATATTTGCATATTACATATAATTAGGTATCTCATACCTTATTATACAAATCTCATTTGTATAATTGTGTAAATTTAAATTGAATCACATTAAATTTAATTTCTCTCAATTCAATTTCTCCAAATTAGCACTAATTAACCAATTAGGCTAACCTATAGTTTATTATGAATCTCATTCACATAAAACTATATATTATGTCAATTATATCACATATAAATGACATAAATACCCAAATAATGAATTTGAACACTTCAAATTCATACCAAACTGTAAACCCTCAATTTATCCAGTTTGACCCAACTGTGGGACCTAATGAACCTACAGATGACGAGGTCCAATGATTCGAGATTAACCGGTCAAACTCTTTGACCCGGTTATTCAACATTCATTAGCTACGGTAACACTCCACTAAAGCCCGTAGCTGCACTCCCATCACTATTGGACAAGTTGTGTCCATTGATATAACCAATGCCCGTGAGTCGACCCTTCACAGGTTGTTCGTAGTCAAAGTTGGGTCAAGTTACCGTTTTACTCCTGTGTCTACCTCTTGCTCCTTAAGTCCCACTACTCCTCTAATGAACAATAACGTTGTATGGTCCGACCATAAACAACATCCCTCTTTGGCTAGTGAGAGGATGGGCGCCTGTCACAATCATACTAGAAGAGCGTATGTTTGTGAACCTCACAGTGACAAGTCGTGCCATGATGCGATCGAGGAGGACAGTGCATCATCTAACACACCAAGATAGGTGGGCTTGAAGGCATGTGAGACTGGGGCCAACCATGTCGTCGGAGGGGTCGATGTATGGGCATATGACTTCTCGCCAAAATGACGTGTAAGGGAGGAAGACCCAATATTTCACATAATATACTATAGGGGGTACCATGGTGTCGACTCTCCACCACCCCTGGGCTTGTGGGCTTGTGAGTCACCCCCGTGGCACGTTAGCGTGTCAAGGTCGGGCGAGCGCCACAAGAAGAAGTTTCTTGGGCGTTTCCTTTGTAACGGGTTTTCAAGGGGCGCAATGTTTGACGGCACACAGGTGTGCCGACATTGCGCCCCTTCCCATGGGTTGGAGTTCCGATATAGGACCCGTTAGCGGCCAGCGATCCGAGAATGTCTCGTCAAAGGCAACTCATGGGAAGATCGAGTGCAAGTACACGGACGGGCGACGTGTACAACCAAGTTATATTCCGCTGCTTATTTACTTGATGCTTGGTTGAGGACTGAAGAACCTCGCCTAAGGCCCGACGAAGTCACAAAGCGTTGCGATCATAGCGATGGGGCAGGAGTTTCCCTTAAGGCTGGCCATGTTCGAGGGATGAATCATGGCGCCGCACGATTCGAGAGGTACGACCGTGACACTTGGTATCAGAGCCAACCTTTGTGCGCGCAGTCGGACAAGAATTGAATTGGCGTTAGCAAGAGAAATCATATGTCAAGCAAGAATGGGCAACAGTTTGGGGTATGAGGACAATGTTGGCGTTCGTTCAGTTCGAGTGAGTAGTGCGGGCAATGATGCCCGAGTGAGCGCAAGAAGTGCGCGAGTTGAACCAGTTGGCGTGCGAAAGCCAACGAATTGTCTTGGCGGTGGTGCGAGTGAAGCGCTGTGTGCGCAGAAGTTGAGCGATTGGCGTCACGAAAGCCAACGAGTTATCCGGGCGGTGGTGCCGAGAGTGAAGCGCCAGTGGTGCGCAAGCGAGTGTTGGGCGAGTGCCAACGAGCGATGGGCTATGTCATTGTACTTTCAGACTTTGCTACCGTGAGAGTTGGTGTTACAATGAATCCATTCCGCATACACCGTGATGTGCCGCCGAGAATATGTGATGTGGTGGCCGAGTGGCCAAGTGTGTTGGGCGCGCTCATGCTAGGTAAGAGAAATGCCTATGCCTTTTTGCCATGTCCCGTCTGGTGATTCCCGGGTCGAGTCCTAAAGATGGGCGAGAGTTAGGCCCCAGAGGGATACCCCTGGCAGGTGGCGGTTGTTTGTACTGCGTGCCGGGTCGTCGGGCCAAGTCCTAGAGTTGGGCGCATGAGTCCCTTTGGGCGATGCAGTTCATGAGTAGGTGACGATTTCCATATTCGATCGATGCACGATTATATTCAGCAAGTCCGTCAGTTGCAAGCACAAAAAATGGATCGTCATCGAGACGATGCCGAGTTTAAGTAGGGGAGAGTGTTATAATCCATGATTTGGATTGAACCCCTGAGTATGTCATCGAGGACGATGACGAGATTAAGTGGGGGAGAATGTCACAATCATACTAGAAGAGCGTATGTTTGTGAACCTCACGGTGACAAGTCGTGCCATGATGCGATCGAGGAGGACAAAGGCATCATCTAACACACCAAGATAGGTGGGCTTGAAGGCATGTGAGATCAGGGGCCAACCGTGTCGCTCGGAGGGTCGATGTATGGGCGTATGACTCCTCGCCAAAATGACGTGCAAGGGAGGAAGACCCAATATTTCACATAATATACTATAGGAGGTACCATGGTGTCGACTCTCCACCACCCCGGGCTTGTGGGCCTAAGTGAGTCACCCCGCGGGCACGTTAGCGTGTCATGGTCAGGGCGGCGTCCACAAGAAGAAGTTTCTTGGCGTTTCCTTTGTAACGGATTTTCAAGGGATAAGTGTCGGGCGGCATGGTGTGCCGACATTGCGCCCCTTCCCATGGGTTGGAGGTTCCGATATAGGGCCCGTTGGCGACCAGCGATCCGAGAATGTCCCGTCAAAGCCAACTAATGGGAAGATCGAGTGCAAGTACACGGACGGACGACGTGTACGACCAAGTTATATTCCGCTGCTTATTTACTTGATGCTTGGTTGAGGACTGAAGAACCTCGCCTAAGGCATGACGAAGCCACAAAGCGTTGCGATCATAGCGATGGGGCAGGAGTTCCCCTTAAGGCTGGCCATGTTCGAGGGATGAATCATGGCGCCGCACGGTTCGAGAGGTACGACCGTGACACCCGTTGTCCAAGCCTTGGAGACAGCACTTAAGGGAACAACCCTTCTAGTTTCCCTAATTCTGGAACGAGCGAATTCCATCTCGCGTAGTCAAGTTCCCAACTCCCCACGTGGTCCTGTCTCAGAGAAGATAGGCATATTGGGTGAGTAACTGTGACCACCCCTCACTCGTACTAGTCAAAGGATAGACCCCCCGCAGATAGGAGTCCGTAACACGCTCAAGATTAAGGTCGAGTCACTAAGGGTCATCTACGATGATTTTCTTGTAGTCACAAGGCTCATCAACATTCTGATTAAAGCCATAAGATTTGATTGCCTCACCAAACCTTATATTCCAAGACCTCGAGGCTTGTTTCAGTCCATAAATAAACCTTTTAAGTCGGCAAACTTTTTGCTCTTGGCCATAGGCAATGAACCCCTTGGATTGGTCCATGTAGATGGTCTCATCAAGATTGCTATTCAGAAAGGTCGTCTTGACATCCATCTGCCATACCTTATAGTCATAATATGCGGCAATGGCCAGAAGGATCCTGATAGACTTTGCCATGTAACAGGAGAAAAGGTTTCCTCATAATCAACCCCCTTCAACCTGGGTGAACCTCTTTGCCACTAGTCTGGCTTTGAAGGTCTGCACCTTCCCATCTACGCCACGTTTACGCTTGTAGATCTACTTGCAACCAATAGGTTTGACCCCATCCAGTTGGTCTACAAGCTCCCAGACATAATTGAAGTACATTGACTCCATTTCCTGGTCCATAGCTTTAATCCATTCGTCTTTATCAACGTCTGTCATTGCTTGATCATAGGTCAATGGATCCTCGCAGTCATCATCATGGGTGACGACCTGGGTTTCAGGCAAACCCATGTAACGTTCAGGCTGCCTCATAACCCTCCCACTACGTCGAGGCATTCTCAACTCTTGAGAACGGACTTGACTAGACGAGCTAGGATTAACAACACTTTTTGACGTACTAGCCCCATCAGCAACTCTTGTTGATGAACTGTCCATTTCGTTTAGCACAATCTTACTCCTTGGTAAGTGATCCCTGATGTGGTCTTCCTCAAGGAAAGTGGCGTTTGTCAGCACAAGCACCCTATTTTCCTTAGGATCGTAAAACAGACCACCTCTGATCTCTTTTGGGTAACCTACAAAGAGGCACAACTTTGAACGGGATTCCAACTTTTTTGGGTTTGACACCAACACATGAGTCAGGCATCCCCAAATTCTGAAATAGTATAAACTGCCTTTACGTCCATTCCAGAGTTCGAAAGGTGTTTCACAAACACTCTTCGACGGACGTTGTTCAAAATGCAAACCGCAGTCTCCATTGCATAACCCCAAAAAGAATCAGGGAGATGAGCATAGCTCATCATCGATCGAACCATGTCCAATAGGGTTCTGTTTCTCCTCTCCGATACATCATTCTGTTGTGGCATACCAGGTGCTAAGAGTTGGGACGTAATTCCATGTTCTATCATATAGTCCTGGAATTCAGTGTCCATATACTCTCCACCTCGATCCGATCGAAGTATTTTAATTGTTTTACCTAACAGGTTCTCAACCTCATTCTTGTACTCCTTGAACTTTTCAAGAGTTTCAGACTTCCTATGAATTAGGTAAATATACCCATATCTCGAATGGTCGTCTATGAAAGATATAAAGTATTCGTAACCTCCTCGTGCTTTAACACTCATCGGACCACAAAGGTTAAAATGTATAAGCTCAAGAGGCTCTTTGGCTCTATATCCTTTTCCACTAAAAGGACGTTTGGTCATTTTGCCTTCTAGGCATGACTCACATACTGGTAAAGAGTTTTCTTCCAACTTGCTTAGAAGTCCACTCTTCACTATCTCTCAATCCTATTGTGATTTATGTGGCCTAACCTTAGATACAAAAGATGGGCATTTTCTTGAGGAGAAACTTTTATTCTTTTAGTTCGTTTTTCAACCAGTTTTAAATAATTCAATATTCAAAACACTTTTGACCGAATTAGGCTTTAAAACGTATAAATTACTCTCAAGTGAAGCAGAACATAATAAATTCTCATTTCTAGAAATAAACACTTTATTACCAGAAAATGGAATGGAAATACAATGTTCTAATAGGCAGGATATAGAAACTAGGTTTCTAGTAAACCCTGAAACTATATACAAATTATCTAGTAAAATGTAATTCCTACCAAAAAAAATAGTTTCACCGTGTCAACCGCTGCAGTAGAGACAACCTCCCCGGATCCAACCCGTAGTGTTATCTCACCCTCTCGCAGCTGCTATCAGGAACTAATTCCCTGCAAAGAAAAACAAACATGGTTAATGGCGCTTGAATCAAGTATCCAGGCAGAGTTATTACTCTCCACTAAACAGGTTTCTATAACAAGTAAATTGCATTTACCTTCTTTCTTCATGTCGGCAAGGAACTTGGGACAGTTTCTCTTCCAGTGACCATCCCCGTTGTAGTGGAAACATTTTCCTTTCTCCGCAACTTCCTTGACCTTTTTGCCCTTCTCGGCGGCAACACGATCAGCTTTGCCCTTCTTCAACATCTTCTTCTTCCCTTTCGGGCCTGAAGAACCTACAGATCTTGTCCCAGAGGTCGAACCCCTGTGATAGAACTGTTGGGATGTATGTCCTAATCTCGTATATATTTGTAATATTCATTATTGAAATAAATAAGAGTTGTTTTTCATCACTTTGTGACTCGCATATTTAGAAACTTTATCCAATAAACTAAGCTCCAGGGTCATTGAATTATGAGAGAACTAGAACTTGAATGCTGTGTAGTGGACACACAGGGAGGATCACGTTCGAGTTTACAACCCGAATGATCTATAATATACGGATAGAGATGGAGACCTAATCCTGGATACGCTGTGGATGTGGTCCGCTTTGTATTAGATACAAATGAGGTGATCCAACTCGTTCATGTGGTTGACATGCGAGTGAGGGGCATCCTGTGCAATGAGATTGTACAAGATCGGATCGTGAATTATTAGACCTACTAATGTAACACCATTAATAGTATAGGACTAATAACTTCGTAGATGACCAATAGTGACGCGACCTTAATCCTGAGCGTGTTACGGATTCTTGTCTACGGGGGTATGTCCTTTGACTAGTACGGGTGAGGGTGGTCATAGTTACTCGCCCAATATGCCTATCTTCTTAGGGACAGGACCACGTGGGGAGCTGGGAACTTAACTACGCGAGATGGAATTCACTCGTTCCCAACTTAGAGAGACTAGAGTGGTTGTTCCCTTAAGTGTTGTCTCTAGGGCTTGGACAACAGGCACCCACCCTCTCACTGGTCCGAGAGGGGTGTCGTTTATGGTTGGACCATACAATGTTGTTGTTCATTAGAGGAGCAGTGGGACTTAAGGAGAAAGAGGTAGACACAGGGGTAAAATGGTAATTTGACCCAGCAGTGTCTACGAACAACCTGTGAAGGGTTGACTCACGGGCATTAGTTATATCAATGGACACAACTTGTCCTACACTGATGGGAGTGCAGCTACGGGCTTTAGTGGAGTGTTACCGTAGCTAATGAATGTTGAATAATCGGGTGAAAGAGTTTGACAGGTTAGTCTCGGATCATTGGAGCTCGTCATCTGTAGGTCCATTAGGTCACTCGATTGGCTCAAACGGGATATATTGAGGGTTTACAATTTGGTGTGGATTTGAAGTGTTCAAATTCATTAAAAGCATATTTATGTCATTAATATGAGATATGATTGACATAATATATAGTTTAATGTGAATGAGATTCATAATAAACTATAGGTTAACCTAATTGATTAATTAGTGCTAATTTAGAGAAATTGGATTGAGAGAAATTAAATTGAATGTGATTCAATTTAAAATTCACATTATACAAATGTGATTTGTATAATAAGGTATGAGATATTATTATATGTGTTGTGCAAATATGATTTGCATAACCTAATGTTCTGGTAAAATGGTAAATAGGTTGAGATTTAATCTCCACCTATCACCATTATATAAGGACTTTGTGAGAAGTTTTGGAAGGCTCACTTCTCATTTTTTGGAATCTCACCAAAAAATCACTCTCTCAATTCTCTCAATCTCTCAAATCCTCTTTATCCCAAACCAAAGGGAATCCGACCACTCTCCCTCTACCGATCGAGAACAATCGAGAAGATCAATTGGAGGTGTCCAATTCATTCTTCGTTCGAGAGTTCGTGATTGTAGAGATCGAGGACACGAAGAGTTCGTGATCAGAGAAGGAGATCTTGAAGAAACGTTATTCAACAAGTAAGTACTTCTATCCTACTAATTTTCCTTCTTATAATGCATGTTTAGCCTAGAATCTATGAGATAGGTTTAATTTTAAGAAATGTTTTTCCCAACGAACACCACGACGATTCAAAGTCGTTTCCGCTGCGGGAGTTTCATTCCCTATAAGGACCTGAAGGCAACATTTGCCTTAGCTTCCGGTCCCCTAATCCTCATCAAGGACTGGAAGTTTCGTAGTTCGAGTGTAGCTAATTTTGTTCATAACAACATTGCTACGAAACTGCAGGAAACACTTCGGAAGAGTCTCGATGATAAAGCTAACCTGGCTCGACTCGTCAATCGAAGCCTCGTTCATCTCTTCCAAGTTAAAGTGGGTCATCATTTCCAGAACATGTTCACGGACAGACGTCCCCTCCATCCCTTCATTGAAGACGTGTTTGAGGGCATCGTGTCAAACCTAAAAAGACTGTTCTCCAAACATTTCCTACAGCGATTCCATGATCTCCTTCGCGGCGACCATTACCTCATGCTTCTTTGCCAAGACTTCAGACAAGCTGGCAATAATGTAGACCTTGGCCTTTTCATTGGCCCTGATCCACTGATCGTACGCATCACGAACACTTCGCGATGCGGGAGCCCGGCACCTGAGGACACTCCTTAGTGAGCACGAACTTTAGGTCGTCAGTTACCAGTCTTGTGTTAATATTATTTTTCCACGCTTGAAAATTGTCCCCTACGAGTTTATCAGAAGCTA